>OZ020245.1:29504681-30104681 GCA_963971285.1 Astropecten irregularis | reverse complement strand
ATCTCCAGAAGTAAAGAACCTACAGAGATAAATTTTACATCATTCTAAAGCTCTTATAATGGCCTTCATTTTGTAAAATAAAACCAAAATTTTTTCATGTACGACAAAAAAATTACGTTAAAATTTGACCTTTGACCTCGATTTAAAAAAATGCGTATTTTTCAAAATGCGTAATTTTTTTGAAAATTTTAGCTTGACATGTAAGTAACATCTCCAGTGAGACTCATGTACTTTTGGAGTTATGATAATTTAAACATCGGATATCGAGGATAAAAGCTGTAAATATGCATTAACATGTGCACTGTACATATACTTATGTACAGGTAATCCATGCATGTGCAAAGATATGAAGTATTTTCGCCTTTCTTGCCATTTTCAAGTAAGCATAACTACAAAACTGTACAAAAGCCCATCCTTAATCTTTTACATGTTGCTGCATTTTAAACACTAGGCCCTATATCTTCCGGGAGGGGAGGGGGGGGGGGGGGGCTAGGGGCTAGTGTACCTGTCAGCCAAGCATGTTAACAAAGGGCCTGTTTGTTTACCGCACAGGATCCCAGATTTGGGGATCAAGGTCTAATGCAGGGTAAGCTAAAATGGGATCCCGATCCACTGGATTCGTGATCTTGTGCATTAAACAAACAGGGCCTTACCCAGGTAGCACACTGACGTCGGCCCGTCGTTGGCATTTGGTCGGCTCATGACGTCGGATGGGCGTAGGTAAACAGGGAATATGCAAATACCGCCGACGTCGGTGTGACGTCCAGGTACACCGTTGGGTGGACATTGGACCGACGTTGTACCGACGACACAGTAATAACCACGGCCCGACGTTGTTCCAACTTACTCTACCTGCGTCGGCCCGTCGTTGGCATTTGGTTGGCTCATGACGTCGGAAGGACGTAGGTAAACGGGGCATATGCAAATCCCGCCGACGTCGGCGTGACGTCCATGTTTACCGTTGGGTGGATATTGGACCGACGTTGTACCGACGACACAGTAATAACCACGGCCCGACGTTGTTCTAACTTCCTCTCCCTGCGTTGGGCCCGTCGTTGGCATTTGGTCGGCTCATGACGTCGGAAGGACGTAGGTAAACGGGGCATATGCAAATCCCGCCGACGTCGGCGTGACGTCCAGATTTACTGTTGGGTGGATATTGGACCGACGTTCTACCGACGACCTCATAATACCCACGGCCCGACGTCGTTCCAACTTATATACTGGCGTTGGCCCCACTTCATGTTTATGCCGTCGTACCGACGGTCAACTTCTCACGTTAAACCGACTTGATAAATCCGTCGGCCCGACTTTTACCCGACCCCTCGCCTACGTCCTCCCGACTGCCATATTCCATACCTTTGCCGACTTGATAAATCCGTCGGCCCGACTTTTACCCGACCCCTCCCCTACGTCCTGCCGACTGCCATATCCCATGCCTTTGCCGACTTGATAAATCCGTCGGCCCGACTTTTACCCGACCCCTCCCCTACGTCCTCCCGACTGCCATATTTTATACCTTTGCCGACTTGATAAATCCGTCGGCCCGACTTTTACCCGACCCCTCCCCTACGTCCTGCCGACTGCCATATCCCATGCCTTTGCCGACTTGATAAATCCGTCGGCCCGACTTTTGACCAACCCGGCCCTACGTCCACCTTACGGCTCTCAGGCAGACGCTCAGCCGACCTGTTCCCTCCATCGGCCACCCTTCATCGCTCGTAAAGGCAGAATTATCACTAACACAGCTATCAATGCTACGCTTGTCTTTGCACTTCAAACCTACGTTAAAAAAAACTCACATTGAAACAAATGAATTAATGTACCGTACACTATGTATTTTAATAATAAATGCAAAAGAAGTACGGAAATTTAAAATACAATGCACTTGAACATATTCGGAAAAAGAAAACATAATTAAGTTCAACTTGCTTTTCTTTTCTGACGATAAAAAGAAAATGTACACTTCTGAACCATCACACAGGTATACTTTGAGCTAAAATTGTGGCATCACATTTCTCTATAAATGAAATTACTTAGTTTGATCAAAACTTCCAAAAATAAAATTCTTTCACACACCAACAACTTGATAAATCAATGAGAACTTAATAATAGGTTTTCCCGGTCATTTTCGGCAAATGAGCGGACAATTTAAACGCTGCGCCATTCCATTTAGCGGGAAACTGCAAGGCATCTCAAAATATTCAATTTCACTTCATGTGCAAGCAAAATGTAAACAAACGTCATTTGGCAGCGACAAATAGAATGCGGATTTTGCATGGCTAAATTAACCGACTGTTGAATTGAATTGAATGCAATGCTATATCAATACGGATGCATCAATGTGAAATCGAGTTTCAACCGAAGAGGCAAAATCACGTGAACATGAATGCTTGAACCTCAGCCGGTCCCCGTCCGTGGCCAGTTCAGACGGAACTAGGAAGGTACACAAAAAGGGTGGCTCTGGCAAGGTTACCATAAAACCAGCCTCCTCTGCCAGAGCCAAACCCAAGAAAGGCGCTCGTCAGGGTAAACACAGTGCGACCGTGTGCCCTGCGCCTTATGCACCTCAGGACCCGGGGCAGTCCCAGCAGACTGACCACCGAGGCTCCGCAAATACGGTGCACCCTCCCGGCACAGTGGTGAGCGCCACACGATGCCGGGATGGGCTTTTGTCCGGTCTCCCCGACCGCGCAACGCACGCTCAGCCCATGGGGCTCGGAGCGCCGTTGGCCGGGAGAGCTATGGACCTTGCGAGTGACCCGGCCTGGGCCTACCCCGGCCCGTCAGCCTCGCTCGTATCGGGTTCTTCGGACCTGATTCGTTGCTCCGGGATCCCCATATCCCAGGCTGCAGCGGAATCTTCCTCGGACACCCCGCGGGGCCGTCCGTCGAAGAAAAAGGGCAAGAAAAAGAAGAAATCGGACCGCAGATCATACGAGTCTTCGCCGAGTTCCGGTGATTCTTCTTCCCAGTCCCGCCGCAGCAAACGCTGCAAGGGCGAGGACGTGGTTTCACGAGGTGAATTCCTTCAGGCTTTTCAGTCCATCTCGGCCTCTATATCGGCCCTCGCTTCCCGCCAGACGAGCTCCGTTACCCAGCAGCCCGAGCCCGTGGCCCACGCTCAAACTCCGTTGGTCATTGGTCACGGTTGGGTAGCACAAGCACAAAGGGACCTGCCGCACACTGCCAGCCGTGCACCGGCGTCCCCTCCAGCTCTAAGCCTGCATCCATCGATGTCTATTGTGTCTGAAGAGTTCGCCCAGCCACAGGCCCATTCATCTGGTCGGCCTGCACCTGTTGCTGCCCCTCCCGTTGCACGGGATTTCTCCGGTTCGCTGCCTTCTCATTCTTCAGACGGCTCAGCCGACGACGAGGGCGTGGCCCAGCTGCAACGGCTGTCCATCGCCGAGACGGAGCTTCGACTCGTGCAGAGGGACATGATTCGTGTACTGCAGTTTCCACCTGAGCAGGAGTCCCCTCAGCCGGAACACAAGTCATTCAAGCGAAAGACGGGTGTAGCAGTATCTGACAGAGTTTTCCCGGAAATCCCACTGGACCAGGTGTGTGCCGAGAAGATTTCGGGGCTCATGTCCCCCACTGATAAATGGCGGGCGTACCCCAATCGGGCGCGGGATTATTATCACTTTCCCAAGCCAGATTTAGATAAGTTCTTCGCTACCCCAACTCTCTCCGATGCAACGAAGGACAAGTTGGTAGCAGATGAGGGACGCCCGGCGGCTAAGCGGCCCTTCGTGGACAAGACCCGCTGTACGCTGGAAGATTCATTGAGGAAACTGGATGCCGCTTCCCGCCATGGTATGGCCGCGTCCTCCTTCTTACTCCTCCTCACGGAATATTTGGTTTCCGGTTGCGAGGAAGATACGACAATCCCTCCGGATATGCTTACAGCTGCTTTTCACTGCCTCGATAATGGCCTCCAGTCGGTGCTCAGCCAATTTGCCCGTGTGTCCGCCCTTGCAACTTCAGTTCGTCGTGGCAATGTGCTGGATGCCCTTTTCCTCCCGTCTCCAGGCGCTCGCAAGAGGCTCGAAGCCCTTCCCCTTCTGGGTAACGATCTCTTTGCGGGAAAATTCGAGGAGTTCATGCAAGCTGAGGCCAAGAGGTTGAAGGCGACTGAGAAAATTAACCTCAAGAGACCTCCAACCCCGACGCCGAAGTCGACGCGGGGCCGGGGCAAACCATCGTACGTGATCCCCCGACGTAGCCCGCTTGGTGCGCCTGCTCGTGGTAGCTTTCGTGGCCGGACGACCACTTCGCCATCGGCCCGCCCCACGCAACCGCAGCCTGCCTCCTCATGGCAGCCTGCCACCACTTGGCGTCAACAGCCAAAACCAGGACGTGGTTTTCTCACGCCCGGCCCTCGATTTACCGGGGCCAGGCGTAAGTGACTTGTCCGTCTCCTGCAGGCCTCCTTCCATGGGACCCGTAGGAGGCCGGCTCCAGGCATTTGCAGGGTCCTGGGCTCAGGTTACGTCCGACCGGTGGGTGCTCAACACAATCGCCCGAGGCTATGCGCTCGAGTTCACGAACACCCCCCCGTCGGACATGCTCGTTCGGCCTACACCTGTGCCGACCGATGCCTCAAAGCGCCGCTCTCTCGAGGCGGAAATAACATCCCTCCTCGAGAAGCGGGCGATACGCATGCTCCCCCAGGGGGAGCACCAGTTGGGGTTTATGTCAACCTTCTTCCTGGTCCCCAAGAAGGAGGTTGGGGTATGGCGTCCGATCCTAAACCTAAAACCCCTCAACAAATTCATCCGGCCTCGTCGCTTCCGTATGGATACGCTGAAGATTATCCTCGAATCCATCCGGACGCCAGCATGGGGAGCAAGCATAGACCTGAAGGACGCATACCTCCACGTTCCTATCAGGTCGGACCACTGGAAGTTCCTACGTTTTCAGTACCAGAACATCATGTACGAATTCGTGGCTCTCCCATTCGGCCTCTCCACCTCGCCCAGGGTCTTTACCAGAGTTGTAAAGGCTCTCGGGGCCTCGCTGCGGAGACAGGGCGTGATGCTGTTCATGTACCTCGACGACTGGCTCATCGTGGGACAATCCCGCGAGGCCACAGTGGCGGCACTCAACCTTACCTGGAACCTCTCGGAGGACCTCGGGTTTATCGTCAACGTGGAGAAATCCCGTCCGTGCCCCTCCCAGTCCCCAGACTTCCTGGGAGCGTCACTCGACCTCCGGTCTGGGCTGGCCCGGCCCACGTGGGATCGCATGTCGAACCTGCGCCAATGCGTATCCCTTTTTTCTCCCGATCTCAGTGGCCCCAGCGGGCGCTTGGCTCAGACTGCTGGGTCTTATGGCCAGCCTGGTGGACGTAGTGGATTTCTGCAGGTTGCGGATGCGCCCCATCCAGCTACACCTGCTCTCCTTCTACCGGCCAAAATTTCACCACTTGAATCTTCCCGTGCCAGTGACGCCTTGGCTGCTGCCGCACCTTCGTTGGTGGCTGGACGTGTCAAACATCATGCCAGGCCGTGCCTTTCGCAGGCCCCACCCATCACTGACCATCACCACAGACGCGTCACTTTCTGGCTGGGGGGCCACCCTCCACCCGCGCCAAGTGGCGGGCCGGTGGGGTCCCGATCATCGCTTAAATCACATCAATGTGCTCGAGATGCTGGCAGTATCCAACGCTCTCCAGCATTTTCAGGCCTCCGTGACAGGTCGATCTGTCCTAGTCCGTTGCGACAATACGACCGTGGTGGCCTACATCAATCGCCAGGGAGGCACGCGATCCGCCCAGTTGTGCGCGATCACGTGGTCCATCTTCCAGTGGTGCATACGTCACAGTGTGGTTCTTTCGGCGGTTCACCTCCCGGGGGAGGAGAACTCCGCTGCCGACGCCCTCTCGAGGGGATGGATCCGTCCAACAGAATGGTCTCTGCGTCCACAGGTTGCTCAGACTCTCTTCCAACTGATAGATCGTCCTCATGTCGATCTATTTGCGTCACAGGACAACCACCAACTGCCGGTCTACTGCACGAGGGCCCCCGATCCTCGAGCTTGGCAGACAGACGCTCTGGCGATACGGTGGGACGGGCTGCTGGCTTATGCCTTCCCCCCGTTCTCTCTCATCCCTCGCGTCGTGACCAAGCTAGAACAGGAGGACTGCAAAGTCCTCCTCATAGCTCCGTTCTGGCCCCGCCAGCCGTGGTTTCCGAGGCTAGCCAAACTTCTGGTTCATCAGCCAGTGATTCTTCCGCGGAGAGCGGACATTCTGTTCCAGCCGAGCTCGGGCTTTCTTCACCCGGCTCCGCAGGATCTCCACTTGACGTGTTGGGTGCTGTCAAGCAATCCCTCCGCGCAGCAGGCCTTTCTCAGCGGGCTGCGGCTATTGCAGCCTGCAGCCGCAGGGCCTCCACCAGGAGAATCTACGACAGCAGATTACGTCATTTTTCCAAATGGTGCCGAATCCGATCTCTGCATCCCCCCAATACTTCTGTAGGGGAGGTTGCAGATTTCCTGGTGTATCTCTTTGAGAGCGACCTCGCGTCCTCCACGATTAAAAATTATCGGTCGGCCATAGCGGCTGTCCACAGAGGCTTCCCGGATGGGTCCTCGGTGTCGGACAACCAGGCCCTTCAGCAGTTGCTCAAGGGTATGTTCGTTTCAAGACCGCCGACTCGCAGGCTTGTCCCCACATGGGACCTATTCAGCGTGTTGGCCGCGCTTTCTAGGCCACCATTCGAACCCTTGGGTGGTTCCACCATGCTACACCTGTCTATGAAGGTTGCCTTCTTATTGGCTGTAGCTACTTCTAGACGGCGTAGCGAACTTCACTCCCTCTCGATAGAAGCGGGTCACATCCGATGGGAGCCAGGAGGTGTCCGCCTAATCCCGAGGGTCGGGTTTTTGACCAAGAATCAGTCAGAGTCGTTCTCTCCTCCTGATATCTTTGTCCCGGACATCAAGTCTTTCTCGTCTGTCCCAGACGACAAGTTTTGGTGCCCGGTCAGGGCCCTTAAGTGGTACATCAACCGGACCAAACCGCTCAGGGCGGCTTGTTCCCAACTTTTTATCTCAACGACCCCGCCGTATGGCCCAGCCTCTCGCGACACGATCGCTCGTTGGCTGGTTTCGGCTATTAACGCATCCGTGCATGCGCCGCCCGCGGGAGCCACTGGCTCGGCCCGAGCGCATGATATCAGGGCGGCATCCACCTCGTGGGCCTTTTTTAAGGGTATCTCTGTAGGTGATATCGTCCAGGCTGCTTGCTGGAAGACCCCGAACACCTTCACGGAGTGTTATTTGAAGGATGTTCTCCAGACAGAGGGCAGGACAGGGAGAGCGGTGCTGGAGTCAGCTGCCAGGTCTGCATCCCGTGACTCTCTCCCCCCAAGGACCTCACAAGAATAAGTGAGTTCCCCCTTGGTTTTTTACTTGTCGTATGTACATTTTGCTTGTTATTTTGCAATGTCATTACTCAAGTTATTCATTAACCTTGTTCTCTCCCCTGCCGTGCAAGTCGGCGCGGCGAGCGTTGTCGTTGCCCAACGCAGGTTCCCTTGTTGGGCCCGCGTTTGGCCGCTTGTAATTTACTGAGGCTGCGGCTTCATGGGTTTTGAAGCTTTGGGGCCTCTCTTCGGCTTGCCTGCCCAACCCTCCCTTGGGTGCGCAGGCTTCGCCAGGGCTTGCGCTGGTAACAGTGCCCCTTCACGTATACAATAGCATCTCGCATACCCACCGCCTTTTTGCCGGTGCCAGTCTATGCATAAGTAGTGGCTCTACAGGTAAGACGAGTGAAGTAGACTCCCCCCCACAGAAGTGTGGTAGGGGTCTACGAACGAGTACTTACCTGTAGAGCGTCCCCCCCTCCTCCCCACTATTCTCGATGTTTGGGCATTTCGCCCTGAGTTCAGCCGAGAAAAGAGGACGCTTACGTGGCATACATGCCGCGGGGCACTGTGGGTAGGTCGATAGGGGGCGCTGTTGTATCGAAATCTTAGCGTGAATACCTGACGGTCTAGGGAAATATGCATAAGTAGTGGCTCTACAGGTAAGTACTCGTTCGTAGACCCCTACCACACTTCTGTGGGGGGGAATTTAGAGCGCGTTGGTTTGAAATTGCCAACGTAAATTTACAAGGCCTACAGGGAAACCAAAGGAATATATAAAGGGCGAAAGCGCTCCACTGTCGATCGATCGGTTATGTCCCGCCAACGTAGACTGATAGTGTCTTCATTTGGGTGCCGACGGTCAGTTGTGTCCCACCCAACGTCGGCAAGTATGGCACCAATCCGACGTTGGGTCAATGGTTTTGTTTGGACTGTGGCCCGACACCTTCAATTGGACTAGTCGGTTATCTTCAGTCCGCCAACGTCGGCAACATGGTAACGATCCGACGTTGGGTCAATGGTTTTATTTGGACTGTGGCCCGACGTCATTAATTGGACTAGTCGGTTATCTACAGTCCCGCCAACGTCGGAAACATGGCACCAATCCGACGTTGGGTCAATGGTTATGTTTGGACTGTGGCCCGACGTCATCAATTGGACTACGTCGGTTATCTATAGTCCCGCCAACGTCGGCAACATGGCACCAATCCGACGTTGGGTTAATGGTTATGTTTGGACTGTGGCCCGACGTCATTAATTGGACTAGTCGGTTATCTACAGTCCCGCCAACGTCGGAAACATGGCACCAATCCGACGTTGGGTCAATGGTTATGTTTGGACTGTGGCCCGACGTCATCAATTGGACTACGTCGGTTATCTATAGTCCCGCCAACGTCGGCAACATGGCACCAATCCGACGTTGGGTTAATGGTTATGTTTGGACTGTGGCCCGACGTCATCAATTGGACTAGTCGGTTATCTACAGTCCCGCCAACGTCGGAAACATGGTACCAATCCGACGTTGGGTTAATGGTTTTATTTGGACTGTGGCCCGACGTCATCAATTGGACTACGTCGGTTATCTATAGTCCCGCCAACGTCGGCAACACGGTACCAATCCAACGTTGGGTTAATGATTATGTTTGGACTGTGGCCCGACATCATCAATTGGACTAGTCGGTTATGTACAGTCCCACCAACGTCGGCAACATGGTAACGATCCGACGTTGGGTTAATGATTATGGTTGGACTGTGGCCCGACGTCATCAATTGGACTTGTCGGTTATCTATAATCCCGCCAACGTCGGCAACATGGCACCAATCCGACGTTGGGTTAATGGTTTTGTTTGGACTGTGGCCCGACGTCATCAATTGGACTAGTCGGTTATCCAAAGGCCCACCAACGTCGGCAACATGGCACCAATCCGACGTTGGGTTAATGATTTTGTTTGGACTGTGGCCCGACGTCATCAATTGGACTAGTCGGTTATCCAAAGTCCCGCCAACGTCGGCAACATGGCACCAATCCGACGTTGGGTTAATGGTTTTGTTTGGACTGTGGCCCGACGTCATCAATTTGACTAGTCGGTTATCTATAGTCCCGCCAACGTCGGCTGAGTGTCTTCATTTGGTGCCGACGGTCAGTTGTGTCCCAACCAACGTCGGCAACATGGTACCAATCCGACGTCGGGTTAATGGTTTTGTTTGGACTACGGTCCAACGTCATCAATAGGACTGGTCGGTTAACTATAGTCCCGCCGACGTCGGCAGGGACCTTACTTAAATGACGTTGGGCAAAAGAATAAAAACCGACGTCGGTTGGCAGTCCAGTTTCGGGCACGTCGGGAAGACGAATTCCTGCCTACGTCGGTGGGACGTACCAAAGGCCGACGTCCGATTCGAAACGTCGGTTGGAGGTCGTACCGATTTACTTTAACCGACCCCGACCATTTACCGACTTTGCCGACCCACTGCCGATGACTAGGTTTTTCCAGTACCCCCCCCCCCCCCCCCCCCGGAAGATATAGGGCCCAGAGCAACATATCTTAAATATTAAGGATGGGCTTTTGTACAGTATTGTAGTTATGCTTACTTGAAAAGGGCTAGATAGGCCAAAATACCTCATATTTGTGCACATATGCATTACTATACATGGATTACATGCACATAAGCATATGTACAGTGCACATGTTAATGCATATTTACAGCTTTTATCCTCGAAATCCGATGTTTAAATTATCATAACTCCAAAAGTATATGGGCGCCCACTCCAAATTTTTCTGGAGATGTTATTCACATGTCAAGCTAAAATTAAAAATTAGAATTACGCATTTTGAAAAATATGCATTTTTTTAATCGAGGTCAAAGGTCAAATTTTAACGTAATTTTTTTGTCGTACATGAAAAAATTTTGGTTTTATTTTACAAAATGAAGGCCATTATAAGAGCTTTAGAATGATGTAACATTTATCTCTGTAGGTTTTTTACTTCTGGAGATATGGCTGTTTGAATGCGACAGATTGTGCTAATTAGTCAAAAGTTTGTTAACCCGTATCTCAAAAAGTAATGGACCAAATTACATAAAAATGGTTCTGGGGGTTTCTCATGGAGGCCAATAAGCATACCACATTTCATTGAAATCCGAGTCGGTCAGGTTCCAAAGCGCGTTGAATTGACATGGAATGACCCATACATAAGTTAAAAATATGAGTCAGTGGTCTTGAGAGTTCAGGTGCAAACTCTTTGATGAGTCTCATAGGCAAGTCTAAAGAATGACCAGATTTGTTTATTTGGAGAGTCTTGAGAGCTTTCAGCACTTGACCATTATATATTGTAGGAGGTGGTGCGGCTGCTGGAAGATATGCGGGTAAGTTTTTTGGGTCCAAAGCAGGTAGCCGATTGCAGATTTCAGCAAAGTGTTTGTTGATGGCTTCAACTGTGTGTTCGGGTTTGGAACATCAGCTCCAGGTATTGGTGTTGGTTTGGGTTTCAAGTGACAAATATTCTGAATTTGTCTATGCCACTTAGCAGGTTGATAATGCTTGAGGTTCTCAACAGATTCACTGTAAAACTTCGATTTAGCCTTTTCAATAGGTTTTTTAATTTTATGTGCGCAAGAAACGCCAATTCACAATATCTCTCGGAGTGTAGGCTAGTTGGCGAAGTGCGACCGCTTTCTTTATTTGAATGGTCATCCAAGGTTTGTCAGAGCAACGTAGCCCAGATGTTATGATGGGAAAGTGCAGCTTGTAGGCATCATTGATCTCAGTCAAGAAAGTGTTAACAGTGTCATCGGTTGACTGGTTAGAGAAAACACTGCCCCAGCTATGTTTGGTAATCCACTGGCCAAATGACCTCACTGCCGAGTCTCGAAAAAGGTCGCCAGCTAATCTTGGATCTTGTTTTAGGCGGAAGTTCGGTAGAAGGCTTGAGAAGGATGCAGCAGTGATCACTTCTTCCCAAAGGTGATAACTTCACAGGTTCAACAAATGATAATGGAGAGTTTGTATAGATCTTGTCTAACGTAGCGTTGTCTCGGGTAGGAAATGATACGATCTGAGTCATACCAAGGTCAGTTTCCATGGTGGCAGTTTGAAGATGGTTGAAATCTCCCATAATAGTAAAAATGGCAGAAAAATTCATTGTACGGATGTCATCAACTGTGCGGATAATATGCTGAAGTATTTCCTCAGCATATGTGGAACCAGGTGGGTAGTAAATCACACGTCCCAGATGTACAGATTACATGATGAGCGACCGGTTTGTTTCAGATCACACTTAAGCCACAAACACTCGAACCCACAGGAGTGGTTTCCTAGTGGCTTCCTAGTAATGGCTTCCTAGTATGCAAGAAACCAACAGTACACAGTTTTATTGATGCTGCCAGCGGTTGGCATACATGCTGCTGGTAGGGTCACAAAACACAAACCGTGGGTGTTTTTAGTTGGCTGTAGAGTGGGGCATATCCATGATGGATACATACATGCGACAAGCAATGTCATTAACAGTAGGCTTACAGTACCATTTCTTGGTGCACCAACAGATGCCATCATGTGTACACGTAGATGTAGTATGTCTGCTTACCAAGGCTGTCATCCAAAGTTCATCAAATATCCGGCATTAAGTTCACAAAGAATGTAAATAATGTCACCAGCACACTTCACAGATGATCAACAGCGGTCACACTAATTAAAGTCAACTCCGGCGTCAACTAGAAAAAGGCGTCAACTCGGCGTCAACTCGACGATACCATTTATGTAGGGGTGTACAAGTAATGCAATTACCAAGCCATTTAGTTTGTATAATGTGTAGGGAGTTATAATTATGAATGGCAAAGAGTTATTTTGTTACTTTGGCAAAATAAAACATATTTTGACAGTGTATTATAATTATAGTTGGGGTAGGGGTGGGGTTGTTGTCCATGGTTCAGCACTTGCATTAATTACTTGAATACCCCTACTTAAAATGGTATCGTCCATGAGCTGTAAATGGCAAGATGGCGGCCAGCAGAAACGTTGCCCAGCAATGATTTTTTTTAAGAGAAAAAACTCTATTTTCATAAATGGAAAATAACTTCAAACTAATGCAAATTCTTTCTTACACTTCTGATTGCAGTACTGTGTATTTATTTTCAATATTTCATAATTTGGAATGAGTTGACGCCTAGTTGACGGTCTATGTAGTTGACGCCGAGTTGACTTTGATTAGTGTGACCCGATCAACAGCATTATAAGATACATTAAAAAGTTGGATGGCAAAATAAAACTAAGATTTGTCACAGATTTAAAAGGCACTTGTTACAGAAAATAAAAGTGCTGGCAGCCATCTTAAACAGCGCCCTCTGAACTACATGATGTAACTAAGCTTTTGCAAAAAGAATCATATTCATAGCCTTTGTCGTTCTCGAGATACGCAGCTAACAAAAATGACTAATTAAATATGCAAATGAGCTGCCACGTGCATAATTAATTAAGAATTTTAACAAACTCAGTCTTAGGATTAACTTCAGCTTATAAGCTTTCATAAGATACCTCATTTAAGCTGATCAGAAGAAGCTATTTGTAAGTGATAAGGAATAAACAAACTTTGGGTGATAAAGTATAATAATAACTAGACATTTACAATGTAAGTGTTCGTGGACGAACACGGAGCTGTTCCGACTTATTTAATCAGCTTTAAAAGCTCTGATGACGTCATGATGACGTCATAATTACGTCACAGTCTATTTCATGGCAGCATACTCATGTACATGATGTAACAAAGCTTTTATAAAAAGAATCATTACCATAGCATTTGTCATTCTTGAGATATGCTCCGAACAAAATTTACTAATTAAATATTCAAATGAGCTGTCACGTGCTGAATTAATTAAGAATTTTTTCTACTCAGTGCCAGTATGATCCTTAGGTGATAAGCTTTCATATGATACCTCATGTAAGCTGATCAGAAGAAGCTAAGAAGAGATAAGCAATTAACAAAATTGGGTGATAAAGAATAATAATGATGACGTCATGATGACGTCACGGTAAATTTCTTTGCAGCATGCACAACTACATGATGCTACTAAGCTTTTGCAGAAAAAATCATATTCATAGCCTTTGTCGTTCTCGAGATATGCTGGTTACAAAATTGACTAATTAAATATGCAAATGAGCTGTCACATGCTCAAATAATTAAATTTTTTAACAAACTCAGTCTTAGGATTAACTTCAGCTCATAAGCTTTCATATGATACCTCATATAAGCTGACCAGACAAACATAAAAGATTAGGAATAAACAAACTTTGGGGTGATAAAGTATAATAATAACTAGACATTTAAGTGTTCGTGGACGAACACGGAGCTGTTCCGACTTATTTGATCAGCTTTATAAGCTCCGATGACGTCATGATGACGTCACGGTCATTCTCAAAGCAGCGTGCATCTAATGTTTCTAACAAAGCTTTTGTGAAAAGAATCATTACCATAGCTTTGTCATTCTCAAGATATGCTGCAAACATAAATTATGCCTTCTGATGACGTCATAATGACGTCACAGTTAATTTCACAACAGCATGCAAATTTACAGGGTCTAACAAAGCTTTTACAAAAAGAACCAATACCGTAGCACTTACCGTTCTCGAGATATACTTCTATAAACCAAAAATTACTTTTTTTAATGACGTCATGATGACGTCACTGTAAATTTTGGGGCAACATGCACAACTACATGATGTAACAAAGCTTTTACAAAAAGAATCATTACCGTAGTACTTACCATTCTCGAGATATGCTGCTAATAATAAAATCAACATGTTTGATGACGTCATGATGACGTCATGTTCATTTCCATAATATCAAACTAACCATGAACTGACTAAATAATCAAAAGAAATAAGCATATAAACTTGGGTCAGAAAGTGAGCCTCGAGGCTCACTTTATCATAACACATCCTTTAGACGATGAACTTTACAGTACTTTCAACATCGTACTACATGTGCTTTCATGCGCTTGAATACTAACACACCTTGTTACCTTGGCAACAGTGCATGGTCATGCACTTGCTGGCCTACCTCTTACATAACAGCACATTCCTCAGACGGATCATTTGAGATAAACAATCCCAGCTGCAAATGGGGTTAACTGTATACAGAAATACAGTACATGTACGTGTACACACTACACACACATATAGGCCTATGCTCTGACATAGGGCTTAAAAACAGCCAATTTTATGACGTCATGATGATGTCACGGACATTTTCGTGGCAGCATGCACAACTACAGGATGTAACAAAGCTTTTGGAAAAAGAATTATTTTCATAGCATTTTGGGTTCTCGAGATACGCTGCTAACAAAATTGACTAATTAAATATGCAAATGAGCTGTCACGTGCCTAATTAATGAAGAATGTTTCCAACTCAGTGCCAGTATGATCCTTAGCTTATAAGCTTTCATATGATACCTCATCTAAGCCGATCAGAAGAAGCTAAGAAGAGATAAGCTGTTAACAAGCTTAGAGGGTGATAAAGAATAATAATAACTAGACATTTAAGTGTTCGTGGACGAACACGGAGCTGTTCCGACTTATTTGATCAGCTTTATAAGCTCCGATGACGTCATGATGACGTCACGGTCATTTACAAAGCAGCATGCATCTAAAGTTTCTTACAAAGCTTTTGTGAAAAGAATCATTACCATAACTTTTGTCATTCTCAAGATATGCTGCAAACATAAATTATGCCTTTTTGATGTCATAATGACGTCAGTTTCATTTCACAACAGCATGCACATCTACAGGGTCTTACAAAGCTTTTACAAAAAGAACCATTACCGTATCACTTACCGTTCTCGAGATATACTGCTAATCAAAAATTACCTTTTTTTAATGACGTCATGATGACGTCATGGTAAATTTCTTGGCAACATGCACAACTACATGATGTAACTAAGCTTTTGCAAAAAGAATCATATTCATAGCCTTTGTCGTTCTCGAGATACGCTGCTAACAAAATTGACTAATTTAACATTTAAATGAGCTGTCACGTGTTTAAATATTAAAGAATTAAACATTACTTTTTGATGACTTCATGATGACGTCACTGTAAATTTCGGGGCAGCATGCACAACTACATGATGAAACGAAGCTTTTACACAAAGAATCATTACCGTAGCACTTAACGTTCTCGAGATGTGCTGCTAATAATTAAATCAGCATTTTTGATGACGTCATGATGACGTCACGGTAAATTTCTTGGCAGCATGCACAACTACATGATGTAAAATTTACCAGCATATCTCGACAATTCTAAAAAAATTACCAAAAATGTTTTAATTCTAAATTATAAATCATTACTAAAACATTATTGGAGTATATAGCACAGACATTACACATACCAAGTTTCCTGACAATCAGACATTCTTAACGATACGGAATAAAATTCAGCTTTTTATGACGTCATGGTGACATCACATTTATTTTCACTGTCGCATGCACATCTTCAGGATCTAACAGAACTTTTGCAAAAAGAATCATTACCATAGCATTTGTCGTTCTCGAGATATACTGCAAACAAAAAATTCAGCTTTTTTCATAACGTTAAAATGCTTGGTGGCGCTATTGGTGTGCTGCCGATCGACCACGATCTACCTTCATATCGCAAGCCATGGTCACGAGACGTCACACAAAGCGGAAGATTATTCTTTTGTTTTGAGGTATAAGGGCTGTATGGTGTATTTTAGTTTTTGATGTTTCACGTAGCAATTCTATCAGTGACTTCAGTCTCAATGTCACATTCTCCGACAAATGATTTTTATTCAAGTAATTCACGGACATTTTAGTATTAACCGGAGAAAAAAAATCTTCCAATCACGTATCTTTAAATAGGAAACCCAAATTTCGAAGACAATGACATATCGTAATGATGTCACAGTCATTTTCGTGGCAGCATACACAACTACATGATATAACAGATAAAAGAATCAAGTTCGTAGCACTTGTCGCTCTCAAAATTTACAAGTATATGAAACTGGGGTAATGAAACTAAGCCTGATAACACAACCTCCACACGCAAAATAATGGAGACTTTACAGTACTTTCAATATCCTACTAGTCTGTATGCCCTTGTATACACACGTACCTAAATTGTTACCGTGGCAATTAACAGTGCCCGGTCATGTACTTGCTGGCCTACCTCTTACATAGCATTTTGGGCACTTTTTGGTGCCCATGCTTGCCTTTACTATTGTGTCAACTCGCAAACATTGCCTCACCTCTAAAACATTGCATGCCTCAACT
This sequence comes from Astropecten irregularis, assembly GCA_963971285.1. Taxonomy (NCBI): domain Eukaryota; kingdom Metazoa; phylum Echinodermata; class Asteroidea; order Paxillosida; family Astropectinidae; genus Astropecten; species Astropecten irregularis. The sequence goes on along the minus strand of OZ020245.1, from coordinate 30,088,031 downwards.
CGCAAACATTACGTCAACTCTAAAACATTTCCTCAAATCGCAAACATTACGTCAACTCGCAAACATTAATTGCGCCAACTCGAAAACATTGCGCCAACTCGCAAACATTACGTAAACTCACAAACATTGCGTCAACCCGAAAACTTTTTGTCAAGTAGCAAACATTTCGTCAACTCTTAAACATTGCCTCAACTCTTAAACATTACGTCAACTCTAACACATTGCGCAAACTCGCAAACATTACGTCAACTCGAAAACATTGCGCCAACTCGCAAACATTGCGCCAACTCGAAAACATTGCCTCAACTCGCAAACATTGCGTCAACTCTAAAACATTGCGCCAACTCGCAAACATAACGTCAACTCGAAAACATTCCGTAAACTCACAAACATTGCGTCAACCCGAAAACATTTTGTGAAGTAGCAAACAGTTTGTCAACTCTTAAACATTGCCTCAACTCTTAAACATTACGTCAACTCTAAAACATTGCGTCAACCCGAAAACATTTTGTCAACTCGCAAACATTTCGTCAACTCCTAAACATTGCCTCAGCTCGCAAACATAACGTCAACTCTAAAACATTGCGCCAACTCGCAAACATTATGTCAACTCTAAAACATTGCCTCAACTCGCAAACATTGCGTCAACTCTAAAACATTGCCTCAACTCGCAAACATTACGTCAACTCGCAAACATTACGTCAACCCGAAAACATTTTGTCAAGTCGCAAACATTTCGTAACCTCAAAAAACATTTTGTGAATCATTCTGAAAAGCCTAATTATGGTTTCAACAGACGGATTTTCCTAATTCAGTAATTGTTAAAGTTTTGCCAAAGATTTTACCATCGTGTATGGCTAAAACCATCGTACGTGATGTATCGCCTTCCTGGAATTCTCATACGGCAGCTGCAACAAAGTCACAGCTACCAGTACATCTATAAAACCATATTGGTGTGCGACATCCTAACACTTGCTGAGGCTGGAAATGCTTATACGTATACGACCTTATTTCATTTACAAAGCAGCGTGTGTGTCATGCATTAAGTTTCGAACAAAGCTTTTGTGAAAAGAATCATAGTTTTTGTCATTCTCAAGGTATGCTGCAAACATAAATAATGCCTTTTGATGACGTCATAATGACGTCACAGTTAATTTCAAAACAGCATGCTAATCTACAGGGTCTAACAAAGCTTTTACAAAAAGAACCAATACCGTAGCACTTACCGTTCTCGAGATATACTGCTATAGACCAAAAATTACCTTTTTTGATGACGTCATGATGACGTCACTGTAAATTTCGGGGCAGCATGCACAACAACATGATGTAACAAAGCTTTTACAAAAAGAATCATTACCGTAGCACTTACCGTTCTCGAGATATGCTGTGAACAAAAAAACAGCTTTTTTGATGACGTCATAATGACGTCACAATGACGTCACAGTAAATTTCTAGACAGCATGCACAACTACATGATATAACTAAGCTTTTACAAAAGAAATCATTTCCGTAGCATTTGCCGTTCTCGAGATACGCTGCGAACAAAATTGACTAATTAAATATGCAAATGAGCTGTCACGTGCTTAATTATTGAAGAATTTTTACAACTCAGAGTCAGTATGATCCTTAGTTTATAAGCTTTCATATGATACCTCATCTAAGCTGATCAGAAGAAGCTATGAAGAGATAAACAATAAACAAACTTAATGCACTAAGCTATGGGAGCAAAAAGTTCGAAGGAATAATAATAATGTAAAATTCGAACGAAAACAATACCTGTTCCGACATCGGCAATGTCGGAACAGCTAACTAGACATTTAAGTGTTCGTGGACGAACACGGAGCTGTTCCGACTTATTTGATCAGCTTTATAAGTTCCGATGACGTCATGATGACGTCACGGTCATTTACAAAGCAGCGTGCATCTAAAGTTTCTAACAAAGCTTTTGTGAAAAGAATCATTACCATAGCTTTTGTCATTCTCAAGATATGCTGAAAACATAAATTATGCCTTTTGATGACGTCATAATTATTATTATTATTATTTGTGGTTTATTAAAACACTGCTTATAGCAGCCCACAGGCTGAATTGCAAGTCAGTTTACATACAAATTTCAATAAAAATTCGTTGAGGTTAAAATCACAAAGAGTAAACGGTAAAAACAAAGGAGAATTGTAAGTACAAAGAATATAGTATAATATACATATCAAAAATTGCACAAGAATACAATACATGTACTATGCTAAAAAGGACCGGTAATTTCATTGGGCTGGTGGGAGTGAAATGAGTGCGCTATTAACAAGTCTGTGGAAATATGGGACTGGACTATTATAAAAACGGGTTGTTTTACAAGATGGAACATGAAGTGTTCTTTTGGACCGTAGATTCATAGTATGGGTGCTTTTAGATTTGACAAACCACTCATTGAATTTGCTTGAGTTAAAGGATTTCATTGCAAATTTGTTACAAAGGGAAGTTCTGCGCATGTCCAAGGGTTCCAAACCAAAGCTGGTCAAAGCTTGTTCATATCCAGTATATTTGTGACCCAATATAATGTGGCACACTCTTCTTTGTACTGATTCCAATAGTTTAGAAAGAGTTGTGGTGATGCCCGAGTGCCACAATGGGGCAGCATATTCTATAACAGGCCTAATATAACCTTTATACACGGTCACAAGCTCTTTGTCAGTTAACCCTGTCATTTTGAGTTTCCTAAGCATGAAAAGTTTCATGTTGGCTTTTTTTAACAATCTCCATGACATGGGCATCCCATTTTAAGTTGTTTTGCAATGTAACACCTAACAACTTCACACTGGGAACCTGTTGAAGATGAACATTAGAAATGGAATATTGAACGAAGGGAGGATCTTTTTTCCCACAGTACACCTGCATGGTGTTACATTTAGAAGGGTTCAATTGGATTTTGTTTGCCACTGCCCAGTCATTGAGATTGTTTAAATCTGCCTGAATCCTGCTTACACCAGTAATGTGTCTATTTTCGCTGAGAGTGAGATCATCTACATATTTCCAGCATTTATTCTGAGTATAGTCAACGGCGTTATTAATATAGGCAAGGAATACAACAGGTCCGAGTTTAGTTCCTTGGGGCACACCCCCAGAAAGAGTATGCCAATCAGAAAATGTTTGTTTATACCTAACCTTTTGTTGACGACCAGTTAGGAAACCAACAATCCATTGCACAATAGCAGGCGATACACCCAACTCCAACAGTTTGTCAACAGCAATTTCATGGTTTACCAAATCAAAGGCTTTAGTAAAATCTGTGAGTACCAGGGTACTAACATTATTTGGAACACAAGCACCAGAGACTAGGTTATGGTAAACATCAACCAGGCAATGGGTAGTGGAAATTCCTTTCTGATTGCCATATTGCCTTTTATCGACATTGGGATGGATAGAGTTCATGATCCATTTACAAATAAAACCTTCAGCAATTTTTGCCAGTAATGGAGTCAAAGATATGGGCCTAAGTTTATGTAAAGTAGGCGGGAGTTGCTTAGGTATGGGAACAATGTCGGCTCAATGTTTCCACTGAACCGGAACGCTGCATTGAAAAAACGATGCATTGATTATTTCAGTAACTGGTGTACTAAGCTCATACGCAAATTCTATGAGCAATTTGGCTGGTAAATTATCGGGTCCTCCAGATTTACTAACGGACATTCTCTTTAATTCATTGTAAACTTCCCAGGGATGGACCTGAGGAGGTGGCTCACGTGATGGTAAGTAAGCTGGCAAATTGTCAAGATTGAGGGGCTCGTGTACTTGTGAGAAACTCGCCAGGTGATTATTTATGACGTTAGCAACAGATTTATGATCTGACGGATCAATGTCTGGCACATGTAAAGTGAGGTCACTTTTCTTTATGTTAGTCAGGTTACGCACCTCTTTGTGCCACCTCCCTGGGTCCAGCTTTTGTAGTTTGCGAATCCTACCAGCATAAAAGGAATGTTTAGCTGCTTTTATCGCTCTAATAACTCTGTTACGAATACATCGTAATTGGTGTCTGTTGTCATCAACAAATGCTTTCTGTCTCTGATTAATTAGATACTTAATTTGATTAGTAATCCAGGGTTTGTCAGTAATATGAGACTTAATTACCCTGACAGGAAAGTGATTTGCAACAGCTTGGTCCATCATACTGTAAAAAGCATCACATTTGGTTTGACAGTCACTGACAGTTATAACTTCATCCCAGCTTTGGGCCTGTATCCATCTACCAAAAGATCTAATACAAGAATCTTTAAGAGGTCTGATAATTTTGGTCGTCACTTCATTGGTGACAGACAGACTTTTCGGAGCCCATATAATACAATTGTGATCACTTCTGCCCACAGGTGCAGACACACTAGGACATTTGTATTGATCAGCAAAATTAGTAACAATAAGATCAAGAATTGCATCTTGTCTAGTCGGCTTTTTAACTACTTGGGTGAGATTGTTACCATTACAAATGGGTCTAATGTCAAATTTGTTGAAGTCTCCGAGCAATACTACTCCAGCAGCCGATTTCACGAAACTTTACGCCATGGCGTAAGTCCAACTTACGCCACAAATGTTGCGTAAGTGGCGCAACTTACGCAACATTTGTGGCGTAAGTTGGACTTACGCCATGGCGTAAAGTTTCGTGAAATCGGCTGCAGTACTTGGTTGATATGTCAGAAGATAGTCCACTGAACTAATGATGTGTTGCTGTAGAAGATCTTCATATGGGGAATCTGGTGGATTGTACACTGCAAACACTGCAATGGAAGGAACAGCTCTCGGGAAATTCGGGTGGTTCAACATTATCCATTCTCCCTCGATTTCAGGTGGAACATTGAGATCATGAATCGGTGAGGCTTTGATGTGGTTCTTTACGTATACAGATACCCCACCACCATTTCTATCAAGTCTGCACTTATTGAAGACATTGTAACCTTCCAGGGAGAATTGCTCAAGGGCAGTATTTGGAGTGATCCATGTTTCAGTTATTACAGCCACATCTATTTGCTCGTTGTTAAGCTTTAATTCCATCTCGTCAAGTTTGTTCAATATAGAACATGCATTCGTCAAAAAAAAACGTGGAAGGGTAGCTGCATGGTTTTGGGAGCATGTAGATTGTAGACACTGTTTGATGGGCACTTGTTTGAGGGCCGATTGCTGATTCGGTAGTCGTGGTCGTAGTCTGGCATGTTGAGACATACGTTGAGTAACTCGGACTGGTATATTGGCCTGTTGGTAATGGGATGATATGCTGGTGTGGTTCCATGATGTATTTTGACGTGCGTGTTGCTGTACTTGACGGTTGTCGTCCTCTCGGCGTTTCCAACTCCCTTTCTTTCCAGGCCCACGGTAGCGTAGTAAACCATTCTTCTTCAATGTCTCAAAAAGATGGGGAAGGACTCCGTAGCGAGTTGATTTGCCAATCTTAAAAAGTTGGGCTCGGGAGTACTTAATGTTGTCATCGCCGTTTTCATTTTCTTTGTTGGTCACGGTGCTACAGTGTTTCCAAGAGCCAGGGTCAGCGCAACTGCCCGGGCCCGGATTAACTTGAACATCCATGAAAATGGTGATATCAAAGGCTGGCTGGTCTTTAGGTAAACACAAACATGTTTGCCCATATGCTTTGTAACTTTTACCAGTGGAATTCGAATTCGTGAAGAATTGCTGTCATTGTTTTTTACTGCGATATGCAGCTTACACTGTACAATAGGCAGTACAAAGTCAACTTCAGAGTTTGGATTTTCACACAGATGAGTTACTGGATGGAGTGATACATGGCGTAATTGATTAACAAGCATGATCATTAAAATACACAAGTACATCACTCTCCTGGTGGTGGCAGCCATATTGATTGTACATTACCAGTCACAACATCACAGATGATCTTCAAACTTGGCTCAAAAAGTAGATGAAATCACACAAATACAGTCACAAAATGAAGCTCAAATGTGTAGTAGATAGTTTGTAGGCCAGGAGATAACAGAGAATCAGCGGATAATGACGTCACAGTTAATTTCACAACAGCATGCAAATCTACAGGGTCTAACAAAACTTTTACAAAAAGAACCAATACCGTAGCACTTACCGTTCTCGAGATATACTGCTATAAACCAAAAATTACCTTTTTTAATGACGTCATGATGACGTCACTGTAAATTTCGGGGCAGCATGCACAACTACATGATGTAACAAAGCTTTTACAAAAAGAATCATTACCGTAGCACTTACCGTTCTCGAGATAAATAAAATCAGCATTTTTGATGACGTCATGATGACGTCATGATCATTTCCATAATATCAAACTAACCATGAACTGACTAAATAATCAAAAGAAATAAGCATGTTAACTTGGGTCAGGAAAGTGAGCCTCATAACAAATCCTCTAGACGATGAACTTGACAGCTAGTACTTTCAACATCGTACTACATGTGCTTTCATGGGCTTGAATACTAACACACCTTGTTACCGTGGCAACAGTGCATGGTCATGCACTTGCTGGCCTACCTCTTACATAACAGCACATTCCTCAGACTCTGATCATTTGAGAGAAACAATCCCAGCAGCAAATGGGGTTAACTGTATACAGTAATACAGTACATGTACGTGTACACACTACACACTACACACACATAATAGGCCTATGCTCTGACATAGGGCTTAAAAACAGCCAATTTTATGACGTCATGATGACGTCACGGGCATTTTCGTGGCAGCATGCACAACTACAGGATGTAACAAAGCTTTTGGAAAAAGAATTTTTTTCATAGCATTTTGGGTTCTCGAGATACGCTGCTAACAAAATTGACTAATTAAATATGCAAATGAGCTGTCACGTGCCTAATTAATGAAGAATTTTTACATCTCAGTGCCAGTATGATCCTTAGCTTATAAGCTTTCATATGATACCTCATCTAAGCTGATCAGAAGAAGCTAAGAAGAGATAAGCTGTTAACAAACTTAGAGGGTGATAAAGAATAATAATAATAATAACTAGACATTTAAGTGTTCGTGGACGAACACGGAGCTGTTCCGACTTATTTGATCAGCTTTATAAGTTCCGATGACGTCATGATGACGTCACGGTCATTTACAAAGCAGCGTGCATCTAAAGTTTCTAACAAAGCTTTTGTGAAAAGAATCATTACCATAGCTTTTGTCATTCTCAAGATATGCTGCAAACATAAATTATGCCTTTTGATGACGTCATAATGACGTCACAGTTAATTTCACAACAGCATGCAAATCTACAGGGTCTAACAAAACTTTTACAAAAAGAACCAATACCGTAGCACTTACCGTTCTCGAGATATACTGCTATAAACCAAAAATTACCTTTTTTAATGACGTCATGATGACGTCACTGTAAATTTCGGGGCAGCATGCACAACTACATGATGTAACAAAGCTTTAACAAAAAGAATCATTACCGTAGCACTTACCGTTCTCGAGATATGCTGATAATAATAAAATCAGCATTTTTGATAACGTCATGATGACGTCATGATCATTTCCATAATATCAAACTAACCATGAACTGACTAAATAATCAAAAGAAATAAGCATGTAAACTTGGGTCAGGAAAGTGAGCCTCATAACAAATCCTCTAGACGATGAACTTGACAGTACTTTCAACATCGTACTACATGTGCTTTCATGGGCTTGAATACTAACACACCTTGTTACCGTGGCAACAGTGCATGGTCATGCACTCGCTGGCCTACCTCTTACATAACAGCACATTCCTCAGACTCTGATCATTTGAGATAAACAATCCCAGCAGAAAAGGGGGTTAACTGTATACAGTAATACAGTACATGTACGTGTACACACTACACACTACACACACATAATAGGCCTATGCTCTGACATAGGGCTTAAAAACAGCCAATTTTATGACGTCATGATGACGTCACGGGCATTTTCGTGGCAGCATGCACAACTACAGGATGTAACAAAGCTTTTGGAAAAAGAATTATTTTCATAGCATTTTGGGTTCTCGAGATACGCTGCTAACAAAATTGACTAATTAAATATGCAAATGAGCTGTCACGTGCCTAATTAATGAAGAATTTTTACATCTCAGTGCCAGTATGATCCTTAGCTTATAAGCTTTCATATGATACCTCATCTAAGCTGATCAGAAGAAGCTAAGAAGAGATAAGCTGTTAACAAGCTTAGAGGGTGATAAAGAATAATAATAATAATAATAAAAATCTAAGCAAAAACTAAACCTGTTCCGACATCCGAAATGTCGGAACAGCTAATAAAAATCTAAGCAAAAACTAAACCTGTTCCGACAAAGCTTTTGTGAAAAGAATCATTACCATAGCTTTTGTCATTCTCAAGATATGCTGCAAACATAAATTATGCCTTTTGATGACGTCATAATGACGTCACAGTTAATTTCACAACAGCATGCAAATCTACAGGGTCTAACAAAGCTTTTACAAAAAGAACCAATACCGTAGCACTCACCGGTAAACTCACAAACATTGCGTCAACCCGAAAACATTTTGTCAAGTCGCAAACATTTCGTCAACTCGAAAACATTGCCTCAGCTCGCAAACATTACGTCAACTCTAAAACATTGCCTCAACTCACAAACATTGCGTCAACTCGCAAACATTGCCTCAACTTGCAAACATTATGTCAACTCGCAAACATTACGTCAACCCGAAAACATTTTGTCAAGTCGCAAACATTTCGTCACCTCAAAAAACATTTTGTGAATCCTTCTGAAAAGCCTAATTATGGTTTCAACTGACGGATTTTCCTAATTCAGTAATTGTTAAAGTTTTGCCAAAGATTTTACCATCGTGTATGGCTAAAACCATCGTACGTGATGTATCGCCTTCCCGGAATTCTCATACGGCAGCTGCAATAAAGTCACAGCTACCAGTACATCTAAAAAACCATATTGGTGTGCGACATATCCTAACACTTGCTGAGGCTGGAAATGCTTATACGTATACGACATAATTTGCCCTTATAGTGTTTTTGTGTTATAACCTTAATTACACGACATATTTCTGATTTCTTTTCACAAAAACCTTCATTAAGTATCATAGAAATATTGTGTATACTCTGCATTGTTCATTTTTTGATCTTTGAAGCCGGCGTGTTAAGATAAACCAGTCCCAGCTCATTCGGGGTCTCGGGGATTCACTGTTAAGAGTACCACATGCCATAATGGCCATGCACATAAACATTATGGGCCCTCGATCTCGGGCTTTAAAACAGCCAGTTTTATGACGTCATGATGACGTCGCGGCCATTTTCATTGCAGAATGCACAACTCAAGGATGTAAACAAGCTTTTGGAAAAAGAGTTATTTTCTTAGCATATGCCGTTACCGAGTAAATAGTATTTTAATAATGACGTCATTTTTCATTTAAAAGCACATAACTTCCGGTTGAATGATGTTATCACATTCAAACTTCACGAACATAAAATGTCATGATGACGTCACAATAAATTTATTGGCAGCATGCACAATTACTTGATATAACAAAGATTTTGCAAAAAGAATCATTACTGTAGCACTTACCGTTCTCGAGATATACTGCTAATCAAAAATCCGCTTTTTTTATGACGTCATGATGACGTCACACTAAATTTCGTGGCAGCATGCTCAACTACATGATATAACAAAGCTTTTACAAAAAGAATCATTACCGTAGCACCTACCGTTCCCGAGATATGCTGTTCACAAAATTTGCTAATTAAATATTCAAATGACTGTCACGTGGCTAATTAAAAAAGAATTGTTACAACTCAGTGTCAGAATGATCCTTAGCTTGTAAGCTTTAATACGATACCTCATCTAAGCTGATCAGAAGAAGCTAAGAAGAGATAAACAATAAACAAACTTAGTGCACAAAGCTAATGGGGCCAAAAGTTCGAAGGAATAATAATAAGTTAAAATCCGTACGAAAACAAAACCTGTTCCGACATCCGAAATGTCGGAACAGCTTATAATAATAATAATAACTAGACATTTCAGTGTTCGTGAACGAACACAGAGCTGTTCCGACTTATTTAATGAACTTTATAAGCTCCGATGACGTCATGATGACTTCACGCTCATTTTCAAAGCAGCATGCTATCTAGAAGATATGAAAAGTTTTTTGCAAAAAGAATCATTACCATACAATTTGCCGTTCTCGAAATACATGTATGCTTCAAAGAAATAATCAGCCTTTTTGATGACGTCACGATTACGTCATGTTCATTTTCGTAGCAGCATGCACAACTACAAGATGCAACAAAGCTTTACAAAAAGAATCATTACCATAGCATTTGTTGTTCTCGAGTTATGCCGCAAAAAATCAGCCTTTTTGGTAACGTCATGATGACGTCACAATCAATTTCGTGGCAGCATACACAACTACTTGATGTAGCAAAGCTTTTGCAAAAAGAATCATTTCCGTATCATTTGCCGTTCTTGAGATATGCTGCAAACAAAAAATCAGCTTTTTGATGACACCATAATGACGTCACAATAACGTCACAGTAGATTTCGTGGTAGCATGCACATCTATATGATGTAGCAAAGCTTTTGCAAAAAGAATTATTTCCGTAGCATTTGCCGTTCTCGAGATATCGAACAAAAAATCTGCTTTTTTGATGACGTTATAATGCAACACAATGACGTCACAGTAAATTTGTTGGCAGCATGCACAACTACATGATATAACTAAGCTTTTGCAAAAAGAATCGTTTCTGTAGCATTTGTCGTTCTCGAGATACGCTGCGAACAGAATTGACTAATTAAATATGCAAATGAGCTGTCACGTGCTTAATTAATAAAGAATGTTTACAACTCAGAGTCAGTATGATCCTTAGCTTATAAGCTTTCATATGATACCCCATCTAAGCTGATCAGAAGAAGCTAAGAAGAGATTAACAATAAACAAACTTACTGCACAAAGCTATGGGAGCAAAAAGTTCGAAGGAATAATAATAATGTAAAATCCGAACGAAAACAATACCTGTTCCGACATCAGAATGTCGGAACAGCTAATAACTAGACATTTAAGTGTTCGTGGACGAACACGGAGCTGATCCGACTTATTTGATCAGCTTTATAAGCTCCGATGACGTCATGATGACGTCATGATGACGTCACGGTCATTTACAAAGCAGCATATGCATATCTAAAGTTTCTAACAAAGCTTTTGTGAAAAGAATCATTTCTTTACTATAGCTACTTTACAATAGCTTGTCATTCTCAAGATATGCTGCAAACATAAATTATGCCTTTTGATGACGTCATAATGACGTCACAGTTAATTTCAGAACAGCATACATATCTACAGGATCTAACAGCTTTTACAAAAAGAACCATTACCGTAGCACTTACCGTTCTCGAGATATAATGGTAATCTTAAAATTATCTTTTTTGATGACGTCATGATGACATCATGATGACGTCACAGTAAATTTCCTGGCAACATGCACAACTAAATAGTGTAACTAAGCTTTCGCAAAAAGAATCATATTCATAGCCTTTGTCGTTCTCGAGATATGCCGGTTACAAAAAAGACTAATTAACTATGCAAATGAGCTGTCACGTGCCTAATTAATGAAGGATTTTTGTAATAATGTGAGAATGATCCTTAGCTTATATAAGCTTTCCTAAGATACTTCATCTAAGCTATTAATCACAAGAAGATAACAAAAGATATAGAAGCAATAAGAATCAAATTACCGTGGCACAATATGTCGTTTTCAAGATATTTGCTTCTTAAAAACGGCCTTTTGATAACGTCATGATGACGTCACGATCAATTTAATCGCAGCATGTCTCACTGCGTGTCTCACTGCGTTTGTCGCAACTGCTGCTGCTTCTTCTGTCACCCGATGGATGACGGTTAATCTCCCTTTCGCGGCTGTCGTTGTCTCGTCGTCGTGGTGAGCATGAGTGTCGGTCATGATGAAATTGTCGTTTTGTATTGTCTAGTTTCAGAGAAGCGATTTCTTCCCTGAGTTTGTGAATCTCATCGGTTTGAGCCGAAAATTAAACTTCACACTGCGGTTTCCGACATCGGAAATGTCAGAACAGCTAATGATAATAAAAATCAGAACAAAAACAAAACCTGTTCCAACATCAGAAATGTCGGAACAGCTAATAATAATAATAATAAAAATCAGAACAAAAACAAAACCTGTTCCGACATCAGAAATGTCGGAACAGCTAATAATAATAAAAATCAGAACAAAAACAAAACCTGTTCCGACATCAGAAATGTCTGAACAGCTAAAAATCAGAACAAAAACAAAACCTGTTCCGACATCAGAAATGTCTGAACAGCTAAAAATCAGAACAAAAACAAATCCTGTTGCGACGTCGGAACAGCTAATAATAATAATAATACAAATCGGAACGTCCGAAGGTATTGTAGTGCGTCTGAGCAGGTTGCAGCTTTTTGGAGGAGAACGAGATTGGCTGCTATGCAGTGTGTACCCATTGGTATCCGAAGCATCTATCGTGATGCAAGAGTGTCTTGCTTGGGATGTGCGAGGGTAGCATTTGCAAAGTGCAGTGTTAACCTGTTCAAATGAGGCTGTTGCTTGGTCGTTCCATGCAAGCCAATAGCTGCTGATTGAGATGTCTGCAAAGTTGGTGCTGAGAAGTTGGCGCTGAGAAGACTGGACTGTTCGCTGGTGCATTAATTGAGACCATTATGTTGATGCATGGTAGTGGTGTCGATGAGCCTTCGATTGTGAACGTCGTCTGAGGAAATTGATGTGTTGAGTAAAATTTGCGCCTGTGTCTTGTACATAATACACCACAATAAACACAGCGGCTTGGCTTCCGGAGACCAATGTCAAGTGAAGTAAGAATCTCTCACCGTAAGTAGCTCTTGGCGATGCTGCTTGGAGATCTTGATCAGTGAAGACAGTTGGTTGCTCACGAGTCAGGAGGGGTGGCGCTCACCTCAGCTCCAGTGACGATGAGGATTTGGTGTTTATTGTGGGGATTGGTGACGAATAGGTGACTGGATGTGGGTTGATGTGGCTGGTAGGGCTTGTTGCCTCTAGTTGGTGGCTTGGCCGTTTCCTGTAGTGGGGAAGCATGGCTGCTGGTGTAACCCAGAAAAGTGGTGCGTTGCAAAAAAAAACTTAAAACAAAACTCAGAATTTACAAACAATGGGGAACTCGCTTAAAAAGAACCAACAAACCAAAACAAATGATCGTATAGGGAAGAGTCGAGAGAAAATTAATAAACAGAGACAGGAGGAAATTGGTTTCAGCAATAAAAAAACAAATAAAAAAACAATTTATTAATTCCAAAAAATGTGACTGAAGAAAACCCAAAAAAAAACACTTAGTTCAAATATTTATGATAAAAAAAAATGCAAATCTTAGTATCCGAACTACTTAAGCACAAATCCAAAATAAGAACAAAAACTTCAACAAAAACAAACGAGGACCAAGCAAAAACCAAGAAAAAATAAAAAACTTAATTTGAAACCCAAAGATAAAAAAAAATAAACTTAATTAAAGCCAACACAGTGAGTAAGAGGATCCCAAATCAAAATAACAACAACATTAACGACCTGTTTAAAAGAAACAAGAATAATAGAAAACATTAATAAGAAAAAAATGAAGAATAGATATGTAGACAATGAGATATATATATGAATCAACTAGGCCTACATGTACTTCAAAGTAAATAACAAAATACTGGTCACCAAAATCTCTCTGTCTTTCTTGTGCATAATTAACCTTGAGACTGTTGCTACTTGTAATCCCCTAAAGTAAACATTATCCAACTACCAGACCACAGTGGGCAAGAACCACCAAACTTCACTGTGAATACATAATGAGCTGATAAGGCAGTAACCATGGCTTAATGGTCAAATGAGACTGTCAAACTGGCTACCCTCAAGGCCTAACAACAATTAGAGTTGACTCAAGTCTCACAACAGTAAAAGCAAAGATTAGCACAGTAAATACACAAGTAAGCCTATAATACAGCCACACCTGGTGTCGAACAAATTGGCTAGGGAACAAGTCTATGGTTCTGAAACAGCAACTCTTGGGACAAGAAACATTCTATACTAAAATACCACTAATGCCCTAGGCAATAATACACTTTCAATGTCAAACACTGAATCTATTGAGGCAATTTCAAACAAGAAACTACTGTAGTCAGAAAGTGTAAGAAAAAACTGGATTTAAAACAAAAACATATCTCTACAACTAAAGGCTAAGGAAATCAAGGAAAAAACATAACTCATGCGAGTCACCACAAAAAGGAATTCCATTCGATTTCAAAATTCTAAAAGAACACACAAATCCTTATTATAGTAAAACCTTGGGCACACAGATCCATAACTCTTCAGTAAATGTGATGCTGTAAAACCAGTATTCAGTTTCCCTGACTTCTTCACTTAACTCTGAAGGAAATTTCTCGTTACCCCATGTCATTATACAAAACACAACCTTATTCTCCAGGAAAACCAACTAAATTCTTAACAATCTTAAACATGTATAATAATTCCTGCAGCAATATCTAGAAGGAAACTTTCATCTTTCAAAAGACTCTAAAATATTAACTAAAACATCTATCATGAAAACATGGCATTTCAAGAGGCTTAAACAGCTATCAAATTGGGAAAAGATGCTTGACTTTTTAGAAGAAAACATTTTATACAACATAAGAGAGGAAAACAACAAAATGGATTTGAACTTACCGAATAATTGAACAGACCAAGTGAGTATGGCACGCCAAAGCGGAATTTATTCAACCCTACGGAAACTTCGGCAACATAAAAAAAATATATCAACATTTTGTAAAACATGTCAACATTTCCAAAAAACAGTTGTCAACATTGTTACAATATGCTTCAACCCGCAAAAAAATATATATCAACACTTTGTAAAAATACATGTCAACATTTCCAAAAAAACATGTCAACATTTCCAAAAAATATATATCAATATTTTGTAAAAATACATGTCAACATTTTCAAAAAATAGTTGTCAACATTGTTGCAAAATATACTTCAACCCGCATAAAAATATATATCAACATTTACGTAAAAATACATGTCAACATTCACCTAAAAACACGTATCAACATTTCGTCCGAAAATGTGTGCAGCCCTGCACCTAAAAACACGTGTCAACATTATGTCCGAAAATGTGTGCAACCATGCACCTAAAAACACTTGCAACATTTCGTCCAAAAATGTGTGCAACCTTTGACCCTGCACGCTGAAAATTATATGGCAACATCCACGTGACCGCTGCCACGGACGGAGTACGTCCATGCATGAAGTCTCTTGAAAGTGTAGGACACGACATTATTTTTTGATTTGATTTTAACCATTATTGTGTGTACAAAGGAAAGAGGTCAGATTTAGTTTCAAGGAGCCAAGCCTTTTGTTTCACTAATTGTGTAAGTTATTGAAGATTTTATGACCACGGTTTAGCATGGACTTTTTGGACTGGGCTGTTTTACCAGAGATCATAAACTTACATTGCCCTGTTTCTAGATTATTTCTATAAGGATTCAGTGTTATTTATTATTTTTGTATGCCTTTCATGGTTTAGTTTTATGACCCTTTTGTTTAATCCTTGTTTCCTGTCCTGTCTTCATGTTATCCCTTGGTTCAGTGACTTTATGTAATGTGCCCCCTTCTTTCCCATGGTCCTTGTGTATAGTGTAATTATGTAAGATAAGATAAGAGCCATGCGCTTGGGAGTTTTTGTGTAGAGGGAATTGCATGTTTTTTTGGAAATGTTGACCTGTTTTTTTGGAAATGTTGATATGTTTTTTTGGAAATGTTGATATGTTTTTTGGGAAATGTTGACATGTATTTTTACAAAGTGTTGATATATATTTTTATGTTGCCAGAGTTTCCGTAGGGTTGAATAAATTCCGCTTTAGCGTGCCATAAGTGAGGGACAGAGATGAAAAATTTCAATGAAGTGCAGCAATTGTGGTGTGCACTCTTCGCTGCCGGTCTGGAAAGTGACTGGGGTTAGGTTAGAGGAATGTGAACCGCATGGTCCACTGTGAAAGAGCCCATTGTTCTAAACTAAGACATGATAAATTACTTTCAGCACAGGGGCATGCTGTAAACAAACTGCCAGCTTATCAGTGTGGGAAACTAAAAATAAAAACCACAGGGACTTTAGTACTTTTTTTTCTGAATTTACACAGGAGAGTTTTCCACTCTCCTACACTCGCCCATACTTAAAACTGCCAGCTTATCAGTGTGGGAAACTAAAAATAAAACCACAGGGACATTAGTACTTTTTTTCTGAATTTACACAGGAGAGTTTTCCACTCTCCTACACTGGCATTTGCAGGCCTCCCACAGTTGTTGTAGCACCGTTGCCATGGTTGGTTGTGGAGTGGTCGTTGAGTCTACTGCTGGTGCTGGTTGAAGTGCCATGCTCATCACGTCTGGGTCACCAATGTAGCGTACAAGGCTCAATACATTACACACTAATTATACTCTGGTTGAGATACAGTTACAGAGATATCTTTATTGTAGAGTACATGATGAGGTATACAATGTGCTGCTCTGAGTTAAAAAAAAAACAACTAAGTATTGAAAAGTTCTGGAACATGAGGCACTAGAAAAGCAATGTTGCTTCCATGATGGCTAGCAGTAAGACTCATTTAACTAACATACCCTCAGCAGGCTCTTTATAACAGATGCTGAGGCATAAAACAATTGAAAGAAGTTGATTTCCAAGGAATGATTCATACTGGTCAGAAGTTACAGTTAATACTAAGAATCAAGTCACTGGACAGGTGAGTCACTCAGGGTCACTGGTCACTAGTGGTCAGCCTGGTGTCAATCAATTTCAGGAAGTGAAAGTATGTGACAACAATTGTTCTTGGAAATAAGGATACATGGAAATAAGGATTAATCATTTCTTAGATGCTGTCTACATGTAGCAAAACAATTATATGATGAAATAAGGCTATAGTATAGGTCAAAATAAGTAAATATTTGGTAATATCAGTTACATGTAGGCCCTATATATAGTATAAGACAAAAAATGGATTTTGATAATCGCATTGAATAGTAGAAATAATACTAGATGTGTAAACAGTCTTCATCGGTCCAGAATATAAAATTAATGAACTGTATATTTCACGATAATGAACCGCTACAAGCTATACAGAAGGTGCGACAGTTAGGGATTGTTTTTAGTATATCATCAATTTTGGCTTGAAATATTCAAGGTGAAATATTCAATCCTTGGGGTAGTCGTTTATAGTAGTAGTGTTTACCTCCATGAAAAGAGGCTATGCCTGTATATTTCTGTGCATCTTAAGAAAGTGGAATGCAGTGAATGCTGATTTCAAATCAATAATAGTTAATACCTTAGCATTTGCGTTTCCTATTCATTTAATTGTTTCTGTTAGTAGGGGATGATTGATGCGTTTAATGCGAGAATTCAAAAAACAATAATTTGTCTCCGATTTGTGTTTCCCCATACCCAATGCGAGTGGCAGATTGCCTGGAGATATAACTCTGTGCTTTCGCCAGCGGTCAATACTCTTGTACATTGGCATTTTTTGATTTGGTTCCGCTAAATCGACCAATGAAAGCAGATTTAAGGGCGTCATATGTGTCAAATGTTTTGCCATCAATCCATAATCTAGCCTGTCCCTGTAAGCTACGCTTAAATATTTTGAGGATTGTGTGCAGTTGGGCTGGGTCATTAGCGTCATAGTCGTGTGCGTCGAGGTAGTCGTGGAATGTCAGAATGGGTGCGGGTACAACGGTCTCTGTCGATTGTGTCACCCGCAAA
Organism: Astropecten irregularis; assembly: GCA_963971285.1. Lineage (NCBI taxonomy): Eukaryota > Metazoa > Echinodermata > Asteroidea > Paxillosida > Astropectinidae > Astropecten > Astropecten irregularis. The sequence continues at coordinate 30,070,237 of OZ020245.1, read as the reverse complement.
ACGGTTTGGGAGAAAGTTGGTCTCTCTTAGGGTCGGGCATGTCGGGGCTGATGGTGAGGCCATTGTCAAAAATTTAACACAACTTGAGGATTGAGGGTGTGCAATACAACTATATCAATACAGTACTTAATAATGGTAAGGAATCAAAAACCTAGAGTGTCAAGATACAGATGAAGCCAATAAATAGTGGTAGAATATTGTGCATCAACAACAATGATTGAATAGTATACAAATAATGAATGTTTATGAGTGGAATGGTAAAAATAATTTCATGAGGTGACAGATGGACTGTTCCATTTCACGAGGCGAAGCATTCTACGAATGTGAAACATTCATTATTTGTTTTATATAACATCTAAGTAGATCTTTGTCATTTGATTTTGATTGGAGGATAACATTTTAAGAGTTAGCGAGACAAAAAAAGCTTAAAATCTTGGCAAACTATATTGCTCTTATTATAGTAACGCGCGTTGCATACCAACGCGTACGCGCGCACGCAGTGACAAATAAATGGAACGCCGCTTGACCAATCACGTATTAGAGTCCCTGGCGTGCAATGGTACAAATCGGATGGCACCAAAAATGCACGGTGGAGGGTACAAATTTCAACGGTTGTGACGTAAGCCATGAATTGGTCTATTTATCAAATATCACGTGACATACAATCCTCCAATCAAATGACAAGGATCTACTAAGGTGTTATATAATATTAACAACTCACTTCACACACTGACTCTCATGGTAGAGGAATAAGCTAAGGTTTCACTTACCAATACCAAGATGGGCCAAGACTGTATGTAGAGATGTACATTAACAAACTGTATTTATTATGTATGAAATTGCATGTCCAACATGTCCAATTATTGAAGAGGGCACTAATTTTTCAGAGTTCATCTGTATACGTGCCGTCGTGCAGGCATCGATGCTCCTGGTTTCTGCCAGCTCCGGTCCGCCGTTCATGGTCTCAGCTCCGGTCAGCAGGTCTTGGTCTCGGTCAGCTCCAGTCCACTGGTCTTGTTCGCGGTGTCAGCGATTCTGTGGTGGATTTCACGAAGCCCTGCGATCGATCGTAACTTGAGTTACGACGGATAACCCATCGAAGGGGGCATATCCCATGTAGGGCTTCAATGCATCAAAAGTCCTACGATTGACGGGCCCGTTGGTCCTGCGTTGATGTTTTTGCTATACTGTTCTTTGAATTAGATGCCTTTCGGACTGGGCATTCGGGTCTGTCGTTCGCAGTCACCTCGGATATCACAGGTGCTGGGCTGGTGTGTTCCAGAATCCTTGACACATGGTTGGCTACGAACACTTGGTAGCACTTTTCCTGATTCTGCATAGCCCTTAGCGAGTGGGTCAGACATGCCGGCGGCATACATGTCCTTCATGTCAGAGTCTCGTGACAGACCCAGCAGACGTTTGGCGATGACTTTGTTGTCTTGGAAGATGGGATAGTCTGACCTTCAATGGGATGTCTAAACTGTAGTTCAGACACAGAGACTGTTCCCATGTGGAAACTACCTTCCGGTCGATGATAGACATGGCTGGCTCATTACTTCCGATGCCATGTATCTTCCAGAACCTTTCAACTAGGCGCTGGAGGTCGTTGTCTATCTCTGTGAATTAGTGTGAAGCACATGTTTTATCTGTCCATTTCCAATCGATCCATTCAAAGTCCAGCCAAGGATAGGGTGTCCCTGGGGCCACCTTCACGAACTTCCTTTGGTGTCAAGGCTACTGGATTATCTTGGCCAACGCGGCAGTTGAACTTCTCTGGCATCGATGTTGATCAGGTAAGTCATGCAGATGCGGCCATCTGGTCAACTCTCTCTGGAACTTGGGCCTGGTTAGCACGTAGGAGTGTCGTGTTTTTCAAGGGTTGTTAACCTCATCTTTTCGTGCCTTCCTGGTACTCTAAGTTTCTCCCTCAAAGCTTCAGAGCAGAAGCTCTACGTCGAACCAGAGTCCAACAATGCATAAGTGATTATGCCTCCACGTTCTCGCACCCTCATTGGACTTGATGTCGTCTGACTAGATTCAGTTGGAGTCGGGTGGTTTGTCGGCTGAGAAACAAGTGGACTGGGACTACTGTTGGCTTGAGGAGAATCGTCACTCCTCGTACAAGGCAGGTTGAGGAACTTAGTGTGCTTAAGTCCACATCCTTACACAGTGCAAACTGCCTGTTTTCTGTATGATGACCTGGCTGTAGGCAATTGGCACAGAGACGCTTTGTATTGGACAACGTTCAATCTGTCGTTCACCCGTAGTGACTTCCAGCCTTCACAATTGAACAGCCCGTGACTCACAAAGCACACAAACGTGTCTGTCTGCCCCCGAAGTCGCCCTGGTGTCTGCTGGTGTAGCAGTTGTCTGGGTAGGATCAGCGGATGGCCCTGGTTGGGTGTCTCAACTCGAACATTGAAGCTGGCTGGTTGTCGTGACTTCGGCTTGTCTTTCGGCCTTGAGCTCTTGTGAAACCCTTCTTTCGATTCCTTTCTAACAAGCTTGCCGAAAACGGTCATTTGCCTGTTATGAGGTCAAAAATTGCATGACGTCTTCGATGGTTGGACACTCTCTTTGTCAATGTTCTTGATGTGATGCACCCTTCTCAGCCATGCCTTTCGAGGATCCCATGGTAGCTTCTCAACTTCACGTGACAAGCTTTTACTGGTATTCAGCTCATTTAGCTTGCCCATGGTGTGCAGGGTTACGCAGCTCATCTGAGAAATCCAAGAGTGACTTGCTATCTCGAATCTCCGGTCGGGAAATTATCTTGTCGACCCAGGCCTCAGCGATGTCGTATTCATTGCCAAATCTCTCTTTCAGCAATAACCCTCACTCGGCCTTTTCATCACGCAGCACTGGATGAGCTTGCCGGCCCTGTGCAGTACTGCCTGTAGTCGTTCTAGCTTGGCTGCATCGCTGACACATTCCTTGTCGACGGCGTTCTCAAACACTGGAATGAACAGCCAATAATTGACTGGGTCACCATTAAAAGTCATAAATTCTGTCTTCGGCAACTGCAGACTCGATGAGGGACTGTTGTTGCAAAGTGCTGGAGCTGAGGATCTGTGACAGATTTCATAAAGCTCTGCGACGCGTCGTAACTCGATTTGCGACGCGTCCTAGCTGCGACGCGTCGCATCTATGCGGTGAGTCCATAAAGAAAGGATGCGTCTTAACTCTACGACGCGTCGTAAGTTTTATGAAATCGGCCCCAGCATGTCTACAGTCTCGCCCTCGCCACCATCTGTACAGGTATATTCCATGGAGGCCGGTGATGACTTCAATGTTGGATGAATGTTCTTGCCTTTTCATCCTTGTTGTCCTCTTGAGATTTTGCAGCTGGCGGTTGAATACTTGAATAATTGGCGGTGCTTTCACCATTCTCTGCCTCCTCGTCTTCTCCATAGCCTCCATTTTTTATTTCTGTCTCCAGATTTGTCTGCGTCTCTGTTGCAGTTCAAATGTCTCCTGTTCGAGTGTCTGCCGACGTTTCTCAGATTGCTCCTCAGCCAGCAGTGCAGCCTTCCTCGCTGCTAGTTGTATCCGTGAACTTAAATGCAACTTATGTACCGGATACAACACTTGCCGCTCTGAAACGGCGTCCTCCAACTTTGGCTGACTGAATCTCCATACTCAATGGTGTCTGCTATCTAGTCCATGTTCGAAGCATCAGGAACAGTTTTATTATCTCTGCATGCGACGTTGTCTTCACTTCACTTCAGTTCACTTATCCCTTAGTCTAGATGACCGTTGGGGCACCAAAGATGATCGAGCAACCACTTTTCTCCATGCTTCTCTGTTTTCAGCCTGCCTGAGGGCCTCACTTAACTTGAAACCCGTCCATTCTGTTATGTTGTCTTCCAATCTCTTCTTCTGTCTACCTCTTTCTCCCTCCTTGTACAGTACCCTGAAGGATCATCTTGCCAAGTCCTTGTTGATCTTGTGACGTGCCCATACCATCGCAATTTGCGCTTTTTCACCGTGGTGAGAAGATCATCCTGAGGCCCAATTTCTTGCTTGATTCTTTCTCTTACTTCCTCATTTGAAATATGGTCTTTGTACGAGATCCCCAAAAGTCTTCGAAAACATTGCATTTCTGGGGCTTGTATCTTTTTTTCTAAGTCTGCTGTAAGGGTTCATGTTGGGCCGATTCCATAAAACTTACGACGCGTCGCAGAGTTAAGACGCATCCTTTATTTATGGACTCACCGCATAGATGCGACGCGTCGCAAATCGAGTTGCTACGCGTCGCAGAGCTTTATGAAATCGGCCCATGTCTCGCAAGCTGTATGCTAGAAGATTGAAATGACCAAGGAACTCATCAGTCTGATCTTGGAGCTGAGTACAATGTTCTTGTCTTTCCATATAGTCTTCAATTTGGACAATGCATTGATTGTTTGAGCAATCCTGGACAGTATTTCCTTTTTTGATCCTCCATCTGTCACAACTGATCCTAAGTACTTGAAGCTTTTAACAGATTATATCTGAGCTGATTCCTTTGACGTTGTTGGTCATCAGCTTAGTCTTTTCTACATCGATTTCCATGCCATATGTTGTTGATGCCTTCAACTAACTTGACAAGCTCCTCTTCCTTTCCCGCAAGGCCGTCAATGTCATCAGCAAAACGTGAGTTTGTGATTGTTCTGCCACCAATACTAACTGATCCTTCATGGTCTTCCAATCAAAGTTGTCAGTGAGGCTCAAAATACAACAAAATACTCGGCATACATACACATCACTATATTGTGTGTTAACTCAGTTAACGTTCTCATCATCATGGCAAAATACTGGAAATATGCAAATGGTGTCTTTGAGATGTCTGAATTTTTGACTGACAAATAACTTTGACCTCATTTGCAACTGATTGTCTATAACTGATGGTGGTGACGGTGGTGTAGTTGTCTAAATGTGATGGTGATGTAGTTGTCTAAATGTGATGGTGACGGTTGTAATAATAAAGGTTTTATGGCTTCCGACTGCCAAACGAACAAACATAATTGAATATTGGGTCACCCGCGAACGTAGGGCTGGATGGCTCATTTGGTAGATCGCCTGTACGGTGTACAGGAGGTCGCCGGTTCGAATCCCGCTCGTAAATTTTTCTTTGTTCACTTTTCAATGACTTTAAATCCAGTCAGTTTCCCTTGTGGTTATTTGATGATTAAAATAAATAATGCATACGCTTCTATGTCACCGACACAAATATCCTTCCCAGGGTTATATACCTTAGTTGAATGCAAAGCCCAATACTTAAAATAATGATACCTGTAAACCTTACATGTGCGACACCATAAAACATCACATGTGTATCCTACATAAAACGTGGTTGCCCCAAACTCGGGCACGGAATTACTGACGAAGATAATACGTATTTGATTGATATATAAAACAAGTTAAACTTGACATATTGCCTTTAGTTTATCCTGAGGCAATAACTAAAAGTAATGACAATAACAAAAGAAAGCACTCACTTTGCTGAGCTGACGTAATTTTAGGTCAAGGACCTAAATCTATTATGGTTAGAGTAAACGATAATAAATTGATTTGGCAATGTCGTGTACGGCTGAATCCACTTCTTGCGCCTATGCAAGTGATGTAGAAACTCCTTTAGGCTTCATGGTCAACAGGTGACTTGGTGTCAATGGTTCTGGTGCATCTGATGAGGTGGTCTGTTGTGAAAGGTCGCGAATTGATGATGCTCTCTACTTCAGTCATGAAAGGTCCTAAAGCATTCATCATCTAATCGTGTTGTGGTTTGAAGGAGAAGACCCTCTAAGATACGGCGCACTGTGCAAATCTGTCTCTCCCACGCACCTCCCATGTGACTGGCCATGTGATGTGTTCAGCTTGAAAGAAATCCAGTCACAATTACTCCTTGACGCGGTCCAGACGTACCGAACCTCTCATGCTCTGAAATCTTCTGGGGGAGCTTGCTGTTTGAAGGAGCTTGCTGTTAATGAATAATGTCGTGGACAGCCCTGGAAGCCATTGCACGTGAACAGGACTCCGTAGCGCTTGACTTCACTCCAAGAATGGACCAAAATAGTCACGGCCCAGTAGGAAATTGGAGGTGCTGGCTCTAGTCGATCTTCTGGCAAATCAGCCATATTCTGTTGCAGAAGAGATCCACGCAGCCTCCAGCATGTCACGCATCTGGAGATGTAATTTGACACAGCAGATGATCCTCCTTCACCCAGTAACCTCCTTGACGAATCTCGTTGTGCGTTATGCCTCGTCCTATTTGGTGCACTTTCTCATGGTAATGCCTCTTACCACTAATTCCGTGATGTGGTCTTTACGCGGCAAGATCGCTGGATGTTTTATCTTGGTTAGCACTCTGGCTCTCTGTATCCCTCCACCTACACGGAGTATGCCTTTCTCATTTAGGAAAGGATCCAGCCTGTACAGGGAACTGAATTTCTCAACTAACTAATTTGCAAAGCATCACTTTAGCATCACAATCATTAGGGATTTCTGGAGGCTTGGAGTCATATGGCATCATCTTGTCTGCGATTGCATTCGAGATGGTTCCAGTGTTTTATGGCTTTGGAATCTTGGATTGCCTGGCAGGTACAGCTTCACGTGAATAGCACACGGGAAGTTTGATGACATGCTCTCTGTTTACGTCAAGCAGCTCAACAGTCTCTATGCGCTTTGCTCATTATGCAGGTGTGGGTGGAGGTTATATCTGTCCCCCCTCAAAATGAGTCCGCGCGGACACATTTACGCCATTGCGGCCATATTCAGCTGTCCGCGGGGACACGTTCACATGTATGAATCTGTCCCCCTCCAAGTATATCTGTCCCCCTGCCCAAGGATAATTGTGTCCCCCGGTTAGATTGGTCCCCACCTCGTGATACGTAAACCAGTCTATCACCCAGACTACGTTAGTGCATTTTCCATTGTTTTAGGGCAGGGTGGATAGAAGGATGATTTTAATGCTGAATTTAGATAACGTAAAAGATGATGAACTGCTGATTTCTATACATGGACGGATCGCGAATCGGCTGTGCGTGATCGGCCATTAATATTGGGATAGTAATGTCGAACTGCTTGGACTTCGCGCATAATACTTCGAGCATAACTCCCAAGCTCACGAACAATACTCAATTATACTGGTCTATCCAGTGATCGCGTAATCGGGGAGGGCTATTTTATCTCAGTGCTGCTGATTATAGTGTCGGGAAATTACGTGTGAGGTCATAAATACATTTTGGGCCTTAACAGTCAGTCCGCAGTGCACGTGAAAGCTGCTACGTATGCATAGTTTGTGCCGCAGTACGCGCAAGAAATTAATATTCATGAGTTTGACTTCGACGCAAATTTCACTGATTATTCTTATTTCAGCGGGGGTTTCATGTTAAAATAATGAATTGTGATCAAATGTTGTGTTAAGCTTCGGGTTTATTTTCTATGAGATGAAGTACGAACATGTCACTGTGGCAATTTAAGGTTGTTATGTGCCACAATAAGATTCCTTTTCCATGGTTTGACAGTACAAAAGGGTGACCAACAGTAAAGTGAAAATTTACAACCAGCCTTCATTGACCACCCTAACTCTTGCCTCAATTAATTATCAACATCAAGGTCAGACATATTACCCTTGCTTGGACTGCTATGTACAGTGGTGGATCTAGAAGGGGATTTGGGGGTTACCACTTAAATGGAGAAAAGATAAAAATGGGCAGCCTTTAAACCACATCCAATGCATTAACCAACAAGTAAATAATTTGAGAACAATCTTGAAAACAATGTTCTGTTTTGTAAACGAAGAATTGGAGGCAGCAAGTAAGGCAGTGCCCCAAATTCATGTTATACAAACCATTACACATTCCTCGATATTTTTTTCAGGCCTACCTTTCTTCATGATTGCGACTGAGTTTAGGACTTGATTTCATCGAAATGGCACATTTTGATTGTCAACCCCTTGTTTCATGTAAGCTAAATACACCTCTTTATGTACATACATTCTGCTTGCCTGTAGTATCCCAACCTATCAACATCACATGATCACAGTCATTTGCACATTCAAGCAAGCTGAGGCAGTAAATGCTTCAACAAATAAAACAATTGGGCTGCCATGGCAACTTAAAGAAAGTACAGTCCATCCACAACAAATGTTGGAATTACAAACAAACCGTAAGTTGTCATCAGTAGGAAAAGGGCCAAATGAAGACGAAGGTGAAGTTGTTGGTCCAAAGTGTCTATTTACAATAAGGAACAGGGCTTGTACACTTGCATATTGTTTTACTGAGGAAAATCATTGATGATTATTGTAGAGTTCAGAAAATCATCGATGACATATTGTACAGTTCAGAAAATCATCGATGACATATTATACAGTTCAGAATATGACTTCGATAGCTGGTTGTCACCATGACCTGCAACATAATGCAGAGGAAATCAGCAGGATAATACAAGTTGAAGTCAAGCAGACATAGTGATTTGGGCACATTTATTTCCGAGTCAAAAATGTGCCCATGTTAACCATGGCCTTCATGGTTGACATGGGCACATTTTTGTTGTTTGCTGATGAAAATCCAGTATATAAGACATTCCTGGAGATAGTGCATTTCATTTCATTTAAGTTAAATTGTAGGCTGGGCCCATATGCAGGTAATGTCAGAATTTACAAAAGAATTACGTCATGACATGAATTTCCGTTCATAAAATGCTGTAAAACAACCATCTCGATCAGCATCTGATCAACATGCGAGGGCCGGAACGCACAGTCACTGCGTGCGCATTAAGCTATGGCCACACGCACACAAAATGGTGAACACTTCAAAAATGAGGAAATCTCGCGCACGTTAAATACTTCGTAGCAAAGAAACTGAAACTCGCCACAATTAAATACCACTGCCAAACCGTGACAAACACGTCATCTTCTTCATAAAAACATGAACAGATTCAAAGTTCGCTTTCTACCTGGGTTAGGGCACATTTTGTAAAACACCTTTTAAAATCCACCTCGATGTAGATAACGGAGTTTAAATCATGAAGGAAAAAGAAACTACATGAACGATAAACTTACCGCGCCATCTTGGGGCCTGTTTTGATTAATGCAAAGGATCCCTGATTTTTGGATCCGCGTCCTATGCATGGTACGCTAAAACGGGATCCGGATCCGCAGGATTCGTCATAAACAAACAGGCCCTTGGTCGTCAGTCGTCACATGTACGATATTTTCGAACGTGTAGATCGGAAAAAAAAGTCCAACTCGGAAATTCACGTGCAAATCTCGCGGCCAAGTTCGCGATACGCGCTGCAAATAAATTTAGCGCGTCCACCTCATTATCGCTGCCACTGCGGACTGACTGTTTTTAATTAACCCTAACCCCCGGGGGCATTTTACTGTGTACCATCCTGAATCCTCCAATGGTCACACTTTAAAAACTACGTTCATCTTGAATCTTTCACAGTCCTCCAGTGATCTCACTTATACTCAAAATGAGAGGTACCTAAATCCTAAATCCTTCAGAATCCTTCAGTGGCCCTACCTCAAAAATTACATTATATCCTGAATCCTCCGAAATCCTCCAAAACTACCAGAAGGATTTTGGAGGATTGAGGTGGGTTAGGGTTGGGTATAATACATGATTGGTAAAGGTCACATGACTGCACTCTGTGATCAAACATGTACATGAAATAATAAACCTGTGAAAATTTGAGCTCAATCGGACAGACACTTAATCTTGATTTGCTTGAAAAACCCAACATCTAATGAACTAAGATTTCCCATCGTGACTGTTTGCACTGTTTACGAACTGTTGAGTCCATTTTCTGTCTCAAACTCAATAATTTTTTTTGTTTGAGGCCTTGCAAATCCTATATGCTAGCTGAGCATGCAGAAAATCCTTAGTTGCATGAACTACATACATGTAGGCATACAACTGAAAATACTTTGCTAATCCATGAAATAGGATTTTAATTTTAATATTAATTCTTTTTTCAATTTTCATTTTTCTGTGAGTGCAAGTGTCAATTCTATGCTCAGGGTGATTCCGAAGAGCCATATGAAATTAGGCCCAGGGCATGAAAATGGTGACAACAGTTAGCTGGGAAAAGCACTGAAATAAAGAAATTCATCGTTTAATTGGTCCAATCGTATTTTTATGGCATGACTTGAATTTCATTTGTTTGACGTCATCAATAAATTAAAGCACTAAAGTAAATAAGGCTGGAGCCATGAAAAAGTAATCTATAACACCATATAATTGTGGTCAAAAGCATTATGCTGCTGCAGAATAGGCCTACTGGCGAGTGGCGACTGTAGTGTACTCCATGGGCTTGACTTCATTCTCCTCTCAGTGTTGGTGGTTTCTGGCTTGGAGATTTCTAAATGTTTTCTAAACATTTTAAAATATGTATTTTTCATTGAAACGATCCCTGGGGCATGGCGGTGTGTGCGTGGTTTCATGGCTTCTTGACTGCCAAACGAACAAAGATAATTGACTATTGGGGTCACCACCAACGTAGGGCTGGAAAGCTCAGTTGGTAGAGCGCCTGTACGGTAGTCAGGAGGTCGCTGGTTCGAATCCCGCTCCAGTAAATTTTACTTTGTTCACTTTTCAACGACTTTAAATTCAGTTTCCCTTGTGGTTATTTGATGATCATTTTAAAATATATTTGAAACAGTGAAATTCAACAGGCATTGTTACAATTGATCATGTTGAATTTGTCTCATTGTGCATATATGCACAGCTTTTGCCATACCACAATGATATGTATTGTCCGTGTGAACCACTGGAAATTCCAACGCCTTGAAAAGTTAAAAGTCCGATAAATTTGTAATCATGTAGGCCAAACTGACAAATTTATAAACTACCTAAAGTATGAATATGAAATGATTTTTGGTCGGGAAATAGATAATATGCAAATTAGGCTTGACCTTCACCGACAGCAGGAGGTCGTGGGTTCGAATCCCACCTGAGCCAGCATGTGATTTTTTTCACGTGCTCTTACAAGCACCGGGTATGCAGTGCTCATCCACGTGCTCATATAATCTCTCACTTGATGTGCAGTGCTTTTTCCACATCCCATGCATAGCCAATGCCTGAAAAACAAAATCTTGCGATCAGAAAAAAGACTTCCTCGTGAAGTTCCGGCAGTCCTCTGGGCGATGTTGCTTGTTGCAGTTGAGACAGGAACCGCCCATCCACCGTCGTTGCGAATGACTGTTTTTCTTAGTGAGGTGGGATGGAGAAAACTTTGGCCACTTGGTCTCTGGTTTTCTCCGTTTTTGAACTCCGAAAACTTTGAGAGTGTTGGGTAGCTCCCTCGCCGTGAGTGAATTTCAACCTCTCTGTCATGTCTCTCCACTTGGAGTCGAGGTGAAACCTTCTCCACCAATTTGGCGTTCTCCTTGGCTTAATCCAGCACTCCAAGACTGTGTACTTGTCTTTCTTGCTGCCATTATTTTGCCAAATAAGTCGGAAAACTCCTTCAGGCTCGCTGCATTTCTCCAGCTTGTCCAGGAAAGCAGTTCCAAATTACGCTGCTGTTTGCATATCTTTATGACAGTAGATCTCTGGCTTTGAGATAAGCATCTTCTGTTCCTATCAGCAAGAAGTGCTCTTTGCAATTTCCTCCTATAACTGCAATTATTGAAGCCTTTCCTCTCTGTCTAGTCGTGCCATTTGTTGTGCTTTATCTGCAGCCTTCTCTTTCCCCCTGTAGTTGTTCCATCATGAGGCGTCGTTTTTTTTCAACAAATGCCTACTTGGCCTTCAGTGTTGCCTCATCTTTACGAAGCAATATCTTCTCCTGCCTTGATGATGTGACAGAGTTGTTTCGTGTTGGATCTGGAACTACTGCCTAGTTTTCTGTCAGATCTTCTGGAAACCGGAACCTCCTGATGCAGCGGACAAGTGTTCGATCTCTTTACGCACATCTTGCTCAAAGTTGTTCCACTCCTCTTTCACTCCGGACATGTTTTTCACCCAGTGATTCTGTTTCATCCCTGTCTGTCACCAACATCGATAGCTCTTCTGTCATCTCACTATATTCGCTGAACATGATCCTGTGCTAACCCGATTCCTTTTCCACATGGCCAGTTCAGAGCACTCTCCTTTCATACTCATGATCTCCTTTGCTTGGTTAGCTGACTCTGCAGTCCAGAATTTCGTCTTTGTTTTCGATCTTGCAGGGATGGGCGTTTTCTTCAACAGGAACATCAACATTCAGGAGGTAGCCGGTTCGAATCCCGCTCCAGTCAATTTTTCTTTGTTCACTTTTCAATGACTAAATTCAGTCATTAATGATTACATTAATAAAAAATCTGTATCCTCTTTGAGTGATCCCCTATGTACCGTTTCCGGGTTTGCAGAATTGCTGCGTGTATCGGTGACAATGTTGTATGCGTGGTTTCGTGGCTTCTGACTGCCAGACGAACAAAGATAGGTGGCAAGTGTATTTATTTGGAATTTTGTTCATGTCTTTTCGGCTAGTGGAACCCATAAGACCCCAGGCATATGCCTTTTTTGGGTACATTGCTTATTATGCTTAATTATTTTGGGTACATTGCTTATTATGCTTAATTATTCCAAAAAACCCGCATGACATTTGTTTTTGAAGTTGAAGTTTTCTGTACTTTCGATTCCTGTTTTTTGTGTGTATATTTTGAAGATAAGATTGCGCGTCTATAGCATTATCAACTGCCTCAACTTCTGTTTGTCCAAAATGTACTACTGTGGAGTTTGGATGTGTGGTGATGGATTCCCCGGAATCAAATTTAATACTCGATTTTTGTGCAATACGGGCACTGCTACGCGTGAAATCTATTTCATGGAATCCGTAAAGCAAGACTCGGTTAGCGAAGAATTTCTAGGGTAACCGTGATCATTTTCTGCTAACGAGCTGTCGTATGCATTCTGCACAAATTTGTTGCTTACCGTTACAAAAAGCGAAGATTTTTTGCTAACGGTAACATTCCATGAGCCCTGGAGAAGCCCTGTACAAGGTCAACAGTATCATTAAGTGTATCGATATCCTTTTATTAAGCCTTTTGCCTATTTTTAAAAGTTATTATGAGGTCATCATAAGACCCTTGTAAATAGTTACAAATTCGTTCTTTTCTGCAGGCTGTCTGCTACGACATGAGTTTGCCCCAAGATTTGATCCTTGAAGCAAGAGAATCTTCACAAGATAAGTCGAAATTGGACATTCATACTTGCTTGGAGCGGCGATGGCCTCCTTTGTGATATTATTTAAAAGAACTTCGATATTTGACGAAGTATTGCAAGATTAGTTCAAGGTAAAGGTTTTTGTCCAAGAAATGCAGATTTTGTGACAAAATATCATGGAAGATACATGCATCTGTGAATTTTTCAGTCCCATACCGTTTTCCAGAAAAGTGACATTCAAAGAAAATTATTTTTACCGCTGTTTTTTATATTTTTTTGGTCATTTGGCTAAGTATAGCATTTCATCTTACAACCCTGTAAGTTATAGGTAGGTTTGTGAAGTATGATAGTGCCTAGGTATAATACATGATTGGTAAAGGTCACAGAACTGCACTCACACTTTGTTAAATCAGACAGGTACATGAAATAAGCTTCTGAATGTTTGAGCTGAATCAGACGTAATTTATTTAGTTCAAATTTTCTTACAAAAAGTATGTTTTTGATCTTACCCGAGATCCAAAAAGTGTTTTCGGTGTTATTTACGGAAAAATGCACGCATTTCCTTTGGAAATATTTTAACAGTATTCATACCATGGAAGTTATACGTATATCTGTGAACTTTTTTGTTTGGGTACTAAACAAGTTCACCTCATTGCGTTTTGATCAGTTAATTTTTTTAACTTAGAGACTCACAAGCACTCTTTGTGAAGGGTGATGTTGTCTACTACTTTTCCTATCCGCTGAAAAGACTGGTGCACCCTAACATCACCACAGTGCATACCGTCATAGTCGTTGCCATATTTGTCCTTTTCCCGGCCCCCACTATGGAACGGACGTGTCCCTTTGGATTCTTTCGATTTCAAAGTTCCGTTTCCCTGCTACTCAGTTCAGCTATTTTGACTTGATTACATCCCTTCTTATAGCTTTTATCTTGATTAACCAATAGAACGGAATTTTTCTTGTGCATTTCTTTGGTATTTTTTCTCTCTCTCTTTTTTTGTGTGCATCCTACAGGTACCACGGACCTTCACTAACGTCATTGCGGTACGCGATCCCTCAATGAGACACCGAACGTACACATCCTGTTTATATGACCCGACGAAAAAACCTAATGCAAGCGGTATTGGATGGGTGTTGTCCCCTCAATCCCGGCTTGCTGGTAGTACTACTTATATCCCAAAGGAAATCCGGCTCTTCGAGCTCATAGCTCGAAGATGCCTTACGGCCTTGGGTAGCTCGATACCACGGTCGCTACCTGAGCGGAGGGAGAACGCTCGCTACCCGAGGCTTTTTACTGCCTCTTTGAACAGGCCCGCACCCGCTACGAATATCGGGCCTACCGTGTGGAAGAAAACATCACCTGTTGTGGGTTGTGTCTACTAGTTCATACCTTCCCCAGACGGTTGCGTCCACTCCACTTCTGGCCACACCGTAACCGCCGCTCGCTATACCGCCCGCTCGCTATCACAAGCGGCCTCCAGTTCCCATATATAGGGCATGGAAGGCATATCACGGCAGGGGCCGTTGCCGGTGACGGGATGAGAGCGGTGATAGGGGGTCCTACCTTCCTGCTCAGCTCGACACATAATGATTTCGGACGTCAGAGGTTTGAACCAGTCGTACTGAGCGGAAAGCTGCAGGGGTTCATACACGGCGAGACTCCAGAGAGAAAGCAGAGGGTGCTTTACGGCTTTGCGGGGCTAGCACCCATCCAAGACAAGGTATGGCTACACAGTACACGTACATCCTTGCCACTGTTGCGCTCTACCTTCGCCGAGGCAGGCAACAACCCGCTGTGCGCCCACCCAGCGACGACCACCGACGAGTCTCCCCGCAAGCCGCGGGATAGCCCCCATTCGCGAAGGGAAACGATGCCATAGAACTGCAAAGCAGCCTACTCAACTTGCGGAACCAATCGGATTTCGACGACACCGAGGCCTTAATTAAACCTCCACCGTCTTCGTGTACCCCCACATCCCAGGCCGGCCCTTAATACACCAGCCCAAATCCAACGGACAGACCCCATCAGCGCGTCCTGCATAACGCAATCCATGGGAACACATAGGTTCTGGCCACCATTCCACATAATCGGGCAAAAAGCTGGTGCGCTGATACCTCCCGACAGCGAGATACGGTCCTGATTCACGATATCCCCCGGAAAATATAGGACACTCCGGTTTTTTAGGATCTCCAAGAACTCGTCCTACATCCAACCAAAGGAGACCAGTGGCGGGCATGCCGAAGACGCCTTCGGCCATGGCTGCACGGGATATGGAACCTATCGTGGTGCTACGGGGATGATCCCTCTCTCCTACCGATGCTCTACTGACAATAGCAGACCTTTGCCGATGAACCGGGCTCTAGGTTTGTACAATCCATAACTACTGGTCTGCTGTGGCGATTGCACGCGGCGGGTCTGAGGATGGCTCTCTCATCTCAACCAACATGGCAAATCACAGGTTCATAAGGTACATGTTTACTGAACTGTACCATTTACCCCCCTTCCTCCTGATATTGGTTGCGCCTATGAGCACCAGTGAGAGCAGGGCCCTATCATCTGCAGCCGAAGGCCACATTCGTGGGAGCCACATGGGATCTCCAAACCTCAGGTCTCCAGTGATGCCAACCTATCCAAGGCAGTGCCCTGATACCCTATGGAGGATGATATTGGCCGAGCCTCGTCGTGTCACATCCTGGAATGCGAAGTAAACTCATCCCCAACGGCGTGAAGGTGAAGGCCAATCTCCAAGAACCCATCCTACATCCAACCAAAGGAAACCAACGGTTAGCTTGCATGGCATTATACGACGACCCCTTACTCTGGCGGGCCTGCACGGGATATGCCACCTATGTTGGTGCTTCGGGGATGCTCCCTCTCTACTATTGACAATAGCAGACCTTCGCCAATGCACCGGGCTCTAGGTTTGTACACTCCATAACTACTGGTCTGCTGTGGCGATTGCACGCGGCGGTTCTGAACCAATGGGGCCAATCACAAGTTCGTATGGTACATGTTTACTGAACGGCATCCTAAGTACCATTTAACCCCCTTCCTTCTGGTAATTGGTTGAGCATATGAGGACCCGTGAGAACAGGGCCCTATCATCGGCAGCCGAAGACCACGTTCGTTTGGGAGCCACATTGCGTTTGACTCGTTTCGACCATCGACTTCCCCACCAAGAACCAATTCCCCGCCTTCGGGCCACCACCGCTCCTTCGTTACTACCACGAAGCTTCACCATCCGGCGTCGATGAGAAGACGATTGCCAGCTGTCTCGGCCGTCAAAGCTGGCAAGCTCAGGCATCTAAAACGGACTAGCAAAACCCAACGATAGAGATGGTTACTACAATATGCAGAGTGGCACCGAATTCAGGTGGCGGGTTGGCTAAGAAGAGTGCCAGATGTGTATGGTGGATATGAATCAGGTTAGCACGGTAGAAGATGCACAGTGCCCATCATGAAGTTCGCCATTAGGCCGAGCTTTCGTGCCTAGTGGTTCTGCATGTCGCCTAGGTACAGCAGGTGAAAGTGGAGGGCACTTCCACAATGATACCTGACCTCTTGTTGCATTCTGGAAGTGACCCTTCACTTTCAGCTCCTGCTTTACCTGAACGACTTGGAGAACGACTTGGCACGGAAGGTCTGCCCATGGCGAACTAATCGGCAAGGTGCATTTTCTACTATGCTAATCTGATTCATATCCACCATACACATCAGGCACTCTCCGAAGCCAACCCTCCACCTGAATTCGGTGCCACTCTGTATATTGTAGTAACCATCTGAATGCAGTAGACACTGTCCCGATATGTTGTGTGTTGGGTCTTCCCCAGACGGTTGAGCCCCCTTCACCTTCTGGCCCACACCATGCTACCGACTTCAGCTCGCTACCACGAACGGCTGACACCGAGGCCTTAATTTAAACATCCACCGTCTTCGTCTACCCCAACCATCCCAGGCCGTTGCCTCCACTGTGGTCAGCATCTTCATTAAATCGTGGCAGCAACTTCCAAAACCATTTTGACGGCCGGCCCCGAAACACATCAACCCGAAACAATCAAACGGATTGACGCCATCTGCACGTCCTCCCACACCCAAATCCATGCCGAGCAAGGAGACAAAGGTAGAATCGATTCAGTTAGGTGCATGGGGATTTCTCTTGAAGTAGTAGGCCAAACCCCAAAGCAGCTTCAATGATTTGTTCATGTCATCGGAATGTTCCGAGTTGAAGTATACGCCCAATAAAATTGAAAAGGAGTGCAATTTGATAATCTAGTCTCGAAATTATTCTTATTGCTTCTTTACAATAACATGTTTTTGAATCCCATGATGAGTAACATCTGTTATAATATATAAACCACACCTGTTCACTTGATTTAGCAGTTCAGGTGTTAGGTTGTGCTAAATGATCCGTTTTTTTTGGGGGGTTAGACTTAGACTTGGACCTGAATTTACACTTTTCGTAAGCTTAAGTTTGGCTTAGGCTAGGCCTAGACTAAGCATAGGCCTAGCCTAGGCCTGGCCTAGGCCTGGCTTAGAATAAGCCTAGACCTGGCCTAGGCTTGGCTTTCTTGTGTTTAGGCGCGGCTTAGGCTGCGGCTTAAGATTAAATTCTTTCAAATTTTGTTTGGCGATGATCCTAAATTTTGTTTCATAACAATATAGTCATGTTCGTTTTGAGAGTGCCCTTGATTTTTAGCATAACCACAAAAAAACTTAGAAATATATAAATATATACAAATATATTTGCCTAGGCTTATATTTAGGTAAAGCCTAGTCTAGGCCGACAGTAGGCTTAGGGTTCTAAATCTAAATGATACATATTTGTCATCTTTCAACAATTTGTTTTTGATCAAAATTTTTTAAGTTTTTTTTTTTTTTTAATTATATACGTCATGTTCGCCAAATTTGTTGTCTTTTGCAAATCACAAAACCCCTGGTATTCACAAATATTTGATTTTATATTTTTGTATTTGCACTGAACATTTTCTGTTTACAATGACAACACATACTTATGTTCGTCGAAAAATGTGTACATTTCACGTAAATAGAATTTACATCAGTCCATCAAAGAAAAATTCCATTCGCAATTGCCAATATATATATTTTTTATAATCTGTATAACATTTTACCTCTAAATTAATGATAATAATTAAAGCTTTAAAGGTTTTAATGAATTTATGAAGTTGTAATGAATACATTTATTTTCTGGATATGAAAAAAAATTATGAATATAAATGATTATGAAATAAAATAAAGCCTTTCTTGTTCTTTTTCTTATTTCAATTTGCTTACATTGTGAAATGTAAATCAAATAATTTTTTGGGTAATGAATTAATTTTTTTAATTAATAAATTTAAACAATCTAGAACTGCCTATGACGGAATTGTCATTTCATTTGACTTAAGTAAAAACGTACACTTCAATTTAACTGTGAAAAACCAAGTTAAATCATCATGGAATTTTTTCCACCAGATAATATTGTTTATAGAACACATACCACATACTCTAAATTCAATTTATTTTTATATTTTTATTTAAAGCTGATATGCTCGTCAGAAAACATTTCGGAAAATGTATACATTAAATTTCTCGTGCAACGGACGTTTGATTTGATTGATCAGGGGACATGGCCATAAATTTTAGAAGGAATTGTGAAAGAAAACTTGTGACGGTGGGAAAAGAATCTACCAATATATAGTTTTATACAAGTAATAAACTGCTGCAAACTGCTCATCAGCCAAAATGACCTGAAATATATCAAATGCTTAAAGTTAGGAGGGTCTGACGCGTTTCGATCCTAGCAGGATCTTTCTCAAAGGCTAAATGACAAAAAAACATGAACCTGCAAGTGAAGGAAGCATACATAAAATAGATCGGAGGATATGGACAAAGGGAAGGGGCGGTATGAGAGTCAGGGTGGGTGAGATAGGTCAGACAAAGGGTGGGTCAGGTAGGCAAGATCAAAGGTAACGCAAAAAGGAATGCAAAAAGGGGGAGGGGATTCGAGAGTACCTGTGGATGAATGAAAAGGAGATAAGCAAACAAGAATATTAGTTATTGCCTTCCTGGAGGTTTAGTCCGTTCGGCTGAATAGTGCGTAATTTCTTAATCCAAACTTTCTCACTGCTCAGCCGGACCAAGTCCCTGCGGTGGCCAAGTGATTCAATGCCCTGCAAGATCATATCAGAAATATATAGTTTTATATTAAATATAAAAATATATATTTTACCTTTTAACATTTAACCCTTTTTCGCCTAATGAATGTTATATTACTTGAAGTTTATATCTTATTTTGTTAGAATATATTCTAGAAGAGAGGGAACGAATACATCTTACATAAAATGACGCTAACGCG
Source organism: Astropecten irregularis (assembly GCA_963971285.1). Lineage (NCBI taxonomy): Eukaryota > Metazoa > Echinodermata > Asteroidea > Paxillosida > Astropectinidae > Astropecten > Astropecten irregularis. The sequence continues at coordinate 30,050,751 of OZ020245.1, read as the reverse complement.
AAAAAATCGTTTAGGTCAATAAACATGGAGTGGCAAAAAAAACTAGACCTGTGTTTGTAGTTAACAAACACTGAGCTGTTTCGTGTATGTTTTAGAAAATACATATAATATATATAAAATTGACCCAGGACAGAGAAATAGTTTATCAGCGGTACGGTCTTAATTGTCCTAAACAACTACCAGGAGCGTCGTCACTCATCCATCAATACACATGGGAAAAAAGTGGAAAAAGAAAAAAAAAAAAAAAAAAAAGGTAAAAAGAAAAAAAGAAAAGAAAAACAAAAGCTGTTCCGCTGCATGCAAAACAGATAAATATCAAAATTCTCGTGAGAATGTAATGATCAATCTTTGTCTTCTTTGTTTTCACGATTACCTTTCATAATTGCTTAACGGAAACTCTAACCTTCAAAGTACAATTTGATAACCAAGTACGATAGTAACATCCTATTTAAGATGTGTCACCTCCCCAATGATATTTCAACATATCTCCGACAAAAATAACCAAAATCTAGACAGAAGAAAATATTCATAAAGCTTTAAAAAGTAGCTTCAAACCGTTAAAATATTTCCATCTGAAATTGAAAACCAATAACAGTTATATCCGGGTAATATTAACACCATTCTTTAACCTTTATAAAATCGGGTGAAATCGGGTTTTTGCTGTTTTCCTCTGTCTTAAATGTTCAAAGGTTTATTTCGTGTAACATGTTTGATCAAAGTATTAGTGCTGTTCTGTGATCAACTTTATCATTATAATATACATGGTGTATTTGCACTCGTCTACATTTGCACTCATCTACACAATGTTGATTTATTTAGAGGTAAAATGTTATAGAGATTATACAAAATACATATTTGCAATTTCGAATGGATTTTTCTTTGGCAATGATGGACTGATGTAATTTCGATTTACATTTAAATGTATACATTTTTCGAAATATCGAAATATATTTTTTGAGCATATCAGCTTTATATATTAATACAAAATCCATAATAAATTCTGGTAATGTGCAGTATTAAGAGAAAACGCGTTCATCCTTTGCATCCAATGCATTTCATTTAATATTTTGGTCAAAACCAATCCAAAACTCGCGAAATGAATTACATAATAATTTAACTGAGGTTTTCAAACCGTATAATGGAAAAATCAAATGAAACGACAATTTCGTCATTGGCAGTTTCTTCTACATTGTTTAAATTAATTCATTAAAAAAGAAGAAAATCTATTTCTTTGAGTGAAAAATAATTTATACATTTTTCGAAATGTAGTTTAGTATCTGGTTGTGGTATGTGCTCAAGACAAAAAAATGTACTTATAAACATTATTATCAAGCGATATAAATTACATTTGGAATTTATTTTTAAGGTTTTCAAACCAATTAAACGAAAAGTAGTTTTTTTTACTTTACAATTTTGTCCTCCAGTCTTCTTACCAATTCATTCATTAAAATATAATTCATTGCACAAAAATATTTGCTTAGAACTTCACAATTTGGGTAATTTTATCAGAAATTTATAACTTGTTTCATGAAATGAGAAAAAGTAATTTCTCTTAATTTCTTTCACTTTATAAATTAAAAATGTTTTGTAATAGTTTTTGTGTATGATGAAAAAATCAAGGGCTCCGCAAAACAGCTGAGAATTTGGCGGACTACAGTCCTATAAAATCCGAAATAAGTCAAAGAAAAAAAAAATCATGATTTTTAAGCCTAAGCCTTGCCTAAGCATAGCCCAAAGCTAGGTCTAAGCTATGCTTAAGCTTAGCCTAAGCCTAGCCTAAGCCTAGCCTAGGCTAGGTCTAAGCTTACGCCCTACCCCTAAGGCTAACCATAACACATGCTGTAGGGATCTATCATCATCTTTAAAAATACAAATTATAACAGAAGAGACGGGAAATGAATAATTTGTAGACCATAATAGAAACAGTGAATTTATTTCAAATGATATCTATTTTACAATGTAAGAACAATGTTAATTATTACTTATCACATTTGGCTGCAGCGATCTATGACAGCTCGGCTGTTCTCGTTATACATTAACATTTCTGAAAACCTGAGGTTAAAAATGTTTTGTAATAGTTTTTGTGTATGATGAAAAAATCAAGGGCTCCGCAAAACTGCTGAGAATTTGGCGGACTACAGTCCTATAAAATCCGAAATAAGTCAAAGAAAATTTAAAAAAAAATCTAATGATTTTTTAGCCTAAGCCTAGCCTAAGCATAGCCCAAAGCTAGGTCTAAGCTATGCTTAAGCTTAGCCTAAGCCTAGCCTAAGCCTAGCCTAGGCTAGGTCTAAGCTTACGCCCTACCCACAAGGCTAACCCTAACACATGCTGTAGGGATCTATCTTCATCTTTAAAAATACATATTATAACAGTAGAGACGGGAAATAAAAATTTGTAAACCATAATAGAAACGGTGAATTTATTTCAAATAATATCTATTTTACAATGTAAGAACAATGTTAATTATTACTTATCACATTTGGCTGCAGCGATCTATGACAGCTCGGCTGTTCTCGTTATATGTTTCACATAACATGTTTATGTGATAGCCAAGCTGTCATGGCTCGCTGCAAGCGTGATAGGAAATAAAATTGCAAAAAAATTATACATTAACATTTCTGAAAACCTGAGGTTAAAAATGTTTTGTAATAGTTTTTGTGTATGATGAAAAAATCAAGGGCTCCGCAAAACTGCTGAGAATTTGGCGGACTACAGTCCTATAAAATCCGAAATAAGTCAAAGAAAATAAAAAAAAAAAATCTAAAGATTTTTTAGCCTAAGCCTAGCCTAAGCATAGCCCAAAGCTAGGTCTAAGCTATGCTTAAGCTTAGCCTAAGCCTAGCCTAAGCCTAGCCTAAGCCTAGCCTAGGCTAGGTCTAAGCTTACGCCCTACCCACAAGGCTAACCCTAACACATGCTGTAGGGATCTATCTTTATCTTTAAAAAATACATTATTATAACAGTAGAGACGGGAAATAAAAATTTGTAGACCATAATAGAAACGGTGAATTTATTTCAAATAATATCTATTTTACAATGTAAGAACAATGTTAATTATTACTTATCACATTTGGCTGCAGCGATCTATGACAGCTCGGCTGTTCTCGTTATATGTTTCACATAACATATGTTTATGTTGATAGCCAAGCTGTCATGGCTCGCTGCAAGCGTGATAGGAAATAAAATAGAATGAAGTGAAACATTTCCTAATTCCTGTCTAAATAGCACCATCAGACAATACGAGTACGACACTATCAGAGCACGAGTGTTGGTGGCAATTATGTTATACTCTTGTCCCTTGAAATATTTAAATGGTATGTTATTTATAACTTAAAGTTAAAAATCTTAACATTTCTATTTGGGTATATTTGTTCAGATTTATAAACTCAGTTTTATCAATCATGTACTTAGTTTCCGTTTCCTCTTTGGCAACCCAGCTTCCCAGGTTTGCAGCATTGCTGCGCGTATTTTAAAATCCCTTGTGGTCATTTGATTTTTTGTATTGAAAATAGTCATTGGTAAAATTACTGGAGCGGGATTCGAGCCGGCGACCTCCTGAATACCGTACAGGCGCTCTACCAACTGAGCCATCGAGCCCTACGTTAGTGATGACCCCCGAATAGTCAATTATCTTTGTTAGTTTGGCAGTCAGAAGCCATGAAACCACGTTCACACGGCCATACGCCATATCATTTCAGCGCAGCAATGCTGCAAACCTGGGAAGCTGGGTTATCTAAAGAGGAAACGGAAACTAAGTACATGATTGAAAGTTGAAAACAGTTATAAATCTGAACTTTTCTGTTTGGGTATATTACAAATAACATACCATTTAAATATTTCAAGGGATAGTATAAACATAATAGCCAGGTCCATTATGTTTGGATAGGCAATCAGAAAAACAACAATGTTTCCATTTGCACAGGTGTCTGTTAGCGGCCATCTTGGATTTTCCAAAATGGCGTCCGTAAAACTTAAATTTTGTCATTTCTCAGCTTCTATATCACCCAGGGCTCCGATTTTAACACATAATTCTACATTTTCAGGGGCAAGGAATCCAATGACACCAATATAAATGAGATAGGTCTGGCAAAAATGGACTTAAACACAAAATTAGTGTCTGTATGGCGGCCATCTTGAATTTTCCAAAATGGCGTCCGTAAAACCTAAATTTTGTTATTTCTCAGCTTCTGTATCAACTAGGGCTCCGATTTTAACACCTAAATCTACATTTTCAGGGGCAAGGAATCCAATGACACCAAAATAAATGAGCTGGGTATGACAAAAATGGACTATAACACAAAAATATTTTATCGAGAATAAGTTTACACATTGTTTCAATATAATGAAATGTTGACTTTAATACTTATAATGATAATGATAAGAAAAAGTAGCTGTTTTGACAGTACCTACACATCGTCATCATCACCATCGTCACTTTCATATGTGATGTCATGAGAGTCCACATCATTCTGGCACTGGCTTCCACAGTGACAGAGATCTGTACAAGGCCAAGTTCTTTGTTCTGCAAGAGCATCTAACAGAGGAACAGTCTGCTCTACACTGACATCTCACCATCTCAACAATGGTTTTAGCTGGCCATCCGAGTCGTTGAAGTATCCATTTTCTAGGGAATCCAAGTGCAGCGCCTACTGAGCGATGGGCTGCCTAACCCCACATCCGTATTTTGATAAGATGTGCTGTTTCAGAGCTCCGATTGTTGGAGGCAACTTGTCACTTTCTGCCATGTGCTTGCTGAAGAGATGCCAGCGCAGGTCGGGGGTTGTCTTGATGTTGATACCCTTGGGTGCGTAGGCTGCACATACAAAGGTAGCAAGTGCTGACACTTTTGCTTCATCCAGAAGCACCTGCAGAGCATTGATGACATTCTGATCAGCTTTGGAGCCATGTTGCCTTGCCTATACGAGAGAACCTCCCAGTGATGTCCGCCCCGGTGAAAGCATGCAATTGCAGGCAAAGCCTTTGCTCTTTCTGGTCCTAGAGCTATCCACAGTGGTTCAATCTGTGCAATACCAGATGCCATGGATACGGAAGTGTTCTTCAGCAGGACCTCATAAAATAGTTTGCTTTGACCACATCTGTGTCTGGTGAGAACACCATCAGGTGGGTTTCGATGTGATGCTAGCACTGCCTAGTGGATCAGTGTGTCTGCTTCTTCGTGGTTGTTGTCGAAGAGCAGGGGCCGATTTCGTAAAGCTTTGCGACGCGTCGCAACTCGATTTGCGACCCGTCATAGCTGCAACGCGTCACAATATATGCGCTGCGCTGACAAAGGATGCGCTGCGACGATTCGTAAGTTTTATGAAATCGGCCCCTGGTCCTTGTTGCTCTTAGTGTGCCCAGAAGCAGACGTGATGATTAGCTTAGAAGCTTCCATGTTGTACCGGTATTCTAGTATTTTGGCAGCAAGGTTACTGGTTAGTTCAGCTTTTGTTTTCTCATGAGAAAGGAACCTGCTCATCGGGATGTGCTTGATGTAGGTGTCATCTCTGACTTGGTACTGGACTGGAGCTTTGCCTTGTCTCCGTTTGTCTCTGGTAGCACTCTTCAGGGAATCTTCTTTCTATGTGTCAAACACGAGAATGATCTCATCATAATTTCGTGCTAGAGACATCAGCCTGTCATTGAAACAGCCACTCAGATTCTTGACTGTCGCTACAGTCGCTGGTTTATTACTCAGTTTCTGCACCAGCACCATATGCACCAAGTGCAACGTTCCTGCTTGGAAGATCGGTGGGTGTGTGGGGTCTGTGGTTCCTGTATCCATTGCATCTTCGCTGGTAGCACTCCCGGACTGCCTAGATTCTTCATCAGGCATGTCTGCTCTTGCAAGCTTATCGAGGAGATCGATTAACTTGGACATGTCATGGTATGGCAGGACTGTCCCATCAGGAGCAAAGAGTGCCCTTGGTGTCAGAGTGAACTCATAGTTTCCAATGGCCTCTTTCTGGTTGATGTCTCTGTTTGACCTGACGAAAACGATGACCCTCCCTCAGAATTTCAGTGTGGTCTTCTTGGTTCCCCAACAGGAACATCTTGTTGTTCTCTTTCTTCACTAGGGCCCAGATCGACGCCGACATCTCCATTGGTCCGCTCTTCCATGTAGTCTTCATACAGCTTCTGACCAGTCACATCAACATTCAAGATCTGTGACACATACTCTATCTAGGATGTTGGCATGTTTGATGATGTTGTACAGCTTGTCACCTTCAGCTGTAAAGTGATTTTCATGACTGAGTATGGCTGCCTTGATCTTGTCGATTGCACTTGGCCCAAGCTCATGGTGCGCTGTGGTTCTGTCAGCTTCCATGTCAAACTGACACTTTAACTCCATCTAAAGACGCGCAAGTTCTGGTGTGATCATGAAGAATCTGGGCATTGGCATGCCTTTGAGTCCAGAGTGGACCTTCTTCATCAGCCTGTTCAGCTGTTCACAGGCGTGGTCTGCTCCAATGGACACAAAGGGAATGCCGCTCTTGGTCACAGATAATTTGCCTGCTCGGAGTTCTTCCCAGGTCTGCGGGTGATTGGTCTTCAAGTCGTGCATTGTCTGCAATGTATCTTGGCCAGAGTCGTTTGTTTTTTATGCGGTCCATGGCGAAGGACAGCTTGTGCAGCTCCAGGTCAGCATTTCGAGTTGATGCAATGAAGAGCAGGATTGTCTCAACCCGATGTAGATAGTTCATCATGGACTTGAACGTCACATTCCTGGAATGCCGTAATAACCTCGGCAGTGGACAAGGAGGTTGGTGTTTGCTTGTTTCACAGCTTCGGCTTTCATGAATTTCTCCCTCTCTATGAAGGCACCTTCTACTTCTTCTACACATCTTTCAGTTGTGAGTTGTCCTTTAAGAACAGTTCTAGAACCATTTCATAGAGGGCTATACAAAAGAGTAGATGTGGGCAAGGAGAGCTCGCTTGTAGTGGCTTTCAGGATTTGTTTTTTCGTGACAGAGCCAAACACATCAGCTTCAATCCAGGCATCATCTATGCCCGAGTTTCTAGGATGTTGGCATGTTTGATGATGTTGTACAGCTTGTCACCTTCAGCTGTAAAGTGATTTTCATGACTGAGTATGGCTGCCTTGATCTTGTCGATTGCACTTGGCCCAAGCTCATGGTGCGCTGTGGTTCTGTCAGCTTCCATGTCAAACTGACACTTAAACTCCATCTAAAGACGCGCAAGTTCTGGTGTGATCATGAAGAATCTGGGCATTGGCATGCCTTTGAGTCCAGAGTGGACCTTCTTCATCAGCCTGTTCAGCTGTTCACAGGCGTGGTCTGCTCCAATGGACACAAAGGGAATGCCGCTCTTGGTCACAGATAATTTGCCTGCTCGGAGTTCTTCCCAGGTCTGCGGGTGATTGGTCTTCAAGTCGTGCATTGTCTGCAATGTATCTTGGCCAGAGTCGTTTGTTTTTTTATGCGGTCCATGGCGAAGGACAGCTTGTGCAGCTCCAGGTCAGCATTTCGAGTTGATGCAATGAAGAGCAGGATTGTCTCAACCCGATGTAGATAGTTCATCATGGACTTGAACGTCACATTCCTGGAAGAGGTTGGTGTTTGCTTGTTTCACAGTTTCGGCTTTCATGAATTTCTCCCTCTCTATGAAGGCACCTTCTACTTCTTCTACACATCTTTCAGTTGTGAGTTGTCCTTTATGAACAGTTCTAGAACCATTTCATAGAGGGCTATACAAAAGAGTAGATGTGGGCAAGGAGAGCTCGCTTGTAGCGGCTTTCAGGATTTGTTTTTTCGTGACAGAGCCATACACATCAGCTTCAATCCAGGCATCATCTATGCCCGAGTTCTCGATCGAGGCGCCAAGAGTTCTCAGGGCAGCCATGATGACGTGCAGCTTACCCAGTCAGGCCACGGTCATCTTCTTGAACTGAGGTCTGACATCTAGGAGTTGTAGCACCTTCTCATACAAGGCCATGTCAAAGGTAATGACTGTGGGATGATCTTCTCCAACCACCAGCTTCCTCAGCTGGCTTGCTTGCATGATGACCATTAAGCAGAGTCGACCACTCATGTGCCAGCTCTTGGAGAGGTGGCAAGGCTCCAACTTGTGTCAAGGGAGAAGGCTTTCAGACAGTAGTGAGTTGTATCATGCCAAGCCTAGAATGTGGCTCAGAGTTACTCTTGCTTTCATCCTGGATAAAGCAACAACGTTGCAACAACCCATCCCAGTTGTGTCAGCTGATAGGATCCTGGGATCCCCTTGCTAATGGCAAAGTGCTCTGTCCTCAGGGCATGCTGTGGCTTTGGTTTGACACAGTGACGCATATCTTCATTGTATGGAGTGACTGACGCAGTTGCGTAAGTCCACTTACGCCACGAAATTTGTGGCGTAAGTGGACTTACGCAACTGCGTTAAGTTTCGTGAAATCGACTGCTGAGCATTGAGAAGATTGAACAGCTTCTTTGTAGAGTGTCTCTCATGGTGGACAGTCGGTGCCAGGCCCAGGACCTGAGGGTTTTCTCTTGCATGGGGCTGCCCTGAATGACGATGATTCACTGGCTGGCTTGTACTTGACCTGCCTGCTGGATTTGAATCCATATGATATTCTGGCTTATAGTGAGTGTTGCCCGGTCAACAGCACTGGTCCTTTTTTCAGTTTCCAGCTTTTCGGCAGGCCCCACTGTTATCCAACGGATAAGAGTGTGCCTTACAACATCATGGATGTTGTAAGGCATTAATTACCTGGTCTGTCTTGGTGAAGGTTGCAATGCTCTTCCCTATCACCTTTGCTGCTTTGTAAATTGCCTTCATGTTGTTCGCATCATCTTCATCAGTTGTCATTACAACATTTCATATAACATTGAAACAACATGAGCATGTGTTTCTACACAAATTCAGTGTAGAGCAGACTGTTCCTCTGCTAGATGCTCTTGCAGAACAAAGAACTTGGCTTGTACAGATCTATGTCACTGTGGAAGCAAGGTGCAAGAATGATGAGGACTCATGACATCACATATGAAAGTGACGATGGTGATGATGACGATGTACTGTCAAAACAGCTACTTATTCTTATCATCATTATCATTACAAGTATTAAAGTCAACATTTCATTATATTGAAACAATGTGTAAACTTATTGTAGATAAAATATTTGTGTATTATAGTCCATTTTTGTCATACCCAGCTCATTTATTTTGGTGTCATTGGGATTCCTTGCCCCTGAAAATGTAGATTTAGGTGTTAAAATCGAAGCCCTAGGTGGATATAGAAGCTGAGAAATGACAAAATGTAGGTTTTACGTTTTTTATGGAAAATCCAAGATGGCCGCCATACAGACACCTGCGCAAAATGGAAACATTGTTTTTTTCTGATTGCCTATACAATCTAGTTTTCAAAAATGTATAGTTTTCCAACTCTCCCAAAAATTCCAGCGAAAATACATAAGGGACCTGACTATAATTGCCACCAGTGTCATACTGTCTGATACAATTATATGCCCGAAATAAAAAATCTTAAAAATGTAGACTACTTTATCTTTTCAAACATTAAAGGGATGGTACATAGTTGGTAAAGACAAAGATCATACACTTCAAGATCACAGATTCACATAAAAGTTGCACAGTATAATGGTGATGATAGGAGAAAACATCCCATGAAATGTTTTTGTCTGAAATGCTATATATTCGTTGAGAGATAAATGAAACCATTTTCCGATTTGAATAAATCGCTTCGAAGCGTTTTATTATGAACGCAATAATATCGTTGAAATGTGTAAACGGGTTTTCACTATTTTCTCGTGACCTAGATGGCTGACAAACTTCTACAGGTTTGTCAGTTAAGGTATGTGCTTTCACTGTCAGCAACGGTTTGGTCGGAAAAAAAACAGTTCTGTACTATCACTTTAAACAATGGCTTTTGATTTTACCCCATCAAAACTGTTTTCGCTCTTTATTTTACTGATTTCCGGAAAAATACACCATTTCAGGCAGAACTATTTGAACGATGTTTCTACCATTACCAATCACTGTACTAAAAAAATTCCATTGGCGTCATGGCAGGTAACTGAGTCAGCGGTTGGCAGATTACTGCGGTACTACAATTGGAGATTACAATATCAAGTAAGATACATTAACAGTCATTTGTGTAATTTTGGTGACAGCACGGACCAGCAATTATAAGGGGGAAAAAACCCAGTTAACAGGATGGTAAAGGCAAATATTTGTTCCTCAATTATATTAAGTGATTATAATAATGTATGTGATCATCCTAATGATTGGATGATTCTGATAATGCACAATATTTTTCGGCTTTTAATTACCGATCATTATAATTACTCTTATCACGAGGTGTCGGAAATACACACCTTGCCAAGTGTATCGTGGTGACTATTTATATTGCACATCAACAACCACATGTGCCACATCATTCTTATTCTTATTTCCTTGTTAACTTGTTTATTAACTAGTAAGCAGGAGGTCGTGGGTTCGAATCCCACCTGAGCAAGCATGTGATTTTTTCACGTGCTTTCACAAGCACCGAGTATACAGTGCACATCCACGTCGGTGAAGGGCAAGCCTAATTTGCATATTATCTATTTCCCGACCAAAATCATTAAATATTTATGAACTTGTTTATACGAGTGAGAACTTATTAAAGATCCATCCCGGACCTGCCTGAACTGAACCCAGTGTCTCCAACGGTTCATTTATCAGTTGACCCACACCTGCCATTCCATAACATTTGGTGATCAAGACGTAATATCCCGCGCATACTATCATCGCAGCGTTCGGAGAACATTCACTTCGCAATAGGAGCTTGCACTGGCCCAGCTGCGCCTGGAAATGGAGATGAAGTCCAGAGCTGACTAAGATTGACAGACAGCTACGGGAGGCCCAGCAAGCTCGTCTCTCAGTACTGAATGAGGAACATCTACTGAAGAGGAAGGAAAACCTATCAAAGCAAATAGAACTTGGAACTGCAACTGCGGAACGCCGAGATCAATCTTGCACATGGCACACTTGAACTCAGATCTTGTTTCAGAAGACAGTTTAGGGGAACATGACTCCTTACCATCTGCGGGGCCAAATTGTAGGTCACAACATTCGTCACAACATTCCTGAGGAACCAGGTTTGGCTGTAAATGTAAGTGATACGTTGCTTGAAAAACGTACGTTGCTGGCAAACCGTTTACAATCACTCAACCAAGCATTACGCTGCCTCAGGCGATTGAACCGTTGACAGCCGCATTGCCTCAACCGAGCGCCGCGATGCCTCAAGCACAGTTCAAGCCCTTCCCTGCATGGCAGTACGTTTGTAACTTCCTCTCTATACCATGTGTCATCTGAACCTCCCTTTCTTCCCCACTTATTTCCTACAGCAGGTACACGTGTATCATCCAACTTGACCACACCACCGACCACGTTTTCACATGGCGCTTCGGGCGCTGACTGGGCACATGTTCGACTTTCCGTTGGACATTTCCGGTCATCCAATTGCAACCTTCCAATCATCGCGTGGACCCATACCGACAACCTTCCATACACCGCCCATTTAATGTGCACCAGTGCATGTCAAAAACCTTGCCCTTGGCTGGTCTTACTAGTGGTCCATGGTTGAATTCTGCTCCAACCGAGAGAGTCACAACTAGAACTACCACTTCAACTTCCGAACCATGCATCTATCTCTCCGTTGGAGTCTCCACATCCCCCAACACGTGGCTGAGCAAGTAAAGGTGACCCCAGTGCCTGATGGTTAGCTTTGATGACCCAGATGATGATGGTAAGTTCTTTGCTGGCTGCCTCTACGGGGGAATCGACATGGAATTCAGTGGGGGCGATTCCATCCGAAGTTCGATACTTCGAAAACATGATCGATGGCTGTATAAAGCTCCTGTGTATCAGGATACACTTGAGCAAGCTGCAGAAGTTCAGTGGCCAGCCTAAAAAGGATATATTGCGGCTAGAACATGACCAAGCACATTTTCAGCAGGGCTGTGGCCACGCTGAAGCGCCTCTATGGCGACATCGGCGTCCTTATCCGGGCTTAAATTCGAACGTCTAACGGCTTGGCCGAGAGTGATAGCGAATGATTCAAAGAGACTGGTTGTATTTGCCTCAGCGGTTGCGGCTCTCATCACCCAACTAGAAAGTGCTCCGGAGGGAGAGGCTGAGCTTCGAGCCAACTCGACCGCCTGCGTTCTGAATGGCCGACTCGCATCAAACTGCATTCCTGAAGCAGACAAGAGGGATAAGATTGTGAAGGACGGTGAGGTGGAGTTGGTCATACTTCCCTTGTTTGTGCAGGCGTGCACACTGCCAGCAACGACGACCATCTTTGATCCATCTGATTCGTTCTTCTATGGTAAGCTTGCCAAACTCGTTGTAGCGGGATAACCATAACTCATTCTTAAGGACACCATTTCTTGAATGGTTTCTTTCCACAGCCTGTAGAGGTGTCCACACCGGTGTTTCGGCTCTCGCCATTTTTTACGGCTAACGCAGTTAGTGGAAAGAAACCATTCAAGAAATGGTGTCCTTAAGAACGAGCACTGGTTATCCCGCTACAACGAGTTTGGCAAGCTTACCATAGAAGAACGAATCAGATGGATCAAAGATGGTCGTCGTTGCTGGCAGTGTGCACGCCTGCACAAACAAGGGAAGTATGACCAACTCCACCTCACCGTCCTTCACAATCTTATCCCTCAGACGCGATATGAAGTCTATTATTCTTGCTTCAATCCTAATCTCCCTGTCTTCTATGGTGATGGGAATCCAAGATGTCTTACTGAAGTAAGCATGAAGATTGTTTCAGTTGTCCTTAACGGGTAATTGAACCCAGCTGGAGACACACTGTCTCTGTCGCTGTCTCTTTTCCATGATGTTGACAGATGCCAGAGCTCTCCGTCTCAAAGCAAAGAGACAGAGATACCCATTGCCACTGCCCGAGAAGAGTGTACCCCACTGTAAGGGGACATTGCTCAGTCTGCAGATTGCTCCAGCAGACCATCCCGACAACAGGTTCCTAGTCCCGGGTATTCCCCTCACCCACGCTGCGGTTGTTGTTTTTTTGTCTCGGAAGATATTTAAGGCCATGTTTCATTGTGTTCTTACACTTGAAGAAGATCGCTCTGCCCTTCGCTTCCTCTAGAGGGAACTAGGATCAAACGCTGCACCAGATGAGTTGGAGTGGAACGTCTTGCCCTTGGGGACGACTTACAGCCCGTGCTGCGCCTCCCCTGATCTCCAGAAGCATGTGAAAGAGATCGTCCAGGAACCATACGTGGGTAGAAGTGTGACCGAATCATTCTAAGTTGATATTTGCCTAGACGGCAAACCATGATGAAGCCAAGGAGTTGGTGGAGAAGTTGGTCCGATCACTAGGCTCCGGAAGGGCCAGCAACATCCGTTCTGTTGAAGCTCGCTCTATTAATGCGGAGTAATGGATCAACCAAAGTCCACGAGATGTTACATCCCGTCTCACTTCAAGCCAGTTGGCACTGGTTATGAGCTACATGTGTTCAATGATGCCTCTGAGAAGGCATAATGGTGCGGTGGCTAATTTGAGAGCCACAATCCCACCTATTGAGGTCAGTGGAGATTTGTTATGTCTCTCTCAAGGTTGGCACCAAAACGTGTCCAGACCATCTTCCCCCGACTAGAACTCCAATCAGGTGTCAGTGGAGCTGAGCTGGCAGAGCTAGATGAAACTTGTCCCTCACATGTTGGATTGACAAGCACAATTGAGTTGACATGGATCAAGTCCGAGTCCTGTCGCTACCAGCCGATACATTGGTGCTCGATTTACTGACCCCGCGGTGTGACGGTATGTCGACACCTGCCAAACAATACAGCTGATGAGCTTTCCCTTTCTCCACCATTCCTTGCCGGCAGTTAACAGTGAGGAAGCAGATGCTGAACTCACCTCACCCACATCGCGCTCACGACCGCTGCAGCCGAGCCCGGTCCAGATGTTGACTTTAAACCAGTTTACCTCCTGGGAGGACTTAGTTGAGAACTACTGTGTCATCCTTTGCGAGCACGAGTGGTGGACGAAGCCTGAATTTCTGACAGCAGACGGACGTTCAACGACCGAAGTGCACTTGTTCCAGCGGGCACAGGCCGACAGCTTTCCAGAAGAAGTTGCTGCTCTTCGAGAGGGAAAGAGTGTATCCTCGAAGAGTCGTATGGCTAGTCTTGCCCCAGAGCTTGATGAGATCTCACCCGAGTTGGTGGAAGACTCCGTCATCCCTTGATGAGACGCTGAAACATCATGCAGTGCTGCACTCAAAGCACCCCATTCACTCTTCTCTTCATAAAGGAGGCCGATAGTCGCTTAGGACACTGCGGGACTGGGCCTGGGATAGTCCTTGCTGATCTGATCAGATTTTGGGTCCTACGTGGGCACCGATCTATCCATAGCCTTCAGTGCCGTTGCTCCAGAAGCTTGAAGAGAAGAGGCACACCATTGGTACCAGGGGATGGGAAACCCCCATTCTATTCAGCCGGTGTGAACTGTTTTGGACCATTTTCAGTCTGCATTGGAAGACGGTCCGACGGTCTGCATTGGAAGAAAGATGGGGCATCACCTGGAAATGCATGACTACCCGTGCCATTTACCTCGACCTTTTGGAGTCCCTAGACTCCGATGCATTCCTGTTTGCCTTCAGTCATTTCAGATCTAGACGAGGAACTCCCCATGAGATCCTCTGTGACAATGGGACGAACTTCAAGGGAGGCCAGACGGAGAGGAGAAGGTAGCCAAGCAACCGGGTGCCTTTCAAGCTAAACCAGCCTGCTGCATCTCATTTTGGTGGCACCTTGGAGAGGGAGAGACGGTCTGCCCTCTATGCCTGAACTTAACCCAGTGTCTCCAGTGTCTATAATTGTACATTTTAAAGGTAGTATCATATTTGGTAACATACCAAACAATACCGTTACAATTTGTATGCATGGAATGCTGTAATTTATCCAGAAAAGAGTAAAAGCAGTGACAACAATTATTTTTGATCATTTAAAAAATACTGTGGCAATTTTTCAGTTTTCTCAGAAAGTACCGTATGGGACTGAAATTTTCACAGATGACTGCTACTGTATCTCCCTTGATATTTTTGACCATGAATCTGTATTTCTTTGATAAAAACCAAAATATTATATTACCTTTAACCAAATCACGGACGTCATAATATGTTTCCTTCATCACGTGAAGATAACGAATGCGATTCTCTGAAGCGTTCATTCAGACGATGGTTGATCAGCCGTTGACTAACTTTCTCAAATTCATCAAAATTCTTGACTATTTTTTCTGCAAGAAAACAAATAAAGGACATGTAGTGGGAAGAATTCCACTGACGACCACCACTTAGTGCACAACTACGGAACCAACAGAGGGTGCCGCTTCTAGAAAAATGTGTGGATTCATAAATCTTTCCAGATAAACAGCTGGGAGTTTGAAGTATTACTTGTAACATCAATGGATTTTCTACGAACTATAAATAATCCCGTCCACATTTTCGAAAATGAAATGGACGATTTCGCATCCAAAAAACAAAAACAAGGTTCTATACTTTCTCATGGCTGATATATTTAGTCAGTGTTTGCTGAAAAACGTATTAGAGGGGGAGGGGGAAGTTCAATAAATCACAAGCAAAATAATAATAAAGGTCATAAAATGAAAAGATCACACAAAGAGGCAAAGGTCAACACAAAGACGCGCTCGCAATTTTCTGTTTACAATGTAAAAGGTGCGTGTTGACACACGAAATCCTTCGTGACGCTTAAAGGCTTTTTTCCAGATTTCCCGTCGGATGTTGTTCATTTTTGGCATTTTGTCAGTGTTTACGGTTCAATATTATTCGGCTTTTAATTACCGATCATTATAATTACCCTTATCACGAGGTGTCGGAAATACAAACCTTGCCCAAGTGTATCGTGGTGACTATTTATATTGCACATCAACAACCACATGTGCCACATCATTCTTATTCTTATTTCCTTGTTAACTTGTTTATTAACTAGTAAGCAGGAGGTCGTGGGTTCGAATCCCACCTGAGCAAGCATGTGATTTTTTCACGTGCTTTCACAAGCACCGAGTATACAGTGCACATCCACGTCGGTGAAGGGCAAGCCTAATTTGCATATTATCTATTTCCCGACCAAAATCATTAAATATTTATGAACTTGTTTATACGAGTGAGAACTTATTAAAGATCCATCCCGGACCTGCCTGAACTGAACCCAGTGTCTTCAGCGGTTCATTTATCAGTTGACCCACACCTGCCATTCCATAACATTTGGTGATCAAGACGTGATATCCCGCGCATACAATCATCGCAGCGTTCGGAGAACATTCACTTCGCAATAGGAGCTTGCACTGGCCCAGCTGCGCCTGGAAATGGAGATGAAGTCCAGAGCTGACTAAGATTGACAGACAGCTACGGGAGGCCCAGCAAGCTCGTCTCTCAGTACTGAATGAGGAACATCTACTGAAGAGGAAGGAAAACCTATCAAAGCAAATAGAACTTGGAACTGCAACTGCGGAACGCCGAGATCAATCTTGCACATGGCACACTTGAACTCAGATCTTGTTTCAGAAGACAGTTTAGGGGAACATGACTCCTTACCATCTGCGGGGCCAAATTGTAGGTCACAACATTCGTCACAACATTCCTGAGGAACCAGGTTTGGCTGTAAATGTAAGTGATACGTTGCTTGAAAAACGTACGTTGCTGGCAAACCGTTTACAATCACTCAACCAAGCATTACGCTGCCTCAGGCGATTGAACCGTTGACAGCCGCATTGCCTCAACCGAGCGCCGCGATGCCTCAAGCACAGTTCAAGCCCTTCCCTGCATGGCAGTACGTTTGTAACATCCTCTCTATACCATGTGTCATCTGAACCTCCCTTTCTTCCCCACTTATTTCCTACAGCAGGTACACGTGTATCATCCAACTTGACCACACCACCGACCACGTTTTCACATGGCGCTTCGGGCGCTGACTGGGCACATGTTCGACTTTCCGTTGGACATTTCCGGTCATCCAATTGCAACCTTCCAATCATCGCGTGGACCCATACCGACAACCTTCCATACACCGCCCATTTAATGTGCACCAGTGCATGTCAAAAACCTTGCCCTTGGCTGGTCTTACTAGTGGTCCATGGTTGAATTCTGCTCCAACCGAGAGAGTCACAACTAGAACTACCACTTCAACTTCCGAACCATGCATCTATCTCTCCGTTGGAGTCTCCACATCCCCCAACACGTGGCTGAGCAAGTAAAGGTGACCCCAGTGCCTGATGGTTAGCTTTGATGACCCAGATGATGATGGTAAGTTCTTTGCTGGCTGCCTCTACGGGGGAATCGACATGGAATTCAGTGGGGGCGATTCCATCCGAAGTTCGATACTTCGAAAACATGATCGATGGCTGTATAAAGCTCCTGTGTATCAGGATACACTTGAGCAAGCTGCAGAAGTTCAGTGGCCAGCCTAAAAAGGATATATTGCGGCTAGAACATGACCAAGCACATTTTCAGCAGGGCTGTGGCCACGCTGAAGCGCCTCTATGGCGACATCGGCGTCCTTATCCGGGCTTAAATTCGAACGTCTAACGGCTTGGCCGAGAGTGATAGCGAATGATTCAAAGAGACTGGTTGTATTTGCCTCAGCGGTTGCGGCTCTCATCACCCAACTAGAAAGTGCTCCGGAGGGAGAGGCTGAGCTTCGAGCCAACTCGACCGCCTGCGTTCTGAATGGCCGACTCGCATCAAACTGCATTCCTGAAGCAGACAAGAGGGATAAGATTGTGAAGGACGGTGAGGTGGAGTTGGTCATACTTCCCTTGTTTGTGCAGGCGTGCACACTGCCAGCAACGACGACCATCTTTGATCCATCTGATTCGTTCTTCTATGGTAAGCTTGCCAAACTCGTTGTAGCGGGATAACCATAACTCATTCTTAAGGACACCATTTCTTGAATGGTTTCTTTCCACAGCCTGTAGAGGTGTCCACACCGGTGTTTCGGCTCTCGCCATTTTTTACGGCTAACGCAGTTAGTGGAAAGAAACCATTCAAGAAATGGTGTCCTTAAGAACGAGCACTGGTTATCCCGCTACAACGAGTTTGGCAAGCTTACCATAGAAGAACGAATCAGATGGATCAAAGATGGTCGTCGTTGCTGGCAGTGTTGCACGCCTGCACAAACAAGGGAAGTATGACCAACTCCACCTCACCGTCCTTCACAATCTTATCCCTCAGACGCGATATGAAGTCTATTATTCTTGCTTCAATCCTAATCTCCCTGTCTTCTATGGTGATGGGAATCCAAGATGTCTTACTGAAGTAAGCATGAAGATTGTTTCAGTTGTCCTTAACGGGTAATTGAACCCAGCTGGAGACACACTGTCTCTGTCGCTGTCTCTTTTCCATGATGTTGACAGATGCCAGAGCTCTCCGTCTCAAAGCAAAGAGACAGAGATACCCATTACCACTGCCCGAGAAGAGTGTACCCCACTGTAAGGGGACATTGCTCAGTCTGCAGATTGCTCCAGCAGACCATCCCGACAACAGGTTCCTAGTCCCGGGTATTCCCCTCACCCACGCTGCGGTTGTTGTTTTTTTGTCTCGGAAGATATTTAAGGCCATGTTTCATTGTGTTCTTACACTTGAAGAAGATCGCTCTGCCCTTCGCTTCCTCTAGAGGGAACTAGGATCAAACGCTGCACCAGATGAGTTGGAGTGGAACGTCTTGCCCTTGGGGACGACTTACAGCCCGTGCTGCGCCTCCCCTGATCTCCAGAAGCATGTGAAAGAGATCGTCCAGGAACCATACGTGGGTAGAAGTGTGACCGAATCATTCTAAGTTGATATTTGCCTGGACGGCAAACCATGATGAAGCCAAGGAGTTGGTGGAGAAGTTGGTCCGATCACTAGGCTCCGGAGGGGCCAGCAACATCCGTTCTGTTGAAGCTCGCTCTATTAATGCGGAGTAATGGATCAACCAAAGTCCACGAGATGTTACATCCCGTCTCACTTCAAGCCAGTTGGCACTGGTTATGAGCTACATGTGTTCAATGATGCCTCTGAGAAGGCATAATGGTGCGGTGGCTAATTTGAGAGCCACAATCCCACCTATTGAGGTCAGTGGAGATTTGTTATGTCTCTCTCAAGGTTGGCACCAAAACGTGTCCAGACCATCTTCCCCCGACTAGAACTCCAATCAGGTGTCAGTGGAGCTGAGCTGGCAGAGCTAGATGAAACTTGTCCCTCACATGTTGGATTGACAAGCACAATTGAGTTGACATGGATCAAGTCCGAGTCCTGTCGCTACCAGCCGATACATTGGTGCTCGATTTACTGACCCCGCGGTGTGACGGTATGTCGACACCTGCCAAACAATACAGCTGATGAGCTTTCCCTTTCTCCACCATTCCTTGCCGGCAGTTAACAGTGAGGAAGCAGATGCTGAACTCACCTCACCCACATCGCGCTCACGACCGCTGCAGCCGAGCCCGGTCCAGATGTTGACTTTAAACCAGTTTACCTCCTGGGAGGACTTAGTTGAGAACTACTGTGTCATCCTTTGCGAGCACGAGTGGTGGACGAAGCCTGAATTTCTGACAGCAGACGGACGTTCAACGACCGAAGTGCACTTGTTCCAGCGGGCACAGGCCGACAGCTTTCCAGAAGAAGTTGCTGCTCTTCGAGAGGGAAAGAGTGTATCCTCGAAGAGTCGTATGGCTAGTCTTGCCCCAGAGCTTGATGAGATCTCACCCGAGTTGGTGGAAGACTCCGTCATCCCTTGATGAGACGCTGAAACATCATGCAGTGCTGCACTCAAAGCACCCCATTCACTCTTCTCTTCATAAAGGAGGCCGATAGTCGCTTAGGACACTGCGGGACTGGGCCTGGGATAGTCCTTGCTGATCTGATCAGATTTTGGGTCCTACGTGGGCACCGATCTATCCATAGCCTTCAGTGCCGTTGCTCCAGAAGCTTGAAGAGAAGAGGCACACCATTGGTACCAGGGGATGGGAAACCCCCATTCTATTCAGCCGGTGTGAACTGTTTTGGACCATTTTCAGTCTGCATTGGAAGACGGTCCGACGGTCTGCATTGGAAGAAAGATGGGGCATCACCTGGAAATGCATGACTACCCGTGCCATTTACCTCGACCTTTTGGAGTCCCTAGACTCCGATGCATTCCTGTTTGCCTTCAGTCATTTCAGATCTAGACGAGGAACTCCCCATGAGATCCTCTGTGACAATGGGACGAACTTCAAGGGAGGCCAGACGGAGAGGAGAAGGTAGCCAAGCAACCGGGTGCCTTTCAAGCTAAACCAGCCTGCTGCATCTCATTTTGGTGGCACCTTGGAGAGGGAGAGACGGTCTGCCCTCTATGCCTGAACTTAACCCAGTGTCTCCAGTGTCTATACTTGTACATTTTAAAGGTAGTATCATATTTGGTAACATACCAAACAATACCGTTACAATTTGTATGCATGGAATGCTGTAATTTATCCAGAAAAGAGTAAAAGCAGTGACAACAATTATTTTTGATCATTTAAAAAATACTGTGGCAATTTTTCAGTTTTCTCAGAAAGTACCGTATGGGACTGAAATTTTCACAGATGACTGCTACTGTATCTCCCTTGATATTTTTGACCATGAATCTGTATTTCTTTGATAAAAACCAAAATATTATATTACCTTTAACCAAATCACGGACGTCATAATATGTTTCCTTCATCACGTGAAGATAACGAATGCGATTCTCTGAAGCGTTCATTCAGACGATGGTTGATCAGCCGTTGACTAACTTTCTCAAATTCATCAAAATTCTTGACTATTTTTTCTGCAAGAAAACAAATAAAGGACATGTAGTGGGAAGAATTCCACTGACGACCACCACTTAGTGCACAACTACGGAACCAACAGAGGGTGCCGCTTCTAGAAAAATGTGTGGATTCATAAATCTTTCCAGATAAACAGCTGGGAGTTTGAAGTATTACTTGTAACATCAATGGATTTTCTACGAACTATAAATAATCCCGTCCACATTTTCGAAAATGAAATGGACGATTTCGCATCCAAAAAACAAAAACAAGGTTCTATACTTTCTCATGGCTGATATATTTAGTCAGTGTTTGCTGAAAAACGTATTAGAGGGGGAGGGGGAAGTTCAATAAATCACAAGCAAAATAATAATAAAGGTCATAAAATGAAAAGATCACACAAAGAGGCAAAGGTCAACACAAAGACGCGCTCGCAATTTTCTGTTTACAATGTAAAAGGTGCGTGTTGACACACGAAATCCTTCGTGACGCTTAAAGGCTTTTTTCCAGATTTCCCGTCGGATGTTGTTCATTTTTGGCATTTTGTCAGTGTTTACGGTTCAATATTATTCGGCTTTTAATTACCGATCATTATAATTACCCTTATCACGAGGTGTCGGAAATACAAACCTTGCCCAAGTGTATCGTGGTGACTATTTATATTGCACATCAACAACCACATGTGCCACATCATTCTTATTCTTATTTCCTTGTTAACTTGTTTATTAACTAGTAAGCAGGAGGTCGTGGGTTCGAATCCCACCTGAGCAAGCATGTGATTTTTTCACGTGCTTTCACAAGCACCGAGTATACAGTGCACATCCACGTCGGTGAAGGGCAAGCCTAATTTGCATATTATCTATTTCCCGACCAAAATCATTAAATATTTATGAACTTGTTTATACGAGTGAGAACTTATTAAAGATCCATCCCGGACCTGCCTGAACTGAACCCAGTGTCTTCAGCGGTTCATTTATCAGTTGACCCACACCTGCCATTCCATAACATTTGGTGATCAAGACGTGATATCCCGCGCATACAATCATCGCAGCGTTCGGAGAACATTCACTTCGCAATAGGAGCTTGCACTGGCCCAGCTGCGCCTGGAAATGGAGATGAAGTCCAGAGCTGACTAAGATTGACAGACAGCTACGGGAGGCCCAGCAAGCTCGTCTCTCAGTACTGAATGAGGAACATCTACTGAAGAGGAAGGAAAACCTATCAAAGCAAATAGAACTTGGAACTGCAACTGCGGAACGCCGAGATCAATCTTGCACATGGCACACTTGAACTCAGATCTTGTTTCAGAAGACAGTTTAGGGGAACATGACTCCTTACCATCTGCGGGGCCAAATTGTAGGTCACAACATTCGTCACAACATTCCTGAGGAACCAGGTTTGGCTGTAAATGTAAGTGATACGTTGCTTGAAAAACGTACGTTGCTGGCAAACCGTTTACAATCACTCAACCAAGCATTACGCTGCCTCAGGCGATTGAACCGTTGACAGCCGCATTGCCTCAACCGAGCGCCGCGATGCCTCAAGCACAGTTCAAGCCCTTCCCTGCATGGCAGTACGTTTGTAACATCCTCTCTATACCATGTGTCATCTGAACCTCCCTTTCTTCCCCACTTATTTCCTACAGCAGGTACACGTGTATCATCCAACTTGACCACACCACCGACCACGTTTTCACATGGCGCTTCGGGCGCTGACTGGGCACATGTTCGACTTTCCGTTGGACATTTCCGGTCATCCAATTGCAACCTTCCAATCATCGCGTGGACCCATACCGACAACCTTCCATACACCGCCCATTTAATGTGCACCAGTGCATGTCAAAAACCTTGCCCTTGGCTGGTCTTACTAGTGGTCCATGGTTGAATTCTGCTCCAACCGAGAGAGTCACAACTAGAACTACCACTTCAACTTCCGAACCATGCATCTATCTCTCCGTTGGAGTCTCCACATCCCCCAACACGTGGCTGAGCAAGTAAAGGTGACCCCAGTGCCTGATGGTTAGCTTTGATGACCCAGATGATGATGGTAAGTTCTTTGCTGGCTGCCTCTACGGGGGAATCGACATGGAATTCAGTGGGGGCGATTCCATCCGAAGTTCGATACTTCGAAAACATGATCGATGGCTGTATAAAGCTCCTGTGTATCAGGATACACTTGAGCAAGCTGCAGAAGTTCAGTGGCCAGCCTAAAAAGGATATATTGCGGCTAGAACATGACCAAGCACATTTTCAGCAGGGCTGTGGCCACGCTGAAGCGCCTCTATGGCGACATCGGCGTCCTTATCCGGGCTTAAATTCGAACGTCTAACGGCTTGGCCGAGAGTGATAGCGAATGATTCAAAGAGACTGGTTGTATTTGCCTCAGCGGTTGCGGCTCTCATCACCCAACTAGAAAGTGCTCCGGAGGGAGAGGCTGAGCTTCGAGCCAACTCGACCGCCTGCGTTCTGAATGGCCGACTCGCATCAAACTGCATTCCTGAAGCAGACAAGAGGGATAAGATTGTGAAGGACGGTGAGGTGGAGTTGGTCATACTTCCCTTGTTTGTGCAGGCGTGCACACTGCCAGCAACGACGACCATCTTTGATCCATCTGATTCGTTCTTCTATGGTAAGCTTGCCAAACTCGTTGTAGCGGGATAACCATAACTCATTCTTAAGGACACCATTTCTTGAATGGTTTCTTTCCACAGCCTGTAGAGGTGTCCACACCGGTGTTTCGGCTCTCGCCATTTTTTACGGCTAACGCAGTTAGTGGAAAGAAACCATTCAAGAAATGGTGTCCTTAAGAACGAGCACTGGTTATCCCGCTACAACGAGTTTGGCAAGCTTACCATAGAAGAACGAATCAGATGGATCAAAGATGGTCGTCGTTGCTGGCAGTGTTGCACGCCTGCACAAACAAGGGAAGTATGACCAACTCCACCTCACCGTCCTTCACAATCTTATCCCTCAGACGCGATATGAAGTCTATTATTCTTGCTTCAATCCTAATCTCCCTGTCTTCTATGGTGATGGGAATCCAAGATGTCTTACTGAAGTAAGCATGAAGATTGTTTCAGTTGTCCTTAACGGGTAATTGAACCCAGCTGGAGACACACTGTCTCTGTCGCTGTCTCTTTTCCATGATGTTGACAGATGCCAGAGCTCTCCGTCTCAAAGCAAAGAGACAGAGATACCCATTACCACTGCCCGAGAAGAGTGTACCCCACTGTAAGGGGACATTGCTCAGTCTGCAGATTGCTCCAGCAGACCATCCCGACAACAGGTTCCTAGTCCCGGGTATTCCCCTCACCCACGCTGCGGTTGTTGTTTTTTTGTCTCGGAAGATATTTAAGGCCATGTTTCATTGTGTTCTTACACTTGAAGAAGATCGCTCTGCCCTTCGCTTCCTCTAGAGGGAACTAGGATCAAACGCTGCACCAGATGAGTTGGAGTGGAACGTCTTGCCCTTGGGGACGACTTACAGCCCGTGCTGCGCCTCCCCTGATCTCCAGAAGCATGTGAAAGAGATCGTCCAGGAACCATACGTGGGTAGAAGTGTGACCGAATCATTCTAAGTTGATATTTGCCTGGACGGCAAACCATGATGAAGCCAAGGAGTTGGTGGAGAAGTTGGTCCGATCACTAGGCTCCGGAGGGGCCAGCAACATCCGTTCTGTTGAAGCTCGCTCTATTAATGCGGAGTAATGGATCAACCAAAGTCCACGAGATGTTACATCCCGTCTCACTTCAAGCCAGTTGGCACTGGTTATGAGCTACATGTGTTCAATGATGCCTCTGAGAAGGCATAATGGTGCGGTGGCTAATTTGAGAGCCACAATCCCACCTATTGAGGTCAGTGGAGATTTGTTATGTCTCTCTCAAGGTTGGCACCAAAACGTGTCCAGACCATCTTCCCCCGACTAGAACTCCAATCAGGTGTCAGTGGAGCTGAGCTGGCAGAGCTAGATGAAACTTGTCCCTCACATGTTGGATTGACAAGCACAATTGAGTTGACATGGATCAAGTCCGAGTCCTGTCGCTACCAGCCGATACATTGGTGCTCGATTTACTGACCCCGCGGTGTGACGGTATGTCGACACCTGCCAAACAATACAGCTGATGAGCTTTCCCTTTCTCCACCATTCCTTGCCGGCAGTTAACAGTGAGGAAGCAGATGCTGAACTCACCTCACCCACATCGCGCTCACGACCGCTGCAGCCGAGCCCGGTCCAGATGTTGACTTTAAACCAGTTTACCTCCTGGGAGGACTTAGTTGAGAACTACTGTGTCATCCTTTGCGAGCACGAGTGGTGGACGAAGCCTGAATTTCTGACAGCAGACGGACGTTCAACGACCGAAGTGCACTTGTTCCAGCGGGCACAGGCCGACAGCTTTCCAGAAGAAGTTGCTGCTCTTCGAGAGGGAAAGAGTGTATCCTCGAAGAGTCGTATGGCTAGTCTTGCCCCAGAGCTTGATGAGATCTCACCCGAGTTGGTGGAAGACTCCGTCATCCCTTGATGAGACGCTGAAACATCATGCAGTGCTGCACTCAAAGCACCCCATTCACTCTTCTCTTCATAAAGGAGGCCGATAGTCGCTTAGGACACTGCGGGACTGGGCCTGGGATAGTCCTTGCTGATCTGATCAGATTTTGGGTCCTACGTGGGCACCGATCTATCCATAGCCTTCAGTGCCGTTGCTCCAGAAGCTTGAAGAGAAGAGGCACACCATTGGTACCAGGGGATGGGAAACCCCCATTCTATTCAGCCGGTGTGAACTGTTTTGGACCATTTTCAGTCTGCATTGGAAGACGGTCCGACGGTCTGCATTGGAAGAAAGATGGGGCATCACCTGGAAATGCATGACTACCCGTGCCATTTACCTCGACCTTTTGGAGTCCCTAGACTCCGATGCATTCCTGTTTGCCTTCAGTCATTTCAGATCTAGACGAGGAACTCCCCATGAGATCCTCTGTGACAATGGGACGAACTTCAAGGGAGGCCAGACGGAGAGGAGAAGGTAGCCAAGCAACCGGGTGCCTTTCAAGCTAAACCAGCCTGCTGCATCTCATTTTGGTGGCACCTTGGAGAGGGAGAGACGGTCTGCCCTCTATGCCTGAACTTAACCCAGTGTCTCCAGTGTCTATAATTGTACATTTTAAAGGTAGTATCATATTTGGTAACATACCAAACAATACCGTTACAATTTGTATGCATGGAATGCTGTAATTTATCCAGAAAAGAGTAAAAGCAGTGACAACAATTATTTTTGATCATTTAAAAAATACTGTGGCAATTTTTCAGTTTTCTCAGAAAGTACCGTATGGGACTGAAATTTTCACAGATGACTGCTACTGTATCTCCCTTGATATTTTTGACCATGAATCTGTATTTCTTTGATAAAAACCAAAATATTATATTACCTTTAACCAAATCACGGACGTCATAATATGTTTCCTTCATCACGTGAAGATAACGAATGCGATTCTCTGAAGCGTTCATTCAGACGATGGTTGATCAGCCGTTGACTAACTTTCTCAAATTCATCAAAATTCTTGACTATTTTTTCTGCAAGAAAACAAATAAAGGACATGTAGTGGGAAGAATTCCACTGACGACCACCACTTAGTGCACAACTACGGAACCAACAGAGGGTGCCGCTTCTAGAAAAATGTGTGGATTCATAAATCTTTCCAGATAAACAGCTGGGAGTTTGAAGTATTACTTGTAACATCAATGGATTTTCTACGAACTATAAATAATCCCGTCCACATTTTCGAAAATGAAATGGACGATTTCGCATCCAAAAAACAAAAACAAGGTTCTATACTTTCTCATGGCTGATATATTTAGTCAGTGTTTGCTGAAAAACGTATTAGAGGGGGAGGGGGAAGTTCAATAAATCACAAGCAAAATAATAATAAAGGTCATAAAATGAAAAGATCACACAAAGAGGCAAAGGTCAACACAAAGACGCGCTCGCAATTTTCTGTTTACAATGTAAAAGGTGCGTGTTGACACACGAAATCCTTCGTGACGCTTAAAGGCTTTTTTCCAGATTTCCCGTCGGATGTTGTTCATTTTTGGCATTTTGTCAGTGTTTACGGTTCAATATTATTCGGCTTTTAATTACCGATCATTATAATTACCCTTATCACGAGGTGTCGGAAATACAAACCTTGCCCAAGTGTATCGTGGTGACTATTTATATTGCACATCAACAACCACATGTGCCACATCATTCTTATTCTTATTTCCTTGTTAACTTGTTTATTAACTAGTAAGCAGGAGGTCGTGGGTTCGAATCCCACCTGAGCAAGCATGTGATTTTTTCACGTGCTTTCACAAGCACCGAGTATACAGTGCACATCCACGTCGGTGAAGGGCAAGCCTAATTTGCATATTATCTATTTCCCGACCAAAATCATTAAATATTTATGAACTTGTTTATACGAGTGAGAACTTATTAAAGATCCATCCCGGACCTGCCTGAACTGAACCCAGTGTCTTCAGCGGTTCATTTATCAGTTGACCCACACCTGCCATTCCATAACATTTGGTGATCAAGACGTGATATCCCGCGCATACAATCATCGCAGCGTTCGGAGAACATTCACTTCGCAATAGGAGCTTGCACTGGCCCAGCTGCGCCTGGAAATGGAGATGAAGTCCAGAGCTGACTAAGATTGACAGACAGCTACGGGAGGCCCAGCAAGCTCGTCTCTCAGTACTGAATGAGGAACATCTACTGAAGAGGAAGGAAAACCTATCAAAGCAAATAGAACTTGGAACTGCAACTGCGGAACGCCGAGATCAATCTTGCACATGGCACACTTGAACTCAGATCTTGTTTCAGAAGACAGTTTAGGGGAACATGACTCCTTACCATCTGCGGGGCCAAATTGTAGGTCACAACATTCGTCACAACATTCCTGAGGAACCAGGTTTGGCTGTAAATGTAAGTGATACGTTGCTTGAAAAACGTACGTTGCTGGCAAACCGTTTACAATCACTCAACCAAGCATTACGCTGCCTCAGGCGATTGAACCGTTGACAGCCGCATTGCCTCAACCGAGCGCCGCGATGCCTCAAGCACAGTTCAAGCCCTTCCCTGCATGGCAGTACGTTTGTAACATCCTCTCTATACCATGTGTCATCTGAACCTCCCTTTCTTCCCCACTTATTTCCTACAGCAGGTACACGTGTATCATCCAACTTGACCACACCACCGACCACGTTTTCACATGGCGCTTCGGGCGCTGACTGGGCACATGTTCGACTTTCCGTTGGACATTTCCGGTCATCCAATTGCAACCTTCCAATCATCGCGTGGACCCATACCGACAACCTTCCATACACCGCCCATTTAATGTGCACCAGTGCATGTCAAAAACCTTGCCCTTGGCTGGTCTTACTAGTGGTCCATGGTTGAATTCTGCTCCAACCGAGAGAGTCACAACTAGAACTACCACTTCAACTTCCGAACCATGCATCTATCTCTCCGTTGGAGTCTCCACATCCCCCAACACGTGGCTGAGCAAGTAAAGGTGACCCCAGTGCCTGATGGTTAGCTTTGATGACCCAGATGATGATGGTAAGTTCTTTGCTGGCTGCCTCTACGGGGGAATCGACATGGAATTCAGTGGGGGCGATTCCATCCGAAGTTCGATACTTCGAAAACATGATCGATGGCTGTATAAAGCTCCTGTGTATCAGGATACACTTGAGCAAGCTGCAGAAGTTCAGTGGCCAGCCTAAAAAGGATATATTGCGGCTAGAACATGACCAAGCACATTTTCAGCAGGGCTGTGGCCACGCTGAAGCGCCTCTATGGCGACATCGGCGTCCTTATCCGGGCTTAAATTCGAACGTCTAACGGCTTGGCCGAGAGTGATAGCGAATGATTCAAAGAGACTGGTTGTATTTGCCTCAGCGGTTGCGGCTCTCATCACCCAACTAGAAAGTGCTCCGGAGGGAGAGGCTGAGCTTCGAGCCAACTCGACCGCCTGCGTTCTGAATGGCCGACTCGCATCAAACTGCATTCCTGAAGCAGACAAGAGGGATAAGATTGTGAAGGACGGTGAGGTGGAGTTGGTCATACTTCCCTTGTTTGTGCAGGCGTGCACACTGCCAGCAACGACGACCATCTTTGATCCATCTGATTCGTTCTTCTATGGTAAGCTTGCCAAACTCGTTGTAGCGGGATAACCATAACTCATTCTTAAGGACACCATTTCTTGAATGGTTTCTTTCCACAGCCTGTAGAGGTGTCCACACCGGTGTTTCGGCTCTCGCCATTTTTTACGGCTAACGCAGTTAGTGGAAAGAAACCATTCAAGAAATGGTGTCCTTAAGAACGAGCACTGGTTATCCCGCTACAACGAGTTTGGCAAGCTTACCATAGAAGAACGAATCAGATGGATCAAAGATGGTCGTCGTTGCTGGCAGTGTTGCACGCCTGCACAAACAAGGGAAGTATGACCAACTCCACCTCACCGTCCTTCACAATCTTATCCCTCAGACGCGATATGAAGTCTATTATTCTTGCTTCAATCCTAATCTCCCTGTCTTCTATGGTGATGGGAATCCAAGATGTCTTACTGAAGTAAGCATGAAGATTGTTTCAGTTGTCCTTAACGGGTAATTGAACCCAGCTGGAGACACACTGTCTCTGTCGCTGTCTCTTTTCCATGATGTTGACAGATGCCAGAGCTCTCCGTCTCAAAGCAAAGAGACAGAGATACCCATTGCCACTGCCCGAGAAGAGTGTACCCCACTGTAAGGGGACATTGCTCAGTCTGCAGATTGCTCCAGCAGACCATCCCGACAACAGGTTCCTAGTCCCGGGTATTCCCCTCACCCACGCTGCGGTTGTTGTTTTTTTGTCTCGGAAGATATTTAAGGCCATGTTTCATTGTGTTCTTACACTTGAAGAAGATCGCTCTGCCCTTCGCTTCCTCTAGAGGGAACTAGGATCAAACGCTGCACCAGATGAGTTGGAGTGGAACGTCTTGCCCTTGGGGACGACTTACAGCCCGTGCTGCGCCTCCCCTGATCTCCAGAAGCATGTGAAAGAGATCGTCCAGGAACCATACGTGGGTAGAAGTGTGACCGAATCATTCTAAGTTGATATTTGCCTGGACGGCAAACCATGATGAAGCCAAGGAGTTGGTGGAGAAGTTGGTCCGATCACTAGGCTCCGGAGGGGCCAGCAACATCCGTTCTGTTGAAGCTCGCTCTATTAATGCGGAGTAATGGATCAACCAAAGTCCACGAGATGTTACATCCCGTCTCACTTCAAGCCAGTTGGCACTGGTTATGAGCTACATGTGTTCAATGATGCCTCTGAGAAGGCATAATGGTGCGGTGGCTAATTTGAGAGCCACAATCCCACCTATTGAGGTCAGTGGAGATTTGTTATGTCTCTCTCAAGGTTGGCACCAAAACGTGTCCAGACCATCTTCCCCCGACTAGAACTCCAATCAGGTGTCAGTGGAGCTGAGCTGGCAGAGCTAGATGAAACTTGTCCCTCACATGTTGGATTGACAAGCACAATTGAGTTGACATGGATCAAGTCCGAGTCCTGTCGCTACCAGCCGATACATTGGTGCTCGATTTACTGACCCCGCGGTGTGACGGTATGTCGACACCTGCCAAACAATACAGCTGATGAGCTTTCCCTTTCTCCACCATTCCTTGCCGGCAGTTAACAGTGAGGAAGCAGATGCTGAACTCACCTCACCCACATCGCGCTCACGACCGCTGCAGCCGAGCCCGGTCCAGATGTTGACTTTAAACCAGTTTACCTCCTGGGAGGACTTAGTTGAGAACTACTGTGTCATCCTTTGCGAGCACGAGTGGTGGACGAAGCCTGAATTTCTGACAGCAGACGGACGTTCAACGACCGAAGTGCACTTGTTCCAGCGGGCACAGGCCGACAGCTTTCCAGAAGAAGTTGCTGCTCTTCGAGAGGGAAAGAGTGTATCCTCGAAGAGTCGTATGGCTAGTCTTGCCCCAGAGCTTGATGAGATCTCACCCGAGTTGGTGGAAGACTCCGTCATCCCTTGATGAGACGCTGAAACATCATGCAGTGCTGCACTCAAAGCACCCCATTCACTCTTCTCTTCATAAAGGAGGCCGATAGTCGCTTAGGACACTGCGGGACTGGGCCTGGGATAGTCCTTGCTGATCTGATCAGATTTTGGGTCCTACGTGGGCACCGATCTATCCATAGCCTTCAGTGCCGTTGCTCCAGAAGCTTGAAGAGAAGAGGCACACCATTGGTACCAGGGGATGGGAAACCCCCATTCTATTCAGCCGGTGTGAACTGTTTTGGACCATTTTCAGTCTGCATTGGAAGACGGTCCGACGGTCTGCATTGGAAGAAAGATGGGGCATCACCTGGAAATGCATGACTACCCGTGCCATTTACCTCGACCTTTTGGAGTCCCTAGACTCCGATGCATTCCTGTTTGCCTTCAGTCATTTCAGATCTAGACGAGGAACTCCCCATGAGATCCTCTGTGACAATGGGACGAACTTCAAGGGAGGCCAGACGGAGAGGAGAAGGTAGCCAAGCAACCGGGTGCCTTTCAAGCTAAACCAGCCTGCTGCATCTCATTTTGGTGGCACCTTGGAGAGGGAGAGACGGTCTGCCCTCTATGCCTGAACTTAACCCAGTGTCTCCAGTGTCTATAATTGTACATTTTAAAGGTAGTATCATATTTGGTAACATACCAAACAATACCGTTACAATTTGTATGCATGGAATGCTGTAATTTATCCAGAAAAGAGTAAAAGCAGTGACAACAATTATTTTTGATCATTTAAAAAATACTGTGGCAATTTTTCAGTTTTCTCAGAAAGTACCGTATGGGACTGAAATTTTCACAGATGACTGCTACTGTATCTCCCTTGATATTTTTGACCATGAATCTGTATTTCTTTGATAAAAACCAAAATATTATATTACCTTTAACCAAATCACGGACGTCATAATATGTTTCCTTCATCACGTGAAGATAACGAATGCGATTCTCTGAAGCGTTCATTCAGACGATGGTTGATCAGCCGTTGACTAACTTTCTCAAATTCATCAAAATTCTTGACTATTTTTTCTGCAAGAAAACAAATAAAGGACATGTAGTGGGAAGAATTCCACTGACGACCACCACTTAGTGCACAACTACGGAACCAACAGAGGGTGCCGCTTCTAGAAAAATGTGTGGATTCATAAATCTTTCCAGATAAACAGCTGGGAGTTTGAAGTATTACTTGTAACATCAATGGATTTTCTACGAACTATAAATAATCCCGTCCACATTTTCGAAAATGAAATGGACGATTTCGCATCCAAAAAACAAAAACAAGGTTCTATACTTTCTCATGGCTGATATATTTAGTCAGTGTTTGCTGAAAAACGTATTAGAGGGGGAGGGGGAAGTTCAATAAATCACAAGCAAAATAATAATAAAGGTCATAAAATGAAAAGATCACACAAAGAGGCAAAGGTCAACACAAAGACGCGCTCGCAATTTTCTGTTTACAATGTAAAAGGTGCGTGTTGACACACGAAATCCTTCGTGACGCTTAAAGGCTTTTTTCCAGATTTCCCGTCGGATGTTGTTCATTTTTGGCATTTTGTCAGTGTTTACGGTTCAATATTATTCGGCTTTTAATTACCGATCATTATAATTACCCTTATCACGAGGTGTCGGAAATACAAACCTTGCCCAAGTGTATCGTGGTGACTATTTATATTGCACATCAACAACCACATGTGCCACATCATTCTTATTCTTATTTCCTTGTTAACTTGTTTATTAACTAGTAAGCAGGAGGTCGTGGGTTCGAATCCCACCTGAGCAAGCATGTGATTTTTTCACGTGCTTTCACAAGCACCGAGTATACAGTGCACATCCACGTCGGTGAAGGGCAAGCCTAATTTGCATATTATCTATTTCCCGACCAAAATCATTAAATATTTATGAACTTGTTTATACGAGTGAGAACTTATTAAAGATCCATCCCGGACCTGCCTGAACTGAACCCAGTGTCTTCAGCGGTTCATTTATCAGTTGACCCACACCTGCCATTCCATAACATTTGGTGATCAAGACGTGATATCCCGCGCATACAATCA
Source organism: Astropecten irregularis (assembly GCA_963971285.1). NCBI lineage: Eukaryota > Metazoa > Echinodermata > Asteroidea > Paxillosida > Astropectinidae > Astropecten > Astropecten irregularis. Next base: position 30,017,794 of record OZ020245.1, on the reverse strand, counting down.
TCGCAGCGTTCGGAGAACATTCACTTCGCAATAGGAGCTTGCACTGGCCCAGCTGCGCCTGGAAATGGAGATGAAGTCCAGAGCTGACTAAGATTGACAGACAGCTACGGGAGGCCCAGCAAGCTCGTCTCTCAGTACTGAATGAGGAACATCTACTGAAGAGGAAGGAAAACCTATCAAAGCAAATAGAACTTGGAACTGCAACTGCGGAACGCCGAGATCAATCTTGCACATGGCACACTTGAACTCAGATCTTGTTTCAGAAGACAGTTTAGGGGAACATGACTCCTTACCATCTGCGGGGCCAAATTGTAGGTCACAACATTCGTCACAACATTCCTGAGGAACCAGGTTTGGCTGTAAATGTAAGTGATACGTTGCTTGAAAAACGTACGTTGCTGGCAAACCGTTTACAATCACTCAACCAAGCATTACGCTGCCTCAGGCGATTGAACCGTTGACAGCCGCATTGCCTCAACCGAGCGCCGCGATGCCTCAAGCACAGTTCAAGCCCTTCCCTGCATGGCAGTACGTTTGTAACATCCTCTCTATACCATGTGTCATCTGAACCTCCCTTTCTTCCCCACTTATTTCCTACAGCAGGTACACGTGTATCATCCAACTTGACCACACCACCGACCACGTTTTCACATGGCGCTTCGGGCGCTGACTGGGCACATGTTCGACTTTCCGTTGGACATTTCCGGTCATCCAATTGCAACCTTCCAATCATCGCGTGGACCCATACCGACAACCTTCCATACACCGCCCATTTAATGTGCACCAGTGCATGTCAAAAACCTTGCCCTTGGCTGGTCTTACTAGTGGTCCATGGTTGAATTCTGCTCCAACCGAGAGAGTCACAACTAGAACTACCACTTCAACTTCCGAACCATGCATCTATCTCTCCGTTGGAGTCTCCACATCCCCCAACACGTGGCTGAGCAAGTAAAGGTGACCCCAGTGCCTGATGGTTAGCTTTGATGACCCAGATGATGATGGTAAGTTCTTTGCTGGCTGCCTCTACGGGGGAATCGACATGGAATTCAGTGGGGGCGATTCCATCCGAAGTTCGATACTTCGAAAACATGATCGATGGCTGTATAAAGCTCCTGTGTATCAGGATACACTTGAGCAAGCTGCAGAAGTTCAGTGGCCAGCCTAAAAAGGATATATTGCGGCTAGAACATGACCAAGCACATTTTCAGCAGGGCTGTGGCCACGCTGAAGCGCCTCTATGGCGACATCGGCGTCCTTATCCGGGCTTAAATTCGAACGTCTAACGGCTTGGCCGAGAGTGATAGCGAATGATTCAAAGAGACTGGTTGTATTTGCCTCAGCGGTTGCGGCTCTCATCACCCAACTAGAAAGTGCTCCGGAGGGAGAGGCTGAGCTTCGAGCCAACTCGACCGCCTGCGTTCTGAATGGCCGACTCGCATCAAACTGCATTCCTGAAGCAGACAAGAGGGATAAGATTGTGAAGGACGGTGAGGTGGAGTTGGTCATACTTCCCTTGTTTGTGCAGGCGTGCACACTGCCAGCAACGACGACCATCTTTGATCCATCTGATTCGTTCTTCTATGGTAAGCTTGCCAAACTCGTTGTAGCGGGATAACCATAACTCATTCTTAAGGACACCATTTCTTCAATGGTTTCTTTCCACAGCCTGTAGAGGTGTCCACACCGGTGTTTCGGCTCTCGCCATTTTTTACGGCTAACGCAGTTAGTGGAAAGAAACCATTCAAGAAATGGTGTCCTTAAGAACGAGCACTGGTTATCCCGCTACAACGAGTTTGGCAAGCTTACCATAGAAGAACGAATCAGATGGATCAAAGATGGTCGTCGTTGCTGGCAGTGTTGCACGCCTGCACAAACAAGGGAAGTATGACCAACTCCACCTCACCGTCCTTCACAATCTTATCCCTCAGACGCGATATGAAGTCTATTATTCTTGCTTCAATCCTAATCTCCCTGTCTTCTATGGTGATGGGAATCCAAGATGTCTTACTGAAGTAAGCATGAAGATTGTTTCAGTTGTCCTTAACGGGTAATTGAACCCAGCTGGAGACACACTGTCTCTGTCGCTGTCTCTTTTCCATGATGTTGACAGATGCCAGAGCTCTCCGTCTCAAAGCAAAGAGACAGAGATACCCATTGCCACTGCCCGAGAAGAGTGTACCCCACTGTAAGGGGACATTGCTCAGTCTGCAGATTGCTCCAGCAGACCATCCCGACAACAGGTTCCTAGTCCCGGGTATTCCCCTCACCCACGCTGCGGTTGTTTTTTTGTCTCGGAAGATATTTAAGGCCATGTTTCATTGTGTTCTTACACTTGAAGAAGATCGCTCTGCCCTTCGCTTCCTCTAGAGGGAACTAGGATCAAACGCTGCACCAGATGAGTTGGAGTGGAACGTCTTGCCCTTGGGGACGACTTACAGCCCGTGCTGCGCCTCCCCCCCTGATCTCCAGAAGCATGTGAAAGAGATCGTCCAGGAACCATACGTGGGTAGAAGTGTGACCGAATCATTCTAAGTTGATATTTGCCTGGACGGCAAACCATGATGAAGCCAAGGAGTTGGTGGAGAAGTTGGTCCGATCACTAGGCTCCGGAGGGGCCAGCAACATCCGTTCTGTTGAAGCTCGCTCTATTAATGCGGAGTAATGGATCAACCAAAGTCCACGAGATGTTACATCCCGTCTCACTTCAAGCCAGTTGGCACTGGTTATGAGCTACATGTGTTCAATGATGCCTCTGAGAAGGCATAATGGTGCGGTGGCTAATTTGAGAGCCACAATCCCACCTATTGAGGTCAGTGGAGATTTGTTATGTCTCTCTCAAGGTTGGCACCAAAACGTGTCCAGACCATCTTCCCCCGACTAGAACTCCAATCAGGTGTCAGTGGAGCTGAGCTGGCAGAGCTAGATGAAACTTGTCCCTCACATGTTGGATTGACAAGCACAATTGAGTTGACATGGATCAAGTCCGAGTCCTGTCGCTACCAGCCGATACATTGGTGCTCGATTTACTGACCCCGCGGTGTGACGGTATGTCGACACCTGCCAAACAATACAGCTGATGAGCTTTCCCTTTCTCCACCATTCCTTGCCGGCAGTTAACAGTGAGGAAGCAGATGCTGAACTCACCTCACCCACATCGCGCTCACGACCGCTGCAGCCGAGCCCGGTCCAGATGTTGACTTTAAACCAGTTTACCTCCTGGGAGAACTTAGTTGAGAACTACTGTGTCATCCTTTGCGAGCACGAGTGGTGGACGAAGCCTGAATTTCTGACAGCAGACGGACGTTCAACGACCGAAGTGCACTTGTTCCAGCGGGCACAGGCCGACAGCTTTCCAGAAGAAGTTGCTGCTCTTCGAGAGGGAAAGAGTGTATCCTCGAAGAGTCGTATGGCTAGTCTTGCCCCAGAGCTTGATGAGATCTCACCCGAGTTGGTGGAAGACTCCGTCATCCCTTGATGAGACGCTGAAACATCATGCAGTGCTGCACTCAAAGCACCCCATTCACTCTTCTCTTCATAAAGGAGGCCGATAGTCGCTTAGGACACTGCGGGACTGGGCCTGGGATAGTCCTTGCTGATCTGATCAGATTTTGGGTCCTACGTGGGCACCGATCTATCCATAGCCTTCAGTGCCGTTGCTCCAGAAGCTTGAAGAGAAGAGGCACACCATTGGTACCAGGGGATGGGAAACCCCCATTCTATTCAGCCGGTGTGAACTGTTTTGGACCATTTTCAGTCTGCATTGGAAGACGGTCCGACGGTCTGCATTGGAAGAAAGATGGGGCATCACCTGGAAATGCATGACTACCCGTGCCATTTACCTCGACCTTTTGGAGTCCCTAGACTCCGATGCATTCCTGTTTGCCTTCAGTCATTTCAGATCTAGACGAGGAACTCCCCATGAGATCCTCTGTGACAATGGGACGAACTTCAAGGGAGGCCAGACGGAGAGGAGAAGGTAGCCAAGCAACCGGGTGCCTTTCAAGCTAAACCAGCCTGCTGCATCTCATTTTGGTGGCACCTTGGAGAGGGAGAGACGGTCTGCCCTCTATGCCTGAACTTAACCCAGTGTCTCCAGTGTCTATAATTGTACATTTTAAAGGTAGTATCATATTTGGTAACATACCAAACAATACCGTTACAATTTGTATGCATGGAATGCTGTAATTTATCCAGAAAAGAGTAAAAGCAGTGACAACAATTATTTTTGATCATTTAAAAAATACTGTGGCAATTTTTCAGTTTTCTCAGAAAGTACCGTATGGGACTGAAATTTTCACAGATGACTGCTACTGTATCTCCCTTGATATTTTTGACCATGAATCTGTATTTCTTTGATAAAAACCAAAATATTATATTACCTTTAACCAAATCACGGACGTCATAATATGTTTCCTTCATCACGTGAAGATAACGAATGCGATTCTCTGAAGCGTTCATTCAGACGATGGTTGATCAGCCGTTGACTAACTTTCTCAAATTCATCAAAATTCTTGACTATTTTTTCTGCAAGAAAACAAATAAAGGACATGTAGTGGGAAGAATTCCACTGACGACCACCACTTAGTGCACAACTACGGAACCAACAGAGGGTGCCGCTTCTAGAAAAATGTGTGGATTCATAAATCTTTCCAGATAAACAGCTGGGAGTTTGAAGTATTACTTGTAACATCAATGGATTTTCTACGAACTATAAATAATCCCGTCCACATTTTCGAAAATGAAATGGACGATTTCGCATCCAAAAAACAAAAACAAGGTTCTATACTTTCTCATGGCTGATATATTTAGTCAGTGTTTGCTGAAAAACGTATTAGAGGGGGAGGGGGAAGTTCAATAAATCACAAGCAAAATAATAATAAAGGTCATAAAATGAAAAGATCACACAAAGAGGCAAAGGTCAACACAAAGACGCGCTCGCAATTTTCTGTTTACAATGTAAAAGGTGCGTGTTGACACACGAAATCCTTCGTGACGCTTAAAGGCTTTTTTCCAGATTTCCCGTCGGATGTTGTTCATTTTTGGCATTTTGTCAGTGTTTACGGTTCAATATTATTCGGCTTTTAATTACCGATCATTATAATTACCCTTATCACGAGGTGTCGGAAATACAAACCTTGCCCAAGTGTATCGTGGTGACTATTTATATTGCACATCAACAACCACATGTGCCACATCATTCTTATTCTTATTTCCTTGTTAACTTGTTTATTAACTAGTAAGCAGGAGGTCGTGGGTTCGAATCCCACCTGAGCAAGCATGTGATTTTTTCACGTGCTTTCACAAGCACCGAGTATACAGTGCACATCCACGTCGGTGAAGGGCAAGCCTAATTTGCATATTATCTATTTCCCGACCAAAATCATTAAATATTTATGAACTTGTTTATACGAGTGAGAACTTATTAAAGATCCATCCCGGACCTGCCTGAACTGAACCCAGTGTCTTCAGCGGTTCATTTATCAGTTGACCCACACCTGCCATTCCATAACATTTGGTGATCAAGACGTGATATCCCGCGCATACAATCATCGCAGCGTTCGGAGAACATTCACTTCGCAATAGGAGCTTGCACTGGCCCAGCTGCGCCTGGAAATGGAGATGAAGTCCAGAGCTGACTAAGATTGACAGACAGCTACGGGAGGCCCAGCAAGCTCGTCTCTCAGTACTGAATGAGGAACATCTACTGAAGAGGAAGGAAAACCTATCAAAGCAAATAGAACTTGGAACTGCAACTGCGGAACGCCGAGATCAATCTTGCACATGGCACACTTGAACTCAGATCTTGTTTCAGAAGACAGTTTAGGGGAACATGACTCCTTACCATCTGCGGGGCCAAATTGTAGGTCACAACATTCGTCACAACATTCCTGAGGAACCAGGTTTGGCTGTAAATGTAAGTGATACGTTGCTTGAAAAACGTACGTTGCTGGCAAACCGTTTACAATCACTCAACCAAGCATTACGCTGCCTCAGGCGATTGAACCGTTGACAGCCGCATTGCCTCAACCGAGCGCCGCGATGCCTCAAGCACAGTTCAAGCCCTTCCCTGCATGGCAGTACGTTTGTAACATCCTCTCTATACCATGTGTCATCTGAACCTCCCTTTCTTCCCCACTTATTTCCTACAGCAGGTACACGTGTATCATCCAACTTGACCACACCACCGACCACGTTTTCACATGGCGCTTCGGGCGCTGACTGGGCACATGTTCGACTTTCCGTTGGACATTTCCGGTCATCCAATTGCAACCTTCCAATCATCGCGTGGACCCATACCGACAACCTTCCATACACCGCCCATTTAATGTGCACCAGTGCATGTCAAAAACCTTGCCCTTGGCTGGTCTTACTAGTGGTCCATGGTTGAATTCTGCTCCAACCGAGAGAGTCACAACTAGAACTACCACTTCAACTTCCGAACCATGCATCTATCTCTCCGTTGGAGTCTCCACATCCCCCAACACGTGGCTGAGCAAGTAAAGGTGACCCCAGTGCCTGATGGTTAGCTTTGATGACCCAGATGATGATGGTAAGTTCTTTGCTGGCTGCCTCTACGGGGGAATCGACATGGAATTCAGTGGGGGCGATTCCATCCGAAGTTCGATACTTCGAAAACATGATCGATGGCTGTATAAAGCTCCTGTGTATCAGGATACACTTGAGCAAGCTGCAGAAGTTCAGTGGCCAGCCTAAAAAGGATATATTGCGGCTAGAACATGACCAAGCACATTTTCAGCAGGGCTGTGGCCACGCTGAAGCGCCTCTATGGCGACATCGGCGTCCTTATCCGGGCTTAAATTCGAACGTCTAACGGCTTGGCCGAGAGTGATAGCGAATGATTCAAAGAGACTGGTTGTATTTGCCTCAGCGGTTGCGGCTCTCATCACCCAACTAGAAAGTGCTCCGGAGGGAGAGGCTGAGCTTCGAGCCAACTCGACCGCCTGCGTTCTGAATGGCCGACTCGCATCAAACTGCATTCCTGAAGCAGACAAGAGGGATAAGATTGTGAAGGACGGTGAGGTGGAGTTGGTCATACTTCCCTTGTTTGTGCAGGCGTGCACACTGCCAGCAACGACGACCATCTTTGATCCATCTGATTCGTTCTTCTATGGTAAGCTTGCCAAACTCGTTGTAGCGGGATAACCATAACTCATTCTTAAGGACACCATTTCTTGAATGGTTTCTTTCCACAGCCTGTAGAGGTGTCCACACCGGTGTTTCGGCTCTCGCCATTTTTTACGGCTAACGCAGTTAGTGGAAAGAAACCATTCAAGAAATGGTGTCCTTAAGAACGAGCACTGGTTATCCCGCTACAACGAGTTTGGCAAGCTTACCATAGAAGAACGAATCAGATGGATCAAAGATGGTCGTCGTTGCTGGCAGTGTTGCACGCCTGCACAAACAAGGGAAGTATGACCAACTCCACCTCACCGTCCTTCACAATCTTATCCCTCAGACGCGATATGAAGTCTATTATTCTTGCTTCAATCCTAATCTCCCTGTCTTCTATGGTGATGGGAATCCAAGATGTCTTACTGAAGTAAGCATGAAGATTGTTTCAGTTGTCCTTAACGGGTAATTGAACCCAGCTGGAGACACACTGTCTCTGTCGCTGTCTCTTTTCCATGATGTTGACAGATGCCAGAGCTCTCCGTCTCAAAGCAAAGAGACAGAGATACCCATTGCCACTGCCCGAGAAGAGTGTACCCCACTGTAAGGGGACATTGCTCAGTCTGCAGATTGCTCCAGCAGACCATCCCGACAACAGGTTCCTAGTCCCGGGTATTCCCCTCACCCACGCTGCGGTTGTTGTTTTTTTGTCTCGGAAGATATTTAAGGCCATGTTTCATTGTGTTCTTACACTTGAAGAAGATCGCTCTGCCCTTCGCTTCCTCTAGAGGGAACTAGGATCAAACGCTGCACCAGATGAGTTGGAGTGGAACGTCTTGCCCTTGGGGACGACTTACAGCCCGTGCTGCGCCTCCCCTGATCTCCAGAAGCATGTGAAAGAGATCGTCCAGGAACCATACGTGGGTAGAAGTGTGACCGAATCATTCTAAGTTGATATTTGCCTGGACGGCAAACCATGATGAAGCCAAGGAGTTGGTGGAGAAGTTGGTCCGATCACTAGGCTCCGGAGGGGCCAGCAACATCCGTTCTGTTGAAGCTCGCTCTATTAATGCGGAGTAATGGATCAACCAAAGTCCACGAGATGTTACATCCCGTCTCACTTCAAGCCAGTTGGCACTGGTTATGAGCTACATGTGTTCAATGATGCCTCTGAGAAGGCATAATGGTGCGGTGGCTAATTTGAGAGCCACAATCCCACCTATTGAGGTCAGTGGAGATTTGTTATGTCTCTCTCAAGGTTGGCACCAAAACGTGTCCAGACCATCTTCCCCCGACTAGAACTCCAATCAGGTGTCAGTGGAGCTGAGCTGGCAGAGCTAGATGAAACTTGTCCCTCACATGTTGGATTGACAAGCACAATTGAGTTGACATGGATCAAGTCCGAGTCCTGTCGCTACCAGCCGATACATTGGTGCTCGATTTACTGACCCCGCGGTGTGACGGTATGTCGACACCTGCCAAACAATACAGCTGATGAGCTTTCCCTTTCTCCACCATTCCTTGCCGGCAGTTAACAGTGAGGAAGCAGATGCTGAACTCACCTCACCCACATCGCGCTCACGACCGCTGCAGCCGAGCCCGGTCCAGATGTTGACTTCAAACCAGTTTACCTCCTGGGAGGACTTAGTTGAGAACTACTGTGTCATCCTTTGCGAGCACGAGTGGTGGACGAAGCCTGAATTTCTGACAGCAGACGGACGTTCAACGACCGAAGTGCACTTGTTCCAGCGGGCACAGGCCGACAGCTTTCCAGAAGAAGTTGCTGCTCTTCGAGAGGGAAAGAGTGTATCCTCGAAGAGTCGTATGGCTAGTCTTGCCCCAGAGCTTGATGAGATCTCACCCGAGTTGGTGGAAGACTCCGTCATCCCTTGATGAGACGCTGAAACATCATGCAGTGCTGCACTCAAAGCACCCCATTCACTCTTCTCTTCATAAAGGAGGCCGATAGTCGCTTAGGACACTGCGGGACTGGGCCTGGGATAGTCCTTGCTGATCTGATCAGATTTTGGGTCCTACGTGGGCACCGATCTATCCATAGCCTTCAGTGCCGTTGCTCCAGAAGCTTGAAGAGAAGAGGCACACCATTGGTACCAGGGGATGGGAAACCCCCATTCTATTCAGCCGGTGTGAACTGTTTTGGACCATTTTCAGTCTGCATTGGAAGACGGTCCGACGGTCTGCATTGGAAGAAAGATGGGGCATCACCTGGAAATGCATGACTACCCGTGCCATTTACCTCGACCTTTTGGAGTCCCTAGACTCCGATGCATTCCTGTTTGCCTTCAGTCATTTCAGATCTAGACGAGGAACTCCCCATGAGATCCTCTGTGACAATGGGACGAACTTCAAGGGAGGCCAGACGGAGAGGAGAAGGTAGCCAAGCAACCGGGTGCCTTTCAAGCTAAACCAGCCTGCTGCATCTCATTTTGGTGGCACCTTGGAGAGGGAGAGACGGTCTGCCCTCTATGCCTGAACTTAACCCAGTGTCTCCAGTGTCTATAATTGTACATTTTAAAGGTAGTATCATATTTGGTAACATACCAAACAATACCGTTACAATTTGTATGCATGGAATGCTGTAATTTATCCAGAAAAGAGTAAAAGCAGTGACAACAATTATTTTTGATCATTTAAAAAATACTGTGGCAATTTTTCAGTTTTCTCAGAAAGTACCGTATGGGACTGAAATTTTCACAGATGACTGCTACTGTATCTCCCTTGATATTTTTGACCATGAATCTGTATTTCTTTGATAAAAACCAAAATATTATATTACCTTTAACCAAATCACGGACGTCATAATATGTTTCCTTCATCACGTGAAGATAACGAATGCGATTCTCTGAAGCGTTCATTCAGACGATGGTTGATCAGCCGTTGACTAACTTTCTCAAATTCATCAAAATTCTTGACTATTTTTTCTGCAAGAAAACAAATAAAGGACATGTAGTGGGAAGAATTCCACTGACGACCACCACTTAGTGCACAACTACGGAACCAACAGAGGGTGCCGCTTCTAGAAAAATGTGTGGATTCATAAATCTTTCCAGATAAACAGCTGGGAGTTTGAAGTATTACTTGTAACATCAATGGATTTTCTACGAACTATAAATAATCCCGTCCACATTTTCGAAAATGAAATGGACGATTTCGCATCCAAAAAACAAAAACAAGGTTCTATACTTTCTCATGGCTGATATATTTAGTCAGTGTTTGCTGAAAAACGTATTAGAGGGGGAGGGGGAAGTTCAATAAATCACAAGCAAAATAATAATAAAGGTCATAAAATGAAAAGATCACACAAAGAGGCAAAGGTCAACACAAAGACGCGCTCGCAATTTTCTGTTTACAATGTAAAAGGTGCGTGTTGACACACGAAATCCTTCGTGACGCTTAAAGGCTTTTTTCCAGATTTCCCGTCGGATGTTGTTCATTTTTGGCATTTTGTCAGTGTTTACGGTTCAATATTATTCGGCTTTTAATTACCGATCATTATAATTACCCTTATCACGAGGTGTCGGAAATACAAACCTTGCCCAAGTGTATCGTGGTGACTATTTATATTGCACATCAACAACCACATGTGCCACATCATTCTTATTCTTATTTCCTTGTTAACTTGTTTATTAACTAGTAAGCAGGAGGTCGTGGGTTCGAATCCCACCTGAGCAAGCATGTGATTTTTTCACGTGCTTTCACAAGCACCGAGTATACAGTGCACATCCACGTCGGTGAAGGGCAAGCCTAATTTGCATATTATCTATTTCCCGACCAAAATCATTAAATATTTATGAACTTGTTTATACGAGTGAGAACTTATTAAAGATCCATCCCGGACCTGCCTGAACTGAACCCAGTGTCTTCAGCGGTTCATTTATCAGTTGACCCACACCTGCCATTCCATAACATTTGGTGATCAAGACGTGATATCCCGCGCATACAATCATCGCAGCGTTCGGAGAACATTCACTTCGCAATAGGAGCTTGCACTGGCCCAGCTGCGCCTGGAAATGGAGATGAAGTCCAGAGCTGACTAAGATTGACAGACAGCTACGGGAGGCCCAGCAAGCTCGTCTCTCAGTACTGAATGAGGAACATCTACTGAAGAGGAAGGAAAACCTATCAAAGCAAATAGAACTTGGAACTGCAACTGCGGAACGCCGAGATCAATCTTGCACATGGCACACTTGAACTCAGATCTTGTTTCAGAAGACAGTTTAGGGGAACATGACTCCTTACCATCTGCGGGGCCAAATTGTAGGTCACAACATTCGTCACAACATTCCTGAGGAACCAGGTTTGGCTGTAAATGTAAGTGATACGTTGCTTGAAAAACGTACGTTGCTGGCAAACCGTTTACAATCACTCAACCAAGCATTACGCTGCCTCAGGCGATTGAACCGTTGACAGCCGCATTGCCTCAACCGAGCGCCGCGATGCCTCAAGCACAGTTCAAGCCCTTCCCTGCATGGCAGTACGTTTGTAACATCCTCTCTATACCATGTGTCATCTGAACCTCCCTTTCTTCCCCACTTATTTCCTACAGCAGGTACACGTGTATCATCCAACTTGACCACACCACCGACCACGTTTTCACATGGCGCTTCGGGCGCTGACTGGGCACATGTTCGACTTTCCGTTGGACATTTCCGGTCATCCAATTGCAACCTTCCAATCATCGCGTGGACCCATACCGACAACCTTCCATACACCGCCCATTTAATGTGCACCAGTGCATGTCAAAAACCTTGCCCTTGGCTGGTCTTACTAGTGGTCCATGGTTGAATTCTGCTCCAACCGAGAGAGTCACAACTAGAACTACCACTTCAACTTCCGAACCATGCATCTATCTCTCCGTTGGAGTCTCCACATCCCCCAACACGTGGCTGAGCAAGTAAAGGTGACCCCAGTGCCTGATGGTTAGCTTTGATGACCCAGATGATGATGGTAAGTTCTTTGCTGGCTGCCTCTACGGGGGAATCGACATGGAATTCAGTGGGGGCGATTCCATCCGAAGTTCGATACTTCGAAAACATGATCGATGGCTGTATAAAGCTCCTGTGTATCAGGATACACTTGAGCAAGCTGCAGAAGTTCAGTGGCCAGCCTAAAAAGGATATATTGCGGCTAGAACATGACCAAGCACATTTTCAGCAGGGCTGTGGCCACGCTGAAGCGCCTCTATGGCGACATCGGCGTCCTTATCCGGGCTTAAATTCGAACGTCTAACGGCTTGGCCGAGAGTGATAGCGAATGATTCAAAGAGACTGGTTGTATTTGCCTCAGCGGTTGCGGCTCTCATCACCCAACTAGAAAGTGCTCCGGAGGGAGAGGCTGAGCTTCGAGCCAACTCGACCGCCTGCGTTCTGAATGGCCGACTCGCATCAAACTGCATTCCTGAAGCAGACAAGAGGGATAAGATTGTGAAGGACGGTGAGGTGGAGTTGGTCATACTTCCCTTGTTTGTGCAGGCGTGCACACTGCCAGCAACGACGACCATCTTTGATCCATCTGATTCGTTCTTCTATGGTAAGCTTGCCAAACTCGTTGTAGCGGGATAACCATAACTCATTCTTAAGGACACCATTTCTTGAATGGTTTCTTTCCACAGCCTGTAGAGGTGTCCACACCGGTGTTTCGGCTCTCGCCATTTTTTACGGCTAACGCAGTTAGTGGAAAGAAACCATTCAAGAAATGGTGTCCTTAAGAACGAGCACTGGTTATCCCGCTACAACGAGTTTGGCAAGCTTACCATAGAAGAACGAATCAGATGGATCAAAGATGGTCGTCGTTGCTGGCAGTGTTGCACGCCTGCACAAACAAGGGAAGTATGACCAACTCCACCTCACCGTCCTTCACAATCTTATCCCTCAGACGCGATATGAAGTCTATTATTCTTGCTTCAATCCTAATCTCCCTGTCTTCTATGGTGATGGGAATCCAAGATGTCTTACTGAAGTAAGCATGAAGATTGTTTCAGTTGTCCTTAACGGGTAATTGAACCCAGCTGGAGACACACTGTCTCTGTCGCTGTCTCTTTTCCATGATGTTGACAGATGCCAGAGCTCTCCGTCTCAAAGCAAAGAGACAGAGATACCCATTGCCACTGCCCGAGAAGAGTGTACCCCACTGTAAGGGGACATTGCTCAGTCTGCAGATTGCTCCAGCAGACCATCCCGACAACAGGTTCCTAGTCCCGGGTATTCCCCTCACCCACGCTGCGGTTGTTGTTTTTTTGTCTCGGAAGATATTTAAGGCCATGTTTCATTGTGTTCTTACACTTGAAGAAGATCGCTCTGCCCTTCGCTTCCTCTAGAGGGAACTAGGATCAAACGCTGCACCAGATGAGTTGGAGTGGAACGTCTTGCCCTTGGGGACGACTTACAGCCCGTGCTGCGCCTCCCCTGATCTCCAGAAGCATGTGAAAGAGATCGTCCAGGAACCATACGTGGGTAGAAGTGTGACCGAATCATTCTAAGTTGATATTTGCCTGGACGGCAAACCATGATGAAGCCAAGGAGTTGGTGGAGAAGTTGGTCCGATCACTAGGCTCCGGAGGGGCCAGCAACATCCGTTCTGTTGAAGCTCGCTCTATTAATGCGGAGTAATGGATCAACCAAAGTCCACGAGATGTTACATCCCGTCTCACTTCAAGCCAGTTGGCACTGGTTATGAGCTACATGTGTTCAATGATGCCTCTGAGAAGGCATAATGGTGCGGTGGCTAATTTGAGAGCCACAATCCCACCTATTGAGGTCAGTGGAGATTTGTTATGTCTCTCTCAAGGTTGGCACCAAAACGTGTCCAGACCATCTTCCCCCGACTAGAACTCCAATCAGGTGTCAGTGGAGCTGAGCTGGCAGAGCTAGATGAAACTTGTCCCTCACATGTTGGATTGACAAGCACAATTGAGTTGACATGGATCAAGTCCGAGTCCTGTCGCTACCAGCCGATACATTGGTGCTCGATTTACTGACCCCGCGGTGTGACGGTATGTCGACACCTGCCAAACAATACAGCTGATGAGCTTTCCCTTTCTCCACCATTCCTTGCCGGCAGTTAACAGTGAGGAAGCAGATGCTGAACTCACCTCACCCACATCGCGCTCACGACCGCTGCAGCCGAGCCCGGTCCAGATGTTGACTTTAAACCAGTTTACCTCCTGGGAGGACTTAGTTGAGAACTACTGTGTCATCCTTTGCGAGCACGAGTGGTGGACGAAGCCTGAATTTCTGACAGCAGACGGACGTTCAACGACCGAAGTGCACTTGTTCCAGCGGGCACAGGCCGACAGCTTTCCAGAAGAAGTTGCTGCTCTTCGAGAGGGAAAGAGTGTATCCTCGAAGAGTCGTATGGCTAGTCTTGCCCCAGAGCTTGATGAGATCTCACCCGAGTTGGTGGAAGACTCCGTCATCCCTTGATGAGACGCTGAAACATCATGCAGTGCTGCACTCAAAGCACCCCATTCACTCTTCTCTTCATAAAGGAGGCCGATAGTCGCTTAGGACACTGCGGGACTGGGCCTGGGATAGTCCTTGCTGATCTGATCAGATTTTGGGTCCTACGTGGGCACCGATCTATCCATAGCCTTCAGTGCCGTTGCTCCAGAAGCTTGAAGAGAAGAGGCACACCATTGGTACCAGGGGATGGGAAACCCCCATTCTATTCAGCCGGTGTGAACTGTTTTGGACCATTTTCAGTCTGCATTGGAAGACGGTCCGACGGTCTGCATTGGAAGAAAGATGGGGCATCACCTGGAAATGCATGACTACCCGTGCCATTTACCTCGACCTTTTGGAGTCCCTAGACTCCGATGCATTCCTGTTTGCCTTCAGTCATTTCAGATCTAGACGAGGAACTCCCCATGAGATCCTCTGTGACAATGGGACGAACTTCAAGGGAGGCCAGACGGAGAGGAGAAGGTAGCCAAGCAACCGGGTGCCTTTCAAGCTAAACCAGCCTGCTGCATCTCATTTTGGTGGCACCTTGGAGAGGGAGAGACGGTCTGCCCTCTATGCCTGAACTTAACCCAGTGTCTCCAGTGTCTATAATTGTACATTTTAAAGGTAGTATCATATTTGGTAACATACCAAACAATACCGTTACAATTTGTATGCATGGAATGCTGTAATTTATCCAGAAAAGAGTAAAAGCAGTGACAACAATTATTTTTGATCATTTAAAAAATACTGTGGCAATTTTTCAGTTTTCTCAGAAAGTACCGTATGGGACTGAAATTTTCACAGATGACTGCTACTGTATCTCCCTTGATATTTTTGACCATGAATCTGTATTTCTTTGATAAAAACCAAAATATTATATTACCTTTAACCAAATCACGGACGTCATAATATGTTTCCTTCATCACGTGAAGATAACGAATGCGATTCTCTGAAGCGTTCATTCAGACGATGGTTGATCAGCCGTTGACTAACTTTCTCAAATTCATCAAAATTCTTGACTATTTTTTCTGCAAGAAAACAAATAAAGGACATGTAGTGGGAAGAATTCCACTGACGACCACCACTTAGTGCACAACTACGGAACCAACAGAGGGTGCCGCTTCTAGAAAAATGTGTGGATTCATAAATCTTTCCAGATAAACAGCTGGGAGTTTGAAGTATTACTTGTAACATCAATGGATTTTCTACGAACTATAAATAATCCCGTCCACATTTTCGAAAATGAAATGGACGATTTCGCATCCAAAAAACAAAAACAAGGTTCTATACTTTCTCATGGCTGATATATTTAGTCAGTGTTTGCTGAAAAACGTATTAGAGGGGGAGGGGGAAGTTCAATAAATCACAAGCAAAATAATAATAAAGGTCATAAAATGAAAAGATCACACAAAGAGGCAAAGGTCAACACAAAGACGCGCTCGCAATTTTCTGTTTACAATGTAAAAGGTGCGTGTTGACACACGAAATCCTTCGTGACGCTTAAAGGCTTTTTTCCAGATTTCCCGTCGGATGTTGTTCATTTTTGGCATTTTGTCAGTGTTTACGGTTCAATATTATTCGGCTTTTAATTACCGATCATTATAATTACCCTTATCACGAGGTGTCGGAAATACAAACCTTGCCCAAGTGTATCGTGGTGACTATTTATATTGCACATCAACAACCACATGTGCCACATCATTCTTATTCTTATTTCCTTGTTAACTTGTTTATTAACTAGTAAGCAGGAGGTCGTGGGTTCGAATCCCACCTGAGCAAGCATGTGATTTTTTCACGTGCTTTCACAAGCACCGAGTATACAGTGCACATCCACGTCGGTGAAGGGCAAGCCTAATTTGCATATTATCTATTTCCCGACCAAAATCATTAAATATTTATGAACTTGTTTATACGAGTGAGAACTTATTAAAGATCCATCCCGGACCTGCCTGAACTGAACCCAGTGTCTTCAGCGGTTCATTTATCAGTTGACCCACACCTGCCATTCCATAACATTTGGTGATCAAGACGTGATATCCCGCGCATACAATCATCGCAGCGTTCGGAGAACATTCACTTCGCAATAGGAGCTTGCACTGGCCCAGCTGCGCCTGGAAATGGAGATGAAGTCCAGAGCTGACTAAGATTGACAGACAGCTACGGGAGGCCCAGCAAGCTCGTCTCTCAGTACTGAATGAGGAACATCTACTGAAGAGGAAGGAAAACCTATCAAAGCAAATAGAACTTGGAACTGCAACTGCGGAACGCCGAGATCAATCTTGCACATGGCACACTTGAACTCAGATCTTGTTTCAGAAGACAGTTTAGGGGAACATGACTCCTTACCATCTGCGGGGCCAAATTGTAGGTCACAACATTCGTCACAACATTCCTGAGGAACCAGGTTTGGCTGTAAATGTAAGTGATACGTTGCTTGAAAAACGTACGTTGCTGGCAAACCGTTTACAATCACTCAACCAAGCATTACGCTGCCTCAGGCGATTGAACCGTTGACAGCCGCATTGCCTCAACCGAGCGCCGCGATGCCTCAAGCACAGTTCAAGCCCTTCCCTGCATGGCAGTACGTTTGTAACATCCTCTCTATACCATGTGTCATCTGAACCTCCCTTTCTTCCCCACTTATTTCCTACAGCAGGTACACGTGTATCATCCAACTTGACCACACCACCGACCACGTTTTCACATGGCGCTTCGGGCGCTGACTGGGCACATGTTCGACTTTCCGTTGGACATTTCCGGTCATCCAATTGCAACCTTCCAATCATCGCGTGGACCCATACCGACAACCTTCCATACACCGCCCATTTAATGTGCACCAGTGCATGTCAAAAACCTTGCCCTTGGCTGGTCTTACTAGTGGTCCATGGTTGAATTCTGCTCCAACCGAGAGAGTCACAACTAGAACTACCACTTCAACTTCCGAACCATGCATCTATCTCTCCGTTGGAGTCTCCACATCCCCCAACACGTGGCTGAGCAAGTAAAGGTGACCCCAGTGCCTGATGGTTAGCTTTGATGACCCAGATGATGATGGTAAGTTCTTTGCTGGCTGCCTCTACGGGGGAATCGACATGGAATTCAGTGGGGGCGATTCCATCCGAAGTTCGATACTTCGAAAACATGATCGATGGCTGTATAAAGCTCCTGTGTATCAGGATACACTTGAGCAAGCTGCAGAAGTTCAGTGGCCAGCCTAAAAAGGATATATTGCGGCTAGAACATGACCAAGCACATTTTCAGCAGGGCTGTGGCCACGCTGAAGCGCCTCTATGGCGACATCGGCGTCCTTATCCGGGCTTAAATTCGAACGTCTAACGGCTTGGCCGAGAGTGATAGCGAATGATTCAAAGAGACTGGTTGTATTTGCCTCAGCGGTTGCGGCTCTCATCACCCAACTAGAAAGTGCTCCGGAGGGAGAGGCTGAGCTTCGAGCCAACTCGACCGCCTGCGTTCTGAATGGCCGACTCGCATCAAACTGCATTCCTGAAGCAGACAAGAGGGATAAGATTGTGAAGGACGGTGAGGTGGAGTTGGTCATACTTCCCTTGTTTGTGCAGGCGTGCACACTGCCAGCAACGACGACCATCTTTGATCCATCTGATTCGTTCTTCTATGGTAAGCTTGCCAAACTCGTTGTAGCGGGATAACCATAACTCATTCTTAAGGACACCATTTCTTGAATGGTTTCTTTCCACAGCCTGTAGAGGTGTCCACACCGGTGTTTCGGCTCTCGCCATTTTTTACGGCTAACGCAGTTAGTGGAAAGAAACCATTCAAGAAATGGTGTCCTTAAGAACGAGCACTGGTTATCCCGCTACAACGAGTTTGGCAAGCTTACCATAGAAGAACGAATCAGATGGATCAAAGATGGTCGTCGTTGCTGGCAGTGTTGCACGCCTGCACAAACAAGGGAAGTATGACCAACTCCACCTCACCGTCCTTCACAATCTTATCCCTCAGACGCGATATGAAGTCTATTATTCTTGCTTCAATCCTAATCTCCCTGTCTTCTATGGTGATGGGAATCCAAGATGTCTTACTGAAGTAAGCATGAAGATTGTTTCAGTTGTCCTTAACGGGTAATTGAACCCAGCTGGAGACACACTGTCTCTGTCGCTGTCTCTTTTCCATGATGTTGACAGATGCCAGAGCTCTCCGTCTCAAAGCAAAGAGACAGAGATACCCATTGCCACTGCCCGAGAAGAGTGTACCCCACTGTAAGGGGACATTGCTCAGTCTGCAGATTGCTCCAGCAGACCATCCCGACAACAGGTTCCTAGTCCCGGGTATTCCCCTCACCCACGCTGCGGTTGTTGTTTTTTTGTCTCGGAAGATATTTAAGGCCATGTTTCATTGTGTTCTTACACTTGAAGAAGATCGCTCTGCCCTTCGCTTCCTCTAGAGGGAACTAGGATCAAACGCTGCACCAGATGAGTTGGAGTGGAACGTCTTGCCCTTGGGGACGACTTACAGCCCGTGCTGCGCCTCCCCTGATCTCCAGAAGCATGTGAAAGAGATCGTCCAGGAACCATACGTGGGTAGAAGTGTGACCGAATCATTCTAAGTTGATATTTGCCTGGACGGCAAACCATGATGAAGCCAAGGAGTTGGTGGAGAAGTTGGTCCGATCACTAGGCTCCGGAGGGGCCAGCAACATCCGTTCTGTTGAAGCTCGCTCTATTAATGCGGAGTAATGGATCAACCAAAGTCCACGAGATGTTACATCCCGTCTCACTTCAAGCCAGTTGGCACTGGTTATGAGCTACATGTGTTCAATGATGCCTCTGAGAAGGCATAATGGTGCGGTGGCTAATTTGAGAGCCACAATCCCACCTATTGAGGTCAGTGGAGATTTGTTATGTCTCTCTCAAGGTTGGCACCAAAACGTGTCCAGACCATCTTCCCCCGACTAGAACTCCAATCAGGTGTCAGTGGAGCTGAGCTGGCAGAGCTAGATGAAACTTGTCCCTCACATGTTGGATTGACAAGCACAATTGAGTTGACATGGATCAAGTCCGAGTCCTGTCGCTACCAGCCGATACATTGGTGCTCGATTTACTGACCCCGCGGTGTGACGGTATGTCGACACCTGCCAAACAATACAGCTGATGAGCTTTCCCTTTCTCCACCATTCCTTGCCGGCAGTTAACAGTGAGGAAGCAGATGCTGAACTCACCTCACCCACATCGCGCTCACGACCGCTGCAGCCGAGCCCGGTCCAGATGTTGACTTTAAACCAGTTTACCTCCTGGGAGGACTTAGTTGAGAACTACTGTGTCATCCTTTGCGAGCACGAGTGGTGGACGAAGCCTGAATTTCTGACAGCAGACGGACGTTCAACGACCGAAGTGCACTTGTTCCAGCGGGCACAGGCCGACAGCTTTCCAGAAGAAGTTGCTGCTCTTCGAGAGGGAAAGAGTGTATCCTCGAAGAGTCGTATGGCTAGTCTTGCCCCAGAGCTTGATGAGATCTCACCCGAGTTGGTGGAAGACTCCGTCATCCCTTGATGAGACGCTGAAACATCATGCAGTGCTGCACTCAAAGCACCCCATTCACTCTTCTCTTCATAAAGGAGGCCGATAGTCGCTTAGGACACTGCGGGACTGGGCCTGGGATAGTCCTTGCTGATCTGATCAGATTTTGGGTCCTACGTGGGCACCGATCTATCCATAGCCTTCAGTGCCGTTGCTCCAGAAGCTTGAAGAGAAGAGGCACACCATTGGTACCAGGGGATGGGAAACCCCCATTCTATTCAGCCGGTGTGAACTGTTTTGGACCATTTTCAGTCTGCATTGGAAGACGGTCCGACGGTCTGCATTGGAAGAAAGATGGGGCATCACCTGGAAATGCATGACTACCCGTGCCATTTACCTCGACCTTTTGGAGTCCCTAGACTCCGATGCATTCCTGTTTGCCTTCAGTCATTTCAGATCTAGACGAGGAACTCCCCATGAGATCCTCTGTGACAATGGGACGAACTTCAAGGGAGGCCAGACGGAGAGGAGAAGGTAGCCAAGCAACCGGGTGCCTTTCAAGCTAAACCAGCCTGCTGCATCTCATTTTGGTGGCACCTTGGAGAGGGAGAGACGGTCTGCCCTCTATGCCTGAACTTAACCCAGTGTCTCCAGTGTCTATAATTGTACATTTTAAAGGTAGTATCATATTTGGTAACATACCAAACAATACCGTTACAATTTGTATGCATGGAATGCTGTAATTTATCCAGAAAAGAGTAAAAGCAGTGACAACAATTATTTTTGATCATTTAAAAAATACTGTG
Organism: Astropecten irregularis; assembly: GCA_963971285.1. NCBI lineage: Eukaryota > Metazoa > Echinodermata > Asteroidea > Paxillosida > Astropectinidae > Astropecten > Astropecten irregularis. The sequence goes on along the minus strand of OZ020245.1, from coordinate 29,996,899 downwards.
GCAATTTTTCAGTTTTCTCAGAAAGTACCGTATGGGACTGAAATTTTCACAGATGACTGCTACTGTATCTCCCTTGATATTTTTGACCATGAATCTGTATTTCTTTGATAAAAACCAAAATATTATATTACCTTTAACCAAATCACGGACGTCATAATATGTTTCCTTCATCACGTGAAGATAACGAATGCGATTCTCTGAAGCGTTCATTCAGACGATGGTTGATCAGCCGTTGACTAACTTTCTCAAATTCATCAAAATTCTTGACTATTTTTTCTGCAAGAAAACAAATAAAGGACATGTAGTGGGAAGAATTCCACTGACGACCACCACTTAGTGCACAACTACGGAACCAACAGAGGGTGCCGCTTCTAGAAAAATGTGTGGATTCATAAATCTTTCCAGATAAACAGCTGGGAGTTTGAAGTATTACTTGTAACATCAATGGATTTTCTACGAACTATAAATAATCCCGTCCACATTTTCGAAAATGAAATGGACGATTTCGCATCCAAAAAACAAAAACAAGGTTCTATACTTTCTCATGGCTGATATATTTAGTCAGTGTTTGCTGAAAAACGTATTAGAGGGGGAGGGGGAAGTTCAATAAATCACAAGCAAAATAATAATAAAGGTCATAAAATGAAAAGATCACACAAAGAGGCAAAGGTCAACACAAAGACGCGCTCGCAATTTTCTGTTTACAATGTAAAAGGTGCGTGTTGACACACGAAATCCTTCGTGACGCTTAAAGGCTTTTTTCCAGATTTCCCGTCGGATGTTGTTCATTTTTGGCATTTTGTCAGTGTTTACGGTTCAATATTATTCGGCTTTTAATTACCGATCATTATAATTACCCTTATCACGAGGTGTCGGAAATACAAACCTTGCCCAAGTGTATCGTGGTGACTATTTATATTGCACATCAACAACCACATGTGCCACATCATTCTTATTCTTATTTCCTTGTTAACTTGTTTATTAACTAGTAAGCAGGAGGTCGTGGGTTCGAATCCCACCTGAGCAAGCATGTGATTTTTTCACGTGCTTTCACAAGCACCGAGTATACAGTGCACATCCACGTCGGTGAAGGGCAAGCCTAATTTGCATATTATCTATTTCCCGACCAAAATCATTAAATATTTATGAACTTGTTTATACGAGTGAGAACTTATTAAAGATCCATCCCGGACCTGCCTGAACTGAACCCAGTGTCTTCAGCGGTTCATTTATCAGTTGACCCACACCTGCCATTCCATAACATTTGGTGATCAAGACGTGATATCCCGCGCATACAATCATCGCAGCGTTCGGAGAACATTCACTTCGCAATAGGAGCTTGCACTGGCCCAGCTGCGCCTGGAAATGGAGATGAAGTCCAGAGCTGACTAAGATTGACAGACAGCTACGGGAGGCCCAGCAAGCTCGTCTCTCAGTACTGAATGAGGAACATCTACTGAAGAGGAAGGAAAACCTATCAAAGCAAATAGAACTTGGAACTGCAACTGCGGAACGCCGAGATCAATCTTGCACATGGCACACTTGAACTCAGATCTTGTTTCAGAAGACAGTTTAGGGGAACATGACTCCTTACCATCTGCGGGGCCAAATTGTAGGTCACAACATTCGTCACAACATTCCTGAGGAACCAGGTTTGGCTGTAAATGTAAGTGATACGTTGCTTGAAAAACGTACGTTGCTGGCAAACCGTTTACAATCACTCAACCAAGCATTACGCTGCCTCAGGCGATTGAACCGTTGACAGCCGCATTGCCTCAACCGAGCGCCGCGATGCCTCAAGCACAGTTCAAGCCCTTCCCTGCATGGCAGTACGTTTGTAACATCCTCTCTATACCATGTGTCATCTGAACCTCCCTTTCTTCCCCACTTATTTCCTACAGCAGGTACACGTGTATCATCCAACTTGACCACACCACCGACCACGTTTTCACATGGCGCTTCGGGCGCTGACTGGGCACATGTTCGACTTTCCGTTGGACATTTCCGGTCATCCAATTGCAACCTTCCAATCATCGCGTGGACCCATACCGACAACCTTCCATACACCGCCCATTTAATGTGCACCAGTGCATGTCAAAAACCTTGCCCTTGGCTGGTCTTACTAGTGGTCCATGGTTGAATTCTGCTCCAACCGAGAGAGTCACAACTAGAACTACCACTTCAACTTCCGAACCATGCATCTATCTCTCCGTTGGAGTCTCCACATCCCCCAACACGTGGCTGAGCAAGTAAAGGTGACCCCAGTGCCTGATGGTTAGCTTTGATGACCCAGATGATGATGGTAAGTTCTTTGCTGGCTGCCTCTACGGGGGAATCGACATGGAATTCAGTGGGGGCGATTCCATCCGAAGTTCGATACTTCGAAAACATGATCGATGGCTGTATAAAGCTCCTGTGTATCAGGATACACTTGAGCAAGCTGCAGAAGTTCAGTGGCCAGCCTAAAAAGGATATATTGCGGCTAGAACATGACCAAGCACATTTTCAGCAGGGCTGTGGCCACGCTGAAGCGCCTCTATGGCGACATCGGCGTCCTTATCCGGGCTTAAATTCGAACGTCTAACGGCTTGGCCGAGAGTGATAGCGAATGATTCAAAGAGACTGGTTGTATTTGCCTCAGCGGTTGCGGCTCTCATCACCCAACTAGAAAGTGCTCCGGAGGGAGAGGCTGAGCTTCGAGCCAACTCGACCGCCTGCGTTCTGAATGGCCGACTCGCATCAAACTGCATTCCTGAAGCAGACAAGAGGGATAAGATTGTGAAGGACGGTGAGGTGGAGTTGGTCATACTTCCCTTGTTTGTGCAGGCGTGCACACTGCCAGCAACGACGACCATCTTTGATCCATCTGATTCGTTCTTCTATGGTAAGCTTGCCAAACTCGTTGTAGCGGGATAACCATAACTCATTCTTAAGGACACCATTTCTTCAATGGTTTCTTTCCACAGCCTGTAGAGGTGTCCACACCGGTGTTTCGGCTCTCGCCATTTTTTACGGCTAACGCAGTTAGTGGAAAGAAACCATTCAAGAAATGGTGTCCTTAAGAACGAGCACTGGTTATCCCGCTACAACGAGTTTGGCAAGCTTACCATAGAAGAACGAATCAGATGGATCAAAGATGGTCGTCGTTGCTGGCAGTGTTGCACGCCTGCACAAACAAGGGAAGTATGACCAACTCCACCTCACCGTCCTTCACAATCTTATCCCTCAGACGCGATATGAAGTCTATTATTCTTGCTTCAATCCTAATCTCCCTGTCTTCTATGGTGATGGGAATCCAAGATGTCTTACTGAAGTAAGCATGAAGATTGTTTCAGTTGTCCTTAACGGGTAATTGAACCCAGCTGGAGACACACTGTCTCTGTCGCTGTCTCTTTTCCATGATGTTGACAGATGCCAGAGCTCTCCGTCTCAAAGCAAAGAGACAGAGATACCCATTGCCACTGCCCGAGAAGAGTGTACCCCACTGTAAGGGGACATTGCTCAGTCTGCAGATTGCTCCAGCAGACCATCCCGACAACAGGTTCCTAGTCCCGGGTATTCCCCTCACCCACGCTGCGGTTGTTTTTTTGTCTCGGAAGATATTTAAGGCCATGTTTCATTGTGTTCTTACACTTGAAGAAGATCGCTCTGCCCTTCGCTTCCTCTAGAGGGAACTAGGATCAAACGCTGCACCAGATGAGTTGGAGTGGAACGTCTTGCCCTTGGGGACGACTTACAGCCCGTGCTGCGCCTCCCCTGATCTCCAGAAGCATGTGAAAGAGATCGTCCAGGAACCATACGTGGGTAGAAGTGTGACCGAATCATTCTAAGTTGATATTTGCCTGGACGGCAAACCATGATGAAGCCAAGGAGTTGGTGGAGAAGTTGGTCCGATCACTAGGCTCCGGAGGGGCCAGCAACATCCGTTCTGTTGAAGCTCGCTCTATTAATGCGGAGTAATGGATCAACCAAAGTCCACGAGATGTTACATCCCGTCTCACTTCAAGCCAGTTGGCACTGGTTATGAGCTACATGTGTTCAATGATGCCTCTGAGAAGGCATAATGGTGCGGTGGCTAATTTGAGAGCCACAATCCCACCTATTGAGGTCAGTGGAGATTTGTTATGTCTCTCTCAAGGTTGGCACCAAAACGTGTCCAGACCATCTTCCCCCGACTAGAACTCCAATCAGGTGTCAGTGGAGCTGAGCTGGCAGAGCTAGATGAAACTTGTCCCTCACATGTTGGATTGACAAGCACAATTGAGTTGACATGGATCAAGTCCGAGTCCTGTCGCTACCAGCCGATACATTGGTGCTCGATTTACTGACCCCGCGGTGTGACGGTATGTCGACACCTGCCAAACAATACAGCTGATGAGCTTTCCCTTTCTCCACCATTCCTTGCCGGCAGTTAACAGTGAGGAAGCAGATGCTGAACTCACCTCACCCACATCGCGCTCACGACCGCTGCAGCCGAGCCCGGTCCAGATGTTGACTTTAAACCAGTTTACCTCCTGGGAGGACTTAGTTGAGAACTACTGTGTCATCCTTTGCGAGCACGAGTGGTGGACGAAGCCTGAATTTCTGACAGCAGACGGACGTTCAACGACCGAAGTGCACTTGTTCCAGCGGGCACAGGCCGACAGCTTTCCAGAAGAAGTTGCTGCTCTTCGAGAGGGAAAGAGTGTATCCTCGAAGAGTCGTATGGCTAGTCTTGCCCCAGAGCTTGATGAGATCTCACCCGAGTTGGTGGAAGACTCCGTCATCGTTTATTAACTAGTAAGCAGGAGGTCGTGGGTTCGAATCCCACCTGAGCAAGCATGTGATTTTTTCACGTGCTTTCACAAGCACCGAGTATACAGTGCACATCCACGTCGGTGAAGGGCAAGCCTAATTTGCATATTATCTATTTCCCGACCAAAATCATTAAATATTTATGAACTTGTTTATACGAGTGAGAACTTATTAAAGATCCATCCCGGACCTGCCTGAACTGAACCCAGTGTCTTCAACGGTTCATTTATCAGTTGACCCACACCTGCCATTCCATAACTACTGTGTCATCCTTTGCGAGCACGAGTGGTGGACGAAGCCTGAATTTCTGACAGCAGACGGACGTTCAACGACCGAAGTGCACTTGTTCCAGCGGGCACAGGCCGACAGCTTTCCAGAAGAAGTTGCTGCTCTTCGAGAGGGAAAGAGTGTATCCTCGAAGAGTCGTATGGCTAGTCTTGCCCCAGAGCTTGATGAGATCTCACCCGAGTTGGTGGAAGACTCCGTCATCCCTTGATGAGACGCTGAAACATCATGCAGTGCTGCACTCAAAGCACCCCATTCACTCTTCTCTTCATAAAGGAGGCCGATAGTCGCTTAGGACACTGCGGGACTGGGCCTGGGATAGTCCTTGCTGATCTGATCAGATTTTGGGTCCTACGTGGGCACCGATCTATCCATAGCCTTCAGTGCCGTTGCTCCAGAAGCTTGAAGAGAAGAGGCACACCATTGGTACCAGGGGATGGGAAACCCCCATTCTATTCAGCCGGTGTGAACTGTTTTGGACCATTTTCAGTCTGCATTGGAAGACGGTCCGACGGTCTGCATTGGAAGAAAGATGGGGCATCACCTGGAAATGCATGACTACCCGTGCCATTTACCTCGACCTTTTGGAGTCCCTAGACTCCGATGCATTCCTGTTTGCCTTCAGTCATTTCAGATCTAGACGAGGAACTCCCCATGAGATCCTCTGTGACAATGGGACGAACTTCAAGGGAGGCCAGACGGAGAGGAGAAGGTAGCCAAGCAACCGGGTGCCTTTCAAGCTAAACCAGCCTGCTGCATCTCATTTTGGTGGCACCTTGGAGAGGGAGAGACGGTCTGCCCTCTATGCCTGAACTTAACCCAGTGTCTCCAGTGTCTATAATTGTACATTTTAAAGGTAGTATCATATTTGGTAACATACCAAACAATACCGTTACAATTTGTATGCATGGAATGCTGTAAATTTATCCAGAAAAGAGTAAAAGCAGTGACAACAATTATTTTTGATCATTTAAAAAATACTGTGGCAATTTTTCAGTTTTCTCAGAAAGTACCGTATGGGACTGAAATTTTCACAGATGACTGCTACTGTATCTCCCTTGATATTTTTGACCATGAATCTGTATTTCTTTGATAAAAACCAAAATATTATATTACCTTTAACCAAATCACGGACGTCATAATATGTTTCCTTCATCACGTGAAGATAACGAATGCGATTCTCTGAAGCGTTCATTCAGACGATGGTTGATCAGCCGTTGACTAACTTTCTCAAATTCATCAAAATTCTTGACTATTTTTTCTGCAAGAAAACAAATAAAGGACATGTAGTGGGAAGAATTCCACTGACGACCACCACTTAGTGCACAAGCTACGGAACCAACAGAGGGTGCCGCTTCTAGAAAAATGTGTGGATTCATAAATCTTTCCAGATAAACAGCTGGGAGTTTGAAGTATTACTTGTAACATCAATGGATTTTCTACGAACTATAAATAATCCCGTCCACATTTTCGAAAATGAAATGGACGATTTCGCATCCAAAAAACAAAAACAAGTCTATACTTTCTCATGGCTGATATATTTAGTCAGTGTTTGCTGAAAAACGTATTAGAGGGGGAGGGGGAAGTTCAATAAATCACAAGCAAAATAATAATAAAGGTCATAAAATGAAAAGATCACACAAAGAGGCAAAGGTCAACACAAAGACGCGCTCGCAATTTTCTGTTTACAATGTAAAAGGTGCGTGTTGACACACGAAATCCTTCGTGACGCTTAAAGGCTTTTTTCCAGATTTCCCGTCGGATGTTGTTCATTTTTGGCATTTTGTCAGTGTTTACGGTTCAATATTATTCGGCTTTTAATTACCGATCATTATAATTACCCTTATCACGAGGTGTCGGAAATACAAACCTTGCCCAAGTGTATCGTGGTGACTATTTATATTGCACATCAACAACCACATGTGCCACATCATTCTTATTCTTATTTCCTTGTTAACTTGTTTATTAACTAGTAAGCAGGAGGTCGTGGGTTCGAATCCCACCTGAGCAAGCATGTGATTTTTTCACGTGCTTTCACAAGCACCGAGTATACAGTGCACATCCACGTCGGTGAAGGGCAAGCCTAATTTGCATATTATCTATTTCCCGACCAAAATCATTAAATATTTATGAACTTGTTTATACGAGTGAGAACTTATTAAAGATCCATCCCGGACCTGCCTGAACTGAACCCAGTGTCTTCAGCGGTTCATTTATCAGTTGACCCACACCTGCCATTCCATAACATTTGGTGATCAAGACGTGATATCCCGCGCATACAATCATCGCAGCGTTCGGAGAACATTCACTTCGCAATAGGAGCTTGCACTGGCCCAGCTGCGCCTGGAAATGGAGATGAAGTCCAGAGCTGACTAAGATTGACAGACAGCTACGGGAGGCCCAGCAAGCTCGTCTCTCAGTACTGAATGAGGAACATCTACTGAAGAGGAAGGAAAACCTATCAAAGCAAATAGAACTTGGAACTGCAACTGCGGAACGCCGAGATCAATCTTGCACATGGCACACTTGAACTCAGATCTTGTTTCAGAAGACAGTTTAGGGGAACATGACTCCTTACCATCTGCGGGGCCAAATTGTAGGTCACAACATTCGTCACAACATTCCTGAGGAACCAGGTTTGGCTGTAAATGTAAGTGATACGTTGCTTGAAAAACGTACGTTGCTGGCAAACCGTTTACAATCACTCAACCAAGCATTACGCTGCCTCAGGCGATTGAACCGTTGACAGCCGCATTGCCTCAACCGAGCGCCGCGATGCCTCAAGCACAGTTCAAGCCCTTCCCTGCATGGCAGTACGTTTGTAACTTCCTCTCTATACCATGTGTCATCTGAACCTCCCTTTCTTCCCCACTTATTTCCTACAGCAGGTACACGTGTATCATCCAACTTGACCACACCACCGACCACGTTTTCACATGGCGCTTCGGGCGCTGACTGGGCACATGTTCGACTTTCCGTTGGACATTTCCGGTCATCCAATTGCAACCTTCCAATCATCGCGTGGACCCATACCGACAACCTTCCATACACCGCCCATTTAATGTGCACCAGTGCATGTCAAAAACCTTGCCCTTGGCTGGTCTTACTAGTGGTCCATGGTTGAATTCTGCTCCAACCGAGAGAGTCACAACTAGAACTACCACTTCAACTTCCGAACCATGCATCTATCTCTCCGTTGGAGTCTCCACATCCCCCAACACGTGGCTGAGCAAGTAAAGGTGACCCCAGTGCCTGATGGTTAGCTTTGATGACCCAGATGATGATGGTAAGTTCTTTGCTGGCTGCCTCTACGGGGGAATCGACATGGAATTCAGTGGGGGCGATTCCATCCGAAGTTCGATACTTCGAAAACATGATCGATGGCTGTATAAAGCTCCTGTGTATCAGGATACACTTGAGCAAGCTGCAGAAGTTCAGTGGCCAGCCTAAAAAGGATATATTGCGGCTAGAACATGACCAAGCACATTTTCAGCAGGGCTGTGGCCACGCTGAAGCGCCTCTATGGCGACATCGGCGTCCTTATCCGGGCTTAAATTCGAACGTCTAACGGCTTGGCCGAGAGTGATAGCGAATGATTCAAAGAGACTGGTTGTATTTGCCTCAGCGGTTGCGGCTCTCATCACCCAACTAGAAAGTGCTCCGGAGGGAGAGGCTGAGCTTCGAGCCAACTCGACCGCCTGCGTTCTGAATGGCCGACTCGCATCAAACTGCATTCCTGAAGCAGACAAGAGGGATAAGATTGTGAAGGACGGTGAGGTGGAGTTGGTCATACTTCCCTTGTTTGTGCAGGCGTGCACACTGCCAGCAACGACGACCATCTTTGATCCATCTGATTCGTTCTTCTATGGTAAGCTTGCCAAACTCGTTGTAGCGGGATAACCATAACTCATTCTTAAGGACACCATTTCTTGAATGGTTTCTTTCCACAGCCTGTAGAGGTGTCCACACCGGTGTTTCGGCTCTCGCCATTTTTTACGGCTAACGCAGTTAGTGGAAAGAAACCATTCAAGAAATGGTGTCCTTAAGAACGAGCACTGGTTATCCCGCTACAACGAGTTTGGCAAGCTTACCATAGAAGAACGAATCAGATGGATCAAAGATGGTCGTCGTTGCTGGCAGTGTTGCACGCCTGCACAAACAAGGGAAGTATGACCAACTCCACCTCACCGTCCTTCACAATCTTATCCCTCAGACGCGATATGAAGTCTATTATTCTTGCTTCAATCCTAATCTCCCTGTCTTCTATGGTGATGGGAATCCAAGATGTCTTACTGAAGTAAGCATGAAGATTGTTTCAGTTGTCCTTAACGGGTAATTGAACCCAGCTGGAGACACACTGTCTCTGTCGCTGTCTCTTTTCCATGATGTTGACAGATGCCAGAGCTCTCCGTCTCAAAGCAAAGAGACAGAGATACCCATTGCCACTGCCCGAGAAGAGTGTACCCCACTGTAAGGGGACATTGCTCAGTCTGCAGATTGCTCCAGCAGACCATCCCGACAACAGGTTCCTAGTCCCGGGTATTCCCCTCACCCACGCTGCGGTTGTTTTTTTGTCTCGGAAGATATTTAAGGCCATGTTTCATTGTGTTCTTACACTTGAAGAAGATCGCTCTGCCCTTCGCTTCCTCTAGAGGGAACTAGGATCAAACGCTGCACCAGATGAGTTGGAGTGGAACGTCTTGCCCTTGGGGACGACTTACAGCCCGTGCTGCGCCTCCCCTGATCTCCAGAAGCATGTGAAAGAGATCGTCCAGGAACCATACGTGGGTAGAAGTGTGACCGAATCATTCTAAGTTGATATTTGCCTGGACGGCAAACCATGATGAAGCCAAGGAGTTGGTGGAGAAGTTGGTCCGATCACTAGGCTCCGGAGGGGCCAGCAACATCCGTTCTGTTGAAGCTCGCTCTATTAATGCGGAGTAATGGATCAACCAAAGTCCACGAGATGTTACATCCCGTCTCACTTCAAGCCAGTTGGCACTGGTTATGAGCTACATGTGTTCAATGATGCCTCTGAGAAGGCATAATGGTGCGGTGGCTAATTTGAGAGCCACAATCCCACCTATTGAGGTCAGTGGAGATTTGTTATGTCTCTCTCAAGGTTGGCACCAAAACGTGTCCAGACCATCTTCCCCCGACTAGAACTCCAATCAGGTGTCAGTGGAGCTGAGCTGGCAGAGCTAGATGAAACTTGTCCCTCACATGTTGGATTGACAAGCACAATTGAGTTGACATGGATCAAGTCCGAGTCCTGTCGCTACCAGCCGATACATTGGTGCTCGATTTACTGACCCCGCGGTGTGACGGTATGTCGACACCTGCCAAACAATACAGCTGATGAGCTTTCCCTTTCTCCACCATTCCTTGCCGGCAGTTAACAGTGAGGAAGCAGATGCTGAACTCACCTCACCCACATCGCGCTCACGACCGCTGCAGCCGAGCCCGGTCCAGATGTTGACTTTAAACCAGTTTACCTCCTGGGAGGACTTAGTTGAGAACTACTGTGTCATCCTTTGCGAGCACGAGTGGTGGACGAAGCCTGAATTTCTGACAGCAGACGGACGTTCAACGACCGAAGTGCACTTGTTCCAGCGGGCACAGGCCGACAGCTTTCCAGAAGAAGTTGCTGCTCTTCGAGAGGGAAAGAGTGTATCCTCGAAGAGTCGTATGGCTAGTCTTGCCCCAGAGCTTGATGAGATCTCACCCGAGTTGGTGGAAGACTCCGTCATCGTTTATTAACTAGTAAGCAGGAGGTCGTGGGTTCGAATCCCACCTGAGCAAGCATGTGATTTTTTCACGTGCTTTCACAAGCACCGAGTATACAGTGCACATCCACGTCGGTGAAGGGCAAGCCTAATTTGCATATTATCTATTTCCCGACCAAAATCATTAAATATTTATGAACTTGTTTATACGAGTGAGAACTTATTAAAGATCCATCCCGGACCTGCCTGAACTGAACCCAGTGTCTTCAACGGTTCATTTATCAGTTGACCCACACCTGCCATTCCATAACTACTGTGTCATCCTTTGCGAGCACGAGTGGTGGACGAAGCCTGAATTTCTGACAGCAGACGGACGTTCAACGACCGAAGTGCACTTGTTCCAGCGGGCACAGGCCGACAGCTTTCCAGAAGAAGTTGCTGCTCTTCGAGAGGGAAAGAGTGTATCCTCGAAGAGTCGTATGGCTAGTCTTGCCCCAGAGCTTGATGAGATCTCACCCGAGTTGGTGGAAGACTCCGTCATCCCTTGATGAGACGCTGAAACATCATGCAGTGCTGCACTCAAAGCACCCCATTCACTCTTCTCTTCATAAAGGAGGCCGATAGTCGCTTAGGACACTGCGGGACTGGGCCTGGGATAGTCCTTGCTGATCTGATCAGATTTTGGGTCCTACGTGGGCACCGATCTATCCATAGCCTTCAGTGCCGTTGCTCCAGAAGCTTGAAGAGAAGAGGCACACCATTGGTACCAGGGGATGGGAAACCCCCATTCTATTCAGCCGGTGTGAACTGTTTTGGAGCATTTTCAGTCTGCATTGGAAGACGGTCCGACGGTCTGCATTGGAAGAAAGATGGGGCATCACCTGGAAATGCATGACTACCCGTGCCATTTACCTCGACCTTTTGGAGTCCCTAGACTCCGATGCATTCCTGTTTGCCTTCAGTCATTTCAGATCTAGACGAGGAACTCCCCATGAGATCCTCTGTGACAATGGGACGAACTTCAAGGGAGGCCAGACGGAGAGGAGAAGGTAGCCAAGCAACCGGGTGCCTTTCAAGCTAAACCAGCCTGCTGCATCTCATTTTGGTGGCACCTTGGAGAGGGAGAGACGGTCTGCCCTCTATGCCTGAACTTAACCCAGTGTCTCCAGTGTCTATAATTGTACATTTTAAAGGTAGTATCATATTTGGTAACATACCAAACAATACCGTTACAATTTGTATGCATGGAATGCTGTAATTTATCCAGAAAAGAGTAAAAGCAGTGACAACAATTATTTTTGATCATTTAAAAAATACTGTGGCAATTTTTCAGTTTTCTCAGAAAGTACCGTATGGGACTGAAATTTTCACAGATGACTGCTACTGTATCTCCCTTGATATTTTTGACCATGAATCTGTATTTCTTTGATAAAAACCAAAATATTATATTACCTTTAACCAAATCACGGACGTCATAATATGTTTCCTTCATCACGTGAAGATAACGAATGCGATTCTCTGAAGCGTTCATTCAGACGATGGTTGATCAGCCGTTGACTAACTTTCTCAAATTCATCAAAATTCTTGACTATTTTTTCTGCAAGAAAACAAATAAAGGACATGTAGTGGGAAGAATTCCACTGACGACCACCACTTAGTGCACAACTACGGAACCAACAGAGGGTGCCGCTTCTAGAAAAATGTGTGGATTCATAAATCTTTCCAGATAAACAGCTGGGAGTTTGAAGTATTACTTGTAACATCAATGGATTTTCTACGAACTATAAATAATCCCGTCCACATTTTCGAAAATGAAATGGACGATTTCGCATCCAAAAAACAAAAACAAGGTTCTATACTTTCTCATGGCTGATATATTTAGTCAGTGTTTGCTGAAAAACGTATTAGAGGGGGAGGGGGAAGTTCAATAAATCACAAGCAAAATAATAATAAAGGTCATAAAATGAAAAGATCACACAAAGAGGCAAAGGTCAACACAAAGACGCGCTCGCAATTTTCTGTTTACAATGTAAAAGGTGCGTGTTGACACACGAAATCCTTCGTGACGCTTAAAGGCTTTTTTCCAGATTTCCCGTCGGATGTTGTTCATTTTTGGCATTTTGTCAGTGTTTACGGTTCAATATTATTCGGCTTTTAATTACCGATCATTATAATTACCCTTATCACGAGGTGTCGGAAATACAAACCTTGCCCAAGTGTATCGTGGTGACTATTTATATTGCACATCAACAACCACATGTGCCACATCATTCTTATTCTTATTTCCTTGTTAACTTGTTTATTAACTAGTAAGCAGGAGGTCGTGGGTTCGAATCCCACCTGAGCAAGCATGTGATTTTTTCACGTGCTTTCACAAGCACCGAGTATACAGTGCACATCCACGTCGGTGAAGGGCAAGCCTAATTTGCATATTATCTATTTCCCGACCAAAATCATTAAATATTTATGAACTTGTTTATACGAGTGAGAACTTATTAAAGATCCATCCCGGACCTGCCTGAACTGAACCCAGTGTCTTCAGCGGTTCATTTATCAGTTGACCCACACCTGCCATTCCATAACATTTGGTGATCAAGACGTGATATCCCGCGCATACAATCATCGCAGCGTTCGGAGAACATTCACTTCGCAATAGGAGCTTGCACTGGCCCAGCTGCGCCTGGAAATGGAGATGAAGTCCAGAGCTGACTAAGATTGACAGACAGCTACGGGAGGCCCAGCAAGCTCGTCTCTCAGTACTGAATGAGGAACATCTACTGAAGAGGAAGGAAAACCTATCAAAGCAAATAGAACTTGGAACTGCAACTGCGGAACGCCGAGATCAATCTTGCACATGGCACACTTGAACTCAGATCTTGTTTCAGAAGACAGTTTAGGGGAACATGACTCCTTACCATCTGCGGGGCCAAATTGTAGGTCACAACATTCGTCACAACATTCCTGAGGAACCAGGTTTGGCTGTAAATGTAAGTGATACGTTGCTTGAAAAACGTACGTTGCTGGCAAACCGTTTACAATCACTCAACCAAGCATTACGCTGCCTCAGGCGATTGAACCGTTGACAGCCGCATTGCCTCAACCGAGCGCCGCGATGCCTCAAGCACAGTTCAAGCCCTTCCCTGCATGGCAGTACGTTTGTAACTTCCTCTCTATACCATGTGTCATCTGAACCTCCCTTTCTTCCCCACTTATTTCCTACAGCAGGTACACGTGTATCATCCAACTTGACCACACCACCGACCACGTTTTCACATGGCGCTTCGGGCGCTGACTGGGCACATGTTCGACTTTCCGTTGGACATTTCCGGTCATCCAATTGCAACCTTCCAATCATCGCGTGGACCCATACCGACAACCTTCCATACACCGCCCATTTAATGTGCACCAGTGCATGTCAAAAACCTTGCCCTTGGCTGGTCTTACTAGTGGTCCATGGTTGAATTCTGCTCCAACCGAGAGAGTCACAACTAGAACTACCACTTCAACTTCCGAACCATGCATCTATCTCTCCGTTGGAGTCTCCACATCCCCCAACACGTGGCTGAGCAAGTAAAGGTGACCCCAGTGCCTGATGGTTAGCTTTGATGACCCAGATGATGATGGTAAGTTCTTTGCTGGCTGCCTCTACGGGGGAATCGACATGGAATTCAGTGGGGGCGATTCCATCCGAAGTTCGATACTTCGAAAACATGATCGATGGCTGTATAAAGCTCCTGTGTATCAGGATACACTTGAGCAAGCTGCAGAAGTTCAGTGGCCAGCCTAAAAAGGATATATTGCGGCTAGAACATGACCAAGCACATTTTCAGCAGGGCTGTGGCCACGCTGAAGCGCCTCTATGGCGACATCGGCGTCCTTATCCGGGCTTAAATTCGAACGTCTAACGGCTTGGCCGAGAGTGATAGCGAATGATTCAAAGAGACTGGTTGTATTTGCCTCAGCGGTTGCGGCTCTCATCACCCAACTAGAAAGTGCTCCGGAGGGAGAGGCTGAGCTTCGAGCCAACTCGACCGCCTGCGTTCTGAATGGCCGACTCGCATCAAACTGCATTCCTGAAGCAGACAAGAGGGATAAGATTGTGAAGGACGGTGAGGTGGAGTTGGTCATACTTCCCTTGTTTGTGCAGGCGTGCACACTGCCAGCAACGACGACCATCTTTGATCCATCTGATTCGTTCTTCTATGGTAAGCTTGCCAAACTCGTTGTAGCGGGATAACCATAACTCATTCTTAAGGACACCATTTCTTCAATGGTTTCTTTCCACAGCCTGTAGAGGTGTCCACACCGGTGTTTCGGCTCTCGCCATTTTTTACGGCTAACGCAGTTAGTGGAAAGAAACCATTCAAGAAATGGTGTCCTTAAGAACGAGCACTGGTTATCCCGCTACAACGAGTTTGGCAAGCTTACCATAGAAGAACGAATCAGATGGATCAAAGATGGTCGTCGTTGCTGGCAGTGTGCACGCCTGCACAAACAAGGGAAGTATGACCAACTCCACCTCACCGTCCTTCACAATCTTATCCCTCAGACGCGATATGAAGTCTATTATTCTTGCTTCAATCCTAATCTCCCTGTCTTCTATGGTGATGGGAATCCAAGATGTCTTACTGAAGTAAGCATGAAGATTGTTTCAGTTGTCCTTAATGGGTAATTGAACCCAGCTGGAGACACACTGTCTCTGTCGCTGTCTCTTTTCCATGATGTTGACAGATGCCAGAGCTCTCCGTCTCAAAGCAAAGAGACAGAGATACCCATTGCCACTGCCCGAGAAGAGTGTACCCCACTGTAAGGGGACATTGCTCAGTCTGCAGATTGCTCCAGCAGACCATCCCGACAACAGGTTCCTAGTCCCGGGTATTCCCCTCACCCACGCTGCGGTTGTTGTTTTTTTGTCTCGGAAGATATTTAAGGCCATGTTTCATTGTGTTCTTACACTTGAAGAAGATCGCTCTGCCCTTCGCTTCCTCTAGAGGGAACTAGGATCAAACGCTGCACCAGATGAGTTGGAGTGGAACGTCTTGCCCTTGGGGACGACTTACAGTCCGTGCTGCGCCTCCCCTGATCTCCAGAAGCATGTGAAAGAGATCGTCCAGGAACCATACGTGGGTAGAAGTGTGACCGAATCATTCTAAGTTGATATTTGCCTGGACGGCAAACCATGATGAAGCCAAGGAGTTGGTGGAGAAGTTGGTCCGATCACTAGGCTCCGGAGGGGCCAGCAACATCCGTTCTGTTGAAGCTCGCTCTATTAATGCGGAGTAATGGATCAACCAAAGTCCACGAGATGTTACATCCCGTCTCACTTCAAGCCAGTTGGCACTGGTTATGAGCTACATGTGTTCAATGATGCCTCTGAGAAGGCATAATGGTGCGGTGGCTAATTTGAGAGCCACAATCCCACCTATTGAGGTCAGTGGAGATTTGTTATGTCTCTCTCAAGGTTGGCACCAAAACGTGTCCAGACCATCTTCCCCCGACTAGAACTCCAATCAGGTGTCAGTGGAGCTGAGCTGGCAGAGCTAGATGAAACTTGTCCCTCACATGTTGGATTGACAAGCACAATTGAGTTGACATGGATCAAGTCCGAGTCCTGTCGCTACCAGCCGATACATTGGTGCTCGATTTACTGACCCCGCGGTGTGACGGTATGTCGACACCTGCCAAACAATACAGCTGATGAGCTTTCCCTTTCTCCACCATTCCTTGCCGGCAGTTAACAGTGAGGAAGCAGATGCTGAACTCACCTCACCCACATCGCGCTCACGACCGCTGCAGCCGAGCCCGGTCCAGATGTTGACTTTAAACCAGTTTACCTCCTGGGAGGACTTAGTTGAGAACTACTGTGTCATCCTTTGCGAGCACGAGTGGTGGACGAAGCCTGAATTTCTGACAGCAGACGGACGTTCAACGACCGAAGTGCACTTGTTCCAGCGGGCACAGGCCGACAGCTTTCCAGAAGAAGTTGCTGCTCTTCGAGAGGGAAAGAGTGTATCCTCGAAGAGTCGTATGGCTAGTCTTGCCCCAGAGCTTGATGAGATCTCACCCGAGTTGGTGGAAGACTCCGTCATCCCTTGATGAGACGCTGAAACATCATGCAGTGCTGCACTCAAAGCACCCCATTCACTCTTCTCTTCATAAAGGAGGCCGATAGTCGCTTAGGACACTGCGGGACTGGGCCTGGGATAGTCCTTGCTGATCTGATCAGATTTTGGGTCCTACGTGGGCACCGATCTATCCATAGCCTTCAGTGCCGTTGCTCCAGAAGCTTGAAGAGAAGAGGCACACCATTGGTACCAGGGGATGGGAAACCCCCATTCTATTCAGCCGGTGTGAACTGTTTTGGAGCATTTTCAGTCTGCATTGGAAGACGGTCCGACGGTCTGCATTGGAAGAAAGATGGGGCATCACCTGGAAATGCATGACTACCCGTGCCATTTACCTCGACCTTTTGGAGTCCCTAGACTCCGATGCATTCCTGTTTGCCTTCAGTCATTTCAGATCTAGACGAGGAACTCCCCATGAGATCCTCTGTGACAATGGGACGAACTTCAAGGGAGGCCAGACGGAGAGGAGAAGGTAGCCAAGCAACCGGGTGCCTTTCAAGCTAAACCAGCCTGCTGCATCTCATTTTGGTGGCACCTTGGAGAGGGAGAGACGGTCTGCCCTCTATGCCTGAACTTAACCCAGTGTCTCCAGTGTCTATAATTGTACATTTTAAAGGTAGTATCATATTTGGTAACATACCAAACAATACCGTTACAATTTGTATGCATGGAATGCTGTAATTTATCCAGAAAAGAGTAAAAGCAGTGACAACAATTATTTTTGATCATTTAAAAAATACTGTGGCAATTTTTCAGTTTTCTCAGAAAGTACCGTATGGGACTGAAATTTTCACAGATGACTGCTACTGTATCTCCCTTGATATTTTTGACCATGAATCTGTATTTCTTTGATAAAAACCAAAATATTATATTACCTTTAACCAAATCACGGACGTCATAATATGTTTCCTTCATCACGTGAAGATAACGAATGCGATTCTCTGAAGCGTTCATTCAGACGATGGTTGATCAGCCGTTGACTAACTTTCTCAAATTCATCAAAATTCTTGACTATTTTTTCTGCAAGAAAACAAATAAAGGACATGTAGTGGGAAGAATTCCACTGACGACCACCACTTAGTGCACAACTACGGAACCAACAGAGGGTGCCGCTTCTAGAAAAATGTGTGGATTCATAAATCTTTCCAGATAAACAGCTGGGAGTTTGAAGTATTACTTGTAACATCAATGGATTTTCTACGAACTATAAATAATCCCGTCCACATTTTCGAAAATGAAATGGACGATTTCGCATCCAAAAAACAAAAACAAGGTTCTATACTTTCTCATGGCTGATATATTTAGTCAGTGTTTGCTGAAAAACGTATTAGAGGGGGAGGGGGAAGTTCAATAAATCACAAGCAAAATAATAATAAAGGTCATAAAATGAAAAGATCACACAAAGAGGCAAAGGTCAACACAAAGACGCGCTCGCAATTTTCTGTTTACAATGTAAAAGGTGCGTGTTGACACACGAAATCCTTCGTGACGCTTAAAGGCTTTTTTCCAGATTTCCCGTCGGATGTTGTTCATTTTTGGCATTTTGTCAGTGTTTACGGTTCAATATTATTCGGCTTTTAATTACCGATCATTATAATTACCCTTATCACGAGGTGTCGGAAATACAAACCTTGCCCAAGTGTATCGTGGTGACTATTTATATTGCACATCAACAACCACATGTGCCACATCATTCTTATTCTTATTTCCTTGTTAACTTGTTTATTAACTAGTAAGCAGGAGGTCGTGGGTTCGAATCCCACCTGAGCAAGCATGTGATTTTTTCACGTGCTTTCACAAGCACCGAGTATACAGTGCACATCCACGTCGGTGAAGGGCAAGCCTAATTTGCATATTATCTATTTCCCGACCAAAATCATTAAATATTTATGAACTTGTTTATACGAGTGAGAACTTATTAAAGATCCATCCCGGACCTGCCTGAACTGAACCCAGTGTCTTCAGCGGTTCATTTATCAGTTGACCCACACCTGCCATTCCATAACATTTGGTGATCAAGACGTGATATCCCGCGCATACAATCATCGCAGCGTTCGGAGAACATTCACTTCGCAATAGGAGCTTGCACTGGCCCAGCTGCGCCTGGAAATGGAGATGAAGTCCAGAGCTGACTAAGATTGACAGACAGCTACGGGAGGCCCAGCAAGCTCGTCTCTCAGTACTGAATGAGGAACATCTACTGAAGAGGAAGGAAAACCTATCAAAGCAAATAGAACTTGGAACTGCAACTGCGGAACGCCGAGATCAATCTTGCACATGGCACACTTGAACTCAGATCTTGTTTCAGAAGACAGTTTAGGGGAACATGACTCCTTACCATCTGCGGGGCCAAATTGTAGGTCACAACATTCGTCACAACATTCCTGAGGAACCAGGTTTGGCTGTAAATGTAAGTGATACGTTGCTTGAAAAACGTACGTTGCTGGCAAACCGTTTACAATCACTCAACCAAGCATTACGCTGCCTCAGGCGATTGAACCGTTGACAGCCGCATTGCCTCAACCGAGCGCCGCGATGCCTCAAGCACAGTTCAAGCCCTTCCCTGCATGGCAGTACGTTTGTAACTTCCTCTCTATACCATGTGTCATCTGAACCTCCCTTTCTTCCCCACTTATTTCCTACAGCAGGTACACGTGTATCATCCAACTTGACCACACCACCGACCACGTTTTCACATGGCGCTTCGGGCGCTGACTGGGCACATGTTCGACTTTCCGTTGGACATTTCCGGTCATCCAATTGCAACCTTCCAATCATCGCGTGGACCCATACCGACAACCTTCCATACACCGCCCATTTAATGTGCACCAGTGCATGTCAAAAACCTTGCCCTTGGCTGGTCTTACTAGTGGTCCATGGTTGAATTCTGCTCCAACCGAGAGAGTCACAACTAGAACTACCACTTCAACTTCCGAACCATGCATCTATCTCTCCGTTGGAGTCTCCACATCCCCCAACACGTGGCTGAGCAAGTAAAGGTGACCCCAGTGCCTGATGGTTAGCTTTGATGACCCAGATGATGATGGTAAGTTCTTTGCTGGCTGCCTCTACGGGGGAATCGACATGGAATTCAGTGGGGGCGATTCCATCCGAAGTTCGATACTTCGAAAACATGATCGATGGCTGTATAAAGCTCCTGTGTATCAGGATACACTTGAGCAAGCTGCAGAAGTTCAGTGGCCAGCCTAAAAAGGATATATTGCGGCTAGAACATGACCAAGCACATTTTCAGCAGGGCTGTGGCCACGCTGAAGCGCCTCTATGGCGACATCGGCGTCCTTATCCGGGCTTAAATTCGAACGTCTAACGGCTTGGCCGAGAGTGATAGCGAATGATTCAAAGAGACTGGTTGTATTTGCCTCAGCGGTTGCGGCTCTCATCACCCAACTAGAAAGTGCTCCGGAGGGAGAGGCTGAGCTTCGAGCCAACTCGACCGCCTGCGTTCTGAATGGCCGACTCGCATCAAACTGCATTCCTGAAGCAGACAAGAGGGATAAGATTGTGAAGGACGGTGAGGTGGAGTTGGTCATACTTCCCTTGTTTGTGCAGGCGTGCACACTGCCAGCAACGACGACCATCTTTGATCCATCTGATTCGTTCTTCTATGGTAAGCTTGCCAAACTCGTTGTAGCGGGATAACCATAACTCATTCTTAAGGACACCATTTCTTCAATGGTTTCTTTCCACAGCCTGTAGAGGTGTCCACACCGGTGTTTCGGCTCTCGCCATTTTTTACGGCTAACGCAGTTAGTGGAAAGAAACCATTCAAGAAATGGTGTCCTTAAGAACGAGCACTGGTTATCCCGCTACAACGAGTTTGGCAAGCTTACCATAGAAGAACGAATCAGATGGATCAAAGATGGTCGTCGTTGCTGGCAGTGTGCACGCCTGCACAAACAAGGGAAGTATGACCAACTCCACCTCACCGTCCTTCACAATCTTATCCCTCAGACGCGATATGAAGTCTATTATTCTTGCTTCAATCCTAATCTCCCTGTCTTCTATGGTGATGGGAATCCAAGATGTCTTACTGAAGTAAGCATGAAGATTGTTTCAGTTGTCCTTAATGGGTAATTGAACCCAGCTGGAGACACACTGTCTCTGTCGCTGTCTCTTTTCCATGATGTTGACAGATGCCAGAGCTCTCCGTCTCAAAGCAAAGAGACAGAGATACCCATTGCCACTGCCCGAGAAGAGTGTACCCCACTGTAAGGGGACATTGCTCAGTCTGCAGATTGCTCCAGCAGACCATCCCGACAACAGGTTCCTAGTCCCGGGTATTCCCCTCACCCACGCTGCGGTTGTTGTTTTTTTGTCTCGGAAGATATTTAAGGCCATGTTTCATTGTGTTCTTACACTTGAAGAAGATCGCTCTGCCCTTCGCTTCCTCTAGAGGGAACTAGGATCAAACGCTGCACCAGATGAGTTGGAGTGGAACGTCTTGCCCTTGGGGACGACTTACAGCCCGTGCTGCGCCTCCCCTGATCTCCAGAAGCATGTGAAAGAGATCGTCCAGGAACCATACGTGGGTAGAAGTGTGACCGAATCATTCTAAGTTGATATTTGCCTGGACGGCAAACCATGATGAAGCCAAGGAGTTGGTGGAGAAGTTGGTCCGATCACTAGGCTCCGGAGGGGCCAGCAACATCCGTTCTGTTGAAGCTCGCTCTATTAATGCGGAGTAATGGATCAACCAAAGTCCACGAGATGTTACATCCCGTCTCACTTCAAGCCAGTTGGCACTGGTTATGAGCTACATGTGTTCAATGATGCCTCTGAGAAGGCATAATGGTGCGGTGGCTAATTTGAGAGCCACAATCCCACCTATTGAGGTCAGTGGAGATTTGTTATGTCTCTCTCAAGGTTGGCACCAAAACGTGTCCAGACCATCTTCCCCCGACTAGAACTCCAATCAGGTGTCAGTGGAGCTGAGCTGGCAGAGCTAGATGAAACTTGTCCCTCACATGTTGGATTGACAAGCACAATTGAGTTGACATGGATCAAGTCCGAGTCCTGTCGCTACCAGCCGATACATTGGTGCTCGATTTACTGACCCCGCGGTGTGACGGTATGTCGACACCTGCCAAACAATACAGCTGATGAGCTTTCCCTTTCTCCACCATTCCTTGCCGGCAGTTAACAGTGAGGAAGCAGATGCTGAACTCACCTCACCCACATCGCGCTCACGACCGCTGCAGCCGAGCCCGGTCCAGATGTTGACTTTAAACCAGTTTACCTCCTGGGAGGACTTAGTTGAGAACTACTGTGTCATCCTTTGCAAGCACGAGTGGTGGACGAAGCCTGAATTTCTGACAGCAGACGGACGTTCAACGACCGAAGTGCACTTGTTCCAGCGGGCACAGGCCGACAGCTTTCCAGAAGAAGTTGCTGCTCTTCGAGAGGGAAAGAGTGTATCCTCGAAGAGTCGTATGGCTAGTCTTGCCCCAGAGCTTGATGAGATCTCACCCGAGTTGGTGGAAGACTCCGTCATCGTTTATTAACTAGTAAGCAGGAGGTCGTGGGTTCGAATCCCACCTGAGCAAGCATGTGATTTTTTCACGTGCTTTCACAAGCACCGAGTATACAGTGCACATCCACGTCGGTGAAGGGCAAGCCTAATTTGCATATTATCTATTTCCCGACCAAAATCATTAAATATTTATGAACTTGTTTATACGAGTGAGAACTTATTAAAGATCCATCCCGGACCTGCCTGAACTGAACCCAGTGTCTTCAGCGGTTCATTTATCAGTTGACCCACACCTGCCATTCCATAACATTTGGTGATCAAGACGTGATATCCCGCGCATACAATCATCGCAGCGTTCGGAGAACATTCACTTCGCAATAGGAGCTTGCACTGGCCCAGCTGCGCCTGGAAATGGAGATGAAGTCCAGAGCTGACTAAGATTGACAGACAGCTACGGGAGGCCCAGCAAGCTCGTCTCTCAGTACTGAATGAGGAACATCTACTGAAGAGGAAGGAAAACCTATCAAAGCAAATAGAACTTGGAACTGCAACTGCGGAACGCCGAGATCAATCTTGCACATGGCACACTTGAACTCAGATCTTGTTTCAGAAGACAGTTTAGGGGAACATGACTCCTTACCATCTGCGGGGCCAAATTGTAGGTCACAACATTCGTCACAACATTCCTGAGGAACCAGGTTTGGCTGTAAATGTAAGTGATACGTTGCTTGAAAAACGTACGTTGCTGGCAAACCGTTTACAATCACTCAACCAAGCATTACGCTGCCTCAGGCGATTGAACCGTTGACAGCCGCATTGCCTCAACCGAGCGCCGCGATGCCTCAAGCACAGTTCAAGCCCTTCCCTGCATGGCAGTACGTTTGTAACTTCCTCTCTATACCATGTGTCATCTGAACCTCCCTTTCTTCCCCACTTATTTCCTACAGCAGGTACACGTGTATCATCCAACTTGACCACACCACCGACCACGTTTTCACATGGCGCTTCGGGCGCTGACTGGGCACATGTTCGACTTTCCGTTGGACATTTCCGGTCATCCAATTGCAACCTTCCAATCATCGCGTGGACCCATACCGACAACCTTCCATACACCGCCCATTTAATGTGCACCAGTGCATGTCAAAAACCTTGCCCTTGGCTGGTCTTACTAGTGGTCCATGGTTGAATTCTGCTCCAACCGAGAGAGTCACAACTAGAACTACCACTTCAACTTCCGAACCATGCATCTATCTCTCCGTTGGAGTCTCCACATCCCCCAACACGTGGCTGAGCAAGTAAAGGTGACCCCAGTGCCTGATGGTTAGCTTTGATGACCCAGATGATGATGGTAAGTTCTTTGCTGGCTGCCTCTACGGGGGAATCGACATGGAATTCAGTGGGGGCGATTCCATCCGAAGTTCGATACTTCGAAAACATGATCGATGGCTGTATAAAGCTCCTGTGTATCAGGATACACTTGAGCAAGCTGCAGAAGTTCAGTGGCCAGCCTAAAAAGGATATATTGCGGCTAGAACATGACCAAGCACATTTTCAGCAGGGCTGTGGCCACGCTGAAGCGCCTCTATGGCGACATCGGCGTCCTTATCCGGGCTTAAATTCGAACGTCTAACGGCTTGGCCGAGAGTGATAGCGAATGATTCAAAGAGACTGGTTGTATTTGCCTCAGCGGTTGCGGCTCTCATCACCCAACTAGAAAGTGCTCCGGAGGGAGAGGCTGAGCTTCGAGCCAACTCGACCGCCTGCGTTCTGAATGGCCGACTCGCATCAAACTGCATTCCTGAAGCAGACAAGAGGGATAAGATTGTGAAGGACGGTGAGGTGGAGTTGGTCATACTTCCCTTGTTTGTGCAGGCGTGCACACTGCCAGCAACGACGACCATCTTTGATCCATCTGATTCGTTCTTCTATGGTAAGCTTGCCAAACTCGTTGTAGCGGGATAACCATAACTCATTCTTAAGGACACCATTTCTTCAATGGTTTCTTTCCACAGCCTGTAGAGGTGTCCACACCGGTGTTTCGGCTCTCGCCATTTTTTACGGCTAACGCAGTTAGTGGAAAGAAACCATTCAAGAAATGGTGTCCTTAAGAACGAGCACTGGTTATCCCGCTACAACGAGTTTGGCAAGCTTACCATAGAAGAACGAATCAGATGGATCAAAGATGGTCGTCGTTGCTGGCAGTGTGCACGCCTGCACAAACAAGGGAAGTATGACCAACTCCACCTCACCGTCCTTCACAATCTTATCCCTCAGACGCGATATGAAGTCTATTATTCTTGCTTCAATCCTAATCTCCCTGTCTTCTATGGTGATGGGAATCCAAGATGTCTTACTGAAGTAAGCATGAAGATTGTTTCAGTTGTCCTTAATGGGTAATTGAACCCAGCTGGAGACACACTGTCTCTGTCGCTGTCTCTTTTCCATGATGTTGACAGATGCCAGAGCTCTCCGTCTCAAAGCAAAGAGACAGAGATACCCATTGCCACTGCCCGAGAAGAGTGTACCCCACTGTAAGGGGACATTGCTCAGTCTGCAGATTGCTCCAGCAGACCATCCCGACAACAGGTTCCTAGTCCCGGGTATTCCCCTCACCCACGCTGCGGTTGTTGTTTTTTTGTCTCGGAAGATATTTAAGGCCATGTTTCATTGTGTTCTTACACTTGAAGAAGATCGCTCTGCCCTTCGCTTCCTCTAGAGGGAACTAGGATCAAACGCTGCACCAGATGAGTTGGAGTGGAACGTCTTGCCCTTGGGGACGACTTACAGCCCGTGCTGCGCCTCCCCTGATCTCCAGAAGCATGTGAAAGAGATCGTCCAGGAACCATACGTGGGTAGAAGTGTGACCGAATCATTCTAAGTTGATATTTGCCTGGACGGCAAACCATGATGAAGCCAAGGAGTTGGTGGAGAAGTTGGTCCGATCACTAGGCTCCGGAGGGGCCAGCAACATCCGTTCTGTTGAAGCTCGCTCTATTAATGCGGAGTAATGGATCAACCAAAGTCCACGAGATGTTACATCCCGTCTCACTTCAAGCCAGTTGGCACTGGTTATGAGCTACATGTGTTCAATGATGCCTCTGAGAAGGCATAATGGTGCGGTGGCTAATTTGAGAGCCACAATCCCACCTATTGAGGTCAGTGGAGATTTGTTATGTCTCTCTCAAGGTTGGCACCAAAACGTGTCCAGACCATCTTCCCCCGACTAGAACTCCAATCAGGTGTCAGTGGAGCTGAGCTGGCAGAGCTAGATGAAACTTGTCCCTCACATGTTGGATTGACAAGCACAATTGAGTTGACATGGATCAAGTCCGAGTCCTGTCGCTACCAGCCGATACATTGGTGCTCGATTTACTGACCCCGCGGTGTGACGGTATGTCGACACCTGCCAAACAATACAGCTGATGAGCTTTCCCTTTCTCCACCATTCCTTGCCGGCAGTTAACAGTGAGGAAGCAGATGCTGAACTCACCTCACCCACATCGCGCTCACGACCGCTGCAGCCGAGCCCGGTCCAGATGTTGACTTTAAACCAGTTTACCTCCTGGGAGGACTTAGTTGAGAACTACTGTGTCATCCTTTGCGAGCACGAGTGGTGGACGAAGCCTGAATTTCTGACAGCAGACGGACGTTCAACGACCGAAGTGCACTTGTTCCAGCGGGCACAGGCCGACAGCTTTCCAGAAGAAGTTGCTGCTCTTCGAGAGGGAAAGAGTGTATCCTCGAAGAGTCGTATGGCTAGTCTTGCCCCAGAGCTTGATGAGATCTCACCCGAGTTGGTGGAAGACTCCGTCATCCCTTGATGAGACGCTGAAACATCATGCAGTGCTGCACTCAAAGCACCCCATTCACTCTTCTCTTCATAAAGGAGGCCGATAGTCGCTTAGGACACTGCGGGACTGGGCCTGGGATAGTCCTTGCTGATCTGATCAGATTTTGGGTCCTACGTGGGCACCGATCTATCCATAGCCTTCAGTGCCGTTGCTCCAGAAGCTTGAAGAGAAGAGGCACACCATTGGTACCAGGGGATGGGAAACCCCCATTCTATTCAGCCGGTGTGAACTGTTTTGGAGCATTTTCAGTCTGCATTGGAAGACGGTCCGACGGTCTGCATTGGAAGAAAGATGGGGCATCACCTGGAAATGCATGACTACCCGTGCCATTTACCTCGACCTTTTGGAGTCCCTAGACTCCGATGCATTCCTGTTTGCCTTCAGTCATTTCAGATCTAGACGAGGAACTCCCCATGAGATCCTCTGTGACAATGGGACGAACTTCAAGGGAGGCCAGACGGAGAGGAGAAGGTAGCCAAGCAACCGGGTGCCTTTCAAGCTAAACCAGCCTGCTGCATCTCATTTTGGTGGCACCTTGGAGAGGGAGAGACGGTCTGCCCTCTATGCCTGAACTTAACCCAGTGTCTCCAGTGTCTATAATTGTACATTTTAAAGGTAGTATCATATTTGGTAACATAAAAAACAATACCGTTAAAATTTGTATGCATGGAATGCTGTATTTATCCAGAAAAGAGTAAAAGCAGTGACAACAATTATTTTTGATCATTTAAAAAATACTGTGGCAATTTTTCAGTTTTCTCAGAAAGTACCGTATGGGACTGAAATTTTCACAGATGACTGCTACTGTATCTCCCTTGATATTTTTGACCATGAATCTGTATTTCTTTGATAAAAACCAAAATATTATATTACCTTTAACCAAATCACGGACGTCATAATATGTTTCCTTCATCACGTGAAGATAACGAATGCGATTCTCTGAAGCGTTCATTCAGACGATGGTTGATCAGCCGTTGACTAACTTTCTCAAATTCATCAAAATTCTTGACTATTTTTTCTGCAAGAAAACAAATAAAGGACATGTAGTGGGAAGAATTCCACTGACGACCACCACTTAGTGCACAACTACGGAACCAACAGAGGGTGCCGCTTCTAGAAAAATGTGTGGATTCATAAATCTTTCCAGATAAACAGCTGGGAGTTTGAAGTATTACTTGTAACATCAATGGATTTTCTACGAACTATAAATAATCCCGTCCACATTTTCGAAAATGAAATGGACGATTTCGCATCCAAAAAACAAAAACAAGGTTCTATACTTTCTCATGGCTGATATATTTAGTCAGTGTTTGCTGAAAAACGTATTAGAGGGGGAGGGGGAAGTTCAATAAATCACAAGCAAAATAATAATAAAGGTCATAAAATGAAAAGATCACACAAAGAGGCAAAGGTCAACACAAAGACGCGCTCGCAATTTTCTGTTTACAATGTAAAAGGTGCGTGTTGACACACGAAATCCTTCGTGACGCTTAAAGGCTTTTTTCCAGATTTCCCGTCGGATGTTGTTCATTTTTGGCATTTTGTCAGTGTTTACGGTTCAATATTATTCGGCTTTTAATTACCGATCATTATAATTACCCTTATCACGAGGTGTCGGAAATACAAACCTTGCCCAAGTGTATCGTGGTGACTATTTATATTGCACATCAACAACCACATGTGCCACATCATTCTTATTCTTATTTCCTTGTTAACTTGTTTATTAACTAGTAAGCAGGAGGTCGTGGGTTCGAATCCCACCTGAGCAAGCATGTGATTTTTTCACGTGCTTTCACAAGCACCGAGTATACAGTGCACATCCACGTCGGTGAAGGGCAAGCCTAATTTGCATATTATCTATTTCCCGACCAAAATCATTAAATATTTATGAACTTGTTTATACGAGTGAGAACTTATTAAAGATCCATCCCGGACCTGCCTGAACTGAACCCAGTGTCTTCAGCGGTTCATTTATCAGTTGACCCACACCTGCCATTCCATAACATTTGGTGATCAAGACGTGATATCCCGCGCATACAATCATCGCAGCGTTCGGAGAACATTCACTTCGCAATAGGAGCTTGCACTGGCCCAGCTGCGCCTGGAAATGGAGATGAAGTCCAGAGCTGACTAAGATTGACAGACAGCTACGGGAGGCCCAGCAAGCTCGTCTCTCAGTACTGAATGAGGAACATCTACTGAAGAGGAAGGAAAACCTATCAAAGCAAATAGAACTTGGAACTGCAACTGCGGAACGCCGAGATCAATCTTGCACATGGCACACTTGAACTCAGATCTTGTTTCAGAAGACAGTTTAGGGGAACATGACTCCTTACCATCTGCGGGGCCAAATTGTAGGTCACAACATTCGTCACAACATTCCTGAGGAACCAGGTTTGGCTGTAAATGTAAGTGATACGTTGCTTGAAAAACGTACGTTGCTGGCAAACCGTTTACAATCACTCAACCAAGCATTACGCTGCCTCAGGCGATTGAACCGTTGACAGCCGCATTGCCTCAACCGAGCGCCGCGATGCCTCAAGCACAGTTCAAGCCCTTCCCTGCATGGCAGTACGTTTGTAACTTCCTCTCTATACCATGTGTCATCTGAACCTCCCTTTCTTCCCCACTTATTTCCTACAGCAGGTACACGTGTATCATCCAACTTGACCACACCACCGACCACGTTTTCACATGGCGCTTCGGGCGCTGACTGGGCACATGTTCGACTTTCCGTTGGACATTTCCGGTCATCCAATTGCAACCTTCCAATCATCGCGTGGACCCATACCGACAACCTTCCATACACCGCCCATTTAATGTGCACCAGTGCATGTCAAAAACCTTGCCCTTGGCTGGTCTTACTAGTGGTCCATGGTTGAATTCTGCTCCAACCGAGAGAGTCACAACTAGAACTACCACTTCAACTTCCGAACCATGCATCTATCTCTCCGTTGGAGTCTCCACATCCCCCAACACGTGGCTGAGCAAGTAAAGGTGACCCCAGTGCCTGATGGTTAGCTTTGATGACCCAGATGATGATGGTAAGTTCTTTGCTGGCTGCCTCTACGGGGGAATCGACATGGAATTCAGTGGGGGCGATTCCATCCGAAGTTCGATACTTCGAAAACATGATCGATGGCTGTATAAAGCTCCTGTGTATCAGGATACACTTGAGCAAGCTGCAGAAGTTCAGTGGCCAGCCTAAAAAGGATATATTGTGGCTAGAACATGACCAAGCACATTTTCAGCAGGGCTGTGGCCACGCTGAAGCGCCTCTATGGCGACATCGGCGTCCTTATCCGGGCTTAAATTCGAACGTCTAACGGCTTGGCCGAGAGTGATAGCGAATGATTCAAAGAGACTGGTTGTATTTGCCTCAGCGGTTGCGGCTCTCATCACCCAACTAGAAAGTGCTCCGGAGGGAGAGGCTGAGCTTCGAGCCAACTCGACCGCCTGCGTTCTGAATGGCCGACTCGCATCAAACTGCATTCCTGAAGCAGACAAGAGGGATAAGATTGTGAAGGACGGTGAGGTGGAGTTGGTCATACTTCCCTTGTTTGTGCAGGCGTGCACACTGCCAGCAACGACGACCATCTTTGATCCATCTGATTCGTTCTTCTATGGTAAGCTTGCCAAACTCGTTGTAGCGGGATAACCATAACTCATTCTTAAGGACACCATTTCTTGAATGGTTTCTTTCCACAGCCTGTAGAGGTGTCCACACCGGTGTTTCGGCTCTCGCCATTTTTTACGGCTAACGCAGTTAGTGGAAAGAAACCATTCAAGAAATGGTGTCCTTAAGAACGAGCACTGGTTATCCCGCTACAACGAGTTTGGCAAGCTTACCATAGAAGAACGAATCAGATGGATCAAAGATGGTCGTCGTTGCTGGCAGTGTGCACGCCTGCACAAACAAGGGAAGTATGACCAACTCCACCTCACCGTCCTTCACAATCTTATCCCTCAGACACGATATGAAGTCTATTATTCTTGCTTCAATCCTAATCTCCCTGTCTTCTATGGTGATGGGAATCCAAGATGTCTTACTGAAGTAAGCATGAAGATTGTTTCAGTTGTCCTTAACGGGTAATTGAACCCAGCTGGAGACACACTGTCTCTGTCGCTGTCTCTTTTCCATGATGTTGACAGATGCCAGAGCTCTCCGTCTCAAAGCAAAGAGACAGAGATACCCATTGCCACTGCCCGAGAAGAGTGTACCCCACTGTAAGGGGACATTGCTCAGTCTGCAGATTGCTCCAGCAGACCATCCCGACAACAGGTTCCTAGTCCCGGGTATTCCCCTCACCCACGCTGCGGTTGTTGTTTTTTTGTCTCGGAAGATATTTAAGGCCATGTTTCATTGTGTTCTTACACTTGAAGAAGATCGCTCTGCCCTTCGCTTCCTCTAGAGGGAACTAGGATCAAACGCTGCACCAGATGAGTTGGAGTGGAACGTCTTGCCCTTGGGGACGACTTACAGCCCGTGCTGCGCCTCCCCTGATCTCCAGAAGCATGTGAAAGAGATCGTCCAGGAACCATACGTGGGTAGAAGTGTGACCGAATCATTCTAAGTTGATATTTGCCTGGACGGCAAACCATGATGAAGCCAAGGAGTTGGTGGAGAAGTTGGTTCGATCACTAGGCTCCGGAGGGGCCAGCAACATCCGTTCTGTTGAAGCTCGCTCTATTAATGCGGAGTAATGGATCAACCAAAGTCCACGAGATGTTACATCCCGTCTCACTTCAAGCCAGTTGGCACTGGTTATGAGCTACATGTGTTCAATGATGCCTCTGAGAAGGCATAATGGTGCGGTGGCTAATTTGAGAGCCACAATCCCACCTATTGAGGTCAGTGGAGATTTGTTATGTCTCTCTCAAGGTTGGCACCAAAACGTGTCCAGACCATCTTCCCCCGACTAGAACTCCAATCAGGTGTCAGTGGAGCTGAGCTGGCAGAGCTAGATGAAACTTGTCCCTCACATGTTGGATTGACAAGCACAATTGAGTTGACATGGATCAAGTCCGAGTCCTGTCGCTACCAGCCGATACATTGGTGCTCGATTTACTGACCCCGCGGTGTGACGGTATGTCGACACCTGCCAAACAATACAGCTGATGAGCTTTCCCTTTCTCCACCATTCCTTGCCGGCAGTTAACAGTGAGGAAGCAGATGCTGAACTCACCTCACCCACATCGCGCTCACGACCGCTGCAGCCGAGCCAGGTCCAGATGTTGACTTTAAACCAGTTTACCTCCTGGGAGGACTTAGTTGAGAACTACTGTGTCATCCTTTGCGAGCACGAGTGGTGGACGAAGCCTGAATTTCTGACAGCAGACGGACGTTCAACGACCGAAGTGCACTTGTTCCAGCGGGCACAGGCCGACAGCTTTCCAGAAGAAGTTGCTGCTCTTCGAGAGGGAAAGAGTGTATCCTCGAAGAGTCGTATGGCTAGTCTTGCCCCAGAGCTTGATGAGATCTCACCCGAGTTGGTGGAAGACTCCGTCATCCCTTGATGAGACGCTGAAACATCATGCAGTGCTGCACTCAAAGCACCCCATTCACTCTTCTCTTCATAAAGGAGGCCGATAGTCGCTTAGGACACTGCGGGACTGGGCCTGGGATAGTCCTTGCTGATCTGATCAGATTTTGGGTCCTACGTGGGCACCGATCTATCCATAGCCTTCAGTGCCGTTGCTCCAGAAGCTTGAAGAGAAGAGGCACACCATTGGTACCAGGGGATGGGAAACCCCCATTCTATTCAGCCGGTGTGAACTGTTTTGGACCATTTTCAGTCTGCATTGGAAGACGGTCCGACGGTCTGCATTGGAAGAAAGATGGGGCATCACCTGGAAATGCATGACTACCCGTGCCATTTACCTCGACCTTTTGGAGTCCCTAGACTCCGATGCATTCCTGTTTGCCTTCAGTCATTTCAGATCTAGACGAGGAACTCCCCATGAGATCCTCTGTGACAATGGGACGAACTTCAAGGGAGGCCAGACGGAGAGGAGAAGGTAGCCAAGCAACCGGGTGCCTTTCAAGCTAAACCAGCCTGCTGCATCTCATTTTGGTGGCACCTTGGAGAGGGAGAGACGGTCTGCCCTCTATGCCTGAACTTAACCCAGTGTCTCCAGTGTCTATAATTGTACATTTTAAAGGTAGTATCATATTTGGTAACATAAAAAACAATACCGTTAAAATTTGTATGCATGGAATGCTGTATTTATCCAGAAAAGAGTAAAAGCAGTGACAACAATTATTTTTGATCATTTAAAAAATACTGTGGCAATTTTTCAGTTTTCTCAGAAAGTACCGTATGGGACTGAAATTTTCACAGATGACTGCTACTGTATCTCCCTTGATATTTTTGACCATGAATCTGTATTTCTTTGATAAAAACCAAAATATTATATTACCTTTAACCAAATCACGGACGTCATAATATGTTTCCTTCATCACGTGAAGATAACGAATGCGATTCTCTGAAGCGTTCATTCAGACGATGGTTGATCAGCCGTTGACTAACTTTCTCAAATTCATCAAAATTCTTGACTATTTTTTCTGCAAGAAAACAAATAAAGGACATGTAGTGGGAAGAATTCCACTGACGACCACCACTTAGTGCACAACTACGGAACCAACAGAGGGTGCCGCTTCTAGAAAAATGTGTGGATTCATAAATCTTTCCAGATAAACAGCTGGGAGTTTGAAGTATTACTTGTAACATCAATGGATTTTCTACGAACTATAAATAATCCCGTCCACATTTTCGAAAATGAAATGGACGATTTCGCATCCAAAAAACAAAAACAAGGTTCTATACTTTCTCATGGCTGATATATTTAGTCAGTGTTTGCTGAAAAACGTATTAGAGGGGGAGGGGGAAGTTCAATAAATCACAAGCAAAATAATAATAAAGGTCATAAAATGAAAAGATCACACAAAGAGGCAAAGGTCAACACAAAGACGCGCTCGCAATTTTCTGTTTACAATGTAAAAGGTGCGTGTTGACACACGAAATCCTTCGTGACGCTTAATCCTTCCCGTCGGATGTTGTTCATTTTTGGCATTTTGTCAGTGTTTACGGTTCAATATTATTCGGCTTTTAATTACCGATCATTATAATTACCCTTATCACGAGGTGTCGGAAATACAAACCTTGCCCAAGTGTATCGTGGTGACTATTTATATTGCACATCAACAACCACATGTGCCACATCATTCTTATTCTTATTTCCTTGTTAACTTGTTTATTAACTAGTAAGCAGGAGGTCGTGGGTTCGAATCCCACCTGAGCAAGCATGTGATTTTTTCACGTGCTTTCACAAGCACCGAGTATACAGTGCACATCCACGTCGGTGAAGGGCAAGCCTAATTTGCATATTATCTATTTCCCGACCAAAATCATTAAATATTTATGAACTTGTTTATACGAGTGAGAACTTATTAAAGATCCATCCCGGACCTGCCTGAACTGAACCCAGTGTCTTCAACGGTTCATTTATCAGTTGACCCACACCTGCCATTCCATAACATTTGGTGATCAAGACGTGATATCCCGCGCATACAATCATCGCAGCGTTCGGAGAACATTCACTTCGCAATAGGAGCTTGCACTGGCCCAGCTGCGCCTGGAAATGGAGATGAAGTCCAGAGCTGACTAAGATTGACAGACAGCTACGGGAGGCCCAGCAAGCTCGTCTCTCAGTACTGAATGAGGAACATCTACTGAAGAGGAAGGAAAACCTATCAAAGCAAATAGAACTTGGAACTGCAACTGCGGAACGCCGAGATCAATCTTGCACATGGCACACTTGAACTCAGATCTTGTTTCAGAAGACAGTTTAGGGGAACATGACTCCTTACCATCTGCGGGGCCAAATTGTAGGTCACAACATTCGTCACAACATTCCTGAGGAACCAGGTTTGGCTGTAAATGTAAGTGATACGTTGCTTGAAAAACGTACGTTGCTGGCAAACCGTTTACAATCACTCAACCAAGCATTACGCTGCCTCAGGCGATTGAACCGTTGACAGCCGCATTGCCTCAACCGAGCGCCGCGATGCCTCAAGCACAGTTCAAGCCCTTCCCTGCATGGCAGTACGTTTGTAACTTCCTCTCTATACCATGTGTCATCTGAACCTCCCTTTCTTCCCCACTTATTTCCTACAGCAGGTACACGTGTATCATCCAACTTGACCACACCACCGACCACGTTTTCACATGGCGCTTCGGGCGCTGACTGGGCACATGTTCGACTTTCCGTTGGACATTTCCGGTCATCCAATTGCAACCTTCCAATCATCGCGTGGACCCATACCGACAACCTTCCATACACCGCCCATTTAATGTGCACCAGTGCATGTCAAAAACCTTGCCCTTGGCTGGTCTTACTAGTGGTCCATGGTTGAATTCTGCTCCAACCGAGAGAGTCACAACTAGAACTACCACTTCAACTTCCGAACCATGCATCTATCTCTCCGTTGGAGTCTCCACATCCCCCAACACGTGGCTGAGCAAGTAAAGGTGACCCCAGTGCCTGATGGTTAGCTTTGATGACCCAGATGATGATGGTAAGTTCTTTGCTGGCTGCCTCTACGGGGGAATCGACATGGAATTCAGTGGGGGCGATTCCATCCGAAGTTCGATACTTCGAAAACATGATCGATGGCTGTATAAAGCTCCTGTGTATCAGGATACACTTGAGCAAGCTGCAGAAGTTCAGTGGCCAGCCTAAAAAGGATATATTGCGGCTAGAACATGACCCAGCACATTTTCAGCAGGGCTGTGGCCACGCTGAAGCGCCTCTATGGCGACATCGGCGTCCTTATCCGGGCTTAAATTCGAACGTCTAACGGCTTGGCCGAGAGTGATAGCGAATGATTCAAAGAGACTGGTTGTATTTGCCTCAGCGGTTGCGGCTCTCATCACCCAACTAGAAAGTGCTCCGGAGGGAGAGGCTGAGCTTCGAGCCAACTCGACCGCCTGCGTTCTGAATGGCCGACTCGCATCAAACTGCATTCCTGAAGCAGACAAGAGGGATAAGATTGTGAAGGACGGTGAGGTGGAGTTGGTCATACTTCCCTTGTTTGTGCAGGCGTGCACACTGCCAGCAACGACGACCATCTTTGATCCATCTGATTCGTTCTTCTATGGTAAGCTTGCCAAACTCGTTGTAGCGGGATAACCATAACTCATTCTTAAGGACACCATTTCTTGAATGGTTTCTTTCCACAGCCTGTAGAGGTGTCCACACCGGTGTTTCGGCTCTCGCCATTTTTTACGGCTAACGCAGTTAGTGGAAAGAAACCATTCAAGAAATGGTGTCCTTAAGAACGAGCACTGGTTATCCCGCTACAACGAGTTTGGCAAGCTTACCATAGAAGAACGAATCAGATGGATCAAAGATGGTCGTCGTTGCTGGCAGTGTGCACGCCTGCACAAACAAGGGAAGTATGACCAACTCCACCTCACCGTCCTTCACAATCTTATCCCTCAGACGCGATATGAAGTCTATTATTCTTGCTTCAATCCTAATCTCCCTGTCTTCTATGGTGATGGGAATCCAAGATGTCTTACTGAAGTAAGCATGAAGATTGTTTTAGTTGTCCTTAACGGGTAATTGAACCCAGCTGGAGACACACTGTCTCTGTCGCTGTCTCTTTTCCATGATGTTGACAGATGCCAGAGCTCTCCGTCTCAAAGCAAAGAGACAGAGATACCCATTGCCACTGCCCGAGAAGAGTGTACCCCACTGTAAGGGGACATTGCTCAGTCTGCAGATTGCTCCAGCAGACCATCCCGACAACAGGTTCCTAGTCCCGGGTATTCCCCTCACCCACGCTGCGGTTGTTGTTTTTTTGTCTCGGAAGATATTTAAGGCCATGTTTCATTGTGTTCTTACACTTGAAGAAGATCGCTCTGCCCTTCGCTTCCTCTAGAGGGAACTAGGATCAAACGCTGCACCAGATGAGTTGGAGTGGAACGTCTTGCCCTTGGGGACGACTTACAGCCCGTGCTGCGCCTCCCCTGATCTCCAGAAGCATGTGAAAGAGATCGTCCAGGAACCATACGTGGGTAGAAGTGTGACCGAATCATTCTAAGTTGATATTTGCCTGGACGGCAAACCATGATGAAGCCAAGGAGTTGGTGGAGAAGTTGGTCCGATCACTAGGCTCCGGAGGGGCCAGCAACATCCGTTCTGTTGAAGCTCGCTCTATTAATGCGGAGTAATGGATCAACCAAAGTCAGACGCGATATGAAGTCTATTATTCTTGCTTCAATCCTAATCTCCCTGTCTTCTATGGTGATGGGAATCCAAGATGTCTTACTGAAGTAAGCATGAAGATTGTTTCAGTTGTCCTTAACGGGTAATTGAACCCAGCTGGAGACACACTGTCTCTGTCGCTGTCTCTTTTCCATGATGTTGACAGATGCCAGAGCTCTCCGTCTCAAAGCAAAGAGACAGAGATACCCATTGCCACTGCCCGAGAAGAGTGTACCCCACTGTAAGGGGACATTGCTCAGTCTGCAGATTGCTCCAGCAGACCATCCCGACAACAGGTTCCTAGTCCCGGGTATTCCCCTCACCCACGCTGCGGTTGTTGTTTTTTTGTCTCGGAAGATATTTAAGGCCATGTTTCATTGTGTTCTTACACTTGAAGAAGATCGCTCTGCCCTTCGCTTCCTCTAGAGGGAACTAGGATCAAACGCTGCACCAGATGAGTTGGAGTGGAACGTCTTGCCCTTGGGGACGACTTACAGCCCGTGCTGCGCCTCCCCTGATCTCCAGAAGCATGTGAAAGAGATCGTCCAGGAACCATACGTGGGTAGAAGTGTGACCGAATCATTCTAAGTTGATATTTGCCTGGACGGCAAACCATGATGAAGCCAAGGAGTTGGTGGAGAAGTTGGTCCGATCACTAGGCTCCGGAGGGGCCAGGCACAAACAAGGGAAGTATGACCAACTCCACCTCACCGTCCTTCACAATCTTATCCCTCAGACGCGATATGAAGTCTATTATTCTTGCTTCAATCCTAATCTCCCTGTCTTCTATGGTGATGGGAATCCAAGATGTCTTACTGAAGTAAGCATGAAGATTGTTTCAGTTGTCCTTAACGGGTAATTGAACCCAGCTGGAGACACACTGTCTCTGTCGCTGTCTCTTTTCCATGATGTTGACATATGCCAGAGCTCTCCGTCTCAAAGCAAAGAGACAGAGATGCCCATTGCCACTGCCCGAGAAGAGTGTACCCCACTGTAAGGGGACATTGCTCAGTCTGCAGATTGCTCCAGCAGACCATCCCGACAACAGGTTCCTAGTCCCGGGTATTCCCCTCACCCACGCTGCGGTTGTTGTTTTTTTGTCTCGGAAGATATTTAAGGCCATGTTTCATTGTGTTCTTACACTTGAAGAAGATCGCTCTGCCCTTCGCTTCCTCTAGAGGGAACTAGGATCAAACGCTGCACCAGATGAGTTGGAGTGGAACGTCTTGCCCTTGGGGACGACTTACAGCCCGTGCTGCGCCTCCCCTGATCTCCAGAAGCATGTGAAAGAGATCGTCCAGGAACCATACGTGGGTAGAAGTGTGACCGAATCATTCTAAGTTGATATTTGCCTGGACGGCAAACCATGATGAAGCCAAGGAGTTGGTGGAGAAGTTGGTCCGATCACTAGGCTCCGGAGGGGCCAGCAACATCCGTTCTGTTGAAGCTCGCTCTATTAATGCGGAGTAATGGATCAACCAAAGTCCACGAGATGTTACATCCCGTCTCACTTCAAGCCAGTTGGCACTGGTTATGAGCTACATGTGTTCAATGATGCCTCTGAGAAGGCATAATGGTGCGGTGGCTAATTTGAGAGCCACAATCCCACCTATTGAGGTCAGTGGAGATTTGTTATGTCTCTCTCAAGGTTGGCACCAAAACGTGTCCAGACCATCTTCCCCCGACTAGAACTCGAATCAGGTGTCAGTGGAGCTGAGCTGGCAGAGCTAGATGAAACTTGTCCCTCACATGTTGGATTGACAAGCACAATTGAGTTGACATGGATCAAGTCCGAGTCCTGTCGCTACCAGCCGATACATTGGTGCCCGATTTACTGACCCCGCGGTGTGACGGTATGTCGACACTGCCAAACAATACAGCTGATGAGCTTTCCCTTTCTCCACCAT
This sequence comes from Astropecten irregularis, assembly GCA_963971285.1. NCBI lineage: Eukaryota > Metazoa > Echinodermata > Asteroidea > Paxillosida > Astropectinidae > Astropecten > Astropecten irregularis. Next base: position 29,958,448 of record OZ020245.1, on the reverse strand, counting down.
TCCTTGCCGGCAGTTAACAGTGAGGAAGCAGATGCTGAACTCACCTCACCCACATCGCGCTCATGACCGCTGCAGCCAAGCCCGGTCCAGATGTTGACTTTAAACCAGTTTACCTCCTGGGAGGACTTAGTTGAGAACTACTGTGTCATCCTTTGCGAGCACGAGTGGTGGACGAAGCCTGAATTTCTGACAGCAGACGGACGTTCAACGACCGAAGTGCACTTGTTCCAGCGGGCACAGGCCGACAGCTTTCCAGAAGAAGTTGCTGCTCTTCGAGAGGGAAAGAGTGTATCCTCGAAGAGTCGTATGGCTAGTCTTGCCCCAGAGCTTAATGAGATCTCACCCGAGTTGGTGGAAGACTCCGTCATCCCTTGATGAGACGCTGAAACATCATGTAGTGCTGCACCCAAAGCACCCCATTCACTCTTCTCTTCATAAAGGAGGCCGATAGTCGCTTAGGACACTGCGGGACTGGGCCTGGGATAGTCCTTGCTGATCTGATCAGATTTTGGGTCCTACGTGGGCGCCGATCTATCCATAGCCTTCAGAGCCGTTGCTCCAGAAGCTTGAAGAGAAGAGGCACACCATTGGTACCAGGGGATGGGAAACCCCCATTCTATTCAGCCGGTGTGAACTGTTTTGGACCATTTTCAGTCTGCATTGGAAGACGGTCCGACGGTCTGCATTGGAAGAAAGATGGGGCATCACCTGGAAATGCATGACTACCCGTGCCATTTACCTCGACCTTTTGGAGTCCCTAGACTCCGATGCATTCCTGTTTGCCTTCAGTCATTTCAGATCTAGACGAGGAACTCCCCATGAGATCCTCTGTGACAATGGGACGAACTTCAAGGGAGGCCAGACGGAGAGGAGAAGGTAGCCAAGCAACCGGGTGCCTTTCAAGCTAAACCAGCCTGCTGCATCTCATTTTGGTGGCACCTTGGAGAGGGAGAGACGGTCTGCCCTCTATGCCTGAACTTAACCCAGTGTCTCCACCGGTTAATTTATCACTTGACCCCCGCCTGATATTCCATTAACAACCATAATTTGGTAAAATCTGTGAAGATTTGTTTCGGTGCTAACCAAAGTATAATTGTACATTTTAAAGGTAGTATCATATTTGGTAACATACCAAACAATACCGTTACAATTTGTATGCATGGAATGCTGTATTTATCCAGAAAAGAGTAAAAGCAGTGACAACAATTATTTTTGATCATTTAAAAATACTGTGGCAATTTTTCAGTTTTCTCAGAAAGTACCGTATGGGACTGAAATTTTCACAGATGACTGCTTCTGTATCTCCCTTGATATTTTTGACCATGAATCTGTATTTCTTTGATAAAAACCAAAATATTATATTACCTTTAACCAAATCACGGACGTCATAATATGTTTCCTTCATCACGTGTAGATAACGAATGCGATTCTCTGAAGCTTTCATTCAGACGATGGTTGATCAGCCGTTGACTAACTTTCTCAAATTCTTCAAAATTCTTGACTATTTTTTTCTGCAAGAAAACAAATAAAGGACATGTAGTGGGAAGAATTCCACTGACGACCACCACTTAGTGCACAACTACGGAACCAACAGAGGGTGCCGCTTCTAGTACAATTTGTGGATTCATAAATCTCTCCAGATAAACAGCTGGGAGTTTGAAGTAACTTCTAACATCAATGGATTTTCTACGAACTATAAATAATCCCGTCCACATTTTCGAAAATGAAATGGACGATTTCGCATCCAAAAAACAAAAACAAGGTTCTATACTTTCTCATGGCTGATATATTTAGTCAGTGTTTGCTGAAAAACGTATTAGAGGGGGGAGGGGGAAGTTCAATAAATCACAAGCAAAATAATAATAAAGGTCATAAAATGAAAAGATCACACAAAGAGGCAATTTTCTGTTTACAATGTAAAAGGTGCGTGTTGACACACGAAATCCTTTGTGACGCTTAAAGGCTTTTTTCCAGATTTCCCTTCGGATGTTGTTCATTTTTGGCATTTTGTCAGTGTTTACGGTTCCATAGTTCTCAGGGCCGCTAGGTCGGAGAGTGCCGATGGACATAAAAGTATCGATGAATGCAGTCTACCAAAGCGATTTCAGCTGGTTTGAAATTCATGAAGCTCTCAAAAATCGCAGTTTTCTCGTCAGGTGTTTTTCTCCAATTCATTAACAGAATAGGCCTTTATCTTATGTTCGTTGGTTATCAAAGGAACACTACACCTACAATCGACATGATTAGGGGAGTGAATCGCTCTTGCTTTGATTGAAAAATGCTTTGTATCGAAAACAAAACACGTCAATTATGTGTAGCACAATAAAGCGCGCCAGGAATGAGGTAAGCTGCTGCACTTGCTAGGCGCCAGTGGTCTTAACTATAACTTCGTCCAAGGGAGATGGAAATAAGGAAGATTCATAGAGTACTTTGTAATACCTGAATACATATTTATAAATAACTTTGGAACAATTTAAAGGAAGACGTTCCTATCATTAGCCTAGGCTAAGCATATATTTATATGTATAGTGTGCATTATCTATAGCCTAGACTACAGGTTACAGACAACAGTATAATACATATACAAGACGGCATAGGCTGCGAGTCCAAATCCATATCCATGGGATAAATTCAAATTTTCACCCTCAACAATTTTGCTGTCCAACTTCTCCATTCCTTTCCGTGGTCTGCAGCAACAGACACATCGTCATTCTCATGTGTTTCACATCCTTTTTATTTCAACTCGTTCTTAAAAAAATTATGACATTATTTCTCTACCATGGCGTTCTTCTTCTAAAGCATCTCATTTCAAATGCTGCAATTATTTTCTCCAGCCTTTTGTTTGAAGTCCAAGATTGGCAGTTATGATGATTCCAATGGATTATTTGGAATTCTGTGATTTGGCTTTATTCAGTGGTGCTTTTGCGAATTGAAAACAATTTGTTTTCTCATTTCGCATCAGCTCGTTTAGATCCTGCGGTTAAATCAGTATCATCCGCGAAGTGGAAAAGCATCCGTCATGATCACTCCTAGAATGATGGTTGCATTGGTGAGAGTATGCAACCTTGGCGCACTCCGACATTTGTCTCAAACCATTCCAAATGAACACTCCTCAATCACATTGCTGATTTGTCGTCCGCACAAAACCACAAGGCTCTCATCACAAGGCGACCGCCACAAATGGTGTCAGAAGTGGGATTTGCGTCGTGGGTAATGAACAACTTGAACTCAACAACAGGCGGAGATGCTTGAATTGAAGGGAAAATTGAATGTATCCGGACTTACCAGACACGCCAAACGCATCGACAATAACACTTCGGCGGCTGAGAGGGACACTCGCGCGTTTGCTCAGGAGGGTTTATAACTTGAAACGCGGGTCGGCGCACTAGACCGTACGCAACACAAACAAATGAAGTTTTTGCACTTTAGCGGAAATATCTTGCTATGGATAATAGCATGTGTTTGCGATGATGTAAGCCTGTGGGGATTCAATCTTTTCCTCTACCGAATTGCTGGAAAATTATTGGGTGATTATTATAATTTAGTAGCTGACAACTTAAATAAGGCTGAATTGTATGTTCGACAAGTACAGTGCGCACAAAATTACTGATCACAAAGAAGTACAAATTGGTTCCAGTGTGAAGGTCATTTGGATAAAACGTGATAAATAGACCTAAATAATAAAAATAATCAGTAAAAACAAAACAGCCATGTAGTCTTGACAACGATTGTTGAAGTTAGACTTTCACACATGCGCAATACAAATATTTTCACCAACAAACCTAAGTGGGGTGCTAAGATAAGTGGGTTACTAAGTTGTTTCGTGAATACGTCCTTAAGCGCCAAACTTAAGTTAGTGGGGTGCTTGCGACTTAAGTCCATAACTTAAGTACCCCACTTAGTAAGTTTCGTAAATACCGGCCCTGGGGAGTATTGAGCGTCCGCCCTCTAGTTTATTAGTATGTATCTCTGTCTTTCGATGACTCCCATCGGTGATAGAGTTCTCTGCGGGGTTGGGAGCTGAACATCCCCAGGGGAATCCCCTCGAAGCAGACCCCAAAGCTCTCCTGGAAGGTTGTGTCGCCAGATTAGCAAAAAGCTCAAGGTAAAGATCAAGGCTCATAAAAGGGGTTAATTGTTCCAGCTGGATCTCAAGGTCCAGAGGGGTACACAAACCCTGTCCTTCGAAACAAACAAGGAACCGCTTCTTCAGACCAGTGAAATCAAGGAGGCATTTGACAGATCTTTTCCTGTCATCCTTGAGACCTTTGAGAAATGATCAAGAGTGCTGACTCTATACTATGGCTGAGCATCGCCAGCCACTTACAGGAGGCTCTTCCATCCCACGCTGTTCATCATAGTGAACCTTTCCCCGCCTCCAACAGTCTCCAACAAATGGGTTAACTTGGTAAACATATAGGCTGTGACCGAAGTGGCTCCCATTCCCAAAGGCGATTACTCTATCGCCTTGCGGCGATGGTGTTCTGAAAAGCTTGTGTTCCGGTGCTGCCTGCAGTGATAAGATTGTACTGGCGGATGGCTTCATCAACATCACGGAAAGTGTGCACGGGGTGTCCCTGGCGGCGCAGGTCTTTATTCAGCAAGTCAAGACGTTCAGCCCACTTGCGCGACCATTCGGCCTCTAAAGGCTTTGTCATGTCATTTTCGCTCCTCGTCGGAACCGCTTAACGACCGAGAAGAGAAGGTTTGACCCTGAGAACACGAGCGCGTTCACCAATTCTCCACCTAACAAGCATCGCTATAGAGACCATCTTGTTGTTGCCGGAGTGGCGGCTGTACAGAAGGAAGAGCGTTTACTTCAGTATGTCAGAGGGGAGTATCCCCTGCTTCACGAGCATATGCCGACATATAGCAAAAAGTATGGCCGTTCGTCTAATCCGATAGGGGCGGCTTTTGCCCGCGTGCTTCTTTTTGTAGAAGGGGGCGCGGACTTTTGCACATAATAGTGCGGCGCCAACAGCGACAGCTGCGAGGACTGCATACGCTGTCCATGCGCTCTTCGCATTGGAAGGCGCTGTCTCAGCTGCGGTTCCAGGCGGAGTTTCAGCGGTTTCGGCAGGCTGGGTGGGAGTTGTTTGAGAAACCGGATACCCTCTTTGGCCTTTTAAAGCTGTTTCTTGTTTTGCTTTTATGGCCGCCGCACCCTTTTGACCAGCCGCGACTTTCTTCTGGTTCTTAGTACGGTTAATTGTCACCCCTCTCTTGAGAGGTCGCATGCTGGGCAGGCTCTTCTGACATCGATTTCAAAGTCGTCTCCTTCATTCCTCCGTGTACATATTTGCAAGAGATTCCTGATCTACAAATCGGTACGCCGTCATCGCCGCCGTCAGTGGAGCTAGGTACATGCCATAGCGATAATGTAGCTCACAGCAAGCAGTCGTCAGTGCATGGTGAACAAAGGGGTCTTCGGAAAGGTCTGAGACAAGTTGGGGCCTATTTTCAGGCGGAATGGGGTAGACCTCCACCCGCTAACAGCGCATACATCTGCAGCGCGGTAGCTCAGAGCATTTTTGTCATTGAGGCCCCAAGGCGCGCCTCATAGCGTCCGTAGTGTTTGGAGACCTCGTCATAGGTCATCTCGTCAACTTGTGCGAGAGTCGGTTGTTTACCTAGATATTTATTGGCTGTACCACCAGCCACGATTGCCGCCAGACGGGCTCGTTTTTGTTATTGTCTCTCCGTATTGGTTCTTCTTTCGTTTGCTCGTGAGCTTCCACTCTTCACAACTGCAACTCGGTTGAGGAAAGCCATGTCCTTGTGTCGTCATCCAGAAGAGTGATGCCATGATCACCATTGGGTGGGCCGGTATTGAGGGCAGGGGTGCGTTCCACTCCAGCTAACTAAGCGCACGGCGCACAATGTGCGCCACCGTTTTCAAACCGGAACGCGCTGTTCGCCAAACACGCACACAACGTTCGCCTAACATAGCTAACGGTGTAGAGGAGGTCTTTGCTGAAGTTGGCTAATTACATTGAACACGACACCGACATCGACACGCGTATATTCGTATAGCTGCCGGCCCGCGAAGTTTAAAGTTGTCTTTTTTCCTAGAAGAAAGCCTTGCTTTGAGTTGTTATCCATAACGATGCTGCACAACGGTCCATGGAATGTACTGTCGAGTCACTTGTTCCAGCGGTGTAAAGTTGAGTTGAGTTGAATTTTCATGTCCATACGTTTTATGCGCTCAGCGCCAGCCCTAACAACCCTGCGTTTCCCAGAGTGCTTTATCTCCGATAAGGTCCATGTTAGGCGAACGTTGTGTGCGTGTTTGGTGAACAGCGCGTTCCAGTTTGAAAACGGTGGCGCACATTGTGCACCGTTAGCTGGAGTGGGACGCACACCCCGAACGGGTAAAAGACCGTTTTGCCGCAGCCAGTCTGCACGCAAATAAACGCGTGCCCAAATTACAAACCGTTGAAAAAACGCCCATTTTCAATGCTGATCTGCGCGTCCATGATGCAATGTGCCAGCCGTTTCTGCCTTTTTTTTTGTGATCTGGCCTGTGACTGCCTGTGACTCCCTCTTTGATAGGTACTTTTTACATCTCAGGTCCTTGGCGACTGCAGCGACCTCGAGATGGCGCTTTGCTGAAAGGGCCGCTGGCGAAATATTTCCTGACCTCATCCCACTGCTGGTATGTCCGTATTCCCTGGGAATACAACTGGTTTGGCACCCCTTCGATCGAGACCTCGACTTTTTCAATTTTGGGATTGTACAAAGATTGTGTTTCGACTGAACGCTGCTGCTGCTTCCTCATCCTCAGACAGCAAGAGTATGACCAACCGAGAAGTGAAGGAACATTAACGCAGACAACCTGCCTAAGACTTTCAACTGCTCTTTGATGATCTAACACCATACTACGAAGAGAACCACATCCGTGCCAAATCCATCAAAGACACAGGTCTGTGTTTTCCACCTGCGTAATCGAGAAGCCAATCGCCAACTGAATGTCTATTGCGACCGCCTAGACCGCTGTCTCTCCTTCAAGACCCACGTTGAGAAGACAAAAGCCAAAGTCTGCACAAGAAACAATATCCTCAGCAAACTCACCGGGTACAAGATGGGGTGCCAGCCCACACACTCAACGAGCTACATCCTTGGCCCTTTGCTTTTCATCTGCTGAGTATGCATGCCCAGTCTGGGAAAGATCTGTCCACGCGAAGAAGGGTCTAGCCATCAATGCTAATTGTCGCCTTGTCTCAGGCTGCCTCTGACCAACACCTATAGACAACCTATACATACTATCCGGTATAGCGGCCGCCAGACATCCGACGCAGGGCAGCAAACTGATGACCACAGATGAACGGCACCCCATATTCCAGAAACCTGCAAATCCCCCTCTGAAGTTCAGGAGAAGCTTTCTCAACGAAGTCACCCCTAGTGAGTATGCTGAGAGTACCAGAGCCATCTTGTGGGCAAAGAAGCTAACAAATCTTCCACCAAGAACACGAAGAGCTCCCCCCCTGGTGCTGACAAATAAAATCGCTACCTAGACTGAATGGAAATGCCTAATAACAGACTGAGAACTTGAACTGGCCGATGGAGGGTGTCTCTCAAGAAAGTGGGGCTTTCAAGACACTGATGATGTGACCTGTATATGTGGCACTGAGCCACAAACTATGGAGCACCTCTTGAAGTGTCCTTTATTGGATCAGAAATGCAAAGCTGAGGACCTTGCAGAGTACAATGATGTTGTTAGGACCTGTGTCTACGATAAGAAGAAGAAGAAGAAGAAGCAGAAGCAAGAGTATTCCCTTCAAGCTTCGAGCGGGGACGTTCAGGTTGATATTCCACAGAGTCTGACTATTGTCGAGGGTAACCTTGCGGTGGCGCAATATATTACAAGCCGACCAGCATACCGACTGCGAATCGTGCGGGCCAGATCGGCTCGCTCACAGTGTCAAACTCGAGAGAGATGTCGATGGTGTAGGTGGCCTTGCTATCATCAGCAGCCTTGATAACGCGGCTGTAGTCGTCGAAGGTCAGCTCGTATTCCAATCGGTCACCAAGGGCGGACTGAAAGACGAGTCAAGTACAGTCGAGTCCAGAGAGATGAGGTGGTAAATGCGAGGCGGGCTGTTCCAGGAACAATCACATCCTGATCACCGAGGTTGGGAAAGCGGACCAGGAGCTGCTGATTCTGGTCGATGGTAGACGGATTGTTGGTTACAACTACGCACTGCCTTTGAACCCAAGTGGTTCTCGCAGGCTTCGGAAAGGATTCAGTTTGCGTCCGTACTTTGTCGACGCCATGGTTTTTGCGTGTGCATATTGAATTTTGATAAAGTTGAGTGTGTTCAATACACAGGTTTCAACCAACATGGCAGAAGGTGGCTTTGAAATTTGGCGATTTTGGTAACTCTGAGGAGTTGCGGCGGCCCCGACGATGAAGAGACTGGGTTTATGGACTTCCCCGATCCGTAGCACCCTCAAATGAGCAAACACTTCAAGATTCCGGTAACCACATTGACCAACTCCGTAAAAACGAACTACTAGACCAGCGAGAACGTTTAGTAAGGTCTTTCTATGATACGATAAAACGTGACTACGATCTTCAATGTAGAATACGAGCGGTTTGAGGTAAAAATGTGTGAGATGCCCGCAGATTTGGACCGAGGGGCACAAAAGCTGTTCGAGACTTTCTCAACCTGCCCGGGTACGACAGCACACTGTATCATATAAATTCCGAGCTCGAATGGCTTGCAGAAAAGGCCGCTGCCGCTGTGATCTCAGTATATCAATTGAGTCTTTTACCGCAGAAGACATGTCCCTTAGAGAGCTTCTAGGACTCGAAAGAGCTCTTAAAGATTTTGTGCGGCGCAAAAGCGGTGCAAAGAGAGCAGGCAGGCAATCGCGGATTATTGCAACGATCTTTAGCCGGAACGACTAAACGAGCGGATCAACTAGAATACAAACTACATAAGCTTTCGTAGTAACAACTACTTCATCAGATGTAATGACACTTCATCAACATGAGTATACAAGGGTGTCCAGGAAAAAAACCGCAACACTGTGTCGGGACCCATTCATTATGTTAAATTCGAACTGATTATCACTTCAAGATTCAGAAACAAATCTCCACAGATTTGCCTTCACAGGGTATAAAGATTGGTGATGGTAGAAACATACCGTTGACATTTTTCTGTATGAGATCTCCGTAAGATAAAAATAACGATGGAAATATTTAAAATACTGTGGGCGCTATTCAGTGTTTTCTCAAAAATTGCAAAGAGTATGGGACTGGGAATTTCACAGTTGACTGTATATTTCCTGATATTTTTGCACATAACTGCATTTCTTTGACAAAAAGTATGAAATTGAAGGGCATGTTATTCGTAAAGGTGAACGGACCAGATGCATTCATTTTGAATCTTGCCAAGATCAAAATGTTTTGGTGCATGATTTTACTTTTCTTTCTTGATAAGAACAGCATTTTAGGCAGCATAAAATTCACAGTATTGTTTCTACCAATACCGTCTTTATACCATTGTTATACGTAAATCCATGATTACATTAGCATAACAAATGCTGTACTTTAAGTATTAAAAAAAATACTGCCAAAATGACTGCCAAACGAACAAAGATAGTTGACTATTGGGGTCACAACCAACATAGGGCTGGTTTTTGTTCTTTTAAAAGATCAAAAATAAAAGATGAACAGAGACAAATTGACTGGAGCGGGATTCGAACCGGCGACCTCCTGAATACCGTACAGGCGCTCTACCAACTGAGCATCCAGCCCTACGTTGGTGGTGACCCCAATAGTCAACTGTCCTTGTTCGTTTGGCAGTCAGAAGCCATGAAACCACGCACACACCGCCACACCCCAGGGATCGTTTCAATGATATACGCAGCAATGCTGCAACCTGGGAACGATACATGGGGGATCACTCAAAGAGGATACGGCTTTTTAATTAATATATCCACTTAAAAATACTCGGTCAGTTTCCCTTGTGGTTATTTCACGGAAAAATAAAAGATAACAGATTTAAGAAGTAATGTGGCTGTTTTTCACTGTTTTCTCAAAAAGTGGGCCCGTATGGCGCTGACATTTTTACAGATTACTTTTACTGTATCTGTTTGATATTTTTGCCCATGAATCTACATTACTTTAACACAAACCAAAGTATTATATTATCTTTAAGACCAACAATGATAAGGATAAACTGTACTTCATTGAGCACTACACCAGGGGTCAGGCTAACGCCATCGTTAAGAGATGTACATGTATGTATGGTGATGACGCAACACAAGCTCTTACCTGACCAAAGATCTCAACATGGAGCAGGAAATTAATCATTAACAGAACATCCGAATGATTGGAGCAAAATTGCCATATATTAGGTGAGAGACGTGGAGAAATAAAGCTGATGATAGCCAAGAAGAAGGGAACAGGATGATGGCGACATAACCAAACGGTGCAAAAGGGAAAAGTAAACAAGCCAAGTCCCAGAGTAGCAAAGCCACCAGTTTAGCACAACTGGGCAGTGAACCACAGCAGAAGGCACTCAAGGCAAACAACACAGCAAATATTTATTTGCAGTGATGTCAACCACTGTGTGGAGAAATGCGGGTGTGGAGAACTTGCGCAGTGTTGATCAGTAAGCCATACGAGGGGAGAATTTAAGTCTGCTGTGGCCCATGCTTCGGACACTGTAAGAAAAGGGTGAAGTGCAACATCTGTCGACGTTGGCACCCTACCGTGTTTCATTGAGTGGAAAGGGCCACGGCAAACATCTGACACCAGGTAACCACAACCAACCCCTCTGATGAAAACAAGCATCATATATCAAAACAGGTAACAACAGAGGCAAAGGACAATGTTAAGTGCAGCTTAACAAACTCCAGTACAAGCCAATCTGAATCACTCCCTGGAGTTGTGGCAGTCGTAAGATAAAAGAGAGACTGGAATGCAGACCACTAACATGCATTTTAGACTCTGGCAGTAACGCAGTGTTCTTTGCTGAAGACGTAGTTAACCCGGCTTGCAGAGAAAGGCCGGGCAGTGAACTTGGGGTCGGTGGGTTCGGTGTGTTATCTGACTTGGAGATAATGGATCTTCATGTCGAGACAATTCCTAAGTCTGCCAGAAGTTGAGAAACAAATACCAGTAACCAGATAAGATATTTTCACAGAATGACTTGAAAGAGTGGCAGTACTTGGACAGAGTTGACCTGCCACATGTTGATGCTGAGGTGGGACTGTTGATCGGAAACAATGTTCCCAAAGCTATGGAACCCCTTGAAGTAATGAACGGCAAATATAGTGTCCCTTTTTGCTTGTCGATCGGTCCTTGGTTGGCAGGTTTGTTTTTCAGGTCAACAAAGGGTCATCTCCCAAGTAACAGTGTGAAAGCCAGAGCAGATGTTGATGGACAGCTGCAGAATCTTTTCAATCATGACTTCAATGAGAGAATTATAGACGATAGGCCAGATAATTCCAAAAGAGGATTGGATCTTTAACCAAAAAGTGAACTCCATCAGAATGGTTGGTGACCACTAATGAAATTGCGCTCCCACTGAAGCAGAATGAAGTTAGAATGCCTAACAACAGACCACAGCCAGAGCAGAGAATGGCCCACCTTCAACAAGGAGTATTACAAGCTACGTTGAATCCATGTTCCTGCCTCATCATGGCGTCATGCATCTACTTATGGGTGGTGTTTGACTGAAATCAATAGTCTCCTAGGTGTGCTGACAAGATTCAAACAATATTAAGTTGCTCTCATGTCTGACATCGAGGGTTCTGCTTCCAAGGTAGGACAGTGATTTCCTAAGGCTGCTTTTGGTGGCAACATCCAGAAACCATTGGCAGAGTACAGAATGGAGGTCCATGTGTCTGGTGTGGTCTCACCTCCTTCATGTGCTAACTACGCACTTAAGAAGACTGCGGATGACCAATGCAGAAAATGAAGAAATTTTTGGCACCATCCACCGCATTTTCTATGTCGACAATTGCTTGTGAGTTGAGTCAAAGACTTGACTGAAACATGCAGAAAGGGAGTTTTCGAAATCACAAAGTGGGTGAGCAAAAAAGACGAAAGTTCTGGAGTGCATTCCCGAAGAATGGGGAAAAAACATCAACATTGATGCTGAAAGGATGCCAGTCGAAAGAACACTCGGATGTGGTCTACAGAAGACTGGAAGATGAAGAGTTTCGATACAAAATAGAAATAAAGAAAAAACCTCCAAGGAGAGGTATCGTATCAACTGTCAGCTCTGTCTTCGATCCCTTGGGGATGTGTTGCCCCAGTTACTCCAAGCTAAGCAGATACTTCAAGCTGCATGCTGTAACGCAGTTAGCAAGAAGAAATTCCACCCGAGTTGAAAAGAAAGTGCCAAAATTGGCAGTTGGGGCTTCCAAAACTGGTGGATTTCAAGATGGCGAGATTTCTTAAGCCTGCTGAGCCAAATTCAGTTACCTTACACTACTTTGGTGATGCTAGTGAGATGGCGCTGCGCCTCGATACCCGGTGAGGCTTAACATCCTGTCATCCTTCCCAAAGACAACCATGTGTCAACGCTCATTCTGAGATGCATCCATGTGACATTTGGGTATAGCGGAAGAAACCATGTACTCGCATGCTTCATTGGATGACTGGTTCCAACTCAGCCAATCAGAAGAATAGTTAGCAGATGTGTGATATGCAGGCGCCACAGAGCAAAGGTCATGAGCAAAAGATGGCAGACCTGCCAAGAGACAGGTTCAACCTTGATGAATGGATTACTCTGGCCAAAGTTAAATGGGGTCGGATTTATGCTGATGCGCTACGGCGTAATATTTACATGTTTGGCTCCACGCGCTGTGCACATTTGATAAGGCTGATTCCCTAGACACCGACTCCTGCATTGATGTTATCCGAAGATCGTCGGTGTAATTGTGAAAGAAATGAGAGCTGACAATGGTACCAATCTCGTGGGTGCCGAGGAGCTCGGGAGAGAGATTAACATCTGGAACCAGATTCTACTGAACAATGCCTTGTTGCAGAGAAACATTCAGTGGACCTTCAACCCACCTGGAGGATCTCACCATGGAGGCGTATGGGAAAGGCAAATAAGCACCGTGACTGATGAGAGCTTGGACTTTCTACTTTGTGAGGTGGAGAGTATTATCAACTGTAGACCTCTTAATGTGTGAAGGAGTACTTACTTACAGCAATAGCAGGAAAGACTGAAGTGGTTTGCGCCCCAACCTAAATATCAGATTGGTGACTTGGTATTGGTTCTAGTGGATACATCTGTCCCAAGGAACTTCTGGCAACTAGCTAAAGTGATACGCACAATACCAGACCAAGAGGGCTTCGTTCGGAGTGTGGATGTGAAAACCAGGATGAATGTCTACACCTGCGGCCAATTTCATAAAACTGTTAAGCACAAAAAGCCTGCTTAGCACAAAAATGTCTCGCTCAATCAAACAAACCACCATTGAAAATTCCATTTGATATTCATGGTCAGCAAACAACAGCCAAAGAACAATAACAAGTGATACACAACAAATGGATATTTGGTTGTTAACCCTGCTTTTATTAAGACAGAAATGTCATGCTTAGCAAATTCTTGTGCTTAACAGTTTTATGAAATTGGCCCCAGGCCGATCACCAAGTTATATGGATCTGGCCGGTGTTGTGCCTTGAGGCTGCCGTGGCTGAGAGGTGTGCGATGGTGATGCCGGGATAGCTGGAGGTTCCTCCGGGCCTGTCGGGTCATCCTGGCTGGTCTGCATGGTATTCCTTGGGCATGGCAGGGGAAGGTCTGGCAAATGGGCTGGTGCTGGCGGTGCATCGGGGCAACGGTCTCCCGGGTGAGCAGTGGATGGTGGCACTGGGGCTGCTGCGGGGCCTGGCACCATGACCATGGGCGCACGGGGAATGACTGGCTGGTACTTGCGCAGGAACTTTCTGTTGCGCAGGGTGACTCGTCCGGAGCCGTCCACTCTCACCACGTATTGGTCGAATTGGCGTACCTCGGCCACAATGCCAGTCTTGTCCCATTTGGTGGGGTGGGGGCCCATATGGTTCTGGATGCGAACACAGTCCCCTGTGACCAAGGGTGGAAGGGGTCTTGTGTGCTCAGATAGGCGCTCAGCAGCACGCATGTGACGGTTCCTAAGTGCCTCTTTCCGCGACTGTAGGGTCTCCTGCCATGTTCGGTGGGGCTTGTATTTGCCCGGGTGGATAGGGATGAAGTCCCTGATGGGGCGGCCGAAAATGCACATAGCCTGAGAGAGATGTGTGTCACGGTCAGGGGTGTTGCGGTACTGGAGCATCGCTCCCTGGAAGTTGTCGGTGTCGAGTGACCCAGTGGCATCGGTGTTATCTGTGATGAGACGCTTCACGGTCTTGACGCCGACTTCTGCACGGCAATTGCCATGGGGGAAGGCAACTTGTGGGATGAAAGTTCGGGACCGCCGTCTGACGTCAGTTCATCACTGATGCCATAAGTTACAAAGATGCGACGTAAAGCAGTGATGAGGCCGGCAGCGCCGTTATTCGCTGCCTCCACAATCGGCCAGTTGCTGTACCTGTCCACAGCCACGAGGTAGTTCCGGCCACGGTAGTGGAAGTAGTCGGACACGAGGTACTGGAACGGATAGGCCGGATAGATGGGAGGGGTCGGGGGAGCGCTTGGTTGTGAGGGTGCCATGCGATTGCAAGGTGAACAGCGTGCCCGCATCTCAGTGATGGCTGGTGTCATGCCTGGCCAGAAAAATGAAGATTCTGCCCGTGAGCACATCTGGGAGATACCCTGGTGGGCTGAGTGTAGGGCCTGGAGCACTCGATCCTGAAGGGATGGAGGAATGACGATGCGATCATTGTAGAGGACCACCCCATCAAAGCTTGTGAGATTGTCACGAAATTGGTGATACTGCCGGAGTTCAGGGGGAAGTTCACCACGATGCTCGGGGAAACCGTCCACGACAGTCTCGATCAATTTTGACATGGTGGGATCGCTGGTAGTTGCGAGACGGATATCATCCCATGTGATAGACCTGATTACCTCTGTTGTGTGGGAGGTTGTCTGGGAGCAAATCTCGGTGGTGTTCTGGTCGTGAGTGCAGAGGGCAGTGAGGAAGTCACATGGTAGATCTTGCTGATGGGAGGGGTGAAGAATGGTTGCCACGTCATCCTGGAGACGCATTGGTTTGGGCTCACCAACCGGGTGGCGGGAGACTGCATCCGCTGCGGCATGGCGCACTCCAGGTATGTGGACAATGCGAAAGTGGTATCGCAGTGACTTCTCTTTAAGGTTGCGGAGACGAGGGTTCGGTATGTCGTCAAGGGATCTGTCACTGAATATCTTGAGGAGGGGTTTGTGATCAACGGCCACGATGAGGACAGAGCAGCCAAGGACAAAGTGGCGTGCCTTGTCGAGCGCATCAACGACCGCGAGTGCTTCTCCTTCCACTGGGGCATACCGTGACTCTGCCCCTGACGTGAAGCGACTCCCGACAAGCGTGATCTTCCAGCCAGTCTTGCAGCAGAAGGGCTTAGTGGAAGGGCAGGTGCAGTGCTTCTGGAGTAGCCAGAATCCGATGCCATCCTTGCTCCAATCGGTGGCGAGGCAGGTTGGCTTGGTCTTGTCAAAGATCTCCACCCCTTTGTGGATCTCGCTGATGATCAGGGATTTTGAGACCTCAAAGATTCGGTTCAGTTGATCTGTCCAGACAAAGCGTGTACCAGGCTTAAGGAGTTCACGAAAGGGCAGCATCCGTTCGGCGGAGGCGAAGGCATAGGAGACTTGGTTTACCAGGCCGAACCAGCTGCGGATGACAGTGATGTTGCGAGGGGTGGGGAAGTTCTGGATGGCCTCTAAATACCGAGGGCAGGGGCGGACAGTGCTCGGAGTGACCTCAAAGCCGGCAAACTCGACAGTAGTCTTGGCAAACGAGAACTTGGAGGGGTTCAGTGTGATGCCGTTGCAGCCACAGATATCAAGCCACTCAACTTAATAGCAGTGAGAACTTCCTTGCGTTTGCCAGTCACGTTTGCAAGGTATGCATCACATTCATCATCAGAGTCAGAGATAGAATCTGCATTCTCATGCACGGCATGCACCTTGGTTTTCTTGCACTTCGCCTTGAAGTGATTGCTCCCTTTGCAGTTGGAACATGTTTTGCCCCAAGCAGGGCAGTCAGCTTTTCTCACCATATGGGTTAGACCACAGTAATTGCACTCACGTTTGCCAGACGGTGCAGTAGATGATTTAGAGTGTGCGGGAAATGACTTGTGCTTGTTCGTGGTTTTGCGAAAAGTAGTCGATCCTTGCCTGGATCCACCATGTCCACGAACTTGCTTTCAGACAGAAGATTCTGGCCTCAGAATCCTTCCTTGTGTGGTAGCATTCTCTGCTGCCTTGCAGATGTTCACACAAAGATCCAAGGTTAACTTGGTTTCCCGCAGTAGCAGTTTCTGTGTTTCCTGGTCACTAATTCCCAGTACGATGCGGTCTCTGAGAATTATGTCTTGTGAGTCCTTGTGATAGTTGCAAGTTTTCATCATGCTACGAATAGCTGCAAGGAATGACTCGAAAGATTCACCATCCTTCTGGTCTCTCTTGTTGGAAAGAAATCGTTCATAAGTTTCATTAACTTCGCCAACTGCAAATAAGTCAAACTTGGCCAGTATTTGAGTTGTAGTCCGAGAGTTCTCCTCAGTAGTGAACTGAAATCCATTGTAGATCTTCAGTCCTTCATCGCCAAGTGTATGGAGAAGCAGAGCAAAATGATATGCCCGATCATGGGTGGTTTGGTTATGACAGCATAGTTCACCCATTTCTGCTTGAATAGCCTCCAATTCTCCGATAGATGTCTCACATTCCCAAAGTCTGGGGGATGTGGTTGCTTTATTCTGCTGATTGGCGATGCTACAGCCATTAATTGTGACACGAGCAAGAGATACAGTTTACACAGCGTCAGTTCATGTACAATACAGACAGTGTACGTACAGTCAGTAGCGATACGACAAAAACAAACAAAATGGCGGCTCCGGCGGGTTTCCAGACCGGACGAGAATAACTTGGAGGGGTTCAGTATGATGCCGTTGCGGCGACAGATATCAAGCCACTCAACTGCCTGGAAGAATGCCTCCCCGATTGTATCTGACCACAGCAGGGTGTCGTCCACGCACTTGGTCTTCCGTGGGATGTCAGCGACGATTTCATCGAATCGGCGGCTGTAGCCATCACCTGAGGCGATGTACCCTTGTGGGGCAACACGGTACCGGTAGCGGCCCCACGGGGTGATGAACGTTGTGAGATGGTGGTCCTTGTCGTCAAGGGCAATGCTGTGGTAACCGTTCCACGCACCAAAGATGGTCTTGCGTGTGTTGGGTGGGACTGCACGTGCCTGGTGGAAGGGCGACTGGGTGTGGTGGGTCTCACGGAGGGCGTGGCGATTGAGTGGTTGCAGATCGACAGTCCGCCTGGGCTTGCCAGATTTCTTGGCGCAGATCACCATCTTGTGGCACCAAGTGACCGGTGTGCCGACAGGGACTGGTTCAATAACACCAAGGCGTACATCTCTGTCAAGGCCTGCCTTGACATCATCCTGCCAGTGTAGTGGGACGGGGATTGGTGTGTGGTGAGCCACTGGTCGAGCATTGGGATTGATCATGAGTTGCAGTGGGGGGCCAGACATCATGGGGAGTGGCTGATACTCACATACATTGATTGTACTGGACTTATAGCGCTGTAGCAGCCAGGTCTCGAGCCTCCCTCGGTTCTCCTCTGTGGCTGGGAATGGGAGAGATGGGGGTGGAGGTGGTGTCGCCTGGCGTCGTGGGCACTCACATATGTGGGTAACGCAGGAATCGGGTGTGGGTATCTCTGTGGCAGCGGAGTCCTGACTCGGCTCTGAATCCAGTGGGGTCATGTGATTCTCCAATTGTAGGGAATGTGGTGGGTATCATGCCAAGTGCGACGCAAGCCTGCTTTGACAGGAACAGCCTGTCAGTGGAGTCAGTGAAGTACACTATCTGGCGCGTTTCAAGTGTCTCCCTAGACGGGGAAGTCCCAGAGATGCGGAGGACAAGGGCACCTTTGATGTCGATGGCATGGTTGTTGGCAGCAGTCATTTGCATAGTGACAGGAATGAGGTGGCGCCTTTCCAGGCCCAGCTTGGGTAGGAGCTTCGTGCCGGCTAAGCATGACTGCACGAGACTGGAGGGACATAATAATAGTGGTACAGTCAGGTGCAGGGCAGGATATGGTGTTCATCGTTGGGCCGGTGGCGCTGTCGTCATAAATAAGTACTGCTACTCCTTGTTAATTAAACAATGATGACAGCGTCTGCTGAAGAAGAATGAAAGGAAATCATGATCCTCTAAACATGATTGTTTATGTAAGTAATCTTCAACAGTGCTATATGTTCCCAAAAGTCGGACAGCCTTCAGAGACTGAGCTTTTAATCATGTGGCGCCGTCTTGGAACCTTTCAGAGACACTTAAGGCTCATATAAGTCATGATTTTTTTCTCCTAAATTAACTGTTATACCTGTAGGCTTATGTTTTTTTTCAAAGAATTGTTCTATGCGAGCTTTATTATTTTTCTTTCTTCCTGGTTACGATTGTTAAAAAAAGTTTATGTATTTTCAGAAAGAGCAGGCAGCGGTCTGAGAAGTGAGAGACTAGATTTAGTGCTTTAAAAGTATTTATCCTTACTATTATTATGTCCCTCCAGTCTCGTGCAGGTGTCGTGAATAATTGTATCTTTACAAAATTCTAGGTTTTTCTGAATTTCCATACTAAATTACATTTCTGCAAGATCACAGCGCAACTTACTACCGCATATATAACTATCTGACATCTAATTTAATACATGATAGCACTGTATGCATGGTTCCATGGCTTCTGACTGTCAAACGAACAAAGATGAGGATAATTTCGGATTCCAACAGAACATCAAAGCAAAAAGGTGGACATCGGAGTCGAAGAATGATGATGAGCCACAACAGGATCAGTATTTGCTCACAGGATTCTTGAGCGATCATTTTATAGACCGCAAAACAGACGTGGTCCAAAGTGTCAGAAATAACAGTCCGATGGAGTAACACTATACAACGATGAACAGCTACAACGAAAACACATCTTCTCAGCGGAGCGCGCGCTGGAAAAAAGGGGCGATCTCGGGGTTGAGCCCTGTGTCATGCAGTGTGTGTGTGTGGGGTGACGACGTCATGGTCTTTTGTTATTATCTTCAGCGGTTATGCTTGCGCATGCACATTAGGAAATGAATTTTGTAGGTATCGAAGGTGACGTATTTTCAGTAATAGAATATTTGCTTTTACTACCATTTTCGAAGCATTTGCTCATGTTTGAATGAATAAAAGCAAAGTGAATGCTTGTATTGGAAAGTATTTGCTAAATCCCAAAAGGATTTACTTTTTACTTTTGAAGCTCTGGCTAAACCATTAATTAGTATTTGCTTGGTTTGTTATGAGAAGTAAGCGCTTCAGATGTTGAGTATTTACTATTCATTTTCCAAGATTGGGTTAGAGCTACCTTGAAAACTGAGAGGCACATTAGTAGTGTACTAAATTGTAGCATTCGTTAGTATTTTTTCGGAAAGAAAAGGTGTATACCCCTAGGAGGGAGTGTGAAGAATCCGAATACAAGCAGCTGTACCGATTTCAGAAAAGAAATATGGAATGGAAGTTGGCGTCGAAGAGACCTTGGCATTCATCAGAGTATGAATGCCAATTCAATGCACATTCTTTGACAGCTTTTATTGATGACGTAGTAAAACAAATAGAGAAATATCGATTTTTCCTCATGAATGCCTATTTGAAAAAGTTTTCCTACATGTATACTTAGGCCTACATAATAAGAACAAAGAATTGAAGGATTTCCTATCCCGGAAAAAAGACCACAAAGTTGCCAATTTTGAGCCGGCACCAAAGACATTTTTGTCAAAAGGTGATCACCTAATTTGCATTGGTGATGACACCATAAGGCACCCTTGCAAAAAGGCGATACTGCGGCCTGACCGCGGCAGCCGCGGTTTGGGAACTCGTTAGTTGCGACAGCCATTTCCCGCCACTGCATACATTAAAACTGTATATGAAAAGGCCGCATTGTTATTATAATTACACTCTGGACTGGACCACCACAGCCAAGTCTGCGGTTGTCGCGGTCAAGTCTGTGGTCGCCGCGGCTGCCTCAATTGTCAGAGTTTGGTCTTTCTCCACAGAGACTTGAAGACCGCTTTCAATAGAAAATGCTTACCACGATTGCCGGGACCCGACGGAGGCAATTGGCACTCAATTGTTACCCACTGATACTTTTTTTCACTTCTGGGAGATCAAGTGTTTTTGGGGTTTTTTTTCACGTGGGAGCGTGCATACATTTCCGAGAATGATTTTCGGGGGACAGGGGATTCATTTTGGATGGTATCTTTTTCTGGAGGCACGTCCATGATTAGGCCTATTTCCCTTAATTAATTTCCGATAGATTGTGTATTTACCTCAGAGAGATCGTTTGTAGGGATAATATTTTTCTGAGGGGTGATATATTTTGACAACTGATTTTGATTAACTGATGTCAAACTCATTCAGTTTATAGGCCTATTTCAGAAGTTTCAATTCATGTCTTGATTAAGAATATTAACGATTATACGATTGTTCGATCAAACAAAAATGATCACGGCCGACAAAATGACTGCGCTCGGTTATATAGTATTCGTGTTGTGTTCCATTATTGTATTCGTGATATTTATCGTTTTCTAACCATTTTTAGGCTCGGCAATTAGTTTCAGTTTCCATTTAAAAAGTGTAGGAAATCATAACCACAAGCGTAAGAAATTTTAGGTTTACGTTCACCAGCCTCGTGGGTTCCGAGTACGACTGAAGCTGACTGACCGTACCAACCAATGAGTAGCGTCTTGTCTATGCAAAGCTTCCGTTGATTGGTCAACATCCAAGACATAGCGCAAGAAATTTTCCCATTGGCTTGCCGATCCCATAAATCATCGTGTGCAATTTGGGACTTACCCGCGAGCACGCAATGTCGACGATCACGCGATCGTATTTTAGTCAGCTACCCGGGTTGTTGTTGCGAGTATAGTGCTTGGTACAGTGATGTTGATACTGGGATCTAGACGGATAAAAATCTCTGGCAAAGTGGACACGACACAGCACGTGCAGTCAGGACCGTACCGAAGTTGTTCTTAAAGCCGTTTTTTTTTTAATTACTTGGATTACGGAATTTGGGGGTCACAATTTCCGGCGGCGAGCGGGAAATCAAAAAAAATAAAATAAAATAAAAAATTGGGGGCGCCCTGTAATCCAAAATGGCGGCGCCAATTGAAAACAGAAAAACACGATTACAACCGTACTACTACTAGAATGTATCACTGCATTATCAAAATTACTCTGACATGGTTGTCCGTGGACAGCCCAAAACATCTGGAAAACTGCAGCGCTAATTTTTCTCTGCTCATTGTTTTTTTGTATTTGCCGAAGCCTAAGTGCACAGTCCTACACGTATAGGGCCTTCCTTGCAGACTGCCAGTGCCGCGGCGCGTACGCATTTACCATGTACCAACAGCACGCGCGGATCCAGGGGTGGGCCGCGGGGGCACGTGCCCCCCGGTCAAATTAGACGAGGTGAAAAAAAATTGTGCCCCCGGTAAAATTTGACGAAATAAAAAATAAAAGGAGAAAGAAGGAAGAGGAGCAGAAAATCATTATTCTTCAGTTCATTCTATCGGCCACACAAAGAAAAACTGACAACAGGCAAATGTCTTGGCTCGCCTTTTTACTAGTGCGCACGGTAACAAAAACTCCTTTGTACTGTACACAGCTGACGTGGCCACGAAGCAGAGTACGGTATGGATGGGCGGCACAGTCTGATCCTCCTAATCTTGTCGATCACTTTATAAGCAGTGATCCCAACATTACTTGTATTTCCTTCCTCTAGTCCATGGTAACGCTACTCAACTAAATAAATGGACACTGTTCTTACTTTTGAAAGGAAGTCCGAGACTTCGTTCTGTCTGGATTTCATTTAGATTTTTGTTGAAATTCCATGTTTATTGAAAAGCAATTCATTTGAATTATTAGAAATGAAACATTTTCAATATGTCGACTACACAGCTTTATACGGAAGCCCATTAGTGCCAGATGAATATATTTATTTGACATTTGACGGGTGTGAATATTATAAAGTTTCGCGGTTGCGTATAAAAACATTTCTTTTCCTGGGGTGTGAATGTTTTTTGTATCGGCCGCCAGATAACTGGTACAAAATAATTGGCCGTGTTTCTTCAAATCGGGTGCAAATGGTTTAATAATCATATTTCATATTTCTTAATATTGTTAAAAGGAATTTTGTGGCTGAATGATTATTTCCTTTTGATCCTTCGTCAAACTGAAAACTGTATGAAAACAAATTTGCCATCCCAAAATATAAAAATCCTTTGTCTCTAAAATCCTAAATTAAAAATAAAACGAAAAAATTCCATCCTATTTCCATGGCAAAAAGCTATCAAAAAGGGCCCGGAAATACTCTAGAATTCATCAGAGAACATCTGATATCAAAAAAATTTCCGGGGCCCTTAAGCGGGCCCCGCACCCCACGCCGTGGCTTTGCAATTTTTTTTTTATAAACACACCCTTTGAAAAATCCTGTGTACGCCACTGCTCCCCAGTATGACACGCATAACAAATATTATGTCATGACAGTTATTAATGCTTCAAGGGATATATCGTCCAACTTCGACCGATAGGATACCAATGCAATTTTGTGACAATACAATACATGTATGTATAGGCCTACATTGGATCTTCGTCCATGTACCATGTAGGTAGGAAAGATTGACATTCAGATGTTTCACTTTGAGTGTGCCCCCCGTCTTGAAAAATCCTGGATCCGCGCCTGAACAGCCCACCATCGTGTTTTTCAAACGTGCAAACAGTATTCGATCTACCATAGTAACTGTTTGAGTTTCTCTGCAGTCTATATATTTAGCGGACACTTCATTCACGTTCTGTATACCTCAATTCCAGTCTGTGATATAAATTTGTGTGTGTGTGAATATGTGGTGCAAGCGTTGCGTGTCCAACTACCGGTACATGTAATTACAACCGTCGACCATAACGACTCGATGACATGGCTATATCTGCATGTTTCTCACACGAAGTGCCTATGCCTGCACCTCGCACGTGTTTGCGACACGTGTATGGGCCGACACAGCTTGGTACGAATTTTGTGATTGGCTCGAGTTGACCAAACAGCGTGCGAGTTGTTTCAGTCGATCTCGATCAAATAACAATGGCGATTCACGTTGCAGCGAAACGCTGTCGCGAACACAACGCTTTTACCCATGATTATAAGGATATTTCCCGACTGTTACTGATTAAAATAATGACTCCAGACACAGGTTTGATTTTATTGAACAATTCATCCGGAGCTTGTATGTAACGTTACAACACGTGTCATGGGCCTCGGCCGTTCCCCACGAACGTGTGTGTTTTCGCACGCTAGCGCTAATTTCAATGTCAGAAAACGAGTTTGAACTTAAGTTTTGCTTGGCATGTCGTACGAGTGGAAATGATTAGAATGTTAAAATGACCTTTCATGAATTATTTGCTATATTTTGAGTCGGACATTGGCTATTTTTTTTTTTTTTCATCTTTTTTTTTTTGGGGGGGTCATCAAAATCGACAATTTTCGGCAGCGACTTTTTAATTTTTTTTCCAAAATCCGGGGGTTTTCTATTAGACGCATTCATAGTGGACTGCGACGTGATGACATCATTTTTACAATCTGCGCAAGCACCACGTCCACTGGCACGTCCACTGGCAGAATCTAGGACGCGTCCACAGCCATTTTGCCGTTCACCTCAATGGAGAACGCGTGACCACGTTCACATTCACAGGTATTGAAGGAGAGGCATTGAAGGAGCACCATTTTCCAACATGGAAACCACTTCAAACTACAACATAAATTAATCATCATCCAACACGTCGTCAAAATAATACAAAACAAGAGCTTCACGGAGTCAGTGGAGGTTTACCATGACACTTAACAGCTGATCAATCGGTCAAGATGGAGTGCAGGTTATGAATATTCATTGCAAAGACATCACGTGACGTCTTGACGTGCGTCGTCTGTTAACGAAACACCCTCAAAAGTAGGTGAACGCGGGGTGTTGACTAAGGGCCTGTTTGTTTATGACGAATCCTGCGGATCCGGATCCCATTTTAGCGTACCCTGCATAGGAGGTGGATCCCAAAATATCGGATCCTTTGCGTGAAACAAACAGGCCCTAATTGAGTGAACGTCCGTTGTGGACATGAACGGCGTCCTCGTCGACACAATCGAAAACCCCTTAATATCTACTTCGGTGGTCAGGACTAATATTAATACACTTTGTACTGTGATACAAATGACGGATCGTGAATTTAGCTCTGACTTGTCTGAGAGATCGTGATTATTATTCTTTGGGATAGCATTAATTTTTGAGGGGTGATTATTTTGTAAGTGATCTCGAATTTATTTCTGGGGATTTCTTTTTCCAACAGTTCGTACATAAATATGCTCTAGGGGTCGTGTTTTTTTCTGTGCGATTCTGACTATTTTCAAGGGCCCTTAGGGGTGAAGAATTAATGTGAATATTTGTGGACAACGGTGATTGACGGCCCTACTGTGAAAAATTATGTTAACAATTACTTCGCTGAGCGATGTTCTTTGTGGACTCTGTTAAAATGTGGCCTACCGATTGCCAAGAATCCCAGGAAAACTGACACATGATGAAACGTCGTAACCAATCAGACGCATTTTGTCAATTCTTTCCCAACATGAACCGGCCTACATTTTATTCAATCTCGTCGGCTTTTACTCTGCCTCCACAAGTTTCAACGGGCTTGCAAGAAAACAATTTGGCATTGTTGTTATAAGTGTCGGAGCGGCGGCCGCGGCAACCATGGTCTCCACGGTTGATTAACATATTGATTACCATTAATAGCGGTGTTTTCAAGACTGCCTCATTAAATGTGTGATTTTTCCCGCGAACGGCTGCGGTCTGACCGCGGCCTTAGCAACACAGCCGGCTGCGTCCAGACCGCGTCCCGACCGTGGCAACCTTTTTGCAAGGGCGCCTTATACACATTGAATTATACGTACATATAGTGTATGAGAAGTAGAGTCAATCGACCATCATATTTTTTGTACATGACCATATTTTCACGTAAAACATACAATGTACACGTAAGTGTACAAAGTTAACGGGCTAGTGTGAGAAATATTTAAACATTGATATTTATAAAATCAAGAGATGGCGTAAATGTTCACTTCACATCTACGCTGTAGGAACTTTGTCTGGGCCTTTGTATGGTTGGCTGTTTAAAAGTCCATGAGGTGTCTAACTCCTTTGTTGAGGCTATCATGTGTTTCCACTGAGACAATGTAATGAAGCCCATTCCAATCACCTTGCAGTGACTGCCATGTGACTGCCATCTGGTACTTATCAGAGTCTCTTGTAATAACATCAGCACTGAAGCAAGCAATTAATAGTGAATGATAGCTTAAGTGATAAGGACACAATTACTGATAAGAACAAAACCTGCCTTTTATACCATGGAAGTATAATATACAATGTCAGTATACCCTTTTACTGCATTGTAAGTCAATAGGAGATTGCATGGCAGATGTAAAAATTCATAATAATTCAAGGGATGACGTCACCCTCACGTAACTTCATAATTTTAATATCCAACCTCCATTCCCCCAACCTACCAATTTTCGAGGCAGTCAGCCGTTCCTACTATGTGTTATAAAAATCACATTTTTTATGACGTCATGATGACGTCACAGAATGTTTGTCTATGCAGTGTTCATCTATGGTGTATGCTGAAGAATTATCAAAAAGAAATTGAAAGATATCTTGTTTCGTTTACTAGATATCGTTAAAAGAACTTTAATGACCCAAAATTTCAATAAATCATAAAAAATCAGGGAATGACGTCATGATGCGTCATTGCAATTTTTCGATATAACACTTCCTGACTTAGATACATCCCAAGTTTCAACTCAATCGGACTTAGGGTTCGTTCATAATTGATGTCTGAAGTTTGCCCATTTAAGACACTGTCATGTGACACCTGATGACGAAAATGTTGCACATTTCATACAACTACCCTACAGGGACAGTTTTGTTTTGACCAAGTTTGGTTAAAATAGGCAGTTTAAAAGTGGGCAAAGTGCCACCGAGAATGCACATGTGCAAAGTCTATAGGAATTCCAACGACAAGAAGAAGAAGAAGAAGAAGAAGAAGAAAAAAAAAATTAAAAATCAGAACAAAAACAATACTTTTTCCGTCGAACACAGAAAAGCCAACTAGAGTTTATGGCTGTTTGAAACAGCACATAAGGCTTTTCCACATAGGCCTATGATATAAATTGCTTGTCAATCAGATAGAATTGTGTCATTAGAAAGACCTTCCCTAACATTGACATTTGTCGAAAGAATCATGATTGTAGCTTAAATTACAAATTTTAAATGACAAGCTACTTCCTGTTTGACAGGAAGTAGAGGTCACAGAGGTCAAGCTATGTGTCACAAAGAAAAATCTTGCCTAACATTGATATTTAGTGAAAGAATCATGATTGTAGCCCTTACCACTTTTAAATGAGGAGTAACTTCCGGTTTGACCGGAAGTAAAGGTAACCGAGGTCAAGTTATGTGTCACAAAGAAAGATCTTGCACAAAGAAAGATCTTTCACATTTAGTGAAAGAATAATGATCCTAGCTCTTACCACTTTTAAATGAGGAGCAACTTCCGGTATAACCGGAAGTAAAGGTCACCGAGGTCAAGTAATGTATCACAATGAAAACCTTGCCTAACATTGACTTTTGGTGAAAGAATCATGATCATAGCTCTTACCACTTTTAATTGAGGCACTACTTCCTGTTTGACCGGAAGTAGAGGTCACAGAGGTCAAGTAATGTGTCACAAAAAAAGACCCTGCCTAACAATCACTTTTGGTGAAAGAATCAACTTAATATCTCAAACTGTTGATTTTGTGTTGATTTTTAAAGGTTTTGATTATTAAATTCAAATCGCTGGTCATATGACACCTGATGACGTCATGATGAAGAAAAGTTTCGGCACACAACTACTCTATATGGACTTCCATCAAACCAAGTTTGGTTAAAATCGGCTGTTTAAAAGTACCCAAAGTGCCACCGAGAAAAAGTCTACAGGTAACTCAAAGCAGAAGAAGAGTAAGAAGTACAAGAAAAAACTAGAGGTTGTGTCTGTTGAAACAGAACACAAGGCTTTTCCGTTTCATGATTTAAAAAATTTGACATTTATAACCTTATACACACAACAAAATTTAATTAAGATATTAGGCCTATAAAGCTTTATACTTTTGAAGAGTGCACGTACCTTTAATCTTAAGTCACGTGACTTGGTCATGTTTGTGTCACAACGAAAGACCTTGACTAACATTGACTTTTGGTGAAAGAATCATGAGCATATAGCTCTTACCACTTTTAAATGAGGAGCTACTTCCTGTTTGACCGAAAGTAGAGGTCACAAAGGTCAAGCAATATGTCACAAAGAAAGACCTTGCCTAACATTGACTTTGGTGAAAGAATCATGATCATAGCTCTTACCACTATTTAATGATGAGGTACTTCCTGTTTGACCGAAAATAGAGGTCACAGAGGTCAAGCAATGCAACACAAATGAAAGACCTCGCCTAACATTGACCTTTGGTGAAAGAATCATGATCATAGCTCTTACCACTTTTAAATGAGACGCTACTTCCTGTTTGACCGGAAGTAGAGGTCACAGAGGTCAAGCAATGTGTCACACAGAAAGACCTTGACTATAATTATACATTCACTTTTGGTGAAAGAATTATGATCATAGCTCTTACCACTTTTAATTGAGGACCTACTTCCTGTTTGACCGGAAGTAGAGGTCACAGAGGTCAAGCAATGTAACACAAATGAAAGACCTTGCCTAACATTGACTTTTGGTGAAAGAATTATGATCATAGCTCTTACCACTTTTAAATGAGGACCTACTTCCTGTTAGACCGAAAGTAGAGGTCACAGAGGTCAAGCAATGTGTCACACAAAAAGACCTTTACTAACATTCACTTTTGGTGAAAGAATTATGATCATAGCTCTTACCACTTTTAAATGAGGACCTACTTCCTGTTTGACCGGAAGTAGAGGTCACAGAGGTCAAGCAACAGTAACACAAATGAAAGACCTTGCCTAACATTGACTTTTGGTGAAAGAATTATGATCATAGCTCTTACCACTTTTAAATGAGGCACTACTTGCTGTTTGACCGGAAGTAGAGGTCACAGAGGTCAAGTAATGTAACTCAAATGAAAGACCTTGCCTAACATTGACTTTTGGTGAAAGAATCATGATCATAGCTCTTACCACTTTTAATTGAGGCACTACTTCCTGTTTTTCTGGAAGTAGAGGTCACAGAGGTCAAGCAATGTGCCACAAAGAAAGACCCTGCCTAACAATTACTTTTGGTGAAAGAATGAACTTTATATGTCTCAAACCGTTATTTTTTTGTTGATTTTTAAAGATTTTGATTATTAAATTTAAATTGCTTGTAATTTGACACGTGATGACGTCTTGATGACGTCATTGTTCGGCATACATCTATGCTATATAAGGGGCTTTACTTGGACCAAGTTTGATTAAGATTGATTGCTTAAAAGTTACCAAAGTGGCGTGTAGAAAAAGTCTATGGTAACTTGAGCGACAAGAAGAGGAAGAAAACAAAATAACAGAACAAAAACAAAGGCTTTTCCGCTATCACAGAAAAGCCAAAAAAAAATCAGAACAAACGCAATATACCTATTTCGTTGAACACGGAAAAGCCCCCCAAAAATAACAATCCGAACAAAAACAATACCTTTTCCGTTGAACACGGAAAAGCAAAAAAAATCCGAACAAAAACAATACTTTTCCGTTGAACGCGGAAAAGCCAAAAAGGGAGTTCAGCGCCCCAGTGGGTCTACTGCTGCACAATTGACAGGAAGGAGAAATTTGTGAGCTTTCTTGGTCAACTGGTCACATGATTTCATGTCATCCAGAACCTGTAATCCTTTGAACATTTTGAGCTCATTCAAATAATCAAAGCATGCAAAGTGTTTAGACCTACTTGCCAATGTATGTTGCGATTATTGACGTAGGGCCCTACCTTTCGTATTACTTTTTTACCTTCAAAAATAAAAGTCAATCATGGTCTAAACTTTCTGCCGAAATCCCTTCATGGCTATGGAGAAGTGCTTAAACAATGGAGGTAGAAATAGAATGGGACTGGGACCTCAGGGTTACGCCTAGGCTAGTTGCGATGATCGTAACCCTAGGTCTGACAGGGGACTGGGACCTTCCTGACCTTAGGGTTACGACACTTTGTGATAACAAACAGCTAGGTCGCCGGTCGAAACACTTTTTGGCCAACTTGTGAAATTTATTTCCCCTTAATTTTCTACTTTCCAAAATCCAAACACAAAATCTGACTACATGGATCTGATTGGTACTTATCAATAAATCATATAAAACCACTTAGAATACCGAAAGATCATCTTATGCAGAAAAAAAATGACCCCAAAAAAGGCAAAACTTACCGAAGGTGTCTAGTCTCTAGGTTCCCTCCGTTTGCCCTCAGTCGGCCATTTTGAATAGTGCGCAGTGCATGACATCTTGACCAAATTACGTTATGCGAAATGCCGTTTTATGGTTCCACCTTTCAAACTCACAGCCTGAATCTGTGAAAATTTCAGTCCCATACGGTGCCCACTTTTTGAGAAAACAGTGACAAACAGCCACAGTATTTCTTAAGTCTTTTCTCTTTTATTTTTGATCTTTTAAAAGATCAAACAGATTTTCGGTTGCTGTTTTTACTAATTTCTGGATAAATACACCATTCATTTCAGGCGGAAAAATTGTAACTGTATGTTTCTACCACCACCATCTTCATACCCTGTATGTATAACCAAAGTATGATACTACCTTTAACAGTTTTTTTTTCATCCCACGTGTCATGCCAAAAGGTGTCCGTTGCCAAATTAAATAGTGTCCGCTAATTAGCATACCGGGATTTGATTGGCTATGCACCATTGATGTCACATAATTATGCAAGCTAATATCCGGGCTGCATATTTTTTATTTACACCGCAGCCTAGGGTTTTTCGCTGTGGCAGTGCAAATTCATGCTTGAAACGAGACTACAAGGCGTGCTACCCACGCTTAGGCCCTTTTCCAAACCTCGGCTCCGGCTCAGGCTCCGGCTCCGTCGTCCGTATGCTCAAAAAATATGTTGTGGCTTTTTACTGAAGCTGATTCTCTGTTTTCTTGTTCAAAATAGAGTATCTACTTCCAAACCATAGCCAAAAGCCTCTATTTTGATACCTGTTATTTTAGAATGGATTCACGAAATGGAGCCGAAGCCGGAGCCTGAGCCGGAGCCGAGGTTTGGAAAACTGTAGTCTTGGTCCACGACTATGTAGTCTTGGTCCAAGACTGTAAAGCTCGATAACGGACCCCATCGTGCCATTGCGCCCTCTCGTGACTTCATTTGACCCAGCTGCTCGCATTACAGTCTTGGGCATTTCCTATAAACCGAGGCGTGGCCTTTGTATGCCAATTAGGTACCTTATTATGAATATTCATGATTTACGTTGAAATGCAAAATAGGATGCCAAGCAGGCCGTGGGAGCGTCACGGTTGGAGCTGCTGAAATGTAAACAAACGCGAGACAGTCCGCGCCCAGACAGTCTCAGCCATAGACGTTATAAAAAAATTATATATATCTATTGTCTCGGGCTGCGCGTGGTTTAACAGTCTGAGGCTGCATGGTTCCGTGCTTGTTGAATCGCAGACACAACATGGCGGCTACATTCAAATCCATGCGATAGTGTCCCGTTAGTGGAAAGCTAGAGTTAATTACGCACCCACAATTGATGTGCGTGTTAATTTAATACCATCAGCTTTCATGTTGTATTTACCATTTAATAGAAATAGATCGTGTGTATATATATTAACAGTGTTCAATGCTCTCAACTAACGAACCGATTATCCGCACTGACACGCACGTACGTACACCCATTCGTAAAGGCCTTCGATAGTCTTGGGAGTCGTGTAAGGGCTGTGAGCAGTGGCGTCGCCAAGGGGGGGCCAGGGGGGGCACGTGCCCCCCCCCCCCCCCCCCCCTGGAAAACCTTGTGCCCCCCCGCGTGCCCCCCCATTTGAGATTTGGGTTGGTGAAAAAAAATATAATACATATTATTGTAGTGCCCCCCCCCCAACAATTGCTAGTGCCCCCCTTGTGCCCCCCAGACTCAAAAGTCTGGTGACGCCACTGGCTGTGAGTTGCGCGCGCACCTCGTTAGTATAATGTATGTAGCGCGCTACTTCGTCACCATGGCACATTGTTGAATATGTATGATATATAAGAATGACGCTGGTCATATATGGTCATTCCCCTTAGGCAAAACCTGAACTTCGAGGCCTGCGGTCAGCTCCCATGCCAACGCCCGGGTCAAACAATGCAGAGATCGCTGCATTCCCACGGCCGACCTGTGGATATTGATATGCATGCGCCGTGCAGGTGTATGTACCATGCACGTTGTATCATGGAGGTAGAAATCTATTTGTACCTCCATGGTTGTATACAGTGTGAATTATCAAAGAGCTACAAATTATGAACAGTGCAAATGTTTTTGTTTATAGGCCTACGTGCCTACATGTAACTTAAAATGGAGTGTTTCACTGTAGGCCTCAGGCTAAATAATACCTGAATAGCACGTTTAAAACTCCTTGCTTCGTGTTTGTTTTTACCACATGCAATGGAATTATAGTATTACAAGGTACAGTAATTCAGCAACCGTGGATTTCTACATTATGTTGTAAATTAGCCACTGAAATACGTACACAGTCATATATCTCCCCAACTTTCGCCCAGTCACATCGTCGAAATGTTAACCAAAAGGCACGTCGTATACAGTACCATACTATTGTAACTGTACCATATTGTGTAACTTCACGGGGTGCCTTGTTTACGTGTATGCACGTGCGTGACCAGAAAATGGGCAGCGCCCGACCTTTAGATGCAACGCATGCGCAGTGTGTTTCCCCCCGATTTCGGGGGGAGATTTTACACGATTCCCAAGACTGTATTAGTGACTGGTCCGTGCGTACGTGTGTGCGGATTACCTGTACGTACACACGTATGGTCAGTGCGGTTCGAGTATCCACACCAATACAGTCTTGAACCAAGACTATTATTACTGTAGCTGTATGCGTGTAGCTGTAGCATATTATTTTTACATGTGGGTGTACAGTGTACATGTACATTTATAGACTTGGGGCCAAGTCTTTCTTAGTCCGCGCGGTGATTGTCTCTTTTTTTCCCGCAAGTCTCGAAACCGCGCGAGACTCATGGCTACGGCGAGAGATCAGCTCTCGGCCTGGGACCGCTCTAAAAGAAAGACTTGGGAAACCTGTTTTAGACGCATATTCATTTATTCACGTATGAGCGTGCTTTGCATTACGGTTGCCATAGAGACGGCCGTTAAGACGAGTCCATTTTATTTGAAGGTGTGAACAATTTCAAATAAGGCAGCAGTGGTGTACTAACTACTTACATTGGACAGCATTTTCAAATTATGGTTTATGTTCAATTACTTCATAAGTTGTGTGATTTAATAAATCATTTTGTATTAAGCTGGAACTTAATCTATAGGTTTAACATATGTGCATTAATTCATGGAAATGAATAATACCCACGGTAAATGTCAATAATTTTTTTTTAGCAAGTGTGTAGGTTAACATTTACCTGATGTACGTAGGTCTACACTATAGCTACAGTTAGTAAGACGGACTTATAAGATATTTCTATTATGCACAAAGAAGATAAAAACAAACATGCACATACTTAATTTCACGACCCACGAGTTAAAAGTCTCATTATCAAGGTCACACTGCAGCTATAGCTAGATACGTGCGACGGCTGTGGTTGTGTATTCAGCGTGAATCAGCCCTGTGTTCACGTGCAGGATGTAGCGTAGGTCTACATAATGAATATTCATATATTTAATAAAGATTGGCCAATCAGACGCGTCCGTACGATTTCGGCTAAAGAGCCCATAGGCCGTGTACAAAGTGAAAACAGGTTTCCCAAGTCTTTCTTTTTGAGCGGTCCCAGGCCGAGAGCTGATCTCTCGCCGTAGCCATGAGTCTCGCGCGGTTTCGCGAGAGTTGCGGGGAAAAAAGAGACAATCACCGCGCGGACTAAGAAAGACTTGGCCCCAAGTCTAGTACATTTACTGTAGGCCTATAAACATTACATCACATACCGTGTACAAGCAATTTGCATACCCGAGTTGTACTGTATACTTTGTACGTTGTAGTCTTGGTCCAAGACTGTAAAGCTCGATAACGGACCCCATCGTGCCACTGCGCCCTCTCGTGACTTCATTTGACCCAGTTGCTCGCATTACAGTCTTGGTTATTTGCTCCAAACCGGGGCGTGGCCTTTGTATGCCAATTAGGTACCTTATTATGAATATTCATGATTTACGTTGAAATGCAAAATAGGATGCCAAGCAGGCGTGGGAGCGTCACAGTTGGAGCTGCTGAAATGTAAACAAACGCGAGACAGTCCGCGCCCAGACAGTCTCAGCCATAGACGTTATAAAAAAATTATATATATCTATTGTCTCGGGCTGCGCGTGGTTTAACAGTCTGAGGCTGCATGGTTCCGTGCTTGTTGAATCGCAGACACAACATGGCGGCTACATTCAAATCCATGCGATAGTGTCCCGTTAGTGGAAAGCTAGAGTTAATTACGCACCCACAATTGATGTGCGTGTTAATTTAATACCATCAGCTTTCATGTTGTATTTACCATTTAATAGAAATAGATCGTGTGTATATATATTAACAGTGTTCAATGCTCTCATGCATCAGGCATGTCCGGCTATGCGATGAATAGTATACTACCATGACAACTATAGCAAGCAGTAGGCAACACAGACATTATTTGAATGCCCCATAACATTACCACTCTTCCCGATCCCACGATCGACACCGAAGCATAAAACAGTACTAGTCATGTGTACGATACTGCATTAGCATGGTACACAGAGGTCATTCTTTACAGGTCATCCATATTCATTATAGATACCGATTCAACTGGATTTTTGCGGGCGCTGATTGGTTCCTCCGGAAATCCGAAGGAAAAATAAAGAAAAAGTTAAAACATTCATAGCAAATTCCCAAGACTGTAATGCGAGCAACTGGGTCAAATGAAGTCACGAGAGGGCGCAGTGGCACGATGGGGTCCGTTATCGAACTTAACAGTCTTGGGCCAAGACTATGTACGTTGTGGAGGGACGAAATGAAATGGAAAAATCACGACAAAACACACGTGTACATTTAATGTGATGTATGTACTGCGACCATTCAGTCCTCCATGGTCAGAGTAACTTGATCTATGCTTGGAGTAATTGGACCCAACAAATAACAGTACGAATGTTAGATAGGCGAAGTGCCAAAGTGTAATTTCTCTGACTCGTACTTTTTTGTCGTATGCACTCTTTTCGCGGCGTACAGTTTCTTTTCTGTGATCGTTGTCATTTTCAGCACCTCACTGTATTCATAACTCATTTACAAACTAGGCTGACGATTGATACTTGATAATTTTCATTCTCAATTTTATTCAGAGGACGGTGGAGAGCCTCGCAGTATTTAGACGTATTTGTCAAGTTTCAATTCTTGCATTGTAACTGGCAACACTGTACTGATGGGAAATGATGCGCGCATGGCACAACATACAGCTGTAGTCTTTTTTCAAGCATGAATCTACATTGCCACAGCGAAAAACCCTAGGCTGCGGTGTAAATAAAACAATATGCGTCCGCGCTTAGCTAGTTTCTTGAAAAGGAGAAGGTCTGTTTTTGATTTTTATCACAAAATGTTGAAAAATTCGCGTGACATATCGCTTAAGGCCATAGAGTTAAATAAAAAACTAGAGTGTGCACTCTGCGCGTGTTGCTCGAACCATGGCCAGCGCCATTGCATTGAGGAAACAAGGGAAAACGCGCGCGTCCCGTTTCAAATTATGCGTACATATTCTTACCCCGGTTCGTGCGCGCAGCACTGTGCATAAAATATACGTCGCGTCACGATTGGTTTTTCCCTCCACACTCAAAGTTAAACTTACTGATCATGATTGTGATAGTCACGTGGAGTGATGACGCCTAAAAAATGCGACGGCAAAAAAGAAAATGCGTTGATGGCACAAATGGAACACCATACGGATAGGGGGTAAACGAAACGGAGGCTCAGTCTCTCCATGCAAACCAGAGAATCTACTTCTGAACCGCAGCCAAAGGTCTTTATTTTGGTACCCTTTATTTCAGAATATATTCATGAAATGGAGCTGGAGCCTGAGCCTAAGCCTGAGCCTCCGTTTCGTATACGCCATAAGTGCACAAACGCACATGGGTGATCTTGTTTGAGCGAACAATTTTCTGTGAGGACAACGTAGTCTGGTTCCCTGCCCAAAGATTCCTTGAGGACTCTTATGGGTGCACCCAAGTAAATAGGGCCAAAATCCGTCCGCCGAGCTCATGAATAAAAGTTAAGCACTCAATATATTTTAAATAAGAGAGTTGTGAGAGCTATGAAAATGAAGGATTGAAGAAATATGGCACTGGACCTCCTGCCTGGACTCTGGGCTTCCATTTGTGACCATTTGTGATGCAATTGGGTGAGAAAGTGGGTCTATTTCAGCCGCTTTGCAGAGGGATGTTTTTTTGAAAATGGCTTCTTTGACTGGAGTGATCCATACCTTGTTTTAGGGGTGGTCAGGTTTTTAATTTGCCGGCTAGATTTCCTGCACCTCCCCCCCCACCCCCCCCCAAAAAAAATAGAAGACAATGGCCTTTGAAAATTCCTTTTGTCAATGCGAAAAAAGTATGCAATCTAATGCATCTTGCAGGGTTTCTGGCGGGTTCTTGATTGAGGGTTAATGATTTCTGAACACAGAATACCAGTCCATTCCACAAACACCAAGCAAAAGGCATAGAGAGCAGCAAGCTAATATAGGCAGAATTGGATTGAAAGTAGTCCTTCAACAAGATATATGTAGGTTAGTTGGAACATTGGAACACTAACTAGCTAGCCCTATTTATAGCTCAACTGAGGAGAATTTCATAGAGCTGCGACAATGACATTGACAATGAAAATGACAACGATGACAATGAAGATAACAGAAATGATGTGGAGGAGGTAAATACACTAACCTAAATCCCTGCTCTGGTTTGTGTTCTAAGGGCATTTAGTTATCCCATTGGTCACTCAGTTCTTATGTTGGACCTTGTGAAGTTACATTGATTCCTGTAGGGCACTCCACTTTCCCCTCCAATATTTGTTCCCATAATCTTCAGTAAAATTGTTAGACTTGGTTCTTATTTTGTGTAGGTCATGGCAGGACTTGCAGTACCCAATATATTACCAGCAGTCCATACTCTGTATCCTTTGAGGTCCAATGAGATCAAAATATCACAGACTTGCTTTGGTGGGATTTGAACCTGTAACAATGGTTCTTGGATTGGCCTTAGCATTTTTTTCCTCAGTAAGGGTCCTTGTGAAAAATTGTAAAAGTTAAATTGAACATTGGAGTGGGATGGGGCACCTAGGCCGAGACACGGGACCAATTCCATAGAGCTGCTTAAGCACAAAAATTGCTTTTAAAAGCATGAAATGTCTTCCTTGATCAAACAGGATTACCAACCAAATTTTCATGTGATGTTTACTGCTTTTGACTTGTATTTGGCCATTGTTTCCTGAGCATAACATTCACAAGGAGTTTTGACTGGCATCATACTGATTTCATTTACCAAGGTCTTTGGTGCTTTTAAAAGCAAATTGTTGTGCTTAAGCAGCTCTATGAAATTCAGTTGGCCCCTGATGACTTACCACCAGATGTGAGCACAGTATGTGACTTTGTGCATGGTCCATCATCTACAGGTGACTTGGTGGATCTAGTTAATGGCTCTGTTGACAGGGATGTCGGCTTACTAGGAGCGGGCCTAGGAGCAGATCCAGATTTCCTTAGAGACACAACAGTTGCATTCAAATCTGAAAAACAAAATTGTTCTTGTATTTTGAATAATGCCTGATAATTATGAATAAGTTTCACAACAGAAAGGCAGGAGTTTGTAAGGTTTGGGATAGTTAGGCTCAAAGTCCATGATTGTGCAATTTGGTCACAAAGTTTTCTTTCTGTATGGGAATTAAATTGTCACATGCTGATGACTTGGGACCACTTACCAGTTTCTTGCGGCAAACAAAGATGAATAGGTTGGGTGGGTATAGGTGTCCCCGGTGGATACTGCAATTTAAGGCTTGATATCACATCTGCTACATCTGCAAAATGGGATTTACAGTAATCAACAATTATTACATTGTGTGCCCAATGCCCTTTTGACACATCTAGTATAGGTACATCATGATGATGTACACTACTGTAGTTTGAATGGAACATGACTTTGACAAATTAGAATTACTGTCAATTTCAGTAATCAGTATTGTGCTTAAGTTGGCCCACCATGCACCATGGCATTGGCCAATGCAATGATGTAGACTGCTGACTGCAGTCTCAGACTCATCATATTATTACTAGCCCTAAGTAATTAGGGGGCCTAATTGGGAAGTTTTGGTTCCACAACTGTTCGGTCCATTTCTAATTTCTAAATCATCCCCATAGCGAATTTTACATTATCACGAGGCTAGCCTAGTACTCATTAGAGCTGAAATTTTTAGGCTATAAATATGGTGGTAAGGGTTCACAAGTGGGTACGATACCTATAAAGGGAATAAAAACAACTTTTCTTTTTGTAAAGAGACTTACCTTAATATACGTTTGTGGTGTCCTCTTCAATATTATTAGCAAGGTTAAATTTGTGGAAAGAGGGCAGGGCTTTGATTTTTGAGGGAAATTATGGGGTAAAAACGGTAACAAAGATGCGATTTTTCACGGACGCACCGAATGATAATATGGTGTAGTGTCTGCTCTCATTGTGTGGACTTTTGATGTGTAGGTTGTAGGTACTACCAGACTAAACTACACTAGCCAGACCAGACAAAATGGCAGACGGGCTGTTTTCAAGTTCGCAACAAGCGAGTAAGAAAATTGTATTTTTATTCTGAAATTTTGCACAAAATTCTTCCATCTGGGGTTTTAAGGACTCGGGAACATATGTGCTGAAAGTCAAAAATATAATTTGGGAACAGTAGAAACTAATGCGTTGTTTTATTCCCTTCATAGGTATCGTACCCACTTGTGAACCCTTGGTCTAGTAAGTAGTAACTAGGCCTGTTTTTGGTAAGCCTATCACTCCATCACTCGCTGCCTACTCGATGCTCCTCCATGACTGCATAAAGTGCATGCATTGTTGCATGCCAGGCGCGCAGATCCAGCGTTCTTCTTGTCTGATTCGTTTCCCCGCTTTTTCGATACTGTTACTTAGCCCCCCATTATGGCATTACTGTCTTTTACGCCACCCATAATTTTTTTCAGTGTTCATTTGGGGGTTAGGGGCCTAGTGTCTTTTACGCCACCCAGTATTTATTTAGCTTCTTCTGATCCAAAATGAGATTTGTTACTTGGGTCCTGTTAACCCTAAAATGAACATAGATTTCGGCAATATTTCAGTTAAACAAAAAAAAGTTTCTTACCCAAATAAATACTGAAAAAAAGACACTAACTTTTTGATATACCTTTATTTGGCCTTTTGGGTAAGAAACTGGATTATTTTTTTTTTCACCGAAATATTGCCGAAATATGTTGACTTTAGGGTTTACGGGACCCATGAAAAAAATTGCTTTAAGTAGGCCCCCCTAAAAAATGTCATTTGGGAACAGAAGAAGGCCTTACGTTACAAATGGTGCTCGATATGATCCGTTCTCAATCGGTACATGTTTTGTGTAGCGCTACACAGTGGCTAAATCACTACACAACTGGTATGCTGCAATCTACGTACTTAAGTAACGAAAGGACCGTTTACCAGCGAATACACTGTTTATACGTGTCCTGCCATGCCATGCCTGCATGCAGTTGGGGCCAGTGTCTTACGCTATGCTTTAAAACTAGTAATAGTACTAGTATAAGCTCGATGAAATTACAGTCCTGACAGTATAGGCCTACTTCTGTATTATACTGTCGTCGTAATTATTTATATTTGCTGATTGCTATATAAAAGATGTTTCCATTCCAAAATGGTGAAATTCCTGCCTCCATGCTTCCATCATCATGACATCTGTTCGTTCAGTAATCCAACACCGTAGACTGCGCGGAAACAACGAATGCGGAAGTGAACATCATGGATTTCCAATTCTCCTTAGTCCTTGTGAAGTTGTGGCCCTTTTTTCTGATTTAGCCTCCACCAGTGAAAACTTTTTGAACAGGAAAATTGGTATGATTGTGGAAAGGCTGCATTACTGCCATTTCTTTGCCTTTGTGGTCGGAATTTGGAAACCTAGTTATAAAATGTCGACCGAGCGAGGTGACTGGCAAGACTGTTCGTACTAAAACATTGATTTTCATAAGATGGAATTATGGTGACGTGAGTACAAATAAATAAGCTACATTTCATCCCTGACATTCCAAGAAGAGATGGAGTGATTTTTAAGCCGAATTGTGATGTCTTTGTTGTTATTTGGGGGACATTTTTGGGCAGTACGATTTTAATTATCTGTGCTAGGTGCAAATGTAGTCCGAGTAACTTGGACCCTAAAAATCACATTTTTAACATTTGGACAGATCATGTCCAAATGGTTTGAACGTGGGACCCACAGGATGGCTAAACCCCCGAAATCTTATACGATACTCCTTTTTTAATAATTGCCAGTTTCATTGTGGTTTCTTTCGTTAGTCTATTGTTACATGTACCGTTGTACTACTACTACTACTACTAGTGTCCTAGATCCAGTAACTGAAGATCTAGATACAAAATTACTCCTTAGTAATAATTTTGACATGATCAGTTATTATTCATACAACTGATTGTGTGAACATTCATACATGTACTAATAATTAACGGGTCCAGAGTTTAAACTTTCCACACTCAAACGGGTACCGGTAGTACTGTACATGTGCAGCAAATGCCCCAAAGTGACAACAAAGACATCATAAATTGGCATGAAAATCATCTCTTCATTTCTCATAATAATGCCACTTGGATGAAATACAGAGTATTTATTTGTACTCGCTATCTTTTCATGTGTTTGTGACTTGTGAATGAATGTTTTATTACCAATTTGTTATTCTATTGTTATGATAGCTTTCTACAGGGTGCGTTCATTTAGCTTCCACGAGTTGACACCTGTCAACCTCGTCCCCACCCTCTCACTTGTTTTGTGCACTGTGCTGTATACGCGTATGTTCATGTACGCAACTATTCCCAGGTAAGGACTGCCTTGTGGAAGCTAAGCGAACACACCCACAGTACGGCTACAACTACAAAATCTACTTTAATACCTGAATTAAATCCTACCCAAGTCACCTCCTACCCAAGTCACTCCAGTCAACTGAGTTGGGTAAGGGTTGACTTTGGGATTACAGGTCAACTTGCCCCCTGACCAACTTTCCTCCTGGCAGACTCACCCGAACGGACTTGGCCCTTGACCAACTCGCCCCAGTGTACATGTATTCAGAAACAAGATGCAAAATGTGAAGATCTGAATGTATCACAAATGAATTGATACCAATTAGATGCTTTGCCTAGTCGCTAAGGGGCAGGTGTGTTGACCTGTTACTGACTAGCGTACAGGTTGTCTTGGGTCATTTGGGTGTTAACTGTACATGTATATAAATTTGGTTTCAAGCTGACTTAGGTACATGTTGAATTTGGTGTAAATATTTGGGTATTATAATATATTATTATTATTATTATTATTTATTTCTGGTAATGACACCAAGGATTCCTCAAAAGTGACCAAGGCACTGTAGCTCGCAAGCCTGATGAAACCTGTTATGGAAAGATGATGAGAAGGAGATACAGTTTTAGAGGTGGGAGGAAAACCCCAGAGTAATATATTGGGTAAAACCCATGGAATCAGGCAGGGACTGAAAACCCAATCCACTTGTGAACCGAGCCGGACTTGAACCCGGTCCACAGAGGTGAAAGGCGAGGAAAGAACCGCTACGCCAACCTGACTCCCCGAGTACGGGTTGACCTGTTTCCCTGCTTCAATGTTGACCAAGTTCAAGGGTACTTTTCCTATATTAAGATGATCATGTGACAGACTTTTCTTAAAATAGTCCAAAGTTATATTTTATGACATTTTGTTCTATTTTTGTTCATCTGGTATAAATGTAAGACCTGAAAGTAAACTTGTTCTTACAGTACATGCAATTTAAACAATACATTCTTGACAGTTATTCTGAGAGGACTAGTTTTTATGTCAATGAATAATTATACGGACATGACGAAATGTACAGTGTTCTTACATGTTAGTAAGACATTTCATGCAGTAGGAGGGAAGTTTTAAGTGTATTAAAATAACAATATAAAAAATACTGAACTCAATGTGATTGACATTTTCGAAATTTGTTGTCATAATGAACTCTGCCTTATATCATAACTATTCTTTATTAGTTTGTTTGGTCAATTCTGGTTAAACCGCTCACAAGAGAAGAACGACAAGAACAGTGATTTGTGCCATGGTCTCTAACATAATCATGTTACATTTTTTTATTTACAACTCAGGTTAGCATACTGAAACAGAAATCTTCACAGATTTCACCTATAGCTTACAGGGTATAAAGATCATTGTGATGGTAGAAACATACCGTTAACATTTTTCTGTCTCATGCTGCATTATCCAGAAAGAGTAAAATTAGTGACCAAAAACAATTTTGATCTTTGGAAGATCCCCAAAATGGTGAAAAGATTTTTTTTATTGAGCACCTTATGGGACTGAACAACTTTTCACAGATGACTTTTAACTGTATCTTTCTTGATATTTTTGCCCATGAATCTGCACTAGTTCTTTGACAAACTCCAAAGTATGATATTACCTTTAAAGGATGTACATAATTAATTAATTATATTGATTAATGTGCCTTAGTTTTCTGTTACTTTTTTTTTAGAAGAAGCCAATACCTGATACATGTGTGTTGTACATGTACAAACATTTTAAAGTTGGAATAAAGATGCAGAAAACAAAATTATGCATTGATTTCACTGTTTGTTATTATGGTATTTTTGGAAGTGAAACCTTGTTAAATTGTAGAGTAATTGATTAAAATAGTGGGTGTGTTTTCCTTTCCCGCTTATTTTGTGTAATGTACGTGTTCGATGTGGACAGATATTTCTATCCACACTTCTGATTTATTTTATAATCAACAAATACATTTGTTTTATTTTGATCGGTATTGAAATGAATGAACTTATGAAGTAACACGTTGACAGTGGGTCCAATAGGTTGGTCACTACCCATCAGTCTCTTCTTTTTTTGTTGTTGTTGAAAGTTTTCTGTCAATATTTAAAATGGGGACTGTTTTGATGAAATTTCATGACTCGCGCAAAGAAATGATGACCATTCCTTAGGTTAAACCCTGGAGGAGAAATTCTTATTTCCCCAAACACGGGCGGCCAGGCCCTCGCCCATTGCACGTGTTTGTACGGTATAGAGGGCGCTATTTTTAATGTGTTTTCTTATAATTATTGAATTTGGGCGTGTAATGTGCTGAGGAAATTGGAGAGTTATAAAGTCATACAAAAAGCAACATGAAAGAAGTGAGGAGACCATATTATCATAAGGAATTAGTTTGATTACATTATGATTGAAAACCTGTGAAAAGATGTTATCTTCAGGATGCTTGATTTGGGCAGAATGACTCGTCTAGATTGCGATCACACGTTGTTGCAGAAGGTGGTTGGGTATGGTTTGAGAAGGATGCGAGGTTCGATTATTGGAGTGAAAGGAAAGGAGAGGATTGCAGAAGATAAACGTGATGGGGTGCAATATTTGTATAGAAAAAGTCGTCGGAAATAATTTGATATGATTATTAATACTATTTTCTCCTG
Source organism: Astropecten irregularis (assembly GCA_963971285.1). Classification (NCBI taxonomy): domain Eukaryota; kingdom Metazoa; phylum Echinodermata; class Asteroidea; order Paxillosida; family Astropectinidae; genus Astropecten; species Astropecten irregularis. The sequence continues at coordinate 29,915,346 of OZ020245.1, read as the reverse complement.
CATAAGGGTGAATTAATTTGCGGGGATTAAAAGGGCAATTCGCAACCGGACTGAACGCGCTCAAGTTAATTGTTTCAAACTAGACCTAGTATTAAGAACTGGGGGCTGAACTCCCTTTTTTAATTTTGGGGTTGATGGTAGGTCTTTAGTACCGAGTTTGATGGTTCCCTCGCATTGTGGCTGAACTTTCATTTTCTTGTGTGTGCAGTTTGGGTCCATTTAAACAATGGCTTATTTGATTACAAGATTATCCAGTCCCCAATAAATCTCGAATAATGCACTGAATTAATGAGGCATTAGTAATTTTTTTTAAATTTAATTTGCACACATAATTTACTAATTCTTGCAAAGACACAACATGCACTGTAAACAAGTATGTAAAAGTTAACTTGAGAAAGCAAGAAAAGTATGAATGATGGGACACTTCCAAAAGCCCTGCAGGATTGTAATGATGGTGCCGTAAAACATGACAATTAGTAAAGAGTAATACTCAATTTACAAATCAAGGGCATCACGTGCGGAACAAATAGAAACAATAGACAACGAATTCGAACTTGCGGACACTCAGCAGTCATCACTTTGGTTTTTGTCAAGGAAATGCAGATTCATGCATGGGCAAAAATATTAAGAAAGGTACAGTAACAGTCAACTGTGAAAATTTCAGTCCCATAGTACGGTGCCCACTTTTTGAGAAAACAGTGAAAACGGCCACAGTAAGTCTTTTCTCTTTTATTTTTTATCTTTAAAATATGAAAAATAATTTTGGTCACTGGTTTTACTCTTTTCTGGATAAATACATCATTTCTGACAGAAATCTTAAACGGTATGCAAGTTTACCATCACCATCTTTATACCTTGTATAGTTATAGGTAAATCTGTGAAGATTTCCGGTTTCGGTATACATTATACTACCAAAATATGATGATAACACTAGACTCTTGTTATTAACAAACATTGCCCGTGAAAAGAAAAGGAAACGGACGCCAGCACTCGGGTTAACACGGGAAAGGAGAAATGAAACCTTATACATAAAATGCAAATACAAAGGTAACTTATAGGTTGGAGGTGTGCGCCCAAAAATGTAACATTATTTCACGGAAGAATAAGAGTGTTGTAATTAATAGAATGTGATAAGGAATGAAACTAGCGACAGTAAAAATAATTTGTAGTACACCAGCATCACAAAAGATGCTTTGATAATAGTGGTGATGATGTGCTCTTTCCAAGAATGTTTATCATCAATTATATTATTCCCAGGAATTTGGTAGAATAAACTTCGGAAATTTCAACGTTGTTCATGTTTATATGGTTTTTTTATCATCAGAATCCTTGGTTGCCTGTGAAAGAGCATGAAGTTGGTCTTGCTCTAGTTCAATGAGAGTATGTTGTTTGCAAGACATCCTGACACATTGTCAAGTTCTGCGTTAGTATACATGTGTGAACTATAATAGTAGCAAGGTTGGAGTGAGAATTCCGTTCGGGATTGTTTCACTTCTTGCCGACCCTATATCTCAAGGGAGATGCATGCAACCGTCAATGTATTTTCCAATTTAAATGTTTTTATTGCCCGGTACCGCCTTTTTTCCAAATGCAATTTTCCATTTCAATGAGCTACATTTTCATTCTATAGGCAGACGCCTTGATGTGAAATAAATGCTAGCCTTTCAAACAAACACTACACCGGACCAAACAAACAAACAACTTGTTTAACAAACACCGGCCCCAACACCCCAACAAACAACAACAACAACAACAAACCAAATTACCGTCTACGGAGAGTGCACCACCTATTACGTTCATTATTTTTGTGTTTTCTTCCAACAGAGTAGGCCATATATCTGGTGACTGAGCCCTAAATTAGCAATGCAAGTAAATTAATAACTCACGTGTAAAGGGAGATAATTTTTCATAATCCGAATTCAATTTCAAAAGGATTTTTTTACGATTCCATTTCACTACTCGCTCAGAAAAGTTTTTTTTTTATAGTTTGTACACAAGTCTATGGAGTAGTGATTTGCTGGCCGTGTAGCGATTTTCATCTAAGTGTTCAGTGCATGTTTCTATGGAGTAGGGTTGTGTAGCGATTTCATTTCACTACTCGCTCAGAAAAGATGATTTATTTTAGTTTAGTACACAAGTCTATGGAGTAGTGATTTGCTGGCCATGTAGCGATTTTCATCTAAGTGTTCAGTGCATGTTTCTATGGAGTAGGGTTGTGTAGCGATTTCATTTCACTACTCGCTCAGAAAAGACTTTTTTAGTTTGTATACAAGTCTATGGAGTAGTGATTTGCTGGCCGTGTAGCGATATTCATCTAAGTGTTTAGTGCATGTTTCTTTCGCTCAGAAAAGATTTATTTTAGTTTAGTACACAAGTCTATGGAGTAGTGATTTGCTGGCCGTGTAGCGATTTTCATCTAAGTGTTCAGTGCATGTTTCTATGGAGTAGGGTTGTGTAGCGATTTCATTTCACTACTCGCTCAGAAAAGACTTTTTTGGTTTGTATACAAGTCTATGGAGTAGTGATTTGCTGGCCGTGTAGCGATATTCATCTAAGTGTTTAGTGCATGTTTCTATGGAGTAGGGTTGTGTAGCGATTTCATTTCACTACTCGCTCAGAAAAGACTTTTTTAGTTTGTACACAAGTCTATGGAGTAGCGATTTGCTGGCCGTGTAGCGATTTTTATCTGAGTGTTTAGTGCATGTTTCTATGGAGTAGGGTTGTGAAGCGATTTCTTTTCACTACTCGCACAGAAAAGACTTTTTTGGTTTGTACACAAGTCTATGGAGTAGTGATTTGCTGGCCGTGTAGCGATATTCATCTAAGTGTTTAGTGCATGTTTCTATGGAGTAGGGTTGTGTAGCGATTTCATTTCACTACTCGCTTAAAAAAGATTTATTTTAGTTTGTACACAAGTCTATGGAGTAGCGATTTGCTGGCCGTGTAGCGATTTTTATCTGAGTGTTTAGTGCATGTTTCTATGGAGTAGGGTTGTGTAGCGATTTCATTTCACTACTCGCACAGAAAAGATTTATTTTAGTTTGTACACAAGTCTATGGAGTAGTGATTTTTTCAGTGTACGCAAAGGATACCCGTAGGTCGGGATGTCGGAAATACATTGTGCTTCCATGTAAATCCCACAGTGGCCCCTTGAAAAGCACCGTGTAGGGTTGTGTAGCGCTACAAAATATATGTGGTGATAGGAAACGGATCATATCGGGCATGGTATATAACGTTAGCCCAAATAAATACTGAAAATAATTAGGCCTAGGCCTAGACTAGGCCCCTTAATTGGGTGGCGTAAAACTAAACTAAAATAGTAAAAGACACTAACCTCTGGCCTAGGCTAGGGCAATGTTAAATGTAGGGCAGTAGCCAAGTAGGGCCCCTACGTAGGTACGTGACAATCGTCCATGTAAACTGTGTGTCTGTGGCACCAGCCACTTTTTCATGACATGCTTCAGTGCGCATGGTGAGTGTGCTGTTATTGACTCTGCACAAATTGCCCTTTCATCATCATCTTAAACCAACAAACTGATGATATAGTAGACAAATTTTTCTTTCTAATGATTTGCAACTCATAATTTTCTGTTACTGGGAAGTTGGGTTTTTCTTTGATGGAAGACGAAGGTCAAACATTACATGGAAATTCTTCCTGAAGGAATGTATGCATTGTCTTAAAACTCTTTTTTCTTGTTAGTATATTTATTAATCAACATTCAGTTCAAATAAGAAACAAATCCATGGACCGAAACCATGTTTTTGACCATGATAATTGTGCAAAGGTTGTGAAAAAATACATTACAAGTGACATAACTGAATATGGTCAATCCAACTACTGCTTACTAACCAGTGTTAATTAATCATTACTCAAAATAAATACTCATTATAGGCCTAATTAATAAAGGATATTATCACCTTCTAATTGTACTGGTTCTATGCATTTATATGTTTTTTACCCCATTCAAATACGTACAAAAACAAGGAAGTTACAATAACTTTTACAATGACATTACAGCCTGGTTAAAACAGTCAAAACGGTCACATTCTGTCCCATTTGTATCCATGGTGAACGGTGGACCAATTTCAGTCGTGATTTAAAAATCAATAAATTATGTAACTTTCTTAATATTTGGGCTATGAACTTGGTTCTGGTGTCATTTTAAAGCTTATTTTATGCTCTTTCCAAAAATATAACTGACTACTAAGAGATGTCTTGGTTTTGAAAATTTTTGTCGCCTAATATAATGATAATTTATAAATAAAAATGGTACACTTAGGCCTACTTGATTGTACCCACGCAAGATCTCCGACGTTTTTTACTAATGCCCTCACGTTTTGTCCGTCTCCAATGTCGATGTCAATTACAAATCTAGTTTTTTCGGCAGACGTCATGGTTGAACTTGCCGCGGGAATGCCGCCATGATGTCATGGAATACCCACGGATCTTGCAATGCAATATGGGATACTTCCCCGAGTAAAACCGGCTCGGCGAGTCGCTCACTTATGCCTGGCCCATAGAGTTAAATAAAAAACTAGAGTGTGCACTCTGCGCGTGTTGCTCGAACCATGGCCAGCGCCATTGCATTAAGGAAACAAGGGAAAACGCGCGCGTCCCGTTTCAAATTGTGCGTCCATATTCTTACCCAAGTTCGTGCGCGCAGCACTGTGCATAAAATATACGTCGCGTCACGCACAGTGCGCGCAGTTCTTCGAGTAACATCCGGGTACCGTTTTTGGACACTACTGCGGTTGCTCAGTCGTTTCCTTCCTCTATGGTCACCCCAACTAAAATGGCGGCTGCGCGTCCGTGCCAGAGTGCCGAGAGCACGCACATTGAATACGAAGCGCGCACTCTAGTTTTTTATTTAACTCTATGGCCTGGCCCGAGTAAGCGCGAGATGTGACGTCAAAGTCAAATCAAACGCTGTCGCGCTTCCCGGCAAGGCGGTCTCAGCTGACTCCCCGTCTCAGCTGTCTCCCCTGACATAGGGGGACAGTTCAGTCCGACACGTGCACGGTCTCCTTGGTCTCCCTTGTTGAGATGTCCCCCCCCCCATTACTACAGTAACTATCGCACGGTACCGTGCCTCTTATAGCGAGAGATTATTCAATAATAACTTTAATGAAGTATTCTTTTGGGTACGTAGAGTGAGCATTCTCTGGCGAATATTCGTCAATTTATATAAGAGTCTACAGGTCCAATTTAAGGCAAATAGCACTTCTGTTTCCTTCCTCTATGGTCCTACATCCTATGATGGGTTTATGTCTACCCAAGTCCTGTTACTCCATCTGTCAACCTTCAACCTTTTGACCTCGAACAACTCTTAAACCAAACAACCCCCCTCCCCATTTCTTTCCCCATCCCTGTATTATCTCCCCTTCTTTCTGTTTCTTCCCTTATTCACCCCCTCCCCTGTTCTTGACCTCCATGTTTTTACGTTAAAACCCCTGTGGTTCAGCTTGTGTTTTTATAGCGTGTCCATTCCTTTCCTGTAGTATTTTTTAATAAATCACAGAAGCAATGCGTGGCCTTCAAAAGAAGGAAAAAACCTGTTGTGTTGTGAAGCATGGAATGCACAGCCCGACCACAGCTCAGTACGACACTTAAACGGACGACTTTACCGTTGATGTGCGCAGAGATAGCATGACGTATTGGTACTATATTTAGTAAGGGGGACAGTTGAGACGGGGAGTCAGCTGAGACCGCCACACCGGAGTAAGCGCGAGTAACCAAATCGAACGCACTCCTTATGCATTAGCAACAGACCAATTGGAATTCTTTATTGGGGGGTCCCCTACATAGATATATATAAAAACTAGATGACGCACCCGTGTACAAACCAATACACGGGTTTACACTTCGGAGGCCATCTTGGATTTTAACTCGCCCCAGTGTACATGTATTCAGAAACAAGATGCAAAATGTGAAGATCTGAATGTATCACAAATGAATTGATACCAATTAGATGCTTTGCCTAGTCGCTAAGGGGCAGGTGTGTTGACCTGTTACTGACTAGCGTACAGGTTGTCTTGGGTCATTTGGGTGTTAACTGTACATGTATATAAATTTGGTTTCAAGCTGACTTAGGTACATGTTGAATTTGGTGTAAATATTTGGGTATTATAATATATTATTATTATTATTATTATTTATTTCTGGTAATGACACCAAGGATTCCTCAAAAGTGACCAAGGCACTGTAGCTCGCAAGCCTGATGAAACCTGTTATGGAAAGATGATGAGAAGGAGATACAGTTTTAGAGGTGGGAGGAAAACCCCAGAGTAATATATTGGGTAAAACCCATGGAATCAGGCAGGGACTGAAAACCCAATCCACTTGTGAACCGAGCCGGACTTGAACCCGGTCCACAGAGGTGAAAGGCGAGGAAAGAACCGCTACGCCAACCTGACTCCCCGAGTACGGGTTGACCTGTTTCCCTGCTTCAATGTTGACCAAGTTCAAGGGTACTTTTCCTATATTAAGATGATCATGTGACAGACTTTTCTTAAAATAGTCCAAAGTTATATTTTATGACATTTTGTTCTATTTTTGTTCATCTGGTATAAATGTAAGACCTGAAAGTAAACTTGTTCTTACAGTACATGCAATTTAAACAATACATTCTTGACAGTTATTCTGAGAGGACTAGTTTTTATGTCAATGAATAATTATACGGACATGACGAAATGTACAGTGTTCTTACATGTTAGTAAGACATTTCATGCAGTAGGAGGGAAGTTTTAAGTGTATTAAAATAACAATATAAAAAATACTGAACTCAATGTGATTGACATTTTCGAAATTTGTTGTCATAATGAACTCTGCCTTATATCATAACTATTCTTTATTAGTTTGTTTGGTCAATTCTGGTTAAACCGCTCACAAGAGAAGAACGACAAGAACAGTGATTTGTGCCATGGTCTCTAACATAATCATGTTACATTTTTTTATTTACAACTCAGGTTAGCATACTGAAACAGAAATCTTCACAGATTTCACCTATAGCTTACAGGGTATAAAGATCATTGTGATGGTAGAAACATACCGTTAACATTTTTCTGTCTCATGCTGCATTATCCAGAAAGAGTAAAATTAGTGACCAAAAACAATTTTGATCTTTGGAAGATCCCCAAAATGGTGAAAAGATTTTTTTTATTGAGCACCTTATGGGACTGAACAACTTTTCACAGATGACTTTTAACTGTATCTTTCTTGATATTTTTGCCCATGAATCTGCACTAGTTCTTTGACAAACTCCAAAGTATGATATTACCTTTAAAGGATGTACATAATTAATTAATTATATTGATTAATGTGCCTTAGTTTTCTGTTACTTTTTTTTTAGAAGAAGCCAATACCTGATACATGTGTGTTGTACATGTACAAACATTTTAAAGTTGGAATAAAGATGCAGAAAACAAAATTATGCATTGATTTCACTGTTTGTTATTATGGTATTTTTGGAAGTGAAACCTTGTTAAATTGTAGAGTAATTGATTAAAATAGTGGGTGTGTTTTCCTTTCCCGCTTATTTTGTGTAATGTACGTGTTCGATGTGGACAGATATTTCTATCCACACTTCTGATTTATTTTATAATCAACAAATACATTTGTTTTATTTTGATCGGTATTGAAATGAATGAACTTATGAAGTAACACGTTGACAGTGGGTCCAATAGGTTGGTCACTACCCATCAGTCTCTTCTTTTTTTGTTGTTGTTGAAAGTTTTCTGTCAATATTTAAAATGGGGACTGTTTTGATGAAATTTCATGACTCGCGCAAAGAAATGATGACCATTCCTTAGGTTAAACCCTGGAGGAGAAATTCTTATTTCCCCAAACACGGGCGGCCAGGCACTCGCCCATTGCACGTGTTTGTACGGTATAGAGGGCGCTATTTTTAATGTGTTTTCTTATAATTATTGAATTTGGGCGTGTAATGTGCTGAGGAAATTGGAGAGTTATAAAGTCATACAAAAAGCAACATGAAAGAAGTGAGGAGACCATATTATCATAAGGAATTAGTTTGATTACATTATGATTGAAAACCTGTGAAAAGATGTTATCTTCAGGATGCTTGATTTGGGCAGAATGACTCGTCTAGATTGCGATCACACGTTGTTGCAGAAGGTGGTTGGGTATGGTTTGAGAAGGATGCGAGGTTCGATTATTGGAGTGAAAGGAAAGGAGAGGATTGCAGAAGATAAACGTGATGGGGTGCAATATTTGTATAGAAAAAGTCGTCGGAAATAATTTGATATGATTATTAATACTATTTTCTCCTGCATAAGGGTGAATTAATTTGCGGGGATTAAAAGGGCAATTCGCAACCGGACTGAACGCGCTCAAGTTAATTGTTTCAAACTAGACCTAGTATTAAGAACTGGGGGCTGAACTCCCTTTTTTAATTTTGGGGTTGATGGTAGGTCTTTAGTACCGAGTTTGATGGTTCCCTCGCATTGTGGCTGAACTTTCATTTTCTTGTGTGTGCAGTTTGGGTCCATTTAAACAATGGCTTATTTGATTACAAGATTATCCAGTCCCCAATAAATCTCGAATAATGCACTGAATTAATGAGGCATTAGTAATTTTTTTTAAATTTAATTTGCACACATAATTTACTAATTCTTGCAAAGACACAACATGCACTGTAAACAAGTATGTAAAAGTTAACTTGAGAAAGCAAGAAAAGTATGAATGATGGGACACTTCCAAAAGCCCTGCAGGATTGTAATGATGGTGCCGTAAAACATGACAATTAGTAAAGAGTAATACTCAATTTACAAATCAAGGGCATCACGTGCGGAACAAATAGAAACAATAGACAACGAATTCGAACTTGCGGACACTCAGCAGTCATCACTTTGGTTTTTGTCAAGGAAATGCAGATTCATGCATGGGCAAAAATATTAAGAAAGGTACAGTAACAGTCAACTGTGAAAATTTCAGTCCCATAGTACGGTGCCCACTTTTTGAGAAAACAGTGAAAACGGCCACAGTAAGTCTTTTCTCTTTTATTTTTTATCTTTAAAATATGAAAAATAATTTTGGTCACTGGTTTTACTCTTTTCTGGATAAATACATCATTTCTGACAGAAATCTTAAACGGTATGCAAGTTTACCATCACCATCTTTATACCTTGTATAGTTATAGGTAAATCTGTGAAGATTTCCGGTTTCGGTATACATTATACTACCAAAATATGATGATAACACTAGACTCTTGTTATTAACAAACATTGCCCGTGAAAAGAAAAGGAAACGGACGCCAGCACTCGGGTTAACACGGGAAAGGAGAAATGAAACCTTATACATAAAATGCAAATACAAAGGTAACTTATAGGTTGGAGGTGTGCGCCCAAAAATGTAACATTATTTCACGGAAGAATAAGAGTGTTGTAATTAATAGAATGTGATAAGGAATGAAACTAGCGACAGTAAAAATAATTTGTAGTACACCAGCATCACAAAAGATGCTTTGATAATAGTGGTGATGATGTGCTCTTTCCAAGAATGTTTATCATCAATTATATTATTCCCAGGAATTTGGTAGAATAAACTTCGGAAATTTCAACGTTGTTCATGTTTATATGGTTTTTTTATCATCAGAATCCTTGGTTGCCTGTGAAAGAGCATGAAGTTGGTCTTGCTCTAGTTCAATGAGAGTATGTTGTTTGCAAGACATCCTGACACATTGTCAAGTTCTGCGTTAGTATACATGTGTGAACTATAATAGTAGCAAGGTTGGAGTGAGAATTCCGTTCGGGATTGTTTCACTTCTTGCCGACCCTATATCTCAAGGGAGATGCATGCAACCGTCAATGTATTTTCCAATTTAAATGTTTTTATTGCCCGGTACCGCCTTTTTTCCAAATGCAATTTTCCATTTCAATGAGCTACATTTTCATTCTATAGGCAGACGCCTTGATGTGAAATAAATGCTAGCCTTTCAAACAAACACTACACCGGACCAAACAAACAAACAACTTGTTTAACAAACACCGGCCCCAACACCCCAACAAACAACAACAACAACAACAAACCAAATTACCGTCTACGGAGAGTGCACCACCTATTACGTTCATTATTTTTGTGTTTTCTTCCAACAGAGTAGGCCATATATCTGGTGACTGAGCCCTAAATTAGCAATGCAAGTAAATTAATAACTCACGTGTAAAGGGAGATAATTTTTCATAATCCGAATTCAATTTCAAAAGGATTTTTTTACGATTCCATTTCACTACTCGCTCAGAAAAGTTTTTTTTTTTATAGTTTGTACACAAGTCTATGGAGTAGTGATTTGCTGGCCGTGTAGCGATTTTCATCTAAGTGTTCAGTGCATGTTTCTATGGAGTAGGGTTGTGTAGCGATTTCATTTCACTACTCGCTCAGAAAAGATGATTTATTTTAGTTTAGTACACAAGTCTATGGAGTAGTGATTTGCTGGCCATGTAGCGATTTTCATCTAAGTGTTCAGTGCATGTTTCTATGGAGTAGGGTTGTGTAGCGATTTCATTTCACTACTCGCTCAGAAAAGACTTTTTTAGTTTGTATACAAGTCTATGGAGTAGTGATTTGCTGGCCGTGTAGCGATATTCATCTAAGTGTTTAGTGCATGTTTCTTTCGCTCAGAAAAGATTTATTTTAGTTTAGTACACAAGTCTATGGAGTAGTGATTTGCTGGCCGTGTAGCGATTTTCATCTAAGTGTTCAGTGCATGTTTCTATGGAGTAGGGTTGTGTAGCGATTTCATTTCACTACTCGCTCAGAAAAGACTTTTTTGGTTTGTATACAAGTCTATGGAGTAGTGATTTGCTGGCCGTGTAGCGATATTCATCTAAGTGTTTAGTGCATGTTTCTATGGAGTAGGGTTGTGTAGCGATTTCATTTCACTACTCGCTCAGAAAAGACTTTTTTAGTTTGTACACAAGTCTATGGAGTAGCGATTTGCTGGCCGTGTAGCGATTTTTATCTGAGTGTTTAGTGCATGTTTCTATGGAGTAGGGTTGTGAAGCGATTTCTTTTCACTACTCGCACAGAAAAGACTTTTTTGGTTTGTACACAAGTCTATGGAGTAGTGATTTGCTGGCCGTGTAGCGATATTCATCTAAGTGTTTAGTGCATGTTTCTATGGAGTAGGGTTGTGTAGCGATTTCATTTCACTACTCGCTTAAAAAAGATTTATTTTAGTTTGTACACAAGTCTATGGAGTAGCGATTTGCTGGCCGTGTAGCGATTTTTATCTGAGTGTTTAGTGCATGTTTCTATGGAGTAGGGTTGTGTAGCGATTTCATTTCACTACTCGCACAGAAAAGATTTATTTTAGTTTGTACACAAGTCTATGGAGTAGTGATTTTTTCAGTGTACGCAAAGGATACCCGTAGGTCGGGATGTCGGAAATACATTGTGCTTCCATGTAAATCCCACAGTGGCCCCTTGAAAAGCACCGTGTAGGGTTGTGTAGCGCTACAAAATATATGTGGTGATAGGAAACGGATCATATCGGGCATGGTATATAACGTTAGCCCAAATAAATACTGAAAATAATTAGGCCTAGGCCTAGACTAGGCCCCTTAATTGGGTGGCGTAAAACTAAACTAAAATAGTAAAAGACACTAACCTCTGGCCTAGGCTAGGGCAATGTTAAATGTAGGGCAGTAGCCAAGTAGGGCCCCTACGTAGGTACGTGACAATCGTCCATGTAAACTGTGTGTCTGTGGCACCAGCCACTTTTTCATGACATGCTTCAGTGCGCATGGTGAGTGTGCTGTTATTGACTCTGCACAAATTGCCCTTTCATCATCATCTTAAACCAACAAACTGATGATATAGTAGACAAATTTTTCTTTCTAATGATTTGCAACTCATAATTTTCTGTTACTGGGAAGTTGGGTTTTTCTTTGATGGAAGACGAAGGTCAAACATTACATGGAAATTCTTCCTGAAGGAATGTATGCATTGTCTTAAAACTCTTTTTTCTTGTTAGTATATTTATTAATCAACATTCAGTTCAAATAAGAAACAAATCCATGGACCGAAACCATGTTTTTGACCATGATAATTGTGCAAAGGTTGTGAAAAAATACATTACAAGTGACATAACTGAATATGGTCAATCCAACTACTGCTTACTAACCAGTGTTAATTAATCATTACTCAAAATAAATACTCATTATAGGCCTAATTAATAAAGGATATTATCACCTTCTAATTGTACTGGTTCTATGCATTTATATGTTTTTTACCCCATTCAAATACGTACAAAAACAAGGAAGTTACAATAACTTTTACAATGACATTACAGCCTGGTTAAAACAGTCAAAACGGTCACATTCTGTCCCATTTGTATCCATGGTGAACGGTGGACCAATTTCAGTCGTGATTTAAAAATCAATAAATTATGTAACTTTCTTAATATTTGGGCTATGAACTTGGTTCTGGTGTCATTTTAAAGCTTATTTTATGCTCTTTCCAAAAATATAACTGACTACTAAGAGATGTCTTGGTTTTGAAAATTTTTGTCGCCTAATATAATGATAATTTATAAATAAAAATGGTACACTTAGGCCTACTTGATTGTACCCACGCAAGATCTCCGACGTTTTTTACTAATGCCCTCACGTTTTGTCCGTCTCCAATGTCGATGTCAATTACAAATCTAGTTTTTTCGGCAGACGTCATGGTTGAACTTGCCGCGGGAATGCCGCCATGATGTCATGGAATACCCACGGATCTTGCAATGCAATATGGGATACTTCCCCGAGTAAAACCGGCTCGGCGAGTCGCTCACTTATGCCTGGCCCATAGAGTTAAATAAAAAACTAGAGTGTGCACTCTGCGCGTGTTGCTCGAACCATGGCCAGCGCCATTGCATTAAGGAAACAAGGGAAAACGCGCGCGTCCCGTTTCAAATTGTGCGTCCATATTCTTACCCAAGTTCGTGCGCGCAGCACTGTGCATAAAATATACGTCGCGTCACGCACAGTGCGCGCAGTTCTTCGAGTAACATCCGGGTACCGTTTTTGGACACTACTGCGGTTGCTCAGTCGTTTCCTTCCTCTATGGTCACCCCAACTAAAATGGCGGCTGCGCGTCCGTGCCAGAGTGCCGAGAGCACGCACATTGAATACGAAGCGCGCACTCTAGTTTTTTATTTAACTCTATGGCCTGGCCCGAGTAAGCGCGAGATGTGACGTCAAAGTCAAATCAAACGCTGTCGCGCTTCCCGGCAAGGCGGTCTCAGCTGACTCCCCGTCTCAGCTGTCTCCCCTGACATAGGGGGACAGTTCAGTCCGACACGTGCACGGTCTCCTTGGTCTCCCTTGTTGAGATGTCCCCCCCCCCATTACTACAGTAACTATCGCACGGTACCGTGCCTCTTATAGCGAGAGATTATTCAATAATAACTTTAATGAAGTATTCTTTTGGGTACGTAGAGTGAGCATTCTCTGGCGAATATTCGTCAATTTATATAAGAGTCTACAGGTCCAATTTAAGGCAAATAGCACTTCTGTTTCCTTCCTCTATGGTCCTACATCCTATGATGGGTTTATGTCTACCCAAGTCCTGTTACTCCATCTGTCAACCTTCAACCTTTTGACCTCGAACAACTCTTAAACCAAACAACCCCCCTCCCCATTTCTTTCCCCATCCCTGTATTATCTCCCCTTCTTTCTGTTTCTTCCCTTATTCACCCCCTCCCCTGTTCTTGACCTCCATGTTTTTACGTTAAAACCCCTGTGGTTCAGCTTGTGTTTTTATAGCGTGTCCATTCCTTTCCTGTAGTATTTTTTAATAAATCACAGAAGCAATGCGTGGCCTTCAAAAGAAGGAAAAAACCTGTTGTGTTGTGAAGCATGGAATGCACAGCCCGACCACAGCTCAGTACGACACTTAAACGGACGACTTTACCGTTGATGTGCGCAGAGATAGCATGACGTATTGGTACTATATTTAGTAAGGGGGACAGTTGAGACGGGGAGTCAGCTGAGACCGCCACACCGGAGTAAGCGCGAGTAACCAAATCGAACGCACTCCTTATGCATTAGCAACAGACCAATTGGAATTCTTTATTGGGGGGTCCCCTACATAGATATATATAAAAACTAGATGACGCACCCGTGTACAAACCAATACACGGGTTTACACTTCGGAGGCCATCTTGGATTTTAACTCGCCCCAGTGTACATGTATTCAGAAACAAGATGCAAAATGTGAAGATCTGAATGTATCACAAATGAATTGATACCAATTAGATGCTTTGCCTAGTCGCTAAGGGGCAGGTGTGTTGACCTGTTACTGACTAGCGTACAGGTTGTCTTGGGTCATTTGGGTGTTAACTGTACATGTATATAAATTTGGTTTCAAGCTGACTTAGGTACATGTTGAATTTGGTGTAAATATTTGGGTATTATAATATATTATTATTATTATTATTATTTATTTCTGGTAATGACACCAAGGATTCCTCAAAAGTGACCAAGGCACTGTAGCTCGCAAGCCTGATGAAACCTGTTATGGAAAGATGATGAGAAGGAGATACAGTTTTAGAGGTGGGAGGAAAACCCCAGAGTAATATATTGGGTAAAACCCATGGAATCAGGCAGGGACTGAAAACCCAATCCACTTGTGAACCGAGCCGGACTTGAACCCGGTCCACAGAGGTGAAAGGCGAGGAAAGAACCGCTACGCCAACCTGACTCCCCGAGTACGGGTTGACCTGTTTCCCTGCTTCAATGTTGACCAAGTTCAAGGGTACTTTTCCTATATTAAGATGATCATGTGACAGACTTTTCTTAAAATAGTCCAAAGTTATATTTTATGACATTTTGTTCTATTTTTGTTCATCTGGTATAAATGTAAGACCTGAAAGTAAACTTGTTCTTACAGTACATGCAATTTAAACAATACATTCTTGACAGTTATTCTGAGAGGACTAGTTTTTATGTCAATGAATAATTATACGGACATGACGAAATGTACAGTGTTCTTACATGTTAGTAAGACATTTCATGCAGTAGGAGGGAAGTTTTAAGTGTATTAAAATAACAATATAAAAAATACTGAACTCAATGTGATTGACATTTTCGAAATTTGTTGTCATAATGAACTCTGCCTTATATCATAACTATTCTTTATTAGTTTGTTTGGTCAATTCTGGTTAAACCGCTCACAAGAGAAGAACGACAAGAACAGTGATTTGTGCCATGGTCTCTAACATAATCATGTTACATTTTTTTATTTACAACTCAGGTTAGCATACTGAAACAGAAATCTTCACAGATTTCACCTATAGCTTACAGGGTATAAAGATCATTGTGATGGTAGAAACATACCGTTAACATTTTTCTGTCTCATGCTGCATTATCCAGAAAGAGTAAAATTAGTGACCAAAAACAATTTTGATCTTTGGAAGATCCCCAAAATGGTGAAAAGATTTTTTTTATTGAGCACCTTATGGGACTGAACAACTTTTCACAGATGACTTTTAACTGTATCTTTCTTGATATTTTTGCCCATGAATCTGCACTAGTTCTTTGACAAACTCCAAAGTATGATATTACCTTTAAAGGATGTACATAATTAATTAATTATATTGATTAATGTGCCTTAGTTTTCTGTTACTTTTTTTTTAGAAGAAGCCAATACCTGATACATGTGTGTTGTACATGTACAAACATTTTAAAGTTGGAATAAAGATGCAGAAAACAAAATTATGCATTGATTTCACTGTTTGTTATTATGGTATTTTTGGAAGTGAAACCTTGTTAAATTGTAGAGTAATTGATTAAAATAGTGGGTGTGTTTTCCTTTCCCGCTTATTTTGTGTAATGTACGTGTTCGATGTGGACAGATATTTCTATCCACACTTCTGATTTATTTTATAATCAACAAATACATTTGTTTTATTTTGATCGGTATTGAAATGAATGAACTTATGAAGTAACACGTTGACAGTGGGTCCAATAGGTTGGTCACTACCCATCAGTCTCTTCTTTTTTTGTTGTTGTTGAAAGTTTTCTGTCAATATTTAAAATGGGGACTGTTTTGATGAAATTTCATGACTCGCGCAAAGAAATGATGACCATTCCTTAGGTTAAACCCTGGAGGAGAAATTCTTATTTCCCCAAACACGGGCGGCCAGGCCCTCGCCCATTGCACGTGTTTGTACGGTATAGAGGGCGCTATTTTTAATGTGTTTTCTTATAATTATTGAATTTGGGCGTGTAATGTGCTGAGGAAATTGGAGAGTTATAAAGTCATACAAAAAGCAACATGAAAGAAGTGAGGAGACCATATTATCATAAGGAATTAGTTTGATTACATTATGATTGAAAACCTGTGAAAAGATGTTATCTTCAGGATGCTTGATTTGGGCAGAATGACTCGTCTAGATTGCGATCACACGTTGTTGCAGAAGGTGGTTGGGTATGGTTTGAGAAGGATGCGAGGTTCGATTATTGGAGTGAAAGGAAAGGAGAGGATTGCAGAAGATAAACGTGATGGGGTGCAATATTTGTGTAGAAAAAGTCGTCGGAAATAATTTGATATGATTATTAATACTATTTTCTCCTGCATAAGGGTGAATTAATTTGCGGGGATTAAAAGGGCAATTCGCAACCGGACTGAACGCGCTCAAGTTAATTGTTTCAAACTAGACCTAGTATTAAGAACTGGGGGCTGAACTCCCTTTTTTAATTTTGGGGTTGATGGTAGGTCTTTAGTACCGAGTTTGATGGTTCCCTCGCATTGTGGCTGAACTTTCATTTTCTTGTGTGTGCAGTTTGGGTCCATTTAAACAATGGCTTATTTGATTACAAGATTATCCAGTCCCCAATAAATCTCGAATAATGCACTGAATTAATGAGGCATTAGTAATTTTTTTTAAATTTAATTTGCACACATAATTTACTAATTCTTGCAAAGACACAACATGCACTGTAAACAAGTATGTAAAAGTTAACTTGAGAAAGCAAGAAAAGTATGAATGATGGGACACTTCCAAAAGCCCTGCAGGATTGTAATGATGGTGCCGTAAAACATGACAATTAGTAAAGAGTAATACTCAATTTACAAATCAAGGGCATCACGTGCGGAACAAATAGAAACAATAGACAACGAATTCGAACTTGCGGACACTCAGCAGTCATCACTTTGGTTTTTGTCAAGGAAATGCAGATTCATGCATGGGCAAAAATATTAAGAAAGGTACAGTAACAGTCAACTGTGAAAATTTCAGTCCCATAGTACGGTGCCCACTTTTTGAGAAAACAGTGAAAACGGCCACAGTAAGTCTTTTCTCTTTTATTTTTTATCTTTAAAATATGAAAAATAATTTTGGTCACTGGTTTTACTCTTTTCTGGATAAATACATCATTTCTGACAGAAATCTTAAACGGTATGCAAGTTTACCATCACCATCTTTATACCTTGTATAGTTATAGGTAAATCTGTGAAGATTTCCGGTTTCGGTATACATTATACTACCAAAATATGATGATAACACTAGACTCTTGTTATTAACAAACATTGCCCGTGAAAAGAAAAGGAAACGGACGCCAGCACTCGGGTTAACACGGGAAAGGAGAAATGAAACCTTATACATAAAATGCAAATACAAAGGTAACTTATAGGTTGGAGGTGTGCGCCCAAAAATGTAACATTATTTCACGGAAGAATAAGAGTGTTGTAATTAATAGAATGTGATAAGGAATGAAACTAGCGACAGTAAAAATAATTTGTAGTACACCAGCATCACAAAAGATGCTTTGATAATAGTGGTGATGATGTGCTCTTTCCAAGAATGTTTATCATCAATTATATTATTCCCAGGAATTTGGTAGAATAAACTTCGGAAATTTCAACGTTGTTCATGTTTATATGGTTTTTTTATCATCAGAATCCTTGGTTGCCTGTGAAAGAGCATGAAGTTGGTCTTGCTCTAGTTCAATGAGAGTATGTTGTTTGCAAGACATCCTGACACATTGTCAAGTTCTGCGTTAGTATACATGTGTGAACTATAATAGTAGCAAGGTTGGAGTGAGAATTCCGTTCGGGATTGTTTCACTTCTTGCCGACCCTATATCTCAAGGGAGATGCATGCAACCGTCAATGTATTTTCCAATTTAAATGTTTTTATTGCCCGGTACCGCCTTTTTTCCAAATGCAATTTTCCATTTCAATGAGCTACATTTTCATTCTATAGGCAGACGCCTTGATGTGAAATAAATGCTAGCCTTTCAAACAAACACTACACCGGACCAAACAAACAAACAACTTGTTTAACAAACACCGGCCCCAACACCCCAACAAACAACAACAACAACAACAAACCAAATTACCGTCTACGGAGAGTGCACCACCTATTACGTTCATTATTTTTGTGTTTTCTTCCAACAGAGTAGGCCATATATCTGGTGACTGAGCCCTAAATTAGCAATGCAAGTAAATTAATAACTCACGTGTAAAGGGAGATAATTTTTCATAATCCGAATTCAATTTCAAAAGGATTTTTTTACGATTCCATTTCACTACTCGCTCAGAAAAGTTTTTTTTTTATAGTTTGTACACAAGTCTATGGAGTAGTGATTTGCTGGCCGTGTAGCGATTTTCATCTAAGTGTTCAGTGCATGTTTCTATGGAGTAGGGTTGTGTAGCGATTTCATTTCACTACTCGCTCAGAAAAGATGATTTATTTTAGTTTAGTACACAAGTCTATGGAGTAGTGATTTGCTGGCCATGTAGCGATTTTCATCTAAGTGTTCAGTGCATGTTTCTATGGAGTAGGGTTGTGTAGCGATTTCATTTCACTACTCGCTCAGAAAAGACTTTTTTAGTTTGTATACAAGTCTATGGAGTAGTGATTTGCTGGCCGTGTAGCGATATTCATCTAAGTGTTTAGTGCATGTTTCTTTCGCTCAGAAAAGATTTATTTTAGTTTAGTACACAAGTCTATGGAGTAGTGATTTGCTGGCCGTGTAGCGATTTTCATCTAAGTGTTCAGTGCATGTTTCTATGGAGTAGGGTTGTGTAGCGATTTCATTTCACTACTCGCTCAGAAAAGACTTTTTTGGTTTGTATACAAGTCTATGGAGTAGTGATTTGCTGGCCGTGTAGCGATATTCATCTAAGTGTTTAGTGCATGTTTCTATGGAGTAGGGTTGTGTAGCGATTTCATTTCACTACTCGCTCAGAAAAGACTTTTTTAGTTTGTACACAAGTCTATGGAGTAGCGATTTGCTGGCCGTGTAGCGATTTTTATCTGAGTGTTTAGTGCATGTTTCTATGGAGTAGGGTTGTGAAGCGATTTCTTTTCACTACTCGCACAGAAAAGACTTTTTTGGTTTGTACACAAGTCTATGGAGTAGTGATTTGCTGGCCGTGTAGCGATATTCATCTAAGTGTTTAGTGCATGTTTCTATGGAGTAGGGTTGTGTAGCGATTTCATTTCACTACTCGCTTAAAAAAGATTTATTTTAGTTTGTACACAAGTCTATGGAGTAGCGATTTGCTGGCCGTGTAGCGATTTTTATCTGAGTGTTTAGTGCATGTTTCTATGGAGTAGGGTTGTGTAGCGATTTCATTTCACTACTCGCACAGAAAAGATTTATTTTAGTTTGTACACAAGTCTATGGAGTAGTGATTTTTTCAGTGTACGCAAAGGATACCCGTAGGTCGGGATGTCGGAAATACATTGTGCTTCCATGTAAATCCCACAGTGGCCCCTTGAAAAGCACCGTGTAGGGTTGTGTAGCGCTACAAAATATATGTGGTGATAGGAAACGGATCATATCGGGCATGGTATATAACGTTAGCCCAAATAAATACTGAAAATAATTAGGCCTAGGCCTAGACTAGGCCCCTTAATTGGGTGGCGTAAAACTAAACTAAAATAGTAAAAGACACTAACCTCTGGCCTAGGCTAGGGCAATGTTAAATGTAGGGCAGTAGCCAAGTAGGGCCCCTACGTAGGTACGTGACAATCGTCCATGTAAACTGTGTGTCTGTGGCACCAGCCACTTTTTCATGACATGCTTCAGTGCGCATGGTGAGTGTGCTGTTATTGACTCTGCACAAATTGCCCTTTCATCATCATCTTAAACCAACAAACTGATGATATAGTAGACAAATTTTTCTTTCTAATGATTTGCAACTCATAATTTTCTGTTACTGGGAAGTTGGGTTTTTCTTTGATGGAAGACGAAGGTCAAACATTACATGGAAATTCTTCCTGAAGGAATGTATGCATTGTCTTAAAACTCTTTTTTCTTGTTAGTATATTTATTAATCAACATTCAGTTCAAATAAGAAACAAATCCATGGACCGAAACCATGTTTTTGACCATGATAATTGTGCAAAGGTTGTGAAAAAATACATTACAAGTGACATAACTGAATATGGTCAATCCAACTACTGCTTACTAACCAGTGTTAATTAATCATTACTCAAAATAAATACTCATTATAGGCCTAATTAATAAAGGATATTATCACCTTCTAATTGTACTGGTTCTATGCATTTATATGTTTTTTACCCCATTCAAATACGTACAAAAACAAGGAAGTTACAATAACTTTTACAATGACATTACAGCCTGGTTAAAACAGTCAAAACGGTCACATTCTGTCCCATTTGTATCCATGGTGAACGGTGGACCAATTTCAGTCGTGATTTAAAAATCAATAAATTATGTAACTTTCTTAATATTTGGGCTATGAACTTGGTTCTGGTGTCATTTTAAAGCTTATTTTATGCTCTTTCCAAAAATATAACTGACTACTAGTCCGAGTAACTTGGACCCTAAAAATCGCCTTTTTTAACATTTTGGACATGGTCTGGCGATAGTAGGGTCCAAGTACCTTGTTTGCATTTTGGTTGCAAGAGCTCCATTTTGCAATGTTTTGCCTCTACCCTGAGTCAAAATTCTGTGATTTCACCTTCAAAACGATCCTAAAATGTCTCATGCGGCCAGCTATGGACCAAGGGAGAATTGGAGATTCCAATAATGACAAGGTTTAATCACATTTTTTAAAGAAAAGATCATATTTTCCCTAATTTTTTCCGGGTACCAGTGTACAATTTGAAAAACCAAGATGGCCGACCCAACGGACACTGTGCTCATTTTATAGGAGGTCTCTGTGCCCATTTTTAGGGGAAAAATTTTATTTTCTTCAAAAAATGTGAGTAAACCTTGTCATTATTGGAATCTCCAATTCTCCCTTGGTCCATAGCTGGCCGCATGAGACATTTTGGGATCGTTTTGAAGGTGAAATCACAGGATTTTGACTCAGTGTAGAGGCAAAACATTGCAAAATGGAGCTCTTGCAACCAAAATGCAAACAAGGTACTTGGACCCTACTATCGCCAGACCATGTCCAAATGTAAAAATGGGCGATTTTTAGGGTCCAAGTTACTCGGACTAACTGACTACTAAGAGATGTCTTGGTTTTGAAAATTTTTGTCGCCTAATATAATGATAATTTATAAATAAAAATGGTACACTTAGGCCTACTTGATTGTACCCACGCAAGATCTCCGACGTTTTTTACTAATGCCCTCACGTTTTGTCCGTCTCCAATGTCGATGTCAATTACAAATCTAGTTTTTTCGGCAGACGTCATGGTTGAACTTGCCGCGGGAATGCCGCCATGATGTCATGGAATACCCACGGATCTTGCAATGCAATATGGGATACTTCCCCGAGTAAAACCGGCTCGGCGAGTCGCTCACTTATGCCTGGCCCATAGAGTTAAATAAAAAACTAGAGTGTGCACTCTGCGCGTGTTGCTCGAACCATGGCCAGCGCCATTGCATTAAGGAAACAAGGGAAAACGCGCGCGTCCCGTTTCAAATTGTGCGTCCATATTCTTACCCAAGTTCGTGCGCGCAGCACTGTGCATAAAATATACGTCGCGTCACGCACAGTGCGCGCAGTTCTTCGAGTAACATCCGGGTACCGTTTTTGGACACTACTGCGGTTGCTCAGTCGTTTCCTTCCTCTATGGTCACCCCAACTAAAATGGCGGCTGCGCGTCCGTGCCAGAGTGCCGAGAGCACGCACATTGAATACGAAGCGCGCACTCTAGTTTTTTATTTAACTCTGTGGCCTGGCCCGAGTAAGCGCGAGATGTGACGTCAAAGTCAAATCAAACGCTGTCGCGCTTCCCGGCAAGGCGGTCTCAGCTGACTCCCCGTCTCAGCTGTCTCCCCTGACATAGGGGGACAGTTCAGTCCGACACGTGCACGGTCTCCTTGGTCTCCCTTGTTGAGATGTCCCCCCCCCCCATTACTACAGTAACTATCGCACGGTACCGTGCCTCTTATAGCGAGAGATTATTCAATAATAACTTTAATGAAGTATTCTTTTGGGTACGTAGAGTGAGCATTCTCTGGCGAATATTCGTCAATTTATATAAGAGTCTACAGGTCCAATTTAAGGCAAATAGCACTTCTGTTTCCTTCCTCTATGGTCCTACATCCTATGATGGGTTTATGTCTACCCAAGTCCTGTTACTCCATCTGTCAACCTTCAACCTTTTGACCTCGAACAACTCTTAAACCAAACAACCCCCCTCCCCATTTCTTTCCCCATCCCTGTATTATCTCCCCTTCTTTCTGTTTCTTCCCTTATTCACCCCCTCCCCTGTTCTTGACCTCCATGTTTTTACGTTAAAACCCCTGTGGTTCAGCTTGTGTTTTTATAGCGTGTCCATTCCTTTCCTGTAGTATTTTTTAATAAATCACAGAAGCAATGCGTGGCCTTCAAAAGAAGGAAAAAACCTGTTGTGTTGTGAAGCATGGAATGCACAGCCCGACCACAGCTCAGTACGACACTTAAACGGACGACTTTACCGTTGATGTGCGCAGAGATAGCATGACGTATTGGTACTATATTTAGTAAGGGGGACAGTTGAGACGGGGAGTCAGCTGAGACCGCCACACCGGAGTAAGCGCGAGTAACCAAATCGAACGCACTCCTTATGCATTAGCAACAGACCAATTGGAATTCTTTATTGGGGGGTCCCCTACATAGATATATATAAAAACTAGATGACGCACCCGTGTACAAACCAATACACGGGTTTACACTTCGGAGGCCATCTTGGATTTTAACTCGCCCCAGTGTACATGTATTCAGAAACAAGATGCAAAATGTGAAGATCTGAATGTATCACAAATGAATTGATACCAATTAGATGCTTTGCCTAGTCGCTAAGGGGCAGGTGTGTTGACCTGTTACTGACTAGCGTACAGGTTGTCTTGGGTCATTTGGGTGTTAACTGTACATGTATATAAATTTGGTTTCAAGCTGACTTAGGTACATGTTGAATTTGGTGTAAATATTTGGGTATTATAATATATTATTATTATTATTATTATTTATTTCTGGTAATGACACCAAGGATTCCTCAAAAGTGACCAAGGCACTGTAGCTCGCAAGCCTGATGAAACCTGTTATGGAAAGATGATGAGAAGGAGATACAGTTTTAGAGGTGGGAGGAAAACCCCAGAGTAATATATTGGGTAAAACCCATGGAATCAGGCAGGGACTGAAAACCCAATCCACTTGTGAACCGAGCCGGACTTGAACCCGGTCCACAGAGGTGAAAGGCGAGGAAAGAACCGCTACGCCAACCTGACTCCCCGAGTACGGGTTGACCTGTTTCCCTGCTTCAATGTTGACCAAGTTCAAGGGTACTTTTCCTATATTAAGATGATCATGTGACAGACTTTTCTTAAAATAGTCCAAAGTTATATTTTATGACATTTTGTTCTATTTTTGTTCATCTGGTATAAATGTAAGACCTGAAAGTAAACTTGTTCTTACAGTACATGCAATTTAAACAATACATTCTTGACAGTTATTCTGAGAGGACTAGTTTTTATGTCAATGAATAATTATACGGACATGACGAAATGTACAGTGTTCTTACATGTTAGTAAGACATTTCATGCAGTAGGAGGGAAGTTTTAAGTGTATTAAAATAACAATATAAAAAATACTGAACTCAATGTGATTGACATTTTCGAAATTTGTTGTCATAATGAACTCTGCCTTATATCATAACTATTCTTTATTAGTTTGTTTGGTCAATTCTGGTTAAACCGCTCACAAGAGAAGAACGACAAGAACAGTGATTTGTGCCATGGTCTCTAACATAATCATGTTACATTTTTTTATTTACAACTCAGGTTAGCATACTGAAACAGAAATCTTCACAGATTTCACCTATAGCTTACAGGGTATAAAGATCATTGTGATGGTAGAAACATACCGTTAACATTTTTCTGTCTCATGCTGCATTATCCAGAAAGAGTAAAATTAGTGACCAAAAACAATTTTGATCTTTGGAAGATCCCCAAAATGGTGAAAAGATTTTTTTTATTGAGCACCTTATGGGACTGAACAACTTTTCACAGATGACTTTTAACTGTATCTTTCTTGATATTTTTGCCCATGAATCTGCACTAGTTCTTTGACAAACTCCAAAGTATGATATTACCTTTAAAGGATGTACATAATTAATTAATTATATTGATTAATGTGCCTTAGTTTTCTGTTACTTTTTTTTTAGAAGAAGCCAATACCTGATACATGTGTGTTGTACATGTACAAACATTTTAAAGTTGGAATAAAGATGCAGAAAACAAAATTATGCATTGATTTCACTGTTTGTTATTATGGTATTTTTGGAAGTGAAACCTTGTTAAATTGTAGAGTAATTGATATTATGGAGATCAATGGCCCGTCCATTGTCGAAGACAATACACGTGTTTACACTTCTGCGGTTTTTATCGCGACTTCGAAACGAGGCACTATCACGCATGCGCACTTTTGGAAGTGTAAACCCGTGTATGGGAGCTATATCTGCGCATGCAGGACGCGGCCATTGAAGGAAGGTAAAAAATGAACCAACCATAGATATTATATAAAAACTAGATGACGCACCCGTGCACAAACTAATGGGAGCTATATCCGGCATGCAGGACGCGGTCATTTCATGTAGGACAAGCGCTTATTTAGAACGATCGCGCAAACCGCGCGGTACGCGGTTCCGGCCGTTACGCGTTACGCGGTACGCAGTTATGCACCAGAAACAATGATGGAACCATAGATTTTATAAAAAAAAAACTAGATGACGCACCCGTGTATTAACGAATGGGGGTTGCACTACGCTCACGCGCTAATAACAAGGCGCGCCGTTACGCGTTACGCGATGCACCAAGAAACATGATGGAACGCCGTAGCTATATTCGGTGGCTTAGATTATTTGTCGGTAATTCCATCATTTAATTTGCCAATTTCATCATTTTATTAGCCGTTTTGTCATTCCGGTCGGCAATTTCATCATTCAGTTTATCATTCTGTCATTCTGTTCGAAAATTCCATCATTCAATTTGGCAAAATGAGTGATGGAATTACCGAAGCAAACAATCTAAAAAGATAGCTACGGCATTCCATAAAAACGGATTCGAACTAGTCCCATCGAAAATGGCGCCGTTAAGACGCGGCCAAGAGCAGCCAATGCGACATCTAGTTTTTTTTTATATATCTATGGAACCAACATCCAAGCGCTTATTACAACGATCGCGTACCCGCGCGGTACGCAGTGCCGGCCGTTACGCGTTACGCGGTACGCGATGCACCAGAAACATGATGGAACGCCGTAGCTATAATCGGTGGCTTAGATTGTTTGTCGGTAAATTCCATCATTAAATTCGCAAATTTCATCATTTTAATTGCCGTTTTGTCATTCCGGTTGCCAATTCCATCATTCAGTTTGTCATTCTGTCATTCTGTTCGCAAATTCCATCATACGATTTGGCAAATTGAATGATGGAATTACCAAAGCAAACAATCTAAAGAAGATAGCTACGGCGTTCCATAAAAACGGATTCGAAAAATACCTTTTAAAAATGGCGCCTAAAGTTAAAAAAGACGCGCCCACGATCGAGCAGGCAATGCGACATAGTTTTTTTATTATATCTATGGTCCCCTATTCATCGTGTGGTATGAAAAATAAAATCGCATACCGGACCATATTTGACAGACAATAGTCTGGCGCTTTTTGGGTCCGGGAACCAGACTAAGGACAACACGCATAGACGCACCAGCAATGCAATGGTTGCCTGGTAACTGGTAAACGTTAATCTTTCTCCGCATCGCAAAGGCAAAACGTGTACAACTTTAACGTTAAGGCATTGCGCCTAGGCCATGTGATGTCATGTTTTAATGGCACTCTATCTATCAGTCTATCCAAGGCCATTGACATTGTAGCAACAGTGCAGTAAAACTAGTAAAAGATTGGAACCCGACCAGCGCTAGCGTACTGTACTGTATCAGTGTATGGGCCGGGTATACGAGTAGCCTCAAGTCATGTAAGTAAATTCACATGCAAGTCAAATTGTATGTACTGAGATTTGGGCCGAAAATTGCTCGTTTTGTCGAAATCCAAAATGATAATTGAATTTTGTTTCTTCTGAATGCTTCTTCACGACATCAGGAACACCAGGGTGAGTCATTATGCCACAGATCGCTAAATAACAGTCATTTTAGGGGTGGGGAATTCTAAACAGATGACTTCCATATTGATTGACCTGTAGCCCTATATACGACAACAACGTCAGGAGTAATATTGGGCTACAGTTACTGCAGCTACATCTGAGCATGATTGTAGGTCGTTGAATATTCATAGCAACATGTGTTGAGTCTGTTGGTTGTGCATGGTCGCCCGAGTTGTCGTACGGCCGATCGTTGGTCGTAGTCGTACACCGTGTGTGCTTGAATAGGCACATCGCGTAATGCGTGCTCCGTACGTGTCTGCAAC
The DNA here is from genome assembly GCA_963971285.1 of Astropecten irregularis. Classification (NCBI taxonomy): domain Eukaryota; kingdom Metazoa; phylum Echinodermata; class Asteroidea; order Paxillosida; family Astropectinidae; genus Astropecten; species Astropecten irregularis. The sequence continues at coordinate 29,888,513 of OZ020245.1, read as the reverse complement.
GGCCCTGCGTGCGTGCGTAACGAGTTGGGCCAGCACATGGTTTCTGTGACGTCACGAGCACTGCCTTGCGCATTTACCAATCAGCGCGGCGCTTGTCACAAACGGCACTGTAAATTTGGCCGGGAATTTTGCCGAGGCAAAGTGATCTATGTATCGACACGTCCGCATAGTATGGAAATTACCAAAATTAATATTCATGCGATGACGTAGTGACCGCAATTTTTGTGTGGAGCAGAGCTACACAAATTAAAATCCGTTTTTTACGTTCTCGTCTGGACATTCGTCAGAAAAGGTCGATTTTCATCAAAAGGAATAATCGTGAGTACAAATGAATATGCTGCATTTCATCTCTAACTTTCGTAGAAGCAATGGAGCGAGTTTCAATTCTGTTTGTGATGTTTTTGTTGTCATTTGGGGACATTTTTGGAGAAAGTGCCGTGAAATGTTTTGTTTCCTGTGTACGACACATTTTGAGCAATATAATTCTCTGGGGCGCTAGACCGACCGTCAACCCCAAAAGTAAAAAAAAGGGAGTTCAGCGCCCCAGTTACTGGGTCTAGGACCAAGGGAGAATTGGAGATTCCAATAATGACAAGGTTTACTCACATTTTTTGAAGAAAAGATCATTTTTCCCTAAAAATGGGCACAGAGACCTCCTATTAATCAGCACAGTGTCAGTTGGGTCAGCCATCTTGGTTTTTCAAATTCGAGGTTGACGAAAATGTGCAGAAAAGACGTAGACTGTCTTGCTTAAAAATAAAATGTCAATGAATCTGCGATCCATTTTTGCCGATGAAAAAGTAGATAGGCCCTACTCGACTTCACCTTAGATTCGTAATCATTCTTATTTCGATGGAATAGTTTTGACTCGAGAAGTAATAAATCGAAACGGAAGGTAGGAAAGTTGTCTCCGCAGCGCCGTCGGAAACTGTTTGGTTCGGTTATATGATTTATAAATGGATATTCCTCTGCTGGTGCGGCATCGGGCAAAGAAAAAGTTTTTACCATGTTTGGGCCATGTTGTTTCAAGGCTATTGAATTAAATTCTTGCCAATAAAATGTGGATTTTGTAAGAATATGTCCTCACTGTCCTACCGGGTATGATCATTTTTGGTGTAATTGATGACCGGATATATTTTTCTGTCCAGCGTTAATTCCGACCACTGCGCAATCTGTGATGAGATGGATGACCTTTTTATTTCTGTTTGATCATGGATTGGGTCGGCACCGAGTTTGTGACTTGAGCACTTACATTTTGTCTGTTTGTGGGACCATTCATAAAGGAAATCATTCGATAATCTTAGCAATTTCCTTCAGTTCATGATGAAAGATTTGAATTGTCAGCGGCAGCTTGACATGGGCAAACAATGCGGACTTAAAAAAAACCTCCTCCATACTGTATACGATTTGCGTGTACACTACTACACTGTATATCACAGCGCACGTGTTATTCTGGGAACACCCTCCATAGGGCTGCGAGTTTGAGTTTGAAAGGTGGAACAGCCAAAACGGCATTTCGCATGACGTAATTTGGTCGAGATGGCGCACTGCGCACTATTCAAAATGGCCGACTGACGGCAAACGGAGGGAATCTCGACACCTTCGGTAAGTTTTGGGTCATTTTTTTCTGAATATAATGATCTTTCGATATTCAAAGTGGTTTTACACTGAATGTATATGACTCATTGATATAAGTACCAATCAGATCCATGTAGTCAGATTTTGTGTTTGGATTTTGGAAAGTGGAAAACTAAGTGGAAACGTATTTCAGGAGTTGGCCAAAAAGGTTGTACCCATTTTTTTTATCCAGTTTTGTCGTAACCCTAAGGTCCCAGTCCCCATGTCAGACCTAGGGTTACGATCATCGCAACTACCACGGAGTTTGCCTTTATTTCAATGTTATTTTTGCCGGCCAAAAATGGAATCGATTCCGACTGGAATCGCGATTCCAACTTGGAATCGGAATCGATTAAAAAAAATGCTGAAATCGCCCAAGCCTATCCATATGGCAGTGTACTACACTGGGGGATGCATTGGCTGAAGTTAGAGACCGCTTTGGATTATACATAATTTAGGCACCTAAAACCAAGGATTACCCGAATGAGGCCTAAACGTTGGTGTTCTGAGTAATTGAATTGGGGGTAATCCTGGGTTTTACTTCGGGGCATAAATTAGTAGGCCTACATAAAAAAAAAAAAAATAACGTTAGGCCTATATAGGGCCTACAAACTGACAAAAGGAGTCGCTAACTTCAGCCAACTCATCCCAGCGTATCAATTTAGCCTAGTATAAGGTAGGCCTATATCGCGAATAGCATTTATACCAAGAGAGGGCGCTTTCGCCAAGCCTTGTTGGATACATTTTGGTCTATCTGCATATTCACGTGACAAAGAAGACTGACCAAAAGTAAGCAGGTGGTGGCACACTTTCGACCCTTGTGCATCCCACAACTCCCTGCGGTATTTTGCAATATGGTCTATGCCCCTAAAACCCAGGATTACCTTGAAAGGAATGTCAGACAAGTCGACCGTGGGACAACTCGACTCGAGACAGCTCGACTCCAACTTAGACAACTTCGACTCCGAAACAAGTCTACTCCGTATGCCACTGTGATTATAGTCTAGGCTGGTGTGCGCGACGAAACATGTAAACAAAAATGTATGTGAATAAAAAATCACACAGAAAATACTATTGGGATAGTAGGCCTACTAACATTAGGTGATTACTGGCCGACTCACCCCCTCCCCGTCTCGCCCCCTGGCCAACTCGCCCCCTGACTGACTCGCACCCTGGATTTATTCAGAAATTTTATGAGATGCAAAATTTGAAGATAATATTAATGACTATAATACCCAAATGCTTCCCACCCATTTAGTTACTGGGTCTATTGACCCTATTGTCAATCGGTTATTTCAACAGGGGGCACCCTTTAAAAGGGCGCATTCACTATTCTCGACGTCCATGCGATGCCCATTACCACCCCATGATGCATTGCGTTGTTGTGGGATATCGCAATCAGCAATTAATAGACCCTATTCAGACCCCATCATTTCCCTACAAAATCAAAGCCCTGCCCTATTTCCACAAATTAAACCTGTCCTTGCTAGTAATAATATTGAATTTTGAAGAGAACATCACAACTGGTCAACAAAGGCCTACATGGAGCTAGCTACGGTAGTCTTATTTAGTTTTTTAGAGGAGTGAGTTTACTGTAGAAGCCATGTCTGAAAATAATCCTTGTGGACCAAAGCACACCATGGAGGTAGAATTATTACCTCGGCTAAAATGGGCATTCCCAGAGTATAGTCCACTCTGGTTAGCTGGTACTCAGCTTCTATAGTAAACAAACAAACCTTAATAAAACTTTTTATCTGTTGGGTCTTGGTACCAGCTATCCAGAGTAGATCTCCGGAATGCCATTATGCCTACAGAATGGCATTATTAGCAGTACAGGCCGAGGCAGTAGGAGTAGGCTTTAAGAAATGTCAGATGAGTCAACCTTGAGACAACTCGACCACAAAGACAACTCAACTCCAAATAGTTGCAATGATCGTAACCCTTGGTCTGACATTGGGACTGAACACATGTGCTGTATGTAACAGTGTACATGCATATCGCATACAGTGTGTGAACGTGTCCATAGCAACGGCCACCGCTCTGCACACAGTATGCCCATTGTGTATTTTCAAAGGCGCGCCAATGTGGAGGTTTTTTTTTAAGTCCGCGTTGTTGATGCCCACTGCCCACTGGGCACACAGTCACAAACTCGTCGCAGACCCAATTAAACAGAAAAGGCCATCCACCTCATCACAGGTCATGCAGGGGTCGAAATTTACATGTATGGTGGAAATATATCCGGTCATCAATTACACCAAAATCGATACCCCTAGAGCCAAAAGTTATTAAGAATACAAGTGTCCAGCTACATAGCTAATTCCGTTATCAAGTTTAGGGCTCTCAAAGTTGAAAAGATAAAGCAAGATGACGCGTTGTCGTGACTTGGCAGGGGTTGGAGCTAAAAAGGGGGTTTTGAAGTTAATTTTTTGTTTGTGTTTATTTTGGCCTTATATAGTGGAACATTTGAACAAAGTTTCAAGTATATAGGGTCACCTGAGGAGCTTTAGTTGGTTTGACATGCCAAATACTTACTCATAAGCCTAAGGGTAGAGGCCATATTTTGGGGGTGTCTGGCAGGCCATTTGCAGCAGACAATTTGTCTTGCATGGGTCATTTTGTACTCTGGGTGATGTACCTCTTCATTTGAAATTGGTTTCAAATGGTATAGTATTTTAGTATGAATTGGTTTTTTTGCGGAAGCTAAAAGCCTTTGTTTTTGTTCTATTATTTTTTGTGTGGCTTTTCCGTGATCAACGGAAAAGGTTTTATTGGCTTTTCCGATTTTAATCGGAAAAGGTATTGTTTTTGTTCAGATTTTTTTTTTAGGTGTTCGGGTTCAAGCCGAACACCTATTGTTATTGTTCGAGTTTTTTTTTTTTTCTTTTTTTTTTTTTTCTTCTTCCCAAACTTGTCAGCTGGACTTCTGTATGACAGTTACAAGATATCGACATGAAACTTGGTGGGAACTTCGGTCATGATGTCAAGTTGTATTTAGAAGATTGACGTCATGATGACGTCATCGGGTATCAAATTACACGCGTTTTTAGGAAAAACTTTGGTGGTCTATAACTTGAGAACCACATGACCTACGACTTTGATATTGACATATGTTACTCAACACGTAAGTCTCAACAATTAATATATTCAATGTTGTGTACAAATGACCTTCACTTCCGGTGTTACCGGAAGTTGAACTTTGACTCAAAATAACTCAAAATCGGAAAGGTTTTGGGCACATACAATTGCTTGGCAAAAAGATAGAGTAGGTCTTAGGCTTTCAGAAAATATAAACGATGACGTCATACGGGCTGTATAGCGCCCTCTACGGTGGATTAAAGATATACAGTGATTACGTAATCCAAAAATAAACAACGGATTTCCGCCAAATTTGGTGAGTGTGAAGCACTATTAAACCTTGAGCTATGTGTGAAGTTTGAAATCTGTGACGTCATTCAACCGGAAGTTATGCATTTTTAAAGGAAAAATGATGTAATTATTCAAATACTGTTTATTCAGTAATTACATGACGTACATCAATGCAAATTGCAAATTGTTAACATCGTACGCATTCGATGATTTCTGCAAATTTTCAGTTGTTTGTCATTAACTAAACGGAAGTTATCATCCGGGCAATTTTACATTATTTAAAGGTGACACCATTTTCTATACGCTATCAGTCAGTGTACATGTACGAATACACTGTGCAATCAGCATGATCAGTATTTGCTCAGTCACGCAGTTTAAGTGTATTTCAATAATTATGCCATACATGCGTTCCATCAAACATTCTCATAACAGTTCCAGTACGAAATGAGACCCCGAACACCTAGTGGTTGTTCCCACAACCACAATGTCTAGTTGACTTTTTCGCACTTTCGAGTGCGAAAAAGTTATTCTTTTTGTTCTGATTTTTTTTTTTCTTCTTCCTCCTCCTCTTCTTCTTCTTCTCCAAAAGTCTATGAGAATTTGTACACGTTTTTTCTAAGCACGACTTAAGTACTTTTGGAAGTTCGGATCATCATCAAACTTATACCAATGAAGGACCCTAATGCAAGGATGATCCTAAAAGCAATGACGTCATGATGACGTCATCACGTGATTTTTTATAGATTTTTGAATATTTATTTTGTCCCATTCACTTTGTACACGTTTTCCAAGAATAAATTTACATTTTTCCGTTCGCCTTTTTGGCAATTAAACAATCTTTGATTTTGACTAAACTTTGAAGAGTCATAGATCCTATGACAGAGTATCACCATAAAGAATGACGTCATCGTGACGACATCAGGTGTCATATTACAAGCAATCAAAAATGGATAGGTTTTAATCTTCCAAAATCGATAAAAATTCAACCGTACTTTCCCTTGCCTTACTACTTTTGAAAATGTGTCAAGTAACCCTAGATCTTAATTTTATCTCGTGTGCGTGAAGTCACGTGACCCTTACTTCCGGTCGAAAACGTCAAAACAGGAAATGTCTTATAATTTAAAATTGGAGAAAGATATTAACTTGGTTTCAACGATGTCAGTATCTGGCAGTGATGGGGTGTTTACCAATTTGATTGATGACGTCATCAAACATTCGAGCGCCCTCTAGCGACAAGTTGAAAAATGTCAAAAATGCATTTTTACTTGATGTCTGTGGCGAAGTTTGAGGTAATTGCTCCAAAATATATATTTAAGATGAGCTTCAACCAGACAACAACGGTGCCAAGATTTAGATTGATGACGTCATCAGTCCGGAAGTTACAATGGAAAAACCATTATTTTCTTTAAAAAAGCTGAAAAATCAACCATAAGAGATACAATCTTGATTTTCCTAGAAATAGCAGGATAAAGGTAGTTCTGTGGTATATTTATGTTTCTATGTGATCAGTGAGCTTGGACATGCCCTGCGATAGGCTTGAAATTGTATTTGGACACCCCGAATTAACTGTGCCTCGAACGCGGCGAATTAAACAACAATATAACTCACATTGTACAAAACCACGTGCGTCAACCTGTGCAATGTACATATATTTTGTGCATTGCACAACCCGTGCGTTGTCTCAAAGTTCGTTCACCCCAGCCCTGTGTGTACAGTTTTAAACCTTAACAGCCCATTCAATTTGTATACGTTTATTCCCTTACACAACTTTATTGCTTTTTCAAGTTTGGATCATCATCAAATTGTAACAATGAAAAACCTTTGTGCAGGGACGACCCAAGAACGTGATGACGTCAACAAGTAATGTTTTTTAACAGAATTTTGAATAATCAATCGTATTTGACTTTCGTCTTTTTAAAAATGTGCCAAGCAACCTTAAAATATTTTTCTCGTGTGCGTGAAGTTTCGTGACACTTACGTGATCAAAAACGGTCAAAACTGGAAGGGTCAAATTTAAAATTGGAGCAAGATACGAACTTGGTTTCAACGATGTCAGTCTCTTGCAGTAATGTGGTTATTACAAATTTGACCTATGACCTCATCAAACTTTTGATTGAAATCTGTGCCAAAGTTTTAGGTATTAAATTGCTTCACAATAATCCTTTAAGCGGACAATACATAGTGAAACGAAATAAAACATTGATGCTTAAAAATCACAATGGAAATTTAACATGCTGTTTTCAGTTTTTATACTTCCTTGAATGCGCGTTCTTTGAACAAAAAAAAAATCGAATTGAGAAAAGACGAAAAAGTCATTTGCTCTGTCAGTTGACAGACAAAGTTCTAGTTTCTTCTTCTTTTTCTTCTCCTCAAATCCCATAGGATTTGCACACAAATTGTTCTACGTTCGACTTTGGCATTTTTAAAAGAACCAATCTTAATCAAACTTGGTCTAAAGTAAGTCCATATACCCTAGTTGTGTCCCGGTAAATTACGTCACTATGACGTCATCAGGTGTCAAATTACAAGCAATTTTAATTTAATAATCAAAATATTAAAAAATCGATCAACAAAAAATCAACCGTTTGAGATATTAAGTTGATTCTTTCGCCAAATGTCAATGTTAGGCAAGGTCTTTCTTTGCGACACATTTCTTGACCTCTGTGACCTCTACTTCCGGTCAAACAGGAAGTAGCTCCTCATTTAAAAGTGGTAAGAGCTAGGATCATGATTCTTTCACCAAATATCAATGTTAGTCAAGGTCTTCCTTTTTGACACATTGGTTGACCCCTGTGACCTCTACTTCCGGTCAAACAGGAAGTAGCTCTTCATTTTAAAGTGGTAAGAGCTTTGATCATGATTCTTTCACAAAAAGTCAACATAAGGAAAGGCCTTTGTGACAAAATGCTTGACCTCTGTGACCTGTACTTCCGGTCAAACAGGAAGTAGCTCGTCATTTAAAAGTGGTAAGAGCTAGGATCATGATTCTTTTGCCAAATATCAAAGTTAGGGAAGGTCTTTCTTGTCGACACAATTCTCCAATTTATATCATATCCGGAAAAGCCTTATGTGCTGTTTGCAAAACAGCCATAACCTCTAGTTTTTGTTCTTTTTTTTTTTTTGCTTTTCCGCGTCAGCGAAAAGCCTTTGCATTTGTTCTGTTTTCTTTGTGTTTTTTTATACTTTTTCGCAGAAGCGAAAAGCCAAGTCCCTATAGCGAAGATGTATGCCAAACAATTACATCATCATGACGTCATCAGGTGTCAAATTACAAGCAATTCAAATTTAATAACCAAAATCTTTAAAGATCAACAAAAAAACGTTTGAGATATTAAGTTTATTCTTTTGTCAAAAGTGATTTCTTTGTGACACATTGTTTGATCTCTGTTACCTCTACTTCCGGTCAAACAGGAAGTAGCTCACTTCCGGTCAAACAGGAAGTAGCTCCTCACAGTGTTGTAGTACTCGTACTCGTACTCGTTCTCGAGTACAACTCGAGTCCACAAAAGTACTTGACCCGTACTCGATTAAAAGTACTCGAAAACAAAATGTACTTGGCCAGTACTCGATCCGATGTACTTGAATTTTGGACGTACTCGACATTAAGTACTCGGTACTCGACCCCAGTACTCGATAATTTCCGATAAAAAAAATCGAATAAATTCACCTTTTCGTCGATGACATTGCTCAACCACCAACATATCGTAAATGCGGTATCCGGTACCATAATTATACATGTAACGTGTAGAAGTCTTTCCTTGCCCTGGGTATGATGTTGCGTGCGTGCACGTGCAAGGAGCTCGGAGATACATATAGTGGAGTGAGTGCATGGTTAGCGCGGCCCGAATTGGGATGTTGGGCCCAAATGCCCAATTATGGTTGGGTCAAAATGATGCGCTATATGTACATGTACAGTCCATGCACATTCTCAATCGATACAGCAAATATCTAGTCCCTTACAGTGCCCACTTTTATTTTAGAAAACGGTGAAAAACGCTCACTGTATATAATGATCAAATTTGTTCATAGGAGTTTTGATCTCACCTTGAGATCCTAAGTGTTTTTGGCTTGTCGTTTATTATTGTTTTCTTTCCTATACAACATTTTAGGCAGAAAAGGTTTTACCATTATATTTGTACCATCACCATCTTTATACCCTGTAAGTTTGATAAACTGGCACTGTTCAGTGTTCATACATGGTGTTTTGACTACAGTGTATTTTGTTGACTCCAGAGAAAATAAAGGGCAGTTGTTTTTTCCCTTTAAATTTACCTGCTGACGGTGTTGTGTAATGAAGAGATTTGTTGGTACTGTGCATTGGTTCTGTGCATGTACTCGGCCCGGGACTCGAACTTTGGTACTCGGACTTGGCCTAGCAGTACTCGACCTCGAATGTACTCGGACTCGGCAGCAATGTACTCGGACCTCGGCCCAGTAGTACCCTGAAGTACTCGGAGTACTCTGTACTCGGATCTGAGGACTCCACTCCAACACTGGCTCCTCATTTAAAAGTGGTACAGTAAGAGGTAGGATCATGATTCTTTCACCAAAACTCAATGTTAGGCAAGGTTTTTCTTTGTGACACATTGCTTGACCTCTGTGACCTCTACTTCCGGTCAAACAGGAAGTATAGCTCCTCATTTAAAAGTGGTAAGAGCTAGGATCATGATTCTTTCGCCCAAAGGCAATGTTAGGCAAGGTCTTTCTCTGTGACATGATGCTTGACCTCTGTGACCTCTACTTCTGGTCAAACAGATAGTATAGCTCCTCATTTAAAAGTGGTAAGAGCTGGGATCATGATTCTTTCGCCCAAAGGCAATGTTAGGGAAGGTCTTTCTTTGTGACACGATGCTTGACCTCTGTGACCTCTACTTCTGGTAGAATCTTTCTCATGCTAGCCCATTGATTTGTGCAGAGCTCTTTACATGAAAATATTGGTCATAAAATAAAACATACGATTTCAACACCATTCATGCAAGGCGCACGGAAGGTTGTTTGCCTGCCTTATATATGCCGTACGTATTTTCCTTCATTTTCTTATCATAGTTGCCAGCGTAAATGCTGTTTTTGACAAGACAACCACGCACGCGCAGCAATCTACTTAGACCGGCCGTTTTCAATACGTAATGCATGAATCGTATACGGGTTATACCATGCTGTGCCAGGCAGGGCGGTTTGTTGTCAGAAAGCTGTGCATGTTTACCCGTTTGAAATTTTAGTAACACATCGAAGGAAAGGTCGATGATCGCCTCGAAAATTGGTTGGTTGGGGAAATAGAGGTTGGAGATTGTAATTACATGTATGAAGTAATACGTCTTGACAACATCATCACTTAATTTTTTATGAATTTTTGAACTTTCTCATGCTACCCGATTGACATGAAAATATGAAAACATACGATGTGATGCTCGATTGACTCAATTCCCCAAAACATGCGTAAAATGTTGTATACAGTGTGTAAAACTTACATGTTCATTGTCATAGACAATGCACGTAAGTCTTTTTGATATTATTTACAAACCATAAAATCTTAACCGAAATGCTATTGCGTAGGTTGAGTATTCATTCATGGGTGCTGTTAAGCTTGTGTTTTTGTTTGTGAACAGAGTTTTGTACGATATGGTCATTTATAAAACATACAAAGTGTTATTGAATCAATTCCCATAACACAACATGTACGTCTTTTCCCTGTGTAAAACATATGATGACATGTGATGTCCGATTGATTCATTGCCATAGATAATGCACGTAAATAATCTTTTTTAATATCATTTAAAAACGTAAAACTTAAAGGTACACGCCGGCCTCGTTGCGCTTTTTGGGGCACTTTTTGGCGCCAATGCATGCCTTTATCATGACTGGAAAGGTCTTCAAAAACTAGAAAAGAACATTCCACACAAATAAACGGTAACATTTAGCCGTTTTCGTGATAATTACGAAAAGAAAGGAAGTCACATGATCATTGTGATAGATCCATTTCCAGTCGTTTAAAAGCTTTTTAACTATACAAAATTTACGTATAACTTTTTGTTTAATCACTCTTTTTTTAACCAAAACAACTAATGATTTGACCTAAGTGTTCCCTTCAGAATCAGGAATTTCCAACGCGAACAGGAAAAATAAATACATGCCAAATTAAATTTTTTATAAAAGTCCGGTCACTGCGGGTGCATTACCACCTCTGCAGACACAACGCGTGGGGGCTTGCGACGCATTCAGCCCGTGGTATGGGCCCGTGATAACCAGTGCGGTCCGATCCATCCATCCACGCACGGACGTTTGTGTAGTATTTTTCATGCGAGATCGCGCGGCCTGCAAGTTGGCTGAGTCACTCACCCGGTCCCCGTTGATTTTTTGGGGGGATTTCCGAGCGGAGCGGGAAAGCCTGGTGATAATTTCTTGCCATACATGAAAATCATTTTTTCATGCCCTCAAAATCTTTTTGTGTCATCATAAAAATTATATTTTGTGTTTTCATGTGGAAATCGTTTCGGTCCCTCGAAACATAGAGCTAGGAACAGACACTGCGTCAACTCGCAAATATTGCGTCAACTCGCAAACATTGCGGCAACTCGCAAACATTGCGTCAACTCGCAAACATTGCGGCAACTCGCAAACATTGCGGCAACTCGCAAACATTGCGGCAACTCGCAAACATTGCGGCAACTCGCAAACATTGCGGCAACTCGAAAACATTGCGGCAACTCGCAAACATTGCGGCAACTCGCAAACATTGCGGCAACTCGCAAACATTGCGGCAACTCGAAAACATTGCGGCAACTCGAAAACATTGCGGCAACTCGCTAACATTGCGGCAACTCGCAAACATTGCGGCAACTCGCAAACATTGCGCCAACTCGCAAACATTGCGCCAACTCGCAAACATTGCGCCAACTCAAAAACATTGCGGCAACTCGAAAACATTGCGCCAACTCAAAAACATTGCGCCAACTCAAAAACATTGCGCCAACTCAAAAACATTGCAATGAGTCAACTGAAAAACATTGTATCAACTCAAAAACATTGCATCAACTCAAAAACTTTGCCTCAACTTAAAAACATTGCGTCAACTCAAAAACATTTTTTAAATAATTTTGAAAAGCCTTATTGATTTTTTTCAACAGATTTTGTTTTGATGTTTTGCCAATGATTTTTGCATTGTGAACAGCTTGAACGTCGCGTTCCTGGAATTCTCATACGGGAGCTGCAACATTTAGTCACAGCTACGAGTACCAGTCTAAAACCATTGGTGTGCCACATCCTTCTAACACTTGTTACGGCTGGAAATGCGTATGCGCTAACCTTTGACCTTATTTTGATTTCCATTAATTAACCATAATTAAACGACATATTTCAGATTTTTTTTTCACGAAAACCTTCATCAAGTGTTCTATAATTATTGTGTTATACTCTGCACTCTTCATTTCTTTGGACTTTGAAGTCGGCGTGTACCTTTAACCGAAATGCTATCGATATAGGCTGTGGGAATATAGAGTTGCAATGATCCATTCGTACATGTGTGTTTTTGTTTGTGAACAGAGTTTTGTACTTGAAAATATATGGTCATCTATATAATATACGATGTGTAGTTGAATCAATTCAAAAATGCAAAAACTGTGCGTCACGTGACAGGGCCTTTAAGAGGGGCAAACTTTATATATGCCAATTAAGAATTAACAAACCCTTGAAAGCTCCTAATTTAAAAGAGGTAAGAACGAGAATCAAAAACTTGAAGTAGCATCTTATTATTAAAGTTTTTTATATCATATGCGGAAAAGCCTTATGTGCTGTTTCAAACAGCCATAAACTCTAGTTTCTTCTTCTTCCTCTTCCTCTTCTTGTCGCCAAAATTCCCATAGACAATGCACATGGACACTCTACACGCCACTTTGGTCCCTTGTAAGCAATCAATTTTAAAAACCAAACTTGGTCCAAGCAAAGTCCCAATAGCGTAGATGTATGCCGAACAATGACGTCATCATGATGTCATCAGGTGTCAAATTACAAAAGTGAATGTTAGGCAAGGTTAAATATTCTTTGTGACACAACACACAATTCTAATTGACGTCATCGTGATCGACATCATAAAAAATGCGATTTTTATAATACATAGAAGGAATGGCCGATCGCCTTGAAATTTGGTACATTGGGAGATTGTAATTATGAAGTTACGTCACAACGACGTCATCACTTGATTTTTTATGATTTTTCTCATGCTAGCCCATTGACTTGTACGTGAAAATATTGGTCATAAAATAAAACATACGATTTTAATAAACACCATTCATGCGAGGCGCTGGGAAGGTTGTTTGCCTGCCTTATATATGCCGTATTCTCCTTCATTTCCTTATCATAGTTGCCAGCGTAAATGCTGTTTTTGACAAGACAACCACGCATGTGCAGCAATCAACTTAGACCTTTTTCAGTAACGCATGAATTGGTAATCCGAGCACACGGTTTTGAATGCCGCCCTCTTTTGATTAAAACGAGAATCTGCAGTGGTTTCAGTATATTATTTTGTACACCGCCAATCATCTTTTATTGAAATCTGGGAAGACGGAAAGCTATAAATAATGAGCAAAAGACCGGTGGGGAAATCCGGGACATGTTGTTCTTGTTGAATATAATTCTTCCAACTCTGAGTTCCTTTCAGGAATAATTCGTACACCACGTACCAAGCCGGAGTTGTAATGCATTTAGATTGATAAACACCACCGCAGTTGCTTGTTTTAATCAAAAGAGGGCGCCATTCAAAACCGTCTGCTCTGATTACTGTTATTCGTTAGGCCATGCCAGGGTACGTACTTTGTTGTCAGACAGCAGTGTTTACCATTTGCATCTATATGGCACACAGCCATCACTTTATGTGGTGACAAAAACATGACCAAGTCACGTGACGTAAGATTACATTTGTACACAACATTGAATATATTAATTGTTGCGATTTATGTGTTGAGTAACATATGTCAATATCAAAATTGTATGTCATATGGTTCTCAAGTTATAAAGCGCGTGTAATTTGATACCCAATGACGTAATCATGACGTCAATGGTCTAGATACAACTTGACATCACGACCAAAGTTCCAACCATGTCAATATCTTGTACCTGTCACCAAGAAGTCCTCCTGACAAGTTTGGGAATAAAAAAATAAATAAAAAATCGTACAATAACAATAGGTGTTCGGCTTGAACCCAAACACCTAACTATAGACATTGTGGTTGTGGGAACAACCACTAGGTGTTCGGGGTCTCATTTCGTAGTGGAAATGTTATGTGAACATAATGTTGGAACGTACACGTATGTCAGGGGTGGTGGGCAACCTTTATGAATCAATGGGCCAGACACGAGGAATGGAAAATTTGGCGGGCCGCACTATGGTCAACAATGCACTTTAAATTTCAAACAATCAGTAATGAGGATTTTCTTAGAGGGAACACAACCTGACAACTGAGCTTTGTTTGTTGTCAAAGCAATACCGATATGACACAATTGATAAGAACTGAAAGAAATAGCTACAACGTACTACTTACTGAGAGGTGTTGGTTTCAGGTATATAATGACCACATGTGCATTAATTTAGGCACATCACAAGCGCCAGCAATTAATAGGGAACTCGGAACTAGCTCTTTGTGTTTATACCGTACCGCGCTGTGTGAAGCACATACCAATTTTTTTCTTACTGGATGCGTCTCGTGGGCCGCACAAAAATCAATGGCGGGCCGCATGCGGCCCGCGTGCCGTAGGTTGCCCACCCCTGATGTATGTGGTCAATCGTCCCTCATATACACTGTAATGACATATTGAAATACATGCACACTTAAACTGCATGAAACAAATACTGATCATGCTGATTGCTGTATTTATACACTGACTCATAGAGTATAGAAAATGGCGTCACCTTTAAATATATATAACATTGCCTGGACAATAACTTCCGCAATTAGTTCATCACAAGTAACTGAACATTTACAGTCTAAGTCATTGAATACATACGATGTAAATACATGTAACAATAACAATAGGTGTTCGGCTTGAACCCGAACACCTAAAACCTAAAAATTAAGTATTCAAATAAATTACATGAATTCATTGAACCCAGGCCTCAAAAATGTTCCACAACTCAAGCTTGTGGGACGATATCCCTCCTGCCACGATCCATGAACAGTGAAACTGGCATCACCGTTAAGCTCCACCACTCGCCTCTACAATGACGCGCCATTCGTTGTGACTATGCAACCATGGAATGCACATTTATCAGGACTGCATGCTCCACAATTACACCAGCACAACAAACGACACATCACCGCAAAGAGGAACATCACGCCCCCAATGGTACCAGTTCCACCGCCCACAAACCAGCAACAGGAAAGATATCATCCCCCAAAGCTGAGCAGCAGAACCCTTTTTAAGGAGTTATTAGCTAGACAAATAAGGAGAAGAAATAGCATGATTAGAAAGCTCAGTGAGAGATGGGTTCTAGGTGTTACAAGTGGTCATGCACGTAAAGAGCAGAAAAGTACAACTTTTTGTTTAATCACTCTTTTTTAACCTCTTTGTTCCTAACCTAAGTGTTCCCTTTTTTTAAATCAGGAACTTCCAACGTGTAAAGGCAAAATGAATACATGCCAAATTAACTTTTTAATTTTTAAAAAAGACCGGTCACTACGGGTGCATTGCCACCTCTGCAGACACAATGTGTGGGGGCTTGCAACGCATTAAGCATGAGGCATGGACCCGTGATAAGCAGTGCAGTCCACGCACGTACGACTATGTATATCTAGCATTTTTTTTATACGAGACCATGCGGCCCTCAAAATCCTTTTGTTGAAAACATTTTGTGAACTCGAAAACATTTTGTGAACCCGAAAACATTTCGTCAACTCAGAAACATTTTGTCAACTCGCAAACATTGCGTCGACTCGCAAACATTGCGTCAACTCACAAACATTGGGTCAACTCACAAACATTGCGTCAACTCGAAAACATTTTGTGAATAATTCTGAAAAGCCTTATGTTTTCAACAGACAGACAGATTCGCCTAATTCAGTAATTGTTTATGTTTTGTTGATGATTTTTCCATCGTGTACGGCTAAAACGTACATGTGTCGTGTTACTGGAATTCCCATAAGGCAGCTGCAGCATTTAGTCACAGCTACGAGTACCATTCTAAAACCATTGGTGTGCCACATTCTTCTAACACTTGCTGAGGGGTGCAGACCAGTAAATAGGCCCAAATCGGTCCGCGGAGCTCATTAATTTTTTGTATACCCTCAAAATCTTTTCTCTTAAAGCGTCTGGTGAGCCCTACGTGGTAAGTCTTGTAGACAAAATGGATGGAACCCGATCACCAGAGTTTGGACTTTCACCTCTGAGCCGTTTGGATGAAATCAGGCCCTAAATTCGCTCTATTTTTTCCCTGTAGTGGAGGGGTACTATTTTTGGTCTGGCACCGGTCAATTCGGCCATTTTAGGGGTATTTTTCTTTGAATGTACTTTGCGCAAAAAGTCATCGGTTAACCTATAGAAAATTGAAAAGAAAATGAAAATTGAAGTTTTCACCTTTATTTTGCCGTATTGGTCGATTGCCTCAGAAACTTCTGAGTATTTTTAAAATTTTTTTGAAATTGGCCATTTTGCGTGGGAGCCTATGGGAATTTATTTACTGGTCTGCACCCCTATATAGCGAAATCCAAGATGGCGGCATGCCGTTGCAATTTTGCCCTTTAAATGTCGCTAAAGTGAACTGTAGGCAGAAAATATTGACGGACACAACTTTTGCACTATCTGACATGTCGTTTTCAACTATTAGTTTCCTTTTAAATCCATTAAAATTACCATAAATTAGATTTTTCCGAAATAAAGCATACGGCGGCCATGTTTGCCATAGTCAACGCGCGTGCGTGTAAATGCTTGGGGATTCTCCTGCGTAAATAACTGTATTTTCGCTTTGGAGTGGACTGAGTTTGAATTATTTCGGCAAAACAAATATGGGTTAGGATTTTCATTTGTTTGTGCATGTTTTCAGCCTTTTTAGTGAAGTTCTTTATATTCATGCAAAGACAAAAGAGCATAGCAAAGAGGGTTACCCGTGACGAGGGTAGCAACTTTTGGCCAGTGATATTGTTGCGCGTTTGCTTTATCAAACACCTTTTCTTTGACCCCCAAGTCAGTCAACTATCCCAAAAACCGGGGAAAAAAATTATAAAAACATCAGTCTTGCAAACAAGATGCGAAGAGTCCTCAAAAATAGTCCAACCCTAGTTGCCCTAACCCTAGCGAACCTAACCCTAGCGAGCCTAACCCTAGCTAGAGTCCACTTGCTGGACCAATTCTTGTTAGCCTTCTTGTTCCCCCCCCCCCCCCCCCGAAATAAATTGTCGCATAGCCCTGGCCACCCGTCACAACCCCTGGCTGTGAACTCAACAATCTTGAAGCATTCAACGATTGCTCCTTGCTTACTTTGAAGACTTGTAATATTAAAAAAGGAACTGCGATGCACATATCGATCCATGGATGCATTACATAATGGATACCGTGCTAAAACTGCATAAACAAAATGGCCGCCCCTCCTCCAAGATTGGCCTGTATTTCGAAAAGGGTTCAATTTTGTTCAATTTTTTTTGCAGATTCATGGTCAGTGAACACTTCCCTTTGTCTTAAGGGTGGTTTTATAAGAAAATAAAATACTTTATGCACTATAAAGGGTGCAGACCAGTAAATAGGCCCAAATCGGTCCGCGGAGCTCATTAATTTTTTGTATACCCTCAAAATCTTTTCTCTTAAAGCGTCTGGTGAGCCCTACGTGGTAAGTCTTGTAGACAAAATGGATGGAACCCGATCACCAGAGTTTGGACTTTCACCTCTGAGCCGTTTGGATGAAATCAGGCCCTAAATTCGCTCTATTTTTTCCCTGTAGTGGAGGGGTACTATTTTTGGTCTGGCACCGGTCAATTCGGCCATTTTAGGGGTATTTTTCTTTGAATGTACTTTGCGCAAAAAGTCATCGGTTAACCTATAGAAAATTGAAAAGAAAATAAAAATTGAAGTTTTCACCTTTATTTTGCCGTATTGGTCGATTGCCTCAGAAACTTCTGAGTATTTTTAAAATTTTTTTGAAATTGGCCATTTTGCGTGGGAGCCTATGGGAATTTATTTACTGGTCTGCACCCTATAGGCTGGAAATGCGTAAATTGCATATACACTGTACGCTGATCTTTTCACCTCATTTTGTTTTTCTGTTAATTAACTAAAATTGCACGATATATTTCTGTGGTTTTTTTTTCACGAATACCTTCATTAAGTGTTCTAGAAATATTGTGTTATACTCTGCAATGTTAATTTTTATATAAACTTTGAAGCCGGCGTGTTCCTTTAACCCCTTCAGCCCGGGATTATTTTCAGCCCTGCTTGTTCCGACCTCATTATCAGCCACCGGTCACAATAGAGGTCAGCTGGCCCGGCTTTGTGTGCAGGGCTCGGCGTAAACAATGCAGGCACGCATTGGTTGAATAGCACCGCACAAAAGATCGCATTCAAGGCGGACTCTAATCCGTTCACGCCCAGATGTTCGGAACTCAGAAATTGCCGTTCTCTCGAAAATGCAGATCTTTTCAAATGCAAATTATGGGGGTGAATATACCACAATGAGCGGATCTTTGTGGACAATAAAGGATAACAGAACCTCTTGTTCCAGACAATGCCCCCATTCAATGCATTTCAATGGAAATAACAAAGCAATCATGAATATTCTCAGGCCATGACGTGGGGCTGCTATGGATGCTCCCCGGGCTGAAGGGGTTAAGAATGTTGTGATTGTTAAATAATGTAAATTATCAAACCTGTTCTCAGAGTCATAATTGACTATTAAGTAATAGTCATGTTTCCATCGGGAAGTATCCTTATTGTCATGGGTAAAAATGTCATGTTCGTGAGTCGCCAACATCATTTTGCTGCAACGTGAACTGCCATATATTCATTTGCTTCATTGTAATATGAGCTGAGTGAGATCAACTAGCTAATCACCAAATTTGTTACGCGCTATATTTGGCGGATGACAAATTTTGTGATTGTCTCAATGTGCCTCATTGAGCTAGTCAAAATTCGTACCACACCACGTGCAATGTTTGGGCATTTCGTGCAAGGAAAATGCAGATAACCCTTGGTATCGTGTCGTTAAGGTTGAACACGCAGCGCTTGCACTACGTGTTCACTCACACAAATTTCACAGACTGGAATTTAGGAAATTACGGGATGTGAATGCAGTGTCCGCTGAATTTATGTAGACTGCAGAGAAGTCTACTATGGTAGAGAGATTGAATACTGTTTGTGCGTGTGCAGCGCATCAGCAGCGCATTATACTAGGCTTAAAGCCAGGCTGACACTTGCACCACTTTTGGCCACGATTTTGTCGTGGCAAGTCGTGCCATTTTGGGTCACGAACTGGGAGGCTCCTGCACTGTTCACAACTAGTTCGCGCATAGTTCACGACGAGTTCACAACGAGGTCACAAATAGTTCATGAATGTGTGCCCATCAGTGTCCACATTGACATGAACTGGCACAACGAGTTCACGCGCATAGTTTGCGCATAGTTTACGTACTTCCCGCATTGGCACGACGAGTTTGCGCAATTCGAACGGTGTCGGCCGACTTGGGCACGCCATATAAAAAGGGGGTCTCCCCAACCCCTGGTCATTTTTGGATTGGCTGTGGAAGAGACAACATGCTGAATGTCAGAGAAACAATCATTGCAGGGATGACTGGGGGAATGATCTCTCTCATTGGTCTCTGCCTCTGGCCTGTCGGCTTCTGGCCTTCTCTGCTTTGCTCTTCCATGTTTTTTACCCCACTCTTCACACTCCTACTTTGCCCAGCTTGCATGTGCTTAATAGAACAGTGCAAAAATGAAAGCCAAAATGAAAACTTGCCAAACTCTTAAATGAGCTTTTGCGCCTGCACAGACATGACAGTTGTGTCATGTTCTATTTTTGACCATAGCCGATATCTGACCAAAGTTTTTAAATAAGAATTGTCAGGGAATCTTTGGGCAGGGAACCAGACTACACAAACCAAAAATTGTTGGAAAAAATTCATCTTTTATCATTTTATGGTGTCATGCATGTTCCATTACCTACAAAACTTAATTTGAATTTATTTCATTGCAGCTTGCAGAAAGTGTGGAGAACTGCTTGTGCAGTATTGTCATTACAACAGGGAGGAAGATGCATGCAAAAATGTCCGGAAATGAGTCTGATTACCCAAACCATCAGGGTGCCATTGGCAATAGTTGTCTTAACTTTGGTTTGGCAACAAATGCATTCAGGAAAAGTGACAAAGGTTTTGGTTTAACCTCTTCGCTCCAACATTTGCAGGAATTAGGTAAGTATGCAATTATACATTAGTACACTGTTCACTGCTCTGTTCTGGTTCAAAATATGTCATCAGAAAACACAACTTTCAGAATAATTTCATGGTGAGACCCCTGGGGTGGATTGCAATAAAACGGTCTTAAATGATGGGCTTAAGGATGCAGACTAAAGCTGACTTTCTCTCTTAGCCGGTCTTGAGTAAGACCACAAAGTTGCAATAAGCCAGTCTTTCATAGCCCCTTGTAGAGTAAACGATTCACCCCATAGTTACTGACAAATTTCCAGTCTGTGATGTGTGTAACATGTACATGTTCAGTATGAACTTTGTGTGCACATAATCACATATATGTTGCTTAGGACGGCTTGAATCACAATGAAAAATAAAAATGGAAAAACTCAATAAAACCCTCATCGGTATAACTCATTACCATTATATTAACCACACGATTCAGCCTGCCCTCAGAAACCCCTCTGTCAGCCCGAGGCTATTCTGTTTAAATCTTCAACAACTAAGTAGAAATTGCTATTTTGGCAACAAAAGTTATTACAACATGCAAGTAAGGGAAATTCCAAACAAAGACAGTTTTAAGCCTGCTTGGGCTAACTCTTTTAAGACTGGCCATGGAGTTAGGAAGAGAAGGAGTTCGAACTGCAACCTATCACTAATCCAATCACTAATCGCCCAATTAAGCCCCATTGGAAAAGCACTGCGGACGGCCACACACCTGTTACATAACACAACCGCAGTCGATCCTTTGACCATATGATGGTCGCCAGAATTCCCTGGTAACCCCCAAAATGGTTCATAACTAAAATTGCAAATTGGAGTAACAAAACAAACAAACTAAATATAAATGGCAAGCGCAAGTTGATGCTGAAAGTCCCTGCATGCTTACATGGCAAACCGAAAGATGCGCAAGAAAATTCTGTTTCGATCGGTGCGTCGTCTGTCAAAATCGGGCATTTAACAGCAATTTGTCGTCTTTTCTTGACATTTAGCGAAAACCAATTATGCTTAAAAAGGGTAATTTCATTTTTCGTTATGCGGCTTGACCCAAGATTTCCTATATGGTATATGAAAATATGGTACACGTGTGTATATGACAACTGCCTAGCCAGCTATGGCCAGTTGTTGAAAAGTCCGGTCAGTTTTTCATTTTGGCCATGTTGAGTCCACTACGTTTGTATATTCCACGTGCAAGGAAATTAGACCTTCCCACAGTGCCGGGACGAAGTTGATCAAGCCAGCTCCCAGCCAGACTACCGCAATGATAAATTTGCATAATAACTACTATTTTACACAAAGCCTGCGGTTGCAACTTGCATGAATGCGGCGGCGATCATTGCCGTTTGAAGTGCCTTGGTTCTCACTCCTTCTCTTCCTAGCTCCATGGACTGGCTAAGCAGTAAGACTGCTTCACTGCAATGGTCTAACTTATAGATCAACTAGGTCTAAGCCATTTAAGACTGGCTAAGGTTTATTGCAATTGGCTAACTTCATGATCTTACCCAAGACAAGCTAAGAGAGAAAGTCAGCTTTAGTCTGCATCCTTAAGCTCACCATTTAAGACCGTTTTATGGCAATCCATCCCTGTTCTGTCTTTTCCTCAAACTACACTTCAATGTCACTCTGCAGTTTAGCAATCAAGGTATACCTTCAAATCTTCACTAGACATTATTATTGAAGTCCTGCTTGGCCAATACCGTTCAGCTAACTACGCACTCTCTTGGCCTACCAAATTGTTAACCGTTCACACCACTGTGGCCTTGACTACTAGGGGTGACCCTAACCTGGTTTAAATGTTAAGCCATGTTTTTTTAGGTGCTCTGGGATCCCAGTTGTAACTGAATCGGCCAACTCCAGTAAATCGGAGGGATGTTCTTCAAAGAACAGAAAAGGAAAATATCAGAAGTCCATCATCCTCAAATTCGGATTCATCCTCGGATGAATTTTATAGCAGTAAAATACATCAACACTCACTGTCCATCTCCAGGGCTGACTTCATGCAAGCTTTTTAAAATATTCTGCTTCGCTTTTCGTCGTATCTACTGTGAGGCATTTAGTCTTGCAGGTGGACCATCTTGTCTCACTTACAGACCAACCCACTTCTGGAGTGGAACAACATGCCTCTCGAATGGATTTGACCCTTCAGCGGACCAACTCGCCCTGCCTAATCCATCTGCTGTACCAAGCCGAAGCCATACCCTTCCAGCAGTGACTAGGAACCCAGAATGGTCACAGTAGGCCTGGGTGATTAGTATTTTTTTGTTAACCAGTTCACGACGGATGACATGATATCTCGCGAAAAAAAGGTATGTTCACATCCAGAGGATGTGATAAACTGCCGTAGGGTTTCTCAGAAAACGAGCGAAAATTTGCCGGATGACGTGAAAAGGCACTGCACATCATGATGCCAGTGACAGATGACGCTTCGTTCAAGACTTTCTCAGTTGCGGAAGACGTGAGAAAGCGTGATAATTTCCTGTTGTGGTCACCGGATGACGGTATATAACGCTGCTTTGGATATTTTGGGTGGCGGATGACGTTTAGACTCAGCATGTCTGGCTGTGCCCTTTACAGGGATTTTTCAAGCCAGTTGTGTAGGCCGTGTCCGCTGTGGAATACATCGCCAGACTCCTGTGTCCCACGGGCTATTGTCTCTTGTCTCTTTTTGCTCAACCATGGAGCATTAGGTCAATGGCTATCCTTCTATTTCCCTTTCTTTTCGAGTTTGACTTTCAAACAATTCACAGGGATATTTCATACTGGATCTTGTCTATTATTTTTGGCATAATTTTTTTAATTATTATTTCTCCCGTATCCAGTAACAATTGTCACTTGGCAAAATCTACAAGATTCCTAGTACCACTCCACTTTTTTTCACTGTCTAACATGACACACCATAATCTTTTTTCACTGACCAATGATTATATACAATACACGGGTTTACACCATGGCAGCCATCTTAGATTTTCATCGCAACTTCAAAACGAGGCACTTCCACTCATGCTCACTTTCCGAAGTGTAAGCCCGTCCATTGTCGAAGACAATACACGGGTTTACACTTCAGCGGTTTTGATCGCGACTTCGAAACGAGGCACTACCACGCATGCGCTTTTTTAGAAGTGTAAACCCGTGTATGTAACAAACCTTTTGTGTAAGGCTTATTGCTACTTGGTGCACCATTGTTCACATTTCTGCTTGTGGACCACCTATAGAATTCTGTTGGTAAGCTGGTGCGTGCCTTTGTTCCCTTTCTCTTGTTTGCTATGGAAAGCATCACCAGACTCCACAGCTGTTTCCTCCCCCTGTCCAAGGCGAGGTCTTTTGTCTCTGCTCACTCAACCACAGAGCTTTGAGTCAACTGCTATCACTGTACTTCTCCTCTCCTTTCCAGCCAGACTTTTGATGTAAATTATGGGGGTGTTATACCCCTTGAAAGCCCCGGCCCTTTCTTCCGTAACCACAATCACAAAGTCTGGCAGAGTTCCCATTATACTCTTAGAGTTTAATCGGCTTATAGGATTACTGCACTGGGCTCTTCACCATTACCAGTAGCGGATGACGCCCATTTTATAGGAAAATTCATCACGTGTTCCGCGATTGACGAGATATCACGCATCGGATGAAACCACAAAAATCGTCTGTGACGGCGAAATCCGGAGTACAAAATAAAAATACTGCCACCAATGATCATTGGAAGAGTCCACTAAATGGTCCTGGTGGAAAACAGTGTAAATTTCGGATAAAAATAATTCACTTAAGGTGGGCTTGTTTTGTATTTTGCAATACCATCGTGAAATTGATTAATTGTGCAGGAACTAATCACATTTTAATACTGGTCATGAGGAAAAAGTTTTTTGTTAAAAATGCAAGATATATCATTACTAATTAATGTACCTCAATAAACAGCGAAATGGTATATCCCTCATTCATGCCTCATCCATGTTGACTGTATAAGGCAATACATAATTCATCACTTATTGGAAGGGCTATAGACCGATCCAGTAGGCCTCGCCCACCATAGCAACGGCCAAGCAACGACGCACACACGCGCGCATAACGTGTCACGATTGCCAACACGCGTTGCACGCCCATCACCGAAAGCACTTATTTCTATGGGACTCTGGTTTTGGAAAAGGTCACAAATGTACGTTTCATCTCTTACCAGGCCATCGAGAGTCAGAATTACAATGAAAATACAAACACCATCAATTTGCAGCAGAAAGATACTGTACTTGTGAAGTTGTGCTGCATTTGCAGAGGAAGGTATTTATTGTTTTTCCAGTTCGTAAACGTAAACACTGCTGTAATCAATACCGCGATCTCCAGCGTGAGATCACCAAAATGGCTGCTGCAATTGGTGATCAGATTTTCGCGGCTGTGATTGGTCAATGCAAAATAGGGCGGGGCTTAATGGATCGGTCTATTGGCCATGTAGTCTCCAAATGTTGTCATTGGGCTGTCCAAATTGGACGGGCATCTGGTGCATATGCTGCAGGCAAGCCGGCTACAGGGTAGGATGGTAGGGCTGCTGGTAGACTTGAAATCGAGTTGGTAATTTTATCCGCACCCACCGCGCCCTGCCACTCGCTACGCCAGGGGTACGGTGTGTGTGTACATTACACTATGTACGTCCTGCATTATGTCCAAGATGCGGGGACACGAAAGTGGTACACTGTGACACCAAATCTGTTCTTGAGCCGATGGATAAGAATGTCGTGATCTATGGTGTCTAAGGCGGCACTTAGGTCAAGCAAGACAAGTACCGCATCTTTTCTATCATCAACAGTCAACAAAAGGTTGTTGAAAACCTGAAGCAAAGCAGTCTCACATCTGTGGTGTTTGCGATATGCACTTTGAAGGTCTGGGTACAATTCGTTTTCAGCGAGATAAATCTGGAGTTGTTGTACAGTGGCTTTTTCTGTAACATTTGATATAAATTTCAGATTGGAGACACTACGGTAGCTCTGGAGTAATTGATGATCAAGAGTGTTCTTTTTGATCAATAGTTGAAAAATGTCTCTGAAGTTATACCGTGCTTTTTATGCCCCGCCTCGACGAAGTCGAAGGGGCATACTGTTTCTGCCTTGTCCTTCCGTGTGTGGGTGTGTGGGTGGGTGGGTGGGTGGGTGTGTGTGTGGGTGTGTGTGTGGAAAAAAACAACTTGTCAGCACGATAACTTGAGAAATACTTCTCGTGTGGACTTCAAATTTGGTCTGTGGGTTGCTCTTGGTGGTCCTAAGAAGCCTATTGAATTTGGGCCCGAAATGTCAAGGTTCAAGGTCGAAATGGCTAAAACAATAGAAATCTTGTCAGCACGATAACTTGAGAAATACTTCTCGTGTGGATTTCAAATTTGGTCTGTGGGTTGCTCTTGGTGGTCCTAAGAAGCCTATTGAATTTGGGTTTGCAATGTCAAGGTTCAAGGTCGAAATGGCTAAAACAATAGAAATCTTGTCAGCACGATAACTTGAGAAATACTTCTCGTGTGGACTTCAAATTTGGTCTGTGGGTTGCTCTTGGTGGTCCTAAGAAGCCTATTGAATTTAGGTTTGAAATGTCAAGGTTCAAGGTCGAAATGGCTAAAACAATAGAAATCTTGTCAGCACGATAACTTGAGAAATACTTCTCGTGTGGACTTCAAATTTGGTCTGTGGGTTGCTCTTGGTGGTCCTAAGAAGCCTATTGAATTTGGGTTTGAAATGTCAAGGTTCAAGGTCGAAATGGCTTAAACAATAGAAATCTTGTCAGCACGATAACTTGAGAAATACTTCTCGTGTGGACTTCAAATTTGGTCTGTGGGTTGCTCTTGGTGGTCATAAGAAGCCTATTGAATTTGGGTTTGAAATGTCAAGGTTCAAGGTCGAAATGGCTAAAACAATAGAAATCTTGTCAGCACGATAACTTGAGAAATACTTCTCGTGTGGACTTCAAATTTGGTCTGTGGGTTGCTCTTGGTGGTCCTAAGAAGCCTATTGAATTTGGGCCCGAAATGTCAAGGTTCAAGGTCGAAATGGCTTAAACAATAGAAATCTTGTCAGCACGATAACTTGAGAAATACTTCTCGTGTGGACTTCAAATTTGGTCTGTGGGTTGCTCTTGGTGGTCCTAAGAAGCCTATTGAATTTGGGTTTGAAATGTCAAGGTTCAAGGTCGAAATGGCTAAAACAATAGAAATCTTGTCAGCACGATAACTAGAGCAATACTTGTCATGTGGACTTCAAATTTGGTCTGTGGGTTGATCTTGGTGGTCCTAAGAAGCCTATTGAATTTGGGCCCAAAATGTCAAGGTTCAAGGTCGAAATGGCTAAAACAATAGAAATCTTGTCAGCACGATAACTTGAGAATTACTTGTCGTGTGGACTTCAAATTTGGTCTGTGGGTTGCTCTTGGTAGTCCTAAGAAGCCTTTTGAATTTGGGTTCGAAATGTCAAGGTTCAAGGTCGAAATGGCTAAAACAATAGAAATCTTGTCAGCACGATAACTTGAGAAATACTTCTCGTGTGGATTTCAAATTTGGTCTGTGGGTTGCTCTTGGTGGTCCTAAGAAGCCTATTGAATTTGGGTTTGCAATGTCAAGGTTCAAGGTCGAAATGGCTAAAACAATAGAAATCTTGTCAGCACGATAACTTGAGAAATACTTCTCGTGTGGACTTCAAATTTGGTCTGTGGGTTGCTCTTGGTGGTCCTAAGAAGCCTATTGAATTTAGGTTTGAAATGTCAAGGTTCAAGGTCGAAATGGCTAAAACAATAGAAATCTTGTCAGCACGATAACTTGAGAAATACTTCTCGTGTGGACTTCAAATTTGGTCTGTGGGTTGCTCTTGGTGGTCCTAAGAAGCCTATTGAATTTGGGTTTGAAATGTCAAGGTTCAAGGTCGAAATGGCTTAAACAATAGAAATCTTGTCAGCACGATAACTTGAGAAATACTTCTCGTGTGGACTTCAAATTTGGTCTGTGGGTTGCTCTTGGTGGTCATAAGAAGCCTATTGAATTTGGGTTTGAAATGTCAAGGTTCAAGGTCGAAATGGCTAAAACAATAGAAATCTTGTCAGCACGATAACTTGAGAAATACTTCTCGTGTGGACTTCAAATTTGGTCTGTGGGTTGCTCTTGGTGGTCCTAAGAAGCCTATTGAATTTGGGCCCGAAATGTCAAGGTTCAAGGTCGAAATGGCTTAAACAATAGAAATCTTGTCAGCACGATAACTTGAGAAATACTTCTCGTGTGGACTTCAAATTTGGTCTGTGGGTTGCTCTTGGTGGTCCTAAGAAGCCTATTGAATTTGGGTTTGAAATGTCAAGGTTCAAGGTCGAAATGGCTAAAACAATAGAAATCTTGTCAGCACGATAACTAGAGCAATACTTGTCATGTGGACTTCAAATTTGGTCTGTGGGTTGATCTTGGTGGTCCTAAGAAGCCTATTGAATTTGGGCCCAAAATGTCAAGGTTCAAGGTCGAAATGGCTAAAACAATAGAAATCTTGTCAGCACGATAACTTGAGAATTACTTGTCGTGTGGACTTCAAATTTGGTCTGTGGGTTGCTCTTGGTAGTCCTAAGAAGCCTTTTGAATTTGGGTTCGAAATGTCAAGGTTCAAGGTCGAAACGGCTAAAACAATAGAAATCTTGTCAGCACGATAACTTGAGAAATACTTCTCGTGTGGACTTCAAATTTGGTCTGTGGGTTGCTCTTGGTGGTCCTAAGAAGCCTATTGAATTTGGGTTTGAAATGTCAAGGTTCAAGGTCGAAATGGCTTAAACAATAGAAATCTTGTCAGCACGATAACTTGAGAAATACTTCTCGTGTGGACTTCAAATTTGGTCTGTGGGTTGCTCTTGGTGGTCATAAGAAGCCTATTGAATTTGGGTTTGAAATGTCAAGGTTCAAGGTCGAAATGGCTAAAACAATAGAAATCTTGTCAGCACGATAACTTGAGAATTACTTGTCGTGTGGACTTCAAATTTGGTCTGTGGGTTGCTCTTGGTAGTCCTAAGAAGCCTTTTGAATTTGGGTTCGAAATGTCAAGGTTCAAGGTCGAAACGGCTAAAACAATGGAAATCTTGTCAGCATGATAACTTGAGGATTACTTGTCGTGTGAACTTCAAATTTGGTCTGTGGGTTGCTCTTGGTGGTCCTAAGAAGCCTATTGAATTTGGGTTCGAAATGTCAAGGTTCAAGGTCGAAATGGCTAAAACAATATAAATCTTGTTTTGTTATGTTTTTACACAGAATATCATACTTCCCATACTTTTGTACAAAAGTATGGGAACTGATTAAATTTCAGCTTTTTCTGAGTGGTTTTCAGCTTTTGTTGCATGTGGCCACTCACACCCCTGTATAAAACAATAATTTTTTATAAAACAATATTATTGTTTTATAAAAAATAGTGCCATGGTTAAGGGATCCAATCCAGGCTTGGCGGGGCATTTGTGTTTTCAACACTTTTCTTGTTACTATATGGCATTCTGTACACAATGATAAGCCTCATGGAAGCAGAGTGAGATGAGACTGTAAAATCGCCAAATTCAAATGATTTAAAAGATTGGCAAACGTTCCGTACCACATTGAAACCTTCATGCCACAGAAGAAACACACCTCCTCCAGCGCAGTCTGTCCGAGGAATGCTGTATGAAGCAAAGTCAGGCAAGGTGTTATGAATGTCAGCGAGGGTGTGGTTATCTCAACTATCGCCATTTAGCCATGACTCCGAGATGGCAAGGATGTCAAGTTTTTCCGATATTATAAAGTCACAAATTGATGCAGTCTTATTAACAATTGAAGGAGCATTCCAGTGAGCGAATCGTGCACGGGTTTTCTGTTGATATTGTGAGCAGAAATTGATCGGAATAAGGTTGCTCAAATTTGCACCGTGTGGTTTTGATTTTTGAAGGTAAAAACCGCGAGATATGGATTGGAATAGTACAAAATTCAACTACAAAAGATGGGCTAAATCAGCAAAGATTGATAATATGTCAGAGAGCCTGTGAAAAGCAGCCACTAGGCGCTGCACAAGATCAAAACCAGCATAGAGCTGAAACCCTCAGGGGTTCACACACAACAAGACCACTCAACAGGCCTCGTCAGCCCGGCACACTATCACAGCCCGTTAGTACGGGGACTGGGTATCCATCCCCTACTATTGTCAGCCACCTCCGATGCGAAGGGAAGGACACGGGAGCCTCATGCACGGCTTTGTTAGCCACGCTACCATGCCCAACCTGTCCCCACCAGCAGCTACCTCCCTTCATTTTATACATGGATTGTCACACGCACATCCCTGCTATTGTTGGGCTCTGCCCAAGCGGAAAGATGTGGAGAGATCTACGTACACAGCTGCATGGCCCAACGTCCATACAAGCCAGGTCAACACCATCGGCTTTGTCCCGTGACGCATCGGCAGTTATAGTTGGACAACTACAACACTACAACGATGTCCAGTGGTGATTGCCGCCTGGACCCGTCAAGGGGCTCTGCTTATCTGGCCCCTCCCGCCCCGCCCAGGCTCCATGGCGCAGTGTTGCTTTAATAATAATAATAATAATGGACACTTTTTATGCGCCGGTATCCGCCAAGCATGGCGCTCTTGGCGCAAATCAATTATTACCCCTGGTAATCGGGCTATATTTTACAGCATAATTTGAGATAGACTTTATACGAGCCTAAACCGACATCGCAGAGGGAGGGACACATCCCCCACCATCGCTCAACGAAAGCGGAGAGCCTCAACGCCTGCACCAACTCAGCCGCGATAGCCTTTAACGCAGCCGGGCCCATCCGACTGTCACCCTCAGAGTCGGGCCGTACCCGTGGCCGGACTGTCTCAAGTCGAGTTGCTCCACGGCCGACTTGTCCTGTGCCTATCCATACTGGAATCTGTTATATACACTGTACACATACTTTGTACTGTACATGCATCCCTTCCTGTTGTCCGGCTCTACTAGAGCGGAAACGATGCCACCACGCTCAACCCACTCCTGATTGCAGTCGACACACTTTGGGCCGAGTTGGCCTGCGGACGACTTAGGGCTAGCTCTATGCTTCCATGGACTCGGAGATGGATAATACTTTATTCCCCGCGGAGCGGAAAGCTGCAAGGATTCCCATTTACAGCTTTTACCGCCCAATGGCCACGCTGGTCCGCACTATGCTTCCGTGCTCGGCCCTCTTCTTTTAGTCGACCTGCCTCAAGTCGAGTTGTTCCCAGTCGAGTTGTTCGGTGCCCATGGGCCGATAATGCGTCCTACGTTACGGCCCGGCCCTACGGAGAGGAAACATGTACCCGAGACATGTACAATCATCGTTCGCTATCGCCTGATGCTACCGGAACGGGAAACTGTGAGGGCCCACACACACTGCACGTACGGTTCAACGACCACGCATCACTACACTTCCGGGCACAACGTGCAACTGTCAGCATGACGGCTTGCACACTGCTACAATGACTACAGCCCAGAGCGCTCCGTGGCACCACATCGGCGACCCTGTCAGTCATGAGTGTAATATCCTGTTTTTGGACATTGGATAATGAATAGAGTGATCAAGGTGATTAAATGCGAGCATGCATCGACTCGAAATTCGGCTAGCGCACTCGCCATGCATGTCGTCCTGAGGTCAAAGGTCATACATGTGTTAATACATACATGTTTCATACATATGATAATACTCGTACATGTACTGCTCATCACATAGTCGCCTAAAATACATTGGGCACTGGGAGGTGCATGACTATATAGTCAACCTGATCTTGTCCTACCTCTATGACCTTATGTTGTTATAATCTGAGATGAACAAACACTACTTATCACGCTTGCAACCTCTTCATGATCAGCTGATTTTCTCCTCATTCTTATGGTTTGGAAAGTGAGATACACTGTGCAGATTGGAATTTTCATCCTTCATTTCTGTCAAATTCAAGTTGCATGGCAGCACTTATACAGTGCCGAGACACAACATGCCGAGGCAGGCAAGAACGGCATGTGTCAACTCAGCCTACCTCCACTGACAACTCCACAAGCTCACCGCACGTTGCGGGATAGCTCCCGTTGACGATTGGCAACAATTTTGCAGAACTCCTTTCGGACCTGCGGGGCCAACTGAATTTCGTCGTCATTGAGGCCTTAAAACCCCCATCGGCGGGAAATACAAGGCCAACACTCTTCTCCATCGGCTCTACCCAAGGCAATAAAGAAGTACCATGAATAGCTTTGGCCACAGTCCCTTCCCCGAAGGTCAGCATTTCCAGCTAATCGTGACTGCGACCTCCATAACCACCTGGATGGCCGGCCTTCAACACGCTGCCCTATACCCATTGGGTGGACCCCGTCGACACGTCCCCCACACCAAGCAATCTCGGCGAGCAGGAGACCGAAGTCGACTCGCGCCAGCCCAACGGTCCCCAGTTCTTTTCTGCAGATCGCAAACTTTGGGAACACACAGGGAATACTGACGCCTCACGTCTTGTCGTCATTCCACATCATCGGTCGAGAAGGAGGTCATCTCTGCCAATGACCTCATACACACCTGCTGATAGCCACACACAACAAGACACAGTCCAGAGTTTTCGTTTTCTGGTACCTGCAACCCCCTGGAAGATGTCGAAAACACCTCGTTCAGGACATCCATAGCATCTTGAGCCTTGTGGTCGCCTCCCTGCAGATGCCACCTATCCAAGGCAGGTCTCTATGGGGGATTGCAATGACCTGGGGTGCGTTCCGCTTGCGCGAACGTTGCCACCGTTTGCCAACGTTTGCAAACAATTTCGGGTGGAACGACTTGTGCGCCGCTAACGTTGGCGGGTGTTAGCAACAGTCGGCGAACATATTTCTGAGATGTTCGCGAATGTTCGCGTGTCATTTAAAAATGGTCGATATTTCCAAGATGGCAGAACAGTAAGCAGACGACGTAATTTTTTGGGGGACGAAAGTAAAAACTGCAGTTTTTAAGATTGAAAATTTATCAAGTACTTCACAAATTGCACCATAGATAATTGGTACTTAATGATAATGCTGCAGTACAAGTACTATATCAGAAATTTCATCAATTATTTTGGACGCTGCAGGCATTCGACGCCATCTTGGTTACGACTGGACACCGCCATTTTACGGTTGTGTTCCACGCGCGCTCACAATCGGTTCCGGTTGTACGCAAACGTTGCCGCAAACGTTGAGACATGTTCGCGCAAGCGGAACGCACCCCTGGTCCAACCAGGTCACATTATCCTGGTATGCGAAGTAAACTCGCCCACAACGCCTGGCTTCTCGGCCCAGATCTCGGCGAAGGACCGAACAACGTGTTCAAACGGTCCACTCGGAGCAACCACTGGACATCACCCACATGACGAACGCTGGATGTCTGATGTCTGACTCCAAGAACTCCAACCCTACTACTAGGATCAACTCGGAATAGTTCCTGGTGAGGTTTGAACCTGGGTGCAATGAGTTGGCCGCCACTCCGTACCAGCAACGAAACTACAACCACTGTGAGACGCTTAGCAGCCCTGCAACCCATATGCCAGCACGTCTACCGGCAGCAGCAAGCAAGTACATGTGCCCCTCTGACCTGCGTCCCCATCCTGAATCATCCAGGGGACGCCAGCAAGGACACCACCTCACTTCACCTTCCTCTTCTCGACCGCCAATAACGATCCCACAGGCGGCCGCTGCGACCCAGACACTCGTCTGCCCTCCTACATAGCATGTATCATGTACAAGCCATCTTAGGCACCCCATGTCGCCCCCAAGGACAGTACCTCATGAATAACTAAACAGTATTTGTTATTTCTGTCTGTTTTTGAGCTAATGCATCTACCGGTATCTTGTATTTGTTTCGATCTTATTTATCTATCTTGTATATTTGTTATCTTTCTTGTACTTGTATTACATGTTGTACTTCCTTCATGCGCCGTGAGCGTCGTAAGACGGTACGTGCACTTTATAAATATCCATTATTATTATTATTATTATTATTGTCAGCGACTTACATCAAGCACTGGACACACGCCTCCAATAGTCGTGCGTACAGGCAGGAAACTTCTCACCACCGTCGAGAGGCAAACTAAGGGGCTCGGCCCGGACCAGTTGCCCAACGATAATTCATACTACCTGGGCCAGACACCCTCCACTACACTTGGCAGGGGGCCTACACCCGGCCCCAAAAACCATCACCCAACACGCTGGACCTCATACAAGGACCCCTTACCCTGGCAGGGCCTCACAGCGACGCCTCTCTCATGGCTACCTGGTGACCGATTATACCTTCCCCGATGTGGTGCTACGAAGATGCTCTCTCTCCTTCTCCTACTGATGCACCACTAACGGCTATGGCAGACCTATGTGGCCAATGCCCTAGCACGCTACCCTGCATCTACTCACCTTCCTCCTGTCGGCGGTTATGCTTACGAGGACCAGTGAGATCGGGGCCCTACTGATAGCTGATGGCCACATACGCTGGACGCCACGCAGCGCTCGACTCCTTCCAACCATAGGCTTTCTCACCAAGAACCGATGCCCTGCATTCGAGCCACCGGACATCTCTGTAACCACTCGTGGAATCGCGCTCTGGTGACCTGTCAGGCAAGCTAGGCTGCCACGTCAGGGGTCTGAAGTGGTACCTAGCCCAAGCAAAGGACTTGAGAAGGAGCCCCTCTCGGTCCTTCGTCAATACCACCAAGTCCACCGTCGAAAGGCATGTTTATCCGCTGGATCGCCTCGACCGTCAAGTTTGCATGCCCAGTCTGCTCATCTAAACCAGGCCAGCAAACCAACTGATACATCAAGACCCAAGATGTGAGGACAGTACTCGCATCTTGGTCCTACTTCTGAGTTCTAATATCAGATAGGAGCGAGGCAGCATGAGTACTGCGTACCGCACATGAGATACACTGCAGTGACCTAATGAAGTGTGCACAAAAAGAAACTTCCATTGATTTTGACGTCCGACCCCTTTAAATCTAATCGGTTTGGGGTGATATGAGTAGTGTGAGTGTTTAGAGTGCGAGTGTTTTTATAGCTGCAGTTTGACACCCTACTTGATGCTAAGGACTCAACACTGTTCAATACACACATCATTGTTTGTCAAAAGGTACAACACCAAAAGTTAAACTTTTGGGTATTCAGGTTGAACTTACCATGCCCTATATACATGTACATTGCATAGAGCGATATTGTTTGGGTCGACAATGGGTTACTTTAATACACACAGCTACACACTGTATACCTAAAAGTGCAACTTATGGTTTTGTACCTTTTGACAAACAATGGCGTGTGTATTGAACAGTGTTGGATCCTTGGCATCAAGCAGGGTATCAAAATGCAGCTTAAGATGTGTCCTAAACACTCTTACTACTCATATCACCCCACATTGATTAGATTTAAAGGGGTAAGGCGTCAACATCAATGGAAGTTTCTTTTTGTGCACCCTTTATTAGGGCACCCTCAAGCGTTTTGTTAATCTCCCGGATTCGTGTATACTCACGACCTGTTGACATGCAGACCAGCAGAGCATCCCCCACTTTGGGGCACAGCTCGACAGCATCCAGTGCA
Organism: Astropecten irregularis; assembly: GCA_963971285.1. NCBI lineage: Eukaryota > Metazoa > Echinodermata > Asteroidea > Paxillosida > Astropectinidae > Astropecten > Astropecten irregularis. The sequence goes on along the minus strand of OZ020245.1, from coordinate 29,853,612 downwards.
GAGAACTTTGGATTAATGGAAAGCCTAGGGGACATTTGTGCCCTAGCTACTGTCATATGCACATTTGTCCACCTCAGATCCATCTTATTAATCACTACTCTTGGATGGACCTCGCCTCCAATCATGTCCCAGTGAGCTACTTCATTTGATCTCTCTTGTATTGGTGACTGTATAGTCGAAATCCCCTCTCTGACGGCACCCCCCTCTCTTCCCTCTTTTCAAGACCCAGCCCAACAGTGATACTCATCTCAGAAGCGTCGGAGTTAGGATGACCTTTGTTTCTCAGGTCTCTGCTCTCTGCTCTCAGTCAAAGAAAGCGCTCCTTGGCAACCAGCTCATATTTCTAGCAGTCCTCAGAGACCCTAGACAGCCGCTCTAGACAGGGTAACCAGATGCTTGGATCATGTACAGATAGACAACTCTTCATTTCTGTCCTACCCGACCCAACCTGGGGATCCCTCTCATTCCTGTGTATGCTAATTCTTGGCAGCTCCTGAGTTGGTGCATCCTTGACCAGATCTCTATAGGTATGTTCAGATGAGGGGTTGGCTTCGGGACTGGGTTGCGGTTAATTGATGCCCACAGCAGGGGTTCCAGTACCCGACCACAAACTCCAAAATCACCTTACGTTCATATGATATCTGTAACTCCAGGACTGGGGGCCACAGCAGGGCTAGAGGTGTTGGAAATGCATTACGTAATTCAGTTGAGGTCACCCATTCCCATATGTTCCACATGCTTGTCAGTGTCTGTGGGATCGGGGCTAGGTCAGTTGTGTCCAAACGGTAAAAGAAGGATAAGTTCATACGAGGGGTTGGTTTCGGGAGTACTCCCGAGTGGGGTTAGCCTAAAAAATTTGTGGGACTAACCCCACTACCCTGCCCTAAGGGGGTAATTTTATGACTTAACACCACCTTCTTTTACCGTTTGGACACAACTGACCTAGCCCCAATTCCACAGACACTGACAAGCATGTGGAACATATGGGAATGGGTGACCTCGACCGAATAACGTACGTAATGCATTTCCAACCCTTCTAGCCCCGCTGCATGTGGCCCCCAGTCCTGGAGTTACAGATATCATATGAACGTAAGGTGATTTTGGTATTTGTGGTCAGGTACTGGAACTCCTGCTGTGGGCATCAATAGCACTCCGCACTTGCGCTAAAAATTGCACACTAGCTCAGACAAACATTGCAACCATGCAAACGTGTGGTGTGTGCGCGCGCGTGCATGCATGGCGTACACTGCGTGTGTGAGTCAATGTTTGTCTGACATCCGGGGATTGCGTACACTCATGTGACGTCATTAGTGCGGAGCGCTATTAACCACAACCCACTCCCGAAGCCAACCCCTCATCTGAACATGAGGGTAAGCCTCCCGACGGGAAAGTGGTGTTATCACACAGATTGGTCCCTCCATCGACCCAAACGGCATCATATTTCCACATTCTGGGAACTCCTCACAACGACCTGTTTGTGTCTTACCTTATCTGCCAGTCGCTCATGTTCTGCTTTCGTCATGCCTACTTAAGGCCTAGGTACAGACTCCTGGAGTATCAACTGGATGAGATTCCTAGGGTATGCCTTTCTTCCGATCTTCCTGTTACTGTACCTTGAGTGTTGACCTTTACTCGCCAAGATAGTCTGCAAATTTATCCGGATCATTGTGCTAGTGGATTCTAGCTCATGCCGTATATGAGCTCGGCTTTTTACAGGCTGAGTACTTGCATGTACTAGAGTTGTACGAGTACTCTACCACTATTATAAGCAGAAGAATAAGAAAAACACTGTAACACACCAAAATCTTGTTTTGTGACTACACGCCTCAGCCTGAAAGTTTTATTCTTCACAAATCGTGTAGCTATAATCTCATATTCATTCATAAGCCTGACCATCTGAGCACCAAGCCCAGCAAGGCTTTCACGTTATAACCATTTGAAGCCTGACCATCTGAGCACCAAGCCCAGCAAGGCATTCATATCTCATATTCATTTGAAGCCTGACTATCTGAGCACCAAGCCCAGCAAGGCATTCATAACATAAGCCTGACCATCTGAGCACCAAGCCCAGCAAGGCATTCATATCATAAGCCTGACCATCTGAGCACCAAGCCCAGCAAGGCTTTTTATATCTCAATCATGTAAAGTCTGACCATCTGGGCACCATGAACCCAGCAGGCACCAAAGCTCTGAGCCCAAGAGCTCAGAGTCTGACAAATCATCATGAAGTTGGGCAGCAACAGCCCCAGGCACCAAAGCCTGAACCATATATCAAAACAACAAAAATTGCAAGTATAAGGGTATGTTCACACGAGCTGCTAACTTCGCTGCTAACTTCGCTGCTAAGTTAGCAGCGAAAATTTGTGGCCGTTGGAACGCAATTTTAGCTAACTTCGCTGTCAACTTCGCTGCTAACTTCGCTGCTAAGTCCGAAAGTTAACAGCAGAAATTTGTGAAGTTAACTTCGCTTCCTCCGAGTTAGCAGTGAAATGTGATACTTTAGCAGCGCTGCTAACTGTGATTTTCCGTATGAACGCAACTGACCTGCTAGATAAAACATGACTTCCGCTCGATGTGTATTGCCGACCTCTCACGCACGTTGTGCCATGGTGGTAAACAACTATACACTGTCACATGTACGTGCGTGTATACTGATGTTCGTGTAGGCCTAGCTGTCACTTCTTCGGTCCTTGCTGACATCAAATTTCAATGATTTTAGGGCACTTTGGCCTCAAGTATGTGAACATTTTAGGGGAACTGGGGCCAAAAGCAGGGCCGACGAGGCCATTTATTTTAATGACGGAAAGGCACCGATTCCAAAAACACCGTTGAGGTGTACACGATGTACGGCATTGTAGTTGCGAGATCTCCGTAAAAATATTCTGACCGTCCTTCCAAAGTATCATCGTAAATTGCATTTTCCTGATCAAGTAAAACTTACTTGAATTTCAGTCGGGTATTATGTCCTTTTGGCCAAGTAGCTACAATTTTCATATACTCGATCTAAAACAATATATCGTGCAAAAGTCTTCTGAAAGCGACGACGATCACACAACCCGTCACGCACACCACATGCAAACTACACAGTGAAGTCAGCACGGCATCTCGAAATTTCCACAGTCAAGTGCAGTCATAGCGCTCGCTACCACGCACGTGGCCGTGGATCGGCGGCCAATGTTCAGTCGGTACATATTTTGCAGCGAGAAACTCAAATTAAGTGGGACACCACGGCCGAAAAGAAACGGGCACACGGCCATTTTTGGCCGAGGACAGAGTGGGAATTACGGCTAAATCAGAGTATGTCATTTTCGCTATCGTATTTGTAACATTTCGCTGTCGTTTTTGCATAATTTATAGCTATTGTTCGCTGTTGTTTTCGCGGCGTTTACCTGTTTTTTTTTCTCAAACAACTACCGGAAGTAGCCGGGATAGATCAGCGATGTTATAACCAATGACGTAATGGTTTCGTGACCTCTGCACACGCTGATTGTGCAGTTAGCAGTCGTGAATTTAGCGTGTGAACGCTCGGTGATTTTTAGCTAAAGTTGCTTTTACGACCGAACCCCCGCTGTGATATTTTAGCAGCGAAGTTAGCAGCAAAGTTAGCAGCTCGTGTGAACATACCCTAAAATGTGCAATTCGAACAGGTTAAAACAAGAATGCACATAACACTAAATCTATACTACATAAAATAACAATTATAAGGCACTGCCCTTTGACCTTCGTTTGCACATACAGAAGAAAAGGGCAGTTCTTCTCCCCTGTTGAACTGACTCAGGGGAGAAGATGCTACGACTATTACATACATTAAACATAGATTGTGTTTGTTCCTCAAATTACGAAACCTAATAAGGCAAATGCTGCAACTTGTACAATTCGTTTCACATGCTTGATATGTATACATTTGCCTGTGCATTGTTCCCACATGACATTACATCAACGATATATGCTGGACTGTCTTGATCCGTTAACAAAAAAGCCACAGAGAAATTGACAAGATGGTGAAAGATGGGGAGGTGGCGGGCAAAGTTATCAAATTAATTCCAAGTTGTGAACTGTAAACCATCAGATGGCTGAGACAAAAGTGACCCCAGCCAAAAGGTTTGCCAAAATTGGGTTTCATGCCTTTCCATAAGGAAAGCACCCGATCCCTCTGATTGGTCAATTGTTCCAGGCAGTGACCAGCCTCCCACCCACACTGTCCCACAGGAGCTACACACAAACTGACTCTCCACAAGGATCTTATTGTTTGCATGATGTAGACAGGCTGGGCTTTGTAAGTCACATAAATTATGATAAAGGCCACCCAAATTGAAGTCCTCAGCTTATAAATAATTTGATCATTGAAGTGATAAAATTTAGTATACTATGAAAATGAATATTTGTTTTCATCCTTTCACCCCAACACAGTCTTCAATTCTTTATTAGTGTGATTGGAAGAGTTTTTGACATGCTGGCGAAAAGGTTGCCGATGAAAAGTAAAAAAAAAAAAACTAGAAGTTTGTCTGTCAACTGACAGAGCAAATGACTTTTTCGCCTTTTCTCAATTCGATTTTTTTTGTTCAAAGAACGCGCATTCAAGGAAGTATAAAACCTGAAAACAGCATGTTAAATTTCCATTGTGATTTTTAAGCATCAATGTTTTATTTCGTTTTTTCTATGTATTGTCCGCTTAAAGGATTATTGTGAAGCAATTTAATACCTAAAACTTTGCCACAGATTTCAATCAAAAGTTTGATGAGGTCATAGGTCAAATTTTTAATAACCACATTACTGCCGTTGAAACCAAGTTCGTATCTTGTTCCAATTTTAAATTTGACCCTTCCAGTTTTGACCGTTTTTGATCACGTAAGTGTCATGAAACTTCACGCATACGAGAAAAATATTTTAAGGTTGCTTGACACATTTTTAAAAACAAGAAAGTCAAATACGATTGAATATTCAAAATTCTGTTAAAAACATTACTTGTTGACGTCATCATGTTCTTGGGTCGCCCCTGCACAAAGGTTTTTCATTGTTACAATTTGATGATGATCCAAACTTGAAAAAGCAATAAAGTTGTGTAAGGGGAAAAAACGCATACAAACTGAATGGGCTGTTCAGGTTTGTTACTGAACACACAGGGATGGGATGAACGAACTTTGAGACAACGCACGGGTTGTGCGTTGTCTCCGTACATGTACACCCAAGTACACTCACGCATGTACATGTGAGTTGTGTTGGTTAATTCGAGGCACAGTTTCAGGGTGTCCAAATACAATTTCAAGCCTATCGCAGGGCATGTCCAAGCTCACTGATCACATAGAAACATAAATATACCACAGAACTACCTTTATCCTGCTATTTCTAGGAAAGTCAAGATTGTATCTCTTATGGTTGATTTTTCAGCTTTTTTAAAGAAAAAAATGTTTTTTCCATTGTAACTTCCGGACTGATGACGTCATTAATCTAAATCTTGGCACCGTTGTTGTCTGGTTGAAGCTCATCTTATATATATATTTTGGAGCAATTACCTCAAACTTCGCCACAGACATCAACTAAAAATGCATTTTTGAATTTTTTCAACTTGTCGCTAGAGGGCGCTCGAATGTTTGATGACGTCATCAATCAAATTGGTAAACACCTCATCACTGCCAGATACTGACATCGTTGAAACCAAGTTAATATCTTTCTCCAGTTTTAAATTATAAGACATTTCCTGTTTTGACGTTTTCGACCGGAAGTAGGGGTCACGTGACTTCACACACACGAGATAAATTGAAGATCTAGGGTTACTTGACACATTTTCAAAAATAGTAAGGCAAGGAAAAGTACGGTTGAATTGATATCAATTTTTGAAGATTAAAACCTATCCATTTTTGATTGCTTGTAATATGACACCTGATGACGTCATGATGACGTCATTCTTTAAGGTGATACTCTGTCATAGGATCTATGACTCTGCGAAGTTTCATCAAAATCAAAGATTGTTTAATGACCAAAATGCGTACGGAAAAAATTAACATTTATTTTTTGAAATCGTGTACAAAGTGAATGGGACAAAATAAATATTCAAAAATCTATAAAAAATCACGTGATGACGTCATCATGACGTCATTGCTTTTAGGATCATCCTTGCATTAGGGTCCTTCATTGGTATAAGTTTGATGATGATCCGAACTTGCAAAAGCACTTAAGTCGTGCTCAGAAAAAACGTGTACAAATTGAATAGGCTCATTTGGAGAAGAAGAAGAAGAAGAGGAAGAGGACTAGAAGTTTGTCTGTCAACTGACAGAGCAAATGACTTTTTCGCCTTTTATCAATTCAATTTTTTTTGTTCAAAGAACGCGCATTCAAGGAAGTAAAACACCTGAAAAACAGCATGTTAAATTTCCATTGTGATTTTCAAGCATCAATGTTTTATTTCGTTTCACTATGTATTGTCCGCTTAAAGGATTATTGTGAAGCAATTTAATACCTAAAACTTTGCCACAGATTTCAATCAAAAGTTTGATGAGGTCATAGGTCAAATTTTTAATAACCACATTACTGCCAGAGACTGACATCGTTGAAACCAAGTTCGTTTCTTGCTCAAATTTTAAATTTGACCCTTCCAATTTTGACCGTTTTTGATCACGTATAGTGTCACGAAACTTCATGCACACGAGAAAAATATGTGAAGGTTGCTTGACACATTTTTTAAAGCAAGAAAGGCGAGGTCAAATACGTACGATTGAATATTCATTGATTCTGTTAAAAACATTACTTGTTGACGTCATCATGTTCTTGGGTCGCCCCTGCACAAAGGTTTTTTCATTGTTACAATTTGATGATGATCCAAACTTGAAAAAGCAATAAAGTTGTGTAAGGGAAAAAAACGCATACAAACTGAATGGGCTGTTCGGGTTTAATACTGAACACACAGGGATAGGGTGAACAAACTTTGAGACAATGCACGGGTTGTGCGATGCACAAAATATGTGTACACTGATGGTTGACGCACGTGGTTTAATCAAGATTTAAGTCTTCGTACATGTACACACAAGACTACACTCATGCATGTACATGTACATGTACATGTACATTTACTACATGTGAGTTGTGTTGTTGTTTAATTCGAGGCACAGTTTCGGGTGTCCAAATACAATTTCAAGCCTATCGCAGGGCATGTCCAAGCTCACTGATCACATAGAAACATAAATATACCACAGAACTACCTTTATCCTGCTATTTCTAGGAAAATCAAGATTGTATCTCTTATGGTTGATTTTTCAGCTTTTTTAAAGAAAAAAAAGGTTTTTCCATTGTAACTTCCGGACTGATGACGTCATCAATCTAAATCTTGGCACCGTTGTTGTCTGATTGAAGCTCATCTTAAATATATATTTTGGAGCAATTACCTCAAACTTCGCCACAGACATCAATCAAATTGGTAAACACCTCATCACTGCCAGATACTGACATCGTTGAAACAAAGTTAATATCTTTCTCCAATTTTAAATTATAAGACATTTCCTGTTTTGACGTTTTCGACCGGAAGTAAGTGTCACGTGACTTCACGCACACGAGATAAAATTAAGATCTAGGGTTACTTGACACATTTTCAAAAATAGTAAGTAAAGGGAAAATACGGTTGAATTGATATCAATTTATGAAGATTAAAACCTATCCATTTTTGATTGCTTGTAATATGACACCTGATGACGTCACGATGACGTCATTCTTTAAGGTGATACTCAGTCATAGGATCTATGACTCTGCGAAGTTTCATCAAAATCAAAGATTGTTTAATGACCAAAATGCGTACGGAAAAATTTAACATTTATTCTTTGAAATCGTGTACAAAGTGAATGGGACAAAATAAATATTCAAAAATCTATAACAAATCACGTGATGACATCATCATGACGTCATTGCTTTTAGGATCATCCTTGCATTAGGGTCCTTCATTGGTATAAGTTTGATGATGATCCGAACTTGCAAAAGCACTTAATTCGTGGTCAGAAAAAACGTGTACAAATTGAATAGGCTCATTGGAGAAGAAGAAGAAGAGGAGGAAGAGGAAAAAAAAAAATCAGAACAAAAGGAATAACTTTTTCGCACTCGAAAGTGCGAAAAAGTCAACAAAAAAAATCAGAACAAAAAGAATAACTTTTTCGCACTCGAAAGTGCGAAAAAGTAAAAAACAAAACAAAAAACAGAGATAAATAAATCTCTGAAAAGTGAAAAAAACAATTGACCATAGAGCACCATCTTTTTATTCTTCATTAATTACCTACACATCACATCACTATATCCAGCATACAAGTAGAATTTAGAATTTTGAGTTGATTCACCAAATTTCACAAAATATAATAAGCAAGAATACCTCATTTGAAGCTGTCATAACTTATTAAAGGGTCTCTGCAATGGGAATATTATGGCTTGAACATGTGCCAATAAAAAAAATGTACATGGGGACTGTGATTTTACCCACTTCCTCACACTGAATCAGGGTTAAAAACAGGTTTTTTGGTTTGTATGCTAATTAGCATTTCCATATTTTATGAGCAAAACTGTGATGTCATATGGGGAACTGAGAGCAGTATAAACCCAACTGATTTGTGCACAAAAAGTTGCGGTTGTTTTATAGGTTTTCTGACGGACCTTTTTCCTCCTCAATGGGTTTTATTTTGCCAAATATGTTCCTTTCACTCAACTGGTGGTGTAATTTTTTTACCAAACCATTTCTGTAGGTCAAGTTTGCCTCTTCATTTTGTATGTTTTTTCATGATATTTTTGCTGTTGTTTCCCTACATGAGTATGCGTGAAAATCCCCCCGTTTTACAAAGCCATTCAAAGGAAAACCAAATGCTGGTTTGAAACCAAAATAAGACTTGTCATTCATTATTTGTCATATATTCTCTGTATGAAGGTAATAAAATAACCTGACTGAAAAAGGCACTGCAGGAACCCTTTAACTAATTCACATTCTTTGATGGTCCTTTTATTTATTTCAAAGAAAATTTCATAATTTAGTTTGGCTATGATACTTTGGCCAAATTGGGCCAATTAGAAAATAGACATTGTTTCGTAGGTTTCACCCTATTTATCATGTTGTTAAAATCAAACTCTAAATTTTTGTTGCAGCTTCACGCATGAAAGATGTAGCATTCCCCTTTCCTGACGAAGACATCCATATGGTTGGAAATGTAATTAAAGCTATTCAGCATTTGGTAAGTTATACATCCTATTACTTTTAGATGATGATACACATGTATATCTTTCTTTAAAGGTTGTATCATACTTTGGTAAGAGACCAAAACAGAAATGTTCACAGATTTACATATAACTTTCAGGGTATGAAGATGATGCTGGTAGAAACCTACCGTTAAAATATTTCCGCCTGAAATGGTGTATTTATCCAGAAATTAATAAAACAACGACTGAAAATCTTTTTGATCTTTTAAAAGATCAAAAATAAAAGAGGAAAGACTTAAGAAATACTGTGGCCGTTTTTCACTGTTTTCTCAAAAAGTTGGCACCGTATGGGACTTAAATTTTCACAGATTACTTTTACTGTATCTTCCTTGATATTTTTGCCCATGAATCTGTATTTCTTTGACAAAACCAAAGTATGATACTACCTTTAAAACTATAATTATATTTCGCCCTAGTCGTCAAGACTCACTATAATTTGTGTCTGGGTGTGTAACTCTTTTATTCCACCCTCTCCTTCTTAATACATGTATTTGACATTAGGTGAAATATTGTCGGTAAAGAACTCCTCTGATATGAATGGTGTACCATTGTCAATTGCAATGGCGTCCAGAATTCCATGTGATGCAAACATTCTCTGCATCAACTTGATGGTAGACGGTGATGATAAAGCAGAGTTGACAGGCACTAGCTGCCTCAATCAATTTTACTGTGTGTGTCGACCACAATAAGCACAATACCTTCAATTGAGGAATAATCAATGTGCAAGCATTGTCATGGACACTTTTGAATTTCCCATGGGTGTATCGCCTCTGGAGGCATCATCTGTATGTATGATCTTGATAATTCATCTTCATTTTCATGATCCCTGGGTGAGTACCACCCAGGGTACATGCATGCATTGTTCAAGGAAGTTGCAAGGCCACATTTGAGGGGCCCATGTTCGTGGTCTTTGCATAAAGTCAGATACATGTACATGGTGCCTGGCTGCATTTAACTGACCTGGGGCCGATTTCATAAAGCTCGCATCTATGCAATGAGTCTATAGAGAAAGGATGCGTCTTAACTCTGCGACGCATCGTAAGTTTTATGAAATCGGCCCCTGAACTGTTCCTGGTTTAGCCCACCAAAGTTGTGCATGGTGCAGGACCACTTATGTTGGCACTTGTCCAGCCAGAGGGACTTGGCAACTTGTCAGTAGTACAGTGGTTGTACAAACTTTGGGTGGCAATTGTGTTTGATTTTCTGTTCGGAATATTTTTTAATAGTTATTTTAATTGAAAAATTGCAGAAGGGTGCTTTAAATACAGGTTGTTAATACAAGCCTGGCAGCCAAGGGCAGCCCAAGAATGCTGGCAACTCAATCACATTAAAGCTGCATCCTTCATAATTCAGCTCCCCAGCTGTAAGTAAGGATGATTAGCTTCCAAAATTATTGAATTATTAAATAATTAAAATACTTGAATAATACTTAAAAATATGCATAGAATCTGCACGTTATAAAAAATATGCTACTGATGGGCCTGCAATGCAAACGATAAAGTTGAACTGCTTATTAAAGGCCCATTCAAACCCCCACCCCTCATTTTCCTATATATAGACTTTATACTGTACACAGGTGATATATAACCGTCTTACATAATAAATATAAATATATGACATAGCGTTTGGCATTTGTGGTAAAAAAGTTTCCTAACCATGGTATTCAGCACCTTTTCACCTTTTTCAGAAATGTTCATTATGTATTCATGATGCAAGTGACCCCAAAACGTCACAGAGAGACAGAAAATAAACATTGGGCTGGTCTGTGCCAATGTAACTACCTGTGTACATAAAGTGCATGTGTATCCGTACCATACAGCAAGCAAGCTACTTGGCCCAAGCTTAGTTCACATATCTTGTGTTGTTGGTGGCTGTGACAGAACCGCCTATGACTTAAATTTCCGAGAGACAAAAAGGTAAATTGTGTGTAGGCCAAGTTCGTGCAGACTAGATGAATTTCAACTGAGCTTTGCAGTGGTCCACGATCTGCGAAAAGCATTTCCCAGAGGGCTCATTCGACGAGTCTGTGCTTCTACAGAAGAAAACTGGGTTCAGAAAATTGTTGCAGGTAAAGTATGGAGCTATTTTCACACAAAAAACATTGAGTTCAAGCTTCAGTTTAGTTTCAGCGGGTAAATCGTGTTTATTTGTGTTTTAAGTTAGTTCATCTATCTAAAAAAAAACCTAAATCACTAAATAACTCAAAGGATTTAAACTGGCCCTTTAACAAGTAGGCCTATATTGTTCTCAATATTACCAGAGTGAACTTTTTACGGCAATCATCTCCCTATCGGAGATCTTACATTTTTGCATTCCACGTACGATTTGCCTACGCAAATATTTTCAGTCTGTTAGGCTATTTGTGACAACCACATGTAAAATGAGAGTAATGGGAAACTTTGGAGAATCGGTCTTTAAGTCAACAGCGCAAGCGTACGCACAACAACGCAGGCGCAAACTAAAACGCGCATGCTCACAATTGCGTGCGCGTGTGCTGTTGACTGGAAGACCGATTCTCCAAAGTCTCCCATTGAGGTAAAACAAATAAGAGCACATATCATGTGTGTTTCTCTGGAACCCAGTCGTCTCTCTATTGAAAATGCAAAAGAGCACTGTTTGTTTTCCTGTCCCTCCATTTTGGATGTATTTAGTTTGGCCACATGCTTGTATTTAGTTTGTTGGAAGAAAGGCTCTAGTCAACCTAAAAATGGTCGAAATTCATTAATAATTCAAACCTAAGCACTGGCAAATATCTCGAACATACGCTGAAAAAATCAATAATAATCGTAATAGCAGTTTGTAACTTAACAAAAATGTTTTCAGTCATACATACTAGGGTGTAGTGAATTTAAAAACATTTTGAATTTGAAGTTCTGAATAGGCTTAAAAGGATGTTCTGGCAATATATAACACCTACCACACTGAAAAAAAATTATCAAAAAATTATTTAAAATGTATAGCTAATTATATCATTAGTGAAACATGTTACAACTATTGCCCAAAGTCACCTTGTTGCAAATCCAAGAGGAAAATCAGAGAAAACACGACCGGAAATGAAACTAGGATTGAAAACCTAAAAAATAATAAAATGCTGACTCACCATGACTCTTTTTTTAACAGAATTTTCAATTTTCTTTTTAGGTTGGACGAACAATTTTTGATAATTTTTTTTCAGTGTGGTAGGTCTTACATATATTGCCAGAACATCCTTTTAGCCTATTCAGAACTTCAAATTCAAACTTTTTGAAATTCACTACACCCTAATATACATACGGCGGTGCAGACTGGAAAGTTCCACATACAGGGGATGGCGACGTCAATGACCAATATGTGCGATCGCGCCGTTGCAATGGAACTCGGCAAAAAGGTTCCTATAATTCATCTTCACATTGGTTTTCCACACAGGAATGAAACATCTTCAGAACAACTCGAAAAATCTCTAACAATGAGTTGGTGGCAAAAGTGGTCCGGTGGACCTTGCCTAGTTTCAGTCCCAAAGGAGGGATTAACAGCCCTGATTACTCGGGCCATAATCCTTCCCACGGTGATATTCATGATTTTGCATTTTCGGGCAACAGACCTGAAGGGAAGGAAACGACCATTACGAATAATATCCTTTATACGACAGATCCCAGCATTATGTAACACATTGCTGTCAAAAGTTGACCCGTTCAAAGTAACAATAATCATCAAATAACCACAAGGAAAACTGACTGAATTTTAAAGTCGTTGAAATGTGAACAAAGAAAAATGGCGGTGTGTGCGTGGTTTCATGGCTTCTGACAGCCAAACGAACAAAGATAGTTGACTATTGTGGTCACCACCAATGTAGGGTTGGATGGCTCAGTTGGTAGAGCACCTGTACGGTATTCAGGAGGTCACCGGTTCGAATCCCACTCCAGTCAATTTTTCTTTGTTCACTTTTCTAAGTAACAAGACAATTATTACAGAGAGGGAGGTTATAAACTTCTAACAGACATGAGAAATTGCAATCAACCTTGCCTCCGGATGAGTGAAAGTCATGAATAAGATCCAAATAAAACAGAGTAGTTTTGAGCTGAATGCGAAAGCGAAAAGCCTTTTTTTTTGTTCTGTTTTTTATTTTGCTTTTCCGATTTTAACCGTTTCCGATTTTAATCGGAAAAGGTATTGTTTTTGTTAAGATTTTTTGGCTTTTCCGCATAGTTGCGGAAAAGCCTTTCTTTTTGTTAAGATTTTTTTTCTCTTCTTCTTCTTTTTTTTCCCACGGCCCATAGACTTTGTACATGTTTCGTTCTACGGGCCACTTTTGCCGTTTAACTTTGTTCCACATAGTTCAAAATTTGCATAGGCATAGTCCATACAGCATAGATGTTTGCGAACGAAATACGTCATGATGACGTCATCAGGTGTCAAATTACAAGCGATTTCAATTTAATAATTAAAATCTTTAAAAATCAACAATAAATCAACAGTTTGAGATATTAAATTGATTCTTTCGCCAAATGTCAATGTTAGGCAAGGTCTTTCTTTGTGACACATTGCTTGACCTCTGTGACCTCTACTTCCGGTCAAACAGGAAGTAGCTCCTCATTTAAAAGTGGTAAGAGCTTAATTTAAGGATCATGATTCTTTCACCAAAAGTGAATGTTAGGCAAGGTCGTTCTTTGTGACACATTGCTTGACCTCTGTGACCTCTACTTCTGGTCAAACAGGAAGTAGCTCCTCATTTAGAAGTGGTAAGAGCTAGGATCATGATTCTTTCACCAAAAGTGATTAGGCAAGGTCTTTCTTTGTGGCACATTGCTTGACCTCTGTGACCTCTACTTCCGGTCAAACAGGAAGTAGCTCCTCATTTAGAAGTGGTAAGAGCTAGGATCATGATTCTTTCACCAAAAGTGATTGTTATGCAAGGTCTTTCTTTGTGGCACATTGCTTGACCTCTGTGACCTCTACTTCCGGTCAAACAGGAAGTAGATCGTTATTTAAAAGTGGTTAGAGCTAGGATCATGATTCTTTCACCAAATATCAATGTTAGGGAGGGTCTTTCTTTGTGAATCATTGCTTGACCTCTGTGACCTCTACTTCTGGTCAAACAGGGAGTAGCTCCTTATTTAAAAGAGGTAAGAGCTAGGATCATGATTCTTTCACCAAATATCAATGTTAGGGAGGGTCTTTCTTTGTGACACATTACTTGACCTCTGTGACCCCTACTTCCGGTCAGACAGGAAGTAGCTCCTTATTTAAAAGTGGTAATAGCTAAGATCATGATTCTTTCACCAAATATCAATGTTAGGGAGGGTCTTTCTTTGTGACACATACATATTTAGATTAAATCTTCCAGATACATAATTTAATTTAAAAAGCATGTTGCGGAAAAGCCCTATGTTCTGTTGCAGACAGACATAGAATCTGTATTTTTTTGGCTTTTCCACATAGTTGCGGAAAAGTCTATATTTATGTTAAGATTTTTTTTTGGCTTTTCCATGTTCAATGGAAAAGGTATTGTTTTTGTTCTGATTTTTTTTTTTTTCCTTCTTCTTCTTCTTTTTCTTGTCGTTTCAGTTACCATAGGTTTTTGTGTGCGGCACTTTGGGCATTTTTAAACAACCGATTTTAACCAAACTTGGTCTGAAGGAAGTCCATATAGGGAAGTTGTCTCCTGAAACTTTTCGTCATTATGACGTCATCAGGTGTCATGTGACAAGCAATTTGAATTTTAAAATCTTAATCTTTAAAAATCAACAAAAAATCAACGGTTTGAGATATTACGTTGATTCTTTCACCAAAAGTGCTTATTAGGCAGGGTCTTTCTTTGTGACACATTACTTGACCCCTGTGACCTCTACTTCCGGTCAAACAGGAAGTAGCTCCTCATTTAAAAGTTGTAAGAGCTATGATCATGATTCTTTCACCAATAGACAATGTTAGACAATGCCATTCATTTGTGACACATTGCTTGACCTCTGTGACCTCTACTTCCGGTCAAACAGGAAGTAGCTCCTCATTTAAAAGTGGTAAGAGCTATGATCATGATTCTTTCACCAATAGACAATGTTAGGCAAGGTCTTTCAATTGTGACACATTGCTTGACCTCTGTGACCTCTACTTCCGGTCAAACAGGAAGTAGCTCCTCATTTAAAAGTTGTTAGAGCTATGACCATGATTCTTTCACCAATAGACAATGTTAGGCAAGGTCTTTCATTTGTGTTATATTGCTTGACCTGTGTGACCTCTACTTCCGGTCAAACAGGATGTAGCTCCTCATTTAAAAGTGGTAAGAGCTATGATCATGATTCTTTCACCAATAGACAATGTTAGGCAAGGTCTTTCAATTGTGACACATTGTTTGACCTCTGTGACCTCTACTTCCGGTCAAACAGGAAGTAGCTCATGAATCATTTAAAAGTGGTTAGAGCTATGATCATGATTCTTTCACCAATAGACAATGTTAGGCAAGGTCTTTCAAAGGTATAAAACATAAGAACATAATCAACTGTCTTTGTGTGTATGTGGTTATGACAATTTTTTTCAATAAAAGCGGAAACGGAAAAGCCTTGTATTCTGTTTTCAACAGATACAATCTCTAGTTGGCTTTTCCGTGTTCAACGGAAAAGGTATTGTTTTTGTTCTGATTTTTTTTTGTTTTTCTTCTTCTTCTTCTTCTTCTTCTTCTTCTTGTCGTTTGAGTTACCATAGACTTTTTGTCTGCGGCACTTTGGTCACTTTTAAACTGCCGATTTTTACCAAACTTGGTATGAAGGAAGTCCATATAGGGTAGTTCTTGGCCGAAACTTTTCGTCAGTATGACGTCATCAGGTGTCATGTGACAAGCGATTTGAATTTAATAATCAAAATCAACAAAAATCAACAAAAAATCAACGGTTTGAGATATTAAGTTGATTCTTTCACCAAAAGTGATTGTTAGGCAGGGTCTTTCTTTGTGACACATTACTTGACCTCTGTGACCTCTACTTCCGGTCAAACAGGAAGTAGCTCCTCATTTAAAAGTGGTAAGAGCTAGGATCATGATTCTTTCACCAATAGACAATGTTGGGCAAGGTCTTTCATTTGTGACACATTGCTTGACCTCTGTGACCTCTACTTCCGGTCAAACCGGAAGTAGCTCCTCATTTAAAAGTGGTAAGAGCTATGATCATGATTCTTTCACCAATAGACAATGTTAGGCAAGGTCTTTCATTTGTGACACATTGCTTGACCTCTTTGACCTCTACTTCCGGTCAAACAGGAAGTAGCTCCTCATTTAAAAGTGGTAAGAGCTATGATCATGATTCTTTTACCAATAGACAATGTTAGGCAAGGTCTTTCATTTGTGTTATATTGCTTGACCTGTGTGACCTCTACTTCCGGTCAAACAGGATGTAGCTCCTCATTTAAAAGTGGTAAGAGCTATGATCATGATTCTTTCACCAATAGACAATGTTAGGCAAGGTCTTTCATTTGTGTTACATTGCTTGACCTGTGTGACCTCCACTTATGGTCAAACAGGATGTAGCTCCTCATTTAAAAGTGGTAAGAGCTATGATCATGATTCTTTTACCAATAGACAATGTTAGGCAAGGTCTTTCATTTGTGTTATATTGCTTGACCTGTGTGACCTCTACTTCCGGTCAAACAGGATGTAGCTCATCATTTAAAAGTGGTTAGAGCTATGATCATGATTCTTTCACCAATAGACAATGTTAGGCAAGGTCTTTCATTTGTGTTACATTGCTTGACCTGTGTGACCTCTACTTCCGGTCAAACAGGATGTAGCTCCTCATTTAAAAGTGGTAAGAGCTATGATCATGATTCTTTTACCGATAGACAATGTTAGGCAAGGTCTTTCAATTGTGACACATTGCTTGACCTCTGTGACCTCTACTTCCGGTCAAACAGGAAGTAGCTCATCATTTAAAAGTGGTTAGAGCTATGATCATGATTCTTTCACCAATAGACAATGTTAGGCAAGGTCTTTCAAAGGTATAAAACATAAGAACATAATCAACTGTCTTTGTGTGTATGTGGTTATGACAATTTATTTCAATAAAAGCGGAAACGGAAAAGCCTTGTATTCTGTTTTCAACAGATACAATCTCTAGTTTCTTCTTCTTCTTCTTCTTCTTGTCGTTTGAGTTACCATAGACTTTTGTTCGCGGCACTTTGGTCACTTTAAAACTTCCGATTTTTACCAAACTTGGTCAGAAGGAAGTCCCTATAGGGTAGTTGTTTGCCGAAACTTTTCGTGATTGTGACGTCATCAGGTGTCACGTGACAAGCAATTTGAATTTAAAAATCAAAATCTTTAAAAATCAACAAAAAATCAACGGTTTGAAATATTAAGTTGATTCTTTCACCAAAAGTGATTGTTAGGCAGGGTCTTTCTTTGTGAAACATTACTTGACCTCTGTGACCTCTACTTCCGGTCAAACAGGAAGTAGCTCCTCATTTAAAAGTGGTAAGAGCTAGGATCATAATTCTTTCACCAAATATCAATGCTAGGCAAGGTCTTTCACATATTTAGATCAAATATTGCATGGATTCATAAATTAATTTATGTTCTATGTTCTGTTGCAGACAGACATAGATCTCTAGTTTCTTCTTTTTTTTCCCACGGCCCATAGACTTTGCACACGTTTCGTTCTACTGGCCACTTTTGCTGTTTAACTTAGTTCCACATAGTTCAAAGTTTGCATAGGCATAGTCCATACAGCATAGATGTATGCGAACGAAATACGTCATGATGACGTCATCAGGTGTCAAATTACAAACGATTTGAATTTAATTATCCAAATCTTAAAAAAAAAAAAAATAAATCAACCGTTTCAGATATTAAGTTGATTCTTTCACCAAATGTCAATGTTAGGTAAGGTCTTTCTTTGTGACACATTGCTTGACCTCTGTGACCTCTACTTCCGGTCAAACAGGAAGTAGCTCCTCATTTAAAAGTGGTAAGAGCTAGGATCTAGGCTAGGATTCTTTCACCAAAAGTGAATGTTAGGCAAGGTCTTTCTTTGTGACACATTGCTTGACCTCTGTGACCTCTACTTCCGGTCAAACAGGAAGTAGTGCCTCATTTAAAAGTGGTAAGAGCTATGATCATGCAGCTTGATGCCAGAGGGCTCTTCCAGTTTGTTCAAAAAATGACTGTACCCTTATCAACTCAACCTCTCCCGAGCCACGATTCTGATGAAGAATTAGCCAACACATTCGGAGACTTTTTCAGTGAAAAGTTACGCTTAATAATCAAGAAACTGGATGGACATCAGGCAATTGCTTGTGAAAATGTAACTGAAAGCAAATTATCTGCATTTACACCAGTTTCTGAATGTGAGATCGAAAAGGTGATTCGTGACAGCGCATCCAAATCTTGCCGTTTAGACCCGGTTCCAACGTGGCTGATGAAGGGATGTCTTCAAGAGCTGTTGCCATTAGTCTCTGAAATAGTCAACACATCTTTGTCCTGTGGAGTCGTGCCTACCTCTTTCAAGACTTCTCATGTCGTTCCAGTCTTGAAGAAACCCAACTTGGATCACAATAACTTGACAAACTATAGACCTATCGCTAATGAAATGTTCATTGCCAAAGTTCTTGAGAAGATTGTTGCTGCCCAGATCCGGGAGTATCTCAATCATAACACACTGCTTCCAGAAGTACAGTCGGCATATCGAGAGCATCATTTAACGGAAACTGCACTGTTAAAAGTTCACAATGACCTCCTTCTCGCCATCGACAAAGGTCATGAGGCAATTCTGGTTATGCTGGATTACTCTGCGGCATTTGATACCATTGACCACACGGTCATGATACAGAGATTCCTTCACATATGGGATTGATGGAGTGGTCTTGAAGTGGCTGACTTCCTACTTGCAAGATCGCAAGCAGGTAGTTATTGTAAACGGTGCGCAATCTAACACATATCCACTCAACTGGGGCGTTCCTCAGGGATCACTGATGGGACCCCTCGATTTCATCTTATATACGGGACCTCTCAGCAATGTCATCAGTGCTCACCAGGGTGTCCATCATATGATGTACGCGGATGACGTACACGCAGGTATATGTTATCATTCAGCAAAGCGAACTGTCTCTTGGAGTAACAAGGCTTGAAGAATGCATCAAGGATATAAAGTCATGGGCCAGCTGCAACAACCTTCTGTTGAATGGTAATAAGACTGAAGTGATACATGTAACATCACAGTTTCGTCAGTCCAATGACCCTCCAACTCTCAACATTGATGTACATTGATGGTACTCATGTCTTGCCCTCATCTTCCATCAAGGATCTTGGTGTTCTAATCGATAACTCATTGAACCTCAAGAAACACATCAGCAAAGCATGCCGTGCAGCCAGCTTTGGCATCTACAAAATCAAGAAAATTCGCAACTACCTGGACAAAACTTCCACTGAACGTCTTGTTAATGCTTTTGTTACCCCCCATCTTGATTATTGTAACAGCCTGCTTATAAACCTACCAATTTCCCACCTTGCCCCTCTTCAGCACATCCAAAATACTGCTGCTCTTCTCTTCACCCGAACAAGAAAAACAGAACATATCACACCCGCAATCCGCTCATTACACTGGCTTCTAATTCCACAACGAATCAAATTCAAAATACTTCTCCTCACTAACAAAGCTCGACATGAACTTGCACCACCGTACATCTGCGACCTTATATCTCCCAAAAGACACACTTCATCCATAAACCTGAGATCATCATCATCTTCACATCTACCAGGAAAGAAATATTTTCTGGAAATGACAAATTGTTGTTTTTCATGGCGCTGCAATGATTCGCTGTGCCCGCGAGCCGCCCTTGTTTATTTGAGAGTAAAAATACAATAATAAAACATATCGTCTGGCTCCGTGTTTTGTGTACACATGTTTAAATGTGGCTAAATAGGGCAGGAAACAGACCTTACCGATAGCGCCCTCTGTTGACAATCAAACTGAATAGTCTGGTTCCATGTAATGTTTGTCGCATTAATGAATTGGGATGTGGGTCTAAGCCACTCTCCGACTGGCATGGACACGCGTCATACAGATTCGCCTACATCGATCGAAATAGCAACCGCACATGTCAAAATGACTTTGAACGTTAGAAATAAAAAAAAGGGAGGAATCCGGAGGATATATTATTGATCGAGATATTAACAAAGGACAAGATAACAAAACCTTTGATACAAATAAATGGATAGAAATGGGAACCCTTAACACCGAAGGGCGCCTGCACCCCTGCCGTAAGTCTCTTACCTCGATCGCGCAATTTATTGGCCTTCAGTGATTTTCCGGAAATGACTTCGTCGGTCACTTACATCCCTGATCTACAATTAGCACATGGTCCACGTACCCACACCCGCTATGGCGATCATGCCTTTTCAGTTTGCTCTCCCATTCTTTGGAATAATCTCCCTTCTGACATTCAAAATGCCCCCACAGTTGTTACTTTTAAGAGTAGACTTATCCAGTGAAGCCATCCTGCCGACTACGCCAGGTGTAACGGGTGACGATACACTAAGGGTTCAAATGACCCACACTAGAGAAGATTTCTGTTTCAATTATATGACTTTAGCAATGATTTATTTGGATCAGTTGTCTGAACTACTGCATTCATTGGCAGCCATCTTGAAGACTTACAGTAACTATCCCAGCATTCAATCTAGTATCCCAGCATTCAATCTAGTATCCCAGCATCCTTTGCATTGTTTACCAATATACATGTACAGTAGTCTTTTCTCCAGTCTTGCCAGTACAAAATAATACAATTGGTCTTCTCTCAAGCCGTGGGGTGATGTTCATCCCGTTATAAAACACACCTCTTTAAGCGACAATAACCACATTATGTACTTGAATTTGATGTTATTCTTTATTTGTTTTCCTATACTGTACAGCGCTTAGAAACCTTTGTATTAGGCGCTTTATAAATTGTATTTATTTATTATTTTATTTATTTATTTATTTATTTATATTTCACCAAAAGTCAATGTTAGGCAAGGTTTTTCATTTGTGTTACATTACTTGACCTCTGTGACCTCTACTTCCGGTCAAAGAGGAGGTAGGTCCTCATTTAAAAGTGGTGAGAGCTATGATCATAATTCTATTACCAAAAGGCAATGAAAAGTGAACAAAGAAAAATTGACTGGAGCGGGATTCGAACCAGCGACCTCCTGAATACCGTACAGGTGCTCTACCAACTGAGCTATCCAGCCTTACGTTGGTGGTGACCCAAATAGTCAATTATCTTTGTTCGTTTGGCAGTCAGAAGCCATGAAACCACGCACACACCGCCATGCCCAAGGGATCGTTTCAATGATACACGCAGCAATGCTGCAACCTGGCAACGGTACATGGAGGATCACTCAAAGAGGATACAGCTTAATATAATCATCAATGAATAAATAATATAATCACCTAAAGGCAATGTTAGGGAAGGTCGTTCTTAGTGACAACATTTTTATTGATAAGCAATTAATATCATATGCGGAAAAGCCTTATGTGCTGTTTTCAACAGCCATAAACTCTAGTTTCTTCTTCCTCTTCTTCTTCCAAAATTCCCATGTAGACTTTACACAGGGGTATTCTAGACCCCACTTTGAAACAGGCGATCTTAACCAAACTTGGTCTGAAGGAAGTCCATATAGGGTAGTTGACTAGTTGTCTCCCGAAACTTTTCGTCATCATGACGTCATCAGTTGTCACGTGACAGTGTCTTAAAGGTAGTATCATACTTTGGTTTTTATCAAAGAAATACAGATTATCATGGGCAAAAATATCAAGACAGCTACAGTAATAGTCATCTGTGAAAATTTCAGTCCCATACGGTGCCCACTTTTTGAGAAAACAGTGAAAAATGGCCACAGTATTTCTTAAGTCTTTTCTCTTTTATTTTTGATCTTTTAAAAGATCAGCTGCTGCTATCCTGGATTTCTCGTGGGCTTTTCTTGCCACTTTTGACGGCTGCATGCCACTTGACTCTGTCCTGTGGCAGAGTCTCCAGACTGCTCCGAAGGATTTCATGGAGACCTTCATTGTATCTTTGAAGCGCTTCTTCTGACCTCCGCGGGAGCGCTTGCCATGGGAGAGCTACTCATACAGCAGCTTTTTGGTTAGTCGCTGATCTTCCATGCAGACAATATGCCCGGGTCCAGTGAAGCTGTGACTCCATCAGGATTGTGTAGATGCTGGGTAGAGCAACACGGGTGACATAAACACTGAGCAGATTAAAAAACTGTGACGTCATCATGACGTCATAAAAAATGCGATTTTTATAATACATAGAAGGAATGGCCGATCGCCTTGAAATTTTGGAGGTTGGTGAAATAGAGGTCGGAGATTGTTATTATGAAGTTACGTCATGACAACGTCATCACTTGATTTTTTATGATTTTTTAAATCTTTCTCACGCTGGCCCATTGACTTGTACAGAGCTCTGTACGTGAAAATATTGGTCATGAAATAAAACATACGATTTAAACACCATTCATGCGAGTTGCGTGAAAGTTTGATTGCCTGCCTTATATGCCGTATTCTCCTTCATTTCCTTATCATAGTTGCCAGCGTAAATGTTGTTTTTGACGAGACAACCACGCACGCGCAGCAATCTACTCAAACTGTTTTCAATTGTATCAATTGTGAATCGTATACGGGTTGGCCGCGCCATGCCCAGGGCACTTTGTTGTCTGAAAGCACGTTTACCCTTTTCCCATTTTAATATTTACACATAGAAGGAACGTACGGCCGATTGCCTCGAAAATTGGTCGGTTGGGGAAATAGAGGTTGGAGATTGTAATTATGAAGTTATGTCATGACAATGCTATCACTAAATTTTTTGACTCAATTCCCCAGAACATGTGTAAAACATTGTAAACATGTAAAACTTGAATGTTCATTGTCATAGACAATGCATGTAAGTCTTTTTTATATCATTTACAAACTATAAAATCTTAACCGAAATGCTATCGACATAGGTTGCGAAGTATTGTTTTCATGGTGTGTGGAGGGAAAGGCAAATCATACATGTAGCTGTGTTATACAAATCAGGAGAGCGGACCCAAATGGTCTTAATACCACAATGCCAACAAAAATAACGGACACATACATAGTTATAGAGTCATCTTGGATTTCTATTTCTACCTCCATGATAGCTCAGAAAAATCGAAAAACCGGACTGCTCTCTTAGAAGTTTAAAAAGCTTATATCAGTGTAATTGAGCTCAGAAAAACTTCAAGAGGCATAGTATGTAGTTCTTTAACATGGTGGAAGGTAGTGGGCGGGAAGATAGTAGGCGGGTAGGGTTGGGAGAGGGTCGTTACTCGTGGTATAAAAGGAAGACGAAGAGATACAGTCACTTTTAAACCATATTTCTTAATCAAACAAAATAAGTGATATAATGTATTAATTTTAGAAATATTTTATATCATATGCGGAAAAGCCATGTGATCTGTTTTCAACAGTCACAACCTTTTTCTTTTTTTATTCCACTTTTTTCCCATAGACATAACACAGGGTTTTTCTACAAGTCACTTCTACCCTTATGCCAAGTCCGATCAACTTCATACTTGGGACATAGTTAGACCATCTCCCCCCCCCCCCCCCCCCCCCCGAAGAGTGTCCCGTGTATATATGTCATTGTGACGTCATCCCGTGCACCATGACGTCATCATAAAAGTGCAAATTTCAGAGCTCTTTATCTCCGGAACTGCATGTCCGATGCAACTCAAATTTGGTATACAAGTATATGGGGACGTGTTATAGACAAAAATTGCAGTCATGTGTTGATGACGTCATCGTGTGATTTTATGCAAATTGTTCCATTTTGGGACCTTTTCTTTATATCTCATGAACAACAAAGCGTATTTTCGAAATTCTTTCAGCAAAATGTTTGTTAGGCTATATGCATATGCCACAAAATACCAAAAAGTTGTGATGTCATGATGACATCATCAAAAAGCCGATTTTCAGATTCATATACAATATCCGATGGTGATGAAACTTGGTGGTAGGTAGGGAATGGTACTAGTATCCCAAATGTGAGGTGACGTCACGATGACGTCATCGACTAATTAGGTGTTCGGGTTCAAGCCAAACACCTATTGTTATTGTTCGAGTTTTTTTTTTTTTTTTAGGTGTTCGGGTTCAAGCCGAACACCTATTGTTATTGTAAGAGTTTTTTTTTTCCTTTTTTTTTTTTTTTTTTTCTTCCCAAATTTGTCAGCAGGACTTCTTGGTCACAGGAACAAGATAATGACATGAAACTTGGTGGGAACTTCGGTCATGATGTCAAGTTGTATTTAGAAGATTGACGTCATGGTGACGTCATCGGGTATCAAATTACACGCGTTTTTAGGAAAAACTTTGGTACTTTATAACTTGAGAACCACATGACCTATGATTTTGAGATTGACATATATTACTCAACACGTGAATGTCTACAATTAATATATTCAATGTTGTGTACAAATGACCTCCACTTCCGGTGTTACCGGAAGTTGAAGTTTGACTCAAAATAACTCTAAAACGGAAGGATTTGGGCACATAAAACATAGAGAAGGTCTTGGGCTTTCAGAAAATATAAACCATGATGTCATGCGAGCTATATAGCGCCCTCTACGGTTGGTTAAAGATATACAGTGATTACGTAATCCAAAAGTAAACAATGGATTTCTGCCAAATTTCGTGAGTGTGAAGCACAAATACACCTTGACATGTATGTGAAGTTTAAAATTTGTGACGTCATTCAACCGGAAGTTATGCTCTTTTAAAGGGAAAATGACTTAATTATTCCAATACTGTTTACTCAGTTATTACATGACATACATCAGTGAAAAGTGCAAAGTATTCACATTGCATGCATTCAATGACGTATGTAAATGTTCAGTTACTTGTGATGAATTAATTGGAAGTTATTGTCCAGACAATGTTATATATATTTAAAGGTGATGCCATGTATATGTACCTCCATGGTATATAACTTCTTATCAGATCTTTCAATCAATTTGTTTACTCAACCACTTAAGGCATCATTAACTAATTGCTTGCTTCAGTGCTGATGTGATTACAAGAGACTCTGATTAGTACCAGATGGCAATGTAATGTATTGACATTACATTGTCTCAGTGGAAACACATGATAGCCTCAACACAGGAGTTTGATACACCTCATACACTTTTAAGCAGTCAATTTTAAACATACAAAGGCCCAGACAAAGTTCCTACAGCGTAGATGTGAAGTGAACATTTACGGCATCTCTTGATTTTATATGAATGTTTAAATATTTCTCACATAAGCCTGTTAACTTTGTACACATACGTGTACATGTGTTACGTGAAAATATGGTCTTTTACAAAAAGAATATGATGATCGATTGACTTTATTTCCCATACACTATATATACGTACATAATTCACTGTGTAGAACATACATGTACATATACATGTACATGAACATGTAATGTCCAATTGCATGACTCAAAACTTTGTTTAGTTGTTTACATTTTGCCATAGATATTTGCACGTAAATCTTATTATATATCATTAAATACCAGCACCAAATCTTAATCGAAACGCTATCCATGTAGGTTGCGGAGTATTGAACATCATTAATTGTCAAATGACAATGTGTTCCATAAACACTGCAACTAAATCTATGGGCTAAAATTAAGGGTTTTTTTACGTTGAGATATGGTCACTTTTAAACCATATGTCTTAATCACGCAAAATAAAACTGCAACATATTTACATCTTATTTAAAATTATTGTCCAGACAATATTATATATATTTAAAGGTGACGCCATTTCCTATAATCAGTCAGTCAATGTACAGTACAAATAAGCAATCAATGTGTATGTGTTTCAATATGCCATCATATGAGGGATGATTGATCACATATATTCCAACATACGTTCATATAACAGTTCCACTACGAAATGAGACACCGAACACCTAGTGGTTGTTACCACAATCACAATGTCTAGTTTTTTTTTTGTTTTTTTTTCATTTTTCTTCTTCCCAAACTTGTCAGCACGACTTCTATATGACAGTTACAAGATATTGACTTGAAACTTGGTGGGAACTTCGGTCATGATGCCAAGTTGTATTTAGAAGATTGACGTCATGATGACGTCATCGGGTATCAAATTACACGCGTTTTTAGGAAAAACTTTGGCGCTCTATAACTTGAGAACCACACGACCTACGATTTTGATATTGACATATGTTACTCAACACGTGAATCTCAACAATTAATATATTCAGTGTTGTGTACAAATGACCTTCACTTCCGGTGTTACCGGAAGTTGAAGTTTGACTCAAAATAACTCGAAAACGGAAGGATTTGGGCACATAAAACCTCTCTGGGTAAATGATAGAGTAGATATTAAGCTTTTAGAAAATATAAACGATGACGTCATACGGGCTGTATAGCGCCCTCTATGGTGGATTAAAGATATACAGTGATTACGTAATCCAAAAGTAAACAACGGATTTCCGCCAAATTTGGTGAGTGTGAAGAACTAATGCACCTTGACATATGTGTGAAGTTTGAAATCTGTGACGTCATTCAACCGGAAGTTATGCATTTTTAAAGATAACATGATGTAATTATTCAAATACTGTTTATTCGGTAATTACATGACGTACATCAGTGCAAATTGCAAATATTGTTTACATTGTACGCATGCGATGATTTCTGCAAATTTTCAGTTGTTTGTGATTAACTAAACGGAAGTTATCGTCCGGGCAATTTAACATTTAAAGGTGACACTATTTTCTATACGCTATCAGTCAGTGTACATGTACGAATACACTGTGCAATCTGCATGATAAGTACTTGCTCAGTCACACAGTTTAAGTGTATTTCAATAATTATGCCATACACGCGTTCCATCAAACATTCTCATAACAGTTCCAGGACGAAATGAGACCCCGAACACCTAGTGGTTGTTCCCACAACCACAAAGTCTAGTTTTTTGTTTTTTTTAGGTGTTCGGGTTCATGCCGAACACCTATTGTTATTGTAAGAGGTTTTTTTAGGTGTTCGGGTTCAAGCCGAACACCTATTGTTATTGTTAGAGGTTTTTTTTTCCTTTTTTTTTTTTTTTTTTTCTTCCCAAATTTGTCTGCAAGACTTCTATATGACTGTTACAAGATATTGACCTGAAACTTGGTGGGAACTTTGGTCATGATGTCAAGTTGTATTTAGAAGATTGACGTCATGATGACGTCATCGGGTATCAAATTACACGCGTTTTTAGGAAAAACTTTGGTGCTCTATAACTTGAGAACCACACGACCTATGATTTTGAGATTGACATATGTTGCTCAACACGTAAATCTTAACAATTAATATATTCAATGTTGTGTACAAATGACCTCCACTTCCGGTGTTACCGGAAGTTGAAGTTTGACTCAAAATAACTCGAAAACGGAAGGATTTGGGCACATAAAACATTTTTAGCTAAAAGATAGAAAAGGTCTTGCGCTTTCAGAAAATATAAACGATGACGTCATGCGAGTTATATATCGCCCTCTACGGTTGGTTAAAGATATACAGTGATTACGTAATCCGAAAGTAAACAATGGATTTCTGCCAAATTTTGTGAGTGTAAAGCACAAATGCACCTTGACATGTATGTGAAGTTTGAAATCTGTGACGTCATTCAACCGGAAGTTATGCCCTTTTAAAGGGAAAATTACTGAATTATTCCAATACTGTTTACTCAGTAATTACATGAGTACATCAGTGAAAACTGCTTGTAATGTGATTACAAGAGACTGTGATTAGTACCAGATGGCAGTCACTGCAAGGTGATTGGAATGTGCTTCATTACATTGTCTCAGGGGAAACACATGATAGCCTCAACACAGGAGTTTGATACACCTCATACACTTTTAAACAGTCAATTTTAACCATACAAAGGTCCAGACAAAGTTCTTACAGCGTTGATTTGAAGTGAACATTTACGGCATCTCTTGATTTTATATGAATTTTTTAATATTTCTCACATTGTGTTACGTGAAAATATGGTCATGTACAAAAATATGATGATAGATCGATTGACTCTTTTTCCCATACACTATATATGTACAAAAATTGTACATAATTCACTGTGTTTACATCTTGCTATAGATATTTGCACGTAAATCTTATTATATATCATTAAATACCAGCACCAAATCTTAATCGAAATGCTATCGATGTAGGTTGCGGAGTATTGAACATCATTTTGTCAAATGACAATGTGTTCCATAAACACTGCAACTAAATCTAAGGGCTAAAATTAAGGGTTTTTTTTACGTTGAGATATGGTCACTTTTAAACCATATGTCTTAATCAAACAAAATAAAACTGCAACATATTTACATCATATTATTGTCCAGACAATATTATATATATTTAAAGGTGACGCATTTCCTATAATCAGTCAGTCAATGTACAAATAAGCAATCAACATGATCAAAGTATTTGTACAGTCACGCAGTTTATGTGTACATGTGTTTCAGTATGCCATCATATGAGGGATGATTGATCTCATATATTCCAACATACGTTCATATAACAGTTCCACTACGAAATGAGACCCCGAACACCTAGTGGTTGTTACTACAATCACAATGTCTAGTTGTTTTTCAGGTGTTCAGGTTCAAGCCGAACACCTATTGTTATTGTTCGAGTTTTTTTTTGGCTTTTCCGTGTCCAACGGAAAAGGTATTGTTTTTGTTCTGATTTTTTTTTTTTTTCTTCTTCTTCTTCTTCTTCTTGTCGTTTGAGTTACCATAGACTTTTTGTCGGCGGCACTTTGGTCACTTTAAAACTTCCGATTTTTACCAAACTTGGTCAGAAGGAAGTCCCTATAGGGTAGTTGTTTGCCAAAACTTTTCGTGATTGTGACGTCATCAGGTGTCACGTGACAAGCAATTTGAATTTAAAAATCAAAATCTTTAAAAATCAACAAAAAATCAACGGTTTGAAATATTAAGTTGATTCTTTCACCAAAAGTGATTGTTAGGCAAGGTCTTTCAATTGTGACACATTGCTTGACCTCTGTGACCTCTACTTCCGGTCAAACAGGAAGTAGCTTCTCATTTAAAAGTGGTAAGAGCTCCCCTCATGATTCTTTCACCAATAGACATTGTTAGGCAAGGTCTTTCATTTGTGTTACATTGCTTGACCTCTGTGACCTCTACTTCCGGTCAAACCGGAAGTAGCTCCTCATTTAAAAGTGGTAAGAGCTATGATCATGATTCTTTCACCAATAGACAATGTTAGGCAAGGTCTTTCATTGTGACACATTGCTTGACCTCTGTGACCTCTACTTCCGGTCAAACAGGAAGTAGCTCCTCATTTAAAAGTGGTAAGAGCTAAGATCATGATTTTTCACCAATAGACAATGTTAGGCAAGGTCTTTCATTTGTGGCACATTGCTTGACCTCTGTGACCTCTACTTCCGGTCAAACAGGAAGTAGCTCCTCATTTAAAAGTGGTAAGAGCTATGATCATAATTCTTTCACCAATAGACAATGTTAGGCAAGGTCTTTCATTTGTGACTCATTGCTTGACCTTTGTGACCTCTACTTCCGGTCAAACAGGAAGTACCTCCTCATTTAAAAGTGGTAAGAGCTATGATCATGATTCTTTCACAAATAGACAATGTTAGGCAATGTCTTTCATTTGTGACACATTGCTTGACCTCTGTGACCTCTACTTCCGGTCAAACAGGAAGTAGCTCCTCATTTAAAAGTGATAAGAGCTATGATAATGATTCTTTCACCAAAAGTCAATGTTAGGCAAGGTCTTTCATTTGTGTTACATTGCTTGATCTCTGTGACCTCTTCCGGTCAAAAGGTCAAAAGTCAATGTTAGGCAAGGTCATTCTTTGTGACACAAACATGACGAAGAATATTAAAAGTAGGCTTAATTAAATATCTTAATCAAATGTCTTTATGGGTTAAAGGTTTTGACAATTTATTTTAATATCATAAAACGGAAAAGCCTTGTGTTCTGTTTTCAACAGACACAATCTCTAGTTTTCTTTTTCTTTTTTTCCATTTTTTTTCTTCCCAAACTTGTCTGCAGGACTTCTTGGTCACAGGTACAAGATAGTGACATGAAACTTGGTGGGAACTTTGGTCATGATGTCAAGTTGTATTTAGAAGATTGACGTCATGATGACGTCATCGGGTATCAAATTACACGCGTTTTTAGGAAAATCTTTGGTGCTTTATAACTTGAGAACCACATGACGTATGATTTTGATATTGACATATGTTACTCAACACGTAAATCTGAACAATTAATATATTCAATGTTGTGTACAAATGACCTCCACTTCCGGTGTTTACCGGAAGTTGAAGTTTGACTCAAATAACTCTAAAACGGAAGGATTTGGGCGCATAAAAAGTATTTGGTTAAAAGATAGAGAAGGTCTTGCGCTTTCAGAAAAAAAAACCGATGACGTCATGCGAGTTATATAGCGCCCTCTACGGTTGGTTAAAGATATACAGTGATTACGTAATCCGAAAGTAAACAATGGATTTCTGCCAAATTTCGTGAGTGTGAAGCACAAATGCACCTTGACATGTATGTGAAGTTTGAAAATTTGTGACGTCATTCAACCGGAAGTTATGCGCTTTTAAAGGGAAAATTACTTAATTATTCAAATACTGTTTACTCAGTAATTACATGACGTACACCAGTGAAAACTGCAAAGTATTTACATTGCATGCATTCAATGACGTCTGTAAATGTTCAGTTACTTGTGATGAATTAATTGGAAGTTATTGTCCAGACAATGTTATATATATTCAAAGGTGATGCCATGTATATATACCTCCATGGTATATAACTTCTTATCAGATCTTTAAATCAATTTGTTTACTCAACCATTTAAGGTATCATTAACTAATTGCCTGCTTCAGTGTTGATGTGATTACAAGAGACTCTGATTAGTACCAGATGGCAGTCACTGCAAGGTGATTGGAATGTGCTTCATTTATGTTGTCTCAGTGGAAACACATGATAGCCGCCACACAGGAGTTTGATACACCTCATACACTTTTAAACAGTCAATTTTAACCATACAAAGGCCCAGACAAAGTTCCCACATCGTAGATGTGAAGTGAACATTTACGGCATCTCTTGATTTTATATGAATTTTTTAATATTTCTCACATTAGCCTGTTAACTTTGTACACATACGTGTACATGTGTTACGTGAAAATATGGTATTTTACAAAAAAAATTTGATGATCGATTGACTCTATTTACCATACACTATATATACATACATAATTCACTGTGTAGAACATACATGTACATGTACATGTACATGTACATGTACATGTACATGTACATGTAATGTCCAATTGCGTGACTCAAAACTTTTTTTAGTTGTTTACATCTTGCCGTAGATTTTGCACGTAAATCTTATTATATATCATTAAATACTAGCACCAAATCTTAATCGAAATGCTATCGATGTAGGTTGCGGAGTATTGAACATCATTTTGTCAAATGACTATGTGTTCCATAAACACTGCAACTAAATCTAAGGGCTAAAATTAAGGGTTTTTTTTACGTTGAGATATGGTCACTTTTAAACCATATGTCTTAATCAAACAAAATAAAACTGCAACACATCATATTATTGTCCAGACAATATTATATATATTTAAAGGTGACGCCATTTCCATAATCAGTCAGTCAATGTACAAATAAGCAATCAACATGATCAAAGTATTTTGTACAGTCACGCAGTTTATGTGTATGTATGTGTTTCAGTATGCCATCATATGAGGGATGATTGATCTCATATATTCCAACATACGTTCATATAACAGTTCCACTACGAAATGAGACCCCGAACACCTAGTGGTTGTTACTACAATCACAATGTCTAGTTTACTTTTTATTTTTATTTCCCCAAACTTGTCAGCAGGACTTCTTGGTCACAGGTACAAGATATTGACATGAAACTTGGTGGGAACTTTGGTCATGATGTCAAGTTGTATTTAGAAGATTGACGTCATGATGACATCATCGGGTATCAAATTACACACGCTTTTAGGAAAAACTTTGGTGCTTTATAACTTGAGAACCACATGACCTATGATTTTGAGATTGACATATGTTACTTAACACATGAATCTCAACAATTAATATATTCAATGTTGTGTACAAATGACCTCCACTTCCGGTGTTACCGGAAGTTGAACTTTGACTCAAAATAACTCAAAATCGGAAAGGTTTTGGGCACATACAATTGCTTTGCAAAAAGATAGAGTAGGTCTTAGGCTTTCAGAAAATATAAACGATGACGTCATAGGGGCTGTATAGCGCCCTCTACGGTGGATTAAAGATATACAGTGATTACGTAATCCAAAAGTAAACAACGGATTTCCGGCAAATTTGGTGAGTGTGAAGCACTATTGCACCTTGACCTATGTGTGAAGTTTGAAATCTGTGACGTCATTCAACCGGAAGTTATGCGTTTTTAAAGGAAACATGATGTTATTATTCAAATACTGTTTATTCAGTAATTACATGACGTACATCAGTGAAAATTGCACATTGTTTACATCGTACGCATTCGATGATTTCTGCAAATTTTCAGATGTTTGTGATTAACTAAACAGAAGTTATCGTCCGGGCAATTTTATATTATTTAAAGGTGACACCATTGTCTATACGCTATCAGTCAGTGTACCGGTACATGAACGAATACACTGTGCAATCAGCATGATCAGTATTTGCTCAGTCACACAGTTTAAGTGTATTTCAATATGCCACTCATGCGTTCCATCAAACATTCTCATAACAGTTCCAGTACGAAATGAGACCCCGAACACCTAGTGGTTGTTCCCACAACCACATTGTCTAGTTTTTTATTGATTTTTTTAATAATTTAATTTTTCCATTTAGAGTCAAATATAACACAAAACACAGACTTTGAAACTTTTTGGACCGCTGATATGGCTATCCATAGAAGTGGGCCAATTGTGTACACATGAACGGAGCACGACGAGCTAGAAAATCAATCATTTTGCTGTTTCAACCACCCCGCATATGTACCACCATACATACTATGTGCGCTGGCCTATATACATGTAGTAGACTACATATATGAGGGCGCTGTTGTGCTGCTGCCATGCATTAAAAGTTGCCTCTAAAAGTTGTTGCTGATTATGTTAGACATTGACAACTTTTCTACTCAGATTTGGCGTCAGATGGCTTTACTAGTGATTGTCATCACTCTAGATGCTTTTGACATCTGACCGTTTGGTTGTCTAGCAATATTCAAGTATGATTCTGAGATTAGTTTGGACAGTTTGGCTGTACTACATGCACTGTCTCTACACAGTGCATGTAGCTGAGGGATTGTCTATTGTGTACTCTACACCACTGACAATAGATGATCTTCAAGCTGGACAGTTGATGAATAGAGTGACCATGGATGACCGCTTGCCTTCAATGATGTGTGCTGTCAAGTCAACCCCAACAGCTAATAGACCCAAAGTGTGTTATGCAAGAGAAGCTTTGTACTCTCTACGTCACTGCTATGGGACTCAACATGTATCGCCTGATACTCTAACTCGCATCAAGGAGTTGGGTATATGTCATATGAGGGCCAGGAGAGGTGGAAGACATATTCGTAAAAGGACTAGCAATGATGAATTACAGATCTGTCGACAAGAAAAGTATGTATATACTCGAGCCAACGACAGTGTGATTCCTGTACTGGAAACTTGTTGCAGAGAACCATTTTCTCCGCGGAAGAGTATACTGAACCATGGGAACCTGGTGCCTGTTCATATTGAAAGAGATAACTGTAATAATGTCAAGCATATCACAAAATCAACCGCCGGTCCACCATTGAAATCAACCCTTAATTTGAGTAAAGATGGCGGATCCAAAATAAAATTTGGTATAGCCAATGCAAGATCAGTTGGCAACAAAACATGTTCGCTTGTTGATTACATTGTCGACGAGAACCTCGATGCGTTCGCAATCACCGAGACCTGGTTAAAGGACATTGACGACGCATGCAAAGCCGAATTAACCCCGCCGGGCTTCATACTTTTAGATCAACCTCGACCTTCCCGCCCCGGTGGTGGCATCGCTCTGTTGGCAAGAGAAGGAATGCGAATGACGAAGCTTGATACAAAACAATTCCAATCCTTCGAATACGCAGAATTTGACATTAAGTATGACTCCTTTCACTTATGTCTAGTGGTCGTGTACAGGCCACCATACTCCGCAAACCACCCAGTATCAACCAACACGTTTATCAAGGAATTTGGCGAATATCTTGAACCCCTGCAAATCCACTTCTTCTGGCCGGTGATTTTAACATCCACGTTGACCTTCCTGATAATCTCCATTCATCACAGTTTCTAGATCTTCTGGAGTCCTTTGGTTTGCAGCAGCATGTTACCGAACCGACACACGAATCCGGGCACATACTAGATCTCCTGATATCCCGTGAGACGGATGACATTGTGGATAGTCAACCTAAACCACATCACCTTCTCTCAGATCATTATTCTGTGTTATGTCATCTGAACGCTGATAAGCCCACGATACCTGTGAAGGAGGTTTCATATCGGAAGATAAAATCCATAGACTTAGAGTCATTACAAAATGACCTACGTTCATCCCGACTCTGCACTGATACTCCGAAGGACCTCACTGATCTTGTTGATTGCTACAACTTAACACTGTCTACAGCTTTGGACAAACATGCCCCCACGCTCACAAGGAAGATATCACTTAGAAACCTCGTCCCTTGGTACAGCAGCGACCTGAAGACAGCAAAAAAGGTCAAGAGACGTGCTGAACGTAAATGGCGTCGTACACGTTCTGATAGTGATCTCGCCATATACAAGAAAAAGAGAACATTGGCGAATAATGCTATGAACAATGCACGTCATGAATTCTACACATCTCTGTTTGATCAGCACAAGAGAAATCCACTGGAACTGTTCCAGTGCATGAATAAGCTACTTGGACGGAAAGGAGACGCCCTTCTCCCCCCACATGTCAACATACATGTAACGACGCTGGCGAACGACTTTGGAGCGTTCTTTACTCAGAAGATTGATACAATACGTCTTAAAATTGATAATGTCAGTCTAGATTCCTCATCCTCTTCTGATATTACATCCTCGCGCCCACGAGCTGAAATCCTGTTCGACCACTTCGCCATCATGTCAGTTGCAGATGTAAAGGCTCTCATTGTGAAAAGCGGAAAGAAGTCTTGTCAACTTGATCCAATGCCATCCAATCTCGTTGTAAGCTGCTTGGAGCCTCTTCTCCCTATCTTAACTGATGTCATCAACCTGTCCCTTGGGTCCGGTGTCTTCGTCGATGAATGGAAAGAAGCTCTCGTGACACCTCTGTTAAAGAAAGGAAAAACAGAGTGTGAGCCCAAGAACTACCGCCCAATTAGCAACCTGAGCTTCTTATCCAAACTGGTAGAGAGTGCCGTCTGCGACCAAATTCATCGCCACATGGGAGCCCACTCACTGTTTCCTCTTGCTCAATCTGCGTACAGAAAGCATCACAGCACTGAAACAGCTTTGTTGAAAATACATAACGACATCCTCCTGAACATGAACTCTCAACAAGTGACCCTCCTTGTATTGTTGGATCTACAGCTCTGCCTTCGACACCGGCGATCACGCCACTCTCTTAAGTCGTCTGGAAACCAAGATAGGCGCTTCTGGTAGCGTACTGGAATGGTTCCGGTCATATCTGATCGGTCGGAGTCAGAGAGTGTCCATCTGTGGCTCCCAGTCGGTCAGGTTCGACATGAAACATGGTTTTCCCCAGGGATCGTGTCTCGGCCCTCTTCTCTTCTCTATCTATACGTCTGACCTGTTCAGAATATGTCCTCGAGAATCATCTGCCTAGAGCACACTGCTACGCCGACGACACCCAGCTTTACTTCTCATTCAAACCTGATTGTCGGACAAGTGAAGTTGAAGCTGTTGCAGCGATGGAATCCTGTGTTCTTGACATTCGATCTTGGATGATTAGGAACAAGTTGTTAATCAATTATGATAAGACAGAATTCCTTGTCATTGGTACAAGACAACTTGCGAAGATCAACACCTCTCACATCAAGATCGGTGACACTGATATCCCTCCTGCAATTGAAGCCAGGAATTTGGGTTGTCTGTTTGACACTAACATGACCATGGATCGACACATCTCGAAGGTCTGCAAGTCAGCTTTCTTCCATCTCCACAATATCCGTCGAATTCAAAATTATCTTGACCATGAATCTCTACTCACCATTATCCATGCTTTTGTCACCAACCGCCTCGATTACTGCAATAGTATATTGTACGGTGTCACTTCGAACCACATCGAGAAACTGCAAAGGATCGAGAAACTGCAAAGGATCCAGAACGCAGCCGCCAGACTTGCCACTAGATCCCCTAAATTCTGCCACATGACACCTATCCTTCGCGAACTGCACTGGCTGCCCATCAGGTCCAGGATCAAGTTCAAAATACTCATACTCACCTTCAAAAGTATCCACCGTGTAGCCCCTCCTTACCTTTCTGAACTCGTAAGCATCAATGATCAATCCCGATACTCCCTCCGTTCTTCAAATGGCATCCTGCTTAAACACCCCTCTCCAAAGATGCTCCCCACCCTTGGCGATAGAGCCTTCTCAAGTGCAGCACCCAAACTCTGGAACCAATTACCCACATCACTACGCAACCAGCGATCCTTTAACATCTTCAAACAAGAACTAAAAACTCTCCTCTTCTCTTCGTAGTTAATTGTATCCTGTCATGTATTATGTCAATGTTAAGTATTACTGTAGTAGGCCCTATGTATTGTATTCAGCGCATTTGAACATATTCATGGAAAATGCACTTTATAAATGCTTTATTATTATTATTATTACTATTTGGTAGTCGCTGATCTTCCATGCGGACAACATGCCCGGGTCCAGTGAAGCTGTGACTAGCTGCATCAGGATTGTGTAGATGCTGGGTAGAGCAAACTGCTCATCAGCCAAAATGGCCTGAAATACAGCGTATATAAAATGCTTGGAGGTGGGGGCCCTGACGCGTTTCGATCCTAGCAGGATCTTTCTCAAAGGCAAAATGACAAGGGAAGAAGAAATATGCAAGTAAAAGGTGCCAATTAAAGGGGGTGTATCGTCGTTCCTCAGCATCTTTTTTTGGACAGCGCCACCTTATGGTCCCAGTACAATTTAAGTGGAAAACCTGCTGGAGTGAATTCCCAAGAGATCAGTACCATTTGCCTTGGGACCAATGGGAGACTTTTGGAGAGTTGGTTTCGAGTCAACAGCGCATGCGCAAACCAATCTAGCGTTGTTTCTAGATGATTTTATTTTGTTGTTACACCAACTATGTTATTCCTAACATATATTTCTATGCATATTATATTACATGGTCTTTTCTTAAATGTCTAATTTGAGAAGAAATTTGCTTAAGTTGTGTCAAGTTTTAGGTGTTTGGTGATCGGATCGCAACATTAATTAATAGGGGTGATTCAAGTTGTACCTTTGCCAACTCAAACCTTTGTATCTTTTGTGTAAATGTGTTTTCCTATTTTGTTTGTAGGAGATGATTGTAAAAGCGTTACTTTGGAAATACTCTAAATTTGTGGATCACGTTTTGTTCAACATTACAGTGAAACTATTCCTCTCCCCCGTAGTAAATAGTGGTCTAGTCCACTGACATGTTGGTGGAGAATGAATGGGAGATAAGCTATGCAGTGCATGTGCACTGATGTCAATGCACACACATACCAGTAGTCCGTTACCCACAGCTCTTTTCTGCGCGTTTGTGAGCCAAAGTTTTTGATATGGACTAATGCCGATGGGTGCATTAGGAACTGAGCCAGCACGACGATACACCCCCTTTTATAGATGAGAGGATCGGGACAAGGGGGGGGGGGGGGTAGGTATTTGATTGGTTAGACAGAGAGGGATCAGATAGGCAAGATTAACATGATCAAAGGTACCAGACTACAAAAGTGTGGGGAAGAATAGGCTGATGGGGAACGTACTGTAGTCTGCCAAGACCATATCCATATGAGTCTGATTCTTTCACAGGCAATGGCTCCACCAAGAAACTTGACACCCCGGTGGGTCTCCACTTCAATCTCCCTAACCACACAATTTCTGATATGATTTTGCAGGGCATTGAATCACTTGGCCAACGCAGAGACTTGGTCTGGCTGAGGAGGGAGAAAGTTTTGATGAACATGTATATGTTCAAACTGTATAAAACTGTATCTTCTTCTCATCTTCTTTCCATAACAGGTTTCATCAGGCTTGCGAGCTACAGTGTCTTGGGCACTTTTGAGGAATCCTTGGTGTCATTACCAGAAATAAATAAATAATAATAATAATAATAATAATAATGATAATAACATTTTTTTTTGACAAACTGTTCAGCCTTTAATACAGCCTCAACCTCCAGGAAGGAAATGACTAATATAATAGTTTTGTTTTTGTCTCCTTTTCATTAATCTACAGGTACTCTCTAATCCCCCCTGCTTGTTTGTACTTCACCCACTTGCTCCATCTTCTCTAATCCTCTAATTACCGGTACTTTCATTTTCATCCCAGTTCCCCCAGTACCTTTCTTCCCCACCTTTTTGTAGTCTGGTACCTTTGATCTTACCTATCTGACCCCTCTCTCTCTCTGACCACTCTTACCTACCTCCACCCTCCAACACCCCCACCCCAACCCTTTGTTCCGATCTATCTTTTACTTGTATATTCTTGCTCCCTTGTCATTTAGCCTTTGAGAAAGATCCTGCTAGATCAAGCCCTCCCAACTCCAAGCTTTTTATTTGAAGCATGTTAGAAGTGGTTTTCACTTCAGTAATCCAACTTTCAGGGCAAAAACGGATATTAAAAAAAAAACATGAAGAAATCAAGGAAAGAAAAAAGGCCACTAAACGGGTTAAGCAACGGTATGAAAATCAGGTATGTTGATTTTACCCCCATTTCAGACAGGCATTCCAGTGTCGTGCTGAACCTATTGAAAAGCAAGATTTGAATTAAGTACATAGAACTTTTGATGTCTGAAACAATTAGGAGCGACCCGGTGCGGTCTTGGTTGTTCAGAACCGCTTTAGAGTGACATCATCTCAGACACTGCTCTAGTCATGAGCCGAAATCAGTGCATATATGTATATGTATGCAAATAAGCAGTGAACTGCAGACATATCCCACAATGCATACATAGACAACTTTTTGGCCTGAAAATAATGACTAGATGTCTGCCGGTCATGAAGCACTTTTAAATAGACCTTTGCCAATTGAATACAAAAATACCAGCAAAATCAATTATTTTTATTAAGGCAAAGTCAAAGATGGGGTAGGCCTATAGTAAACAAAAATGATGATGGCTATGATGCCAGTGGTGACGGTTGTGTACGATGACAGTCAAGAAGCAACAACAAAGTCAAATATGAACAATGTACAGTCTGAAATGTGAACAAGATCCAATGGTTTTCCACATTGTTGTTGCTATGGCTGTATGTTCATTTGTTTGTAGGCCTACTTGTACTCCAGTGAATTTAAGTTCGCCTGTCCGAAACCAAAATCTGAATTGGGTCGATCTAGGGTCGCTTTTAATCTATTTAGTTTAGCGCGACACTGGAATGGCTGTCTGAAACGGGCTTAGTAACCAAATTATTTATTCAAGGTACAAATTTGCATGTGCTTTCTTGCTTCTTTATTTTAAGAATGGAGAGTGTACCAGAGTTCATTGGATGCTTGAGACAGAGACTATCAATTCCAGTATACTGAGACATCAACTGCAGTTTTTTCCGGAGAGTATACACAAAGATATCGCTTCTGCTGTCCAGTCTGCCAGACAGTCTAATGCTGATGAGTTGAAAATATTGCAGGTTAGTGTTATTTGTTGTTAATGTTAACATTACCAACTTTATATTAAAGATGGAGAATAACGATTTGTAAAAAAATGAAACAAATACAAATCCTCGTTTATAAGACATATAAGTACCTTCTCATAATATACAATTGGGCTGTTGTTTTTTTATTATTTAGTAATATTGGAAATAAAATTTGATAGTAATTGTCAATTCTGGGGACTATTTACCCAAACTGGCCGTGGGTGGCGCTATTTAAATTCATGTCAATGTGTGACGTAGTCGAGGGGATACGGTCCACGAACGAATCCCCTCGGTGCGCGGGAGTTGTATGGGATTTCCAATGAGTTTTGTGTACATGCGGTTTTGTATGCTAAAACTGTCCGAATCACTGCCCGAATGATCATTAATATCCGATTGGTACATTGATTCTTCATCGATGCTGTATTCCTACCAAGGACGGTCGCCATATGTATCATTTCAACCATTTTACCTTCGAAATGATTGGAGTGCATGTATTGCGTGTGGGTATGTAATATGCAACACACTGAATATAAATATTCATAAGGAAAGCGAATCCCCTCTTCTACGTCACCAACTTGAGGAAAACATGAATATTCATGATATGTAAATGAACCAAAACCGGGCAAAGTCGAGAGAAAATTTATCATTCGTGGCGAATGTGGAACGGCAAAAGGTGGCTTAAAATTCACATCAAGAAACTTCAAAAAGTGAGGGTTCATCATATGTTTACCTTAATTGGAGCTAGGTGAACAAAATTTTACGTGAACATCTTATTTTTTGAAATCGTTGGAGCCCAGCTTTAAGAATCCTAAAATTTGTATTCTAAAAATACTTGAATTTTTGTGTTTCTGGAAATTTGAACATTTTTATACTTTAAGTGGTTTCTTGGGCCTCACATTAAATTATTGACACCATACACGTTGTGAAATCAACTATGCATATCATGCGCAAGTCGGCAAAGAATGGTGGCGCAGGAGGGACATATAGCTTACAAATTAAAATATCACAAATAAAATGTATGTATATGTTATCCATACATTTTACAATTTTCTTCATTGCAACAAGTTGGGAAAGGGACAGAGAAAAATAGGCTCGAAAAATGTATGTTCAGAACTTAAAAGATAAGCATGTCAACCTACATACATGTGTCTGATACTGTATTCCACAAAAATCCTGATAATCCGCATCAGGGAGCAAGTCCAGATGGATTAGTTGACTGTGAATGCTGTGGTAGAAGTGTATGTGAAATCCCTTAAAAGGCACAAACCGGCCTTGTATGACCCAAGTCTTTCGAAGTTGCGGTGATTGTCTCTTCACAACTCTCGCGAAACCACACTATTTTCTCGCGAGACTCGTGGCTAAGGCGAGAGTTGAGCTCTCGGCACGGGACCACTCAAAAAGAAAGACTTGGGAATCCTGTATTCAGTTTGTACACGGCCTATGGGCTCTTTAGCGGCTAAAGTTTAGCCGAATTCATATGGACGCGTCTGATTGGCCAATCTTGATTAAACACGTGAATTTTGTTTTTGTTTAGCTCCCCCGGGTTGACACCAGTCAACCTCGGCCCCATTCTCTCGCTTGTTTTGTACAGTATAGCACGACCATTCCCAGTAAGGGCTGACCTGTGCTAGCTAAACGAATGCACCCAAAATGTAGGCCTATGCCACATCCTGCACGTGTGCTCAGGGCTGATTCATGTTGAATAGACAATCACAGCCGTCGCACGTATCTAGCTATATACATGTAGCTGCAGTATGACCTTGATAGATTTTTACTTGATAATTTTAACACAAGTGGGTCGTGAAATAAATATGTGGTTTGTTTTTATCTCCTTCGTGCATATAGGAATAAGTTATAAGTCCGTCTTACTTACTGTAGTTATAGTGTAGACCTACAATATTAACTTACCCACTTGCTTTTATAAAAAGCATTCACATTTGGGCAATTCCAGCAAAAATGTTCCCTAAAGTGAAAAAATGAAGTATGAAATTGCACTTCAGCTCTCAAAGATTCTTAAAAAGTAATGCTTGAATTTTAATTTCCATACAAGATTAATCATTTTTATGACAAAATTTGATGGTTTTTTTTGCAATTGAGAATGTTGTGTATTGTATTGCAGAAGCACAGAAATGTGGCAATTTTTGAAGGTTTTTTTGTTCCTGTCTTTAAATGAGACCAGAAATGCTCTACAGGCCTCCTTCAACTTTAAAACAGCAGAGGACGGTATTACTAAATGAAAAATAATGGCAGATTTTAACATCAATTCTTACATTTCAAGCCACTAGTAGTCAAATTTGCGCGATTTCTCTAACAAAATAAGTGTCATGTCCGTTACGTTTTTCACTAAACTTTTTCATTGCCAACAGGAAATTTGGATATAGGTGCTGCAAATTAATTTCCTATGTTAGAATCAAATGCTCTTATATGTGTAGCAACCATTTTTCCTTACCACTTCTAGTTTTCTTACAAATGGCGTAATGGACATGACATTTTGCGTAACGGACATGACACCTCATAAAAGACAAGTACCAAAAACAATATTTTGGCTCTGTGTAAAAGTCATTGAACATCATCATCTTCAGTAATGATGCTGCCTCATAGTC
This sequence comes from Astropecten irregularis, assembly GCA_963971285.1. Classification (NCBI taxonomy): domain Eukaryota; kingdom Metazoa; phylum Echinodermata; class Asteroidea; order Paxillosida; family Astropectinidae; genus Astropecten; species Astropecten irregularis. Next base: position 29,810,896 of record OZ020245.1, on the reverse strand, counting down.
CAAAAACAAGTTTGTATTCAGATTCCCTTACAAACTCTATGAATCCTGGAACCTACGCCTCCAATGGCGTTTCTTTGTGAGTTCACATGGCAAGTGAGCTATGGATGTAATAAAGCATGTTGTCACTAGTGCTGTGGTCATTCAAAGTCACATTGTGAATGATGCAGTTCCATTTACTCTGGCAGCTAAGAATAATGCATAAAAAGTATGCAAAAGGTTCTACCCTGAGGAAGATACATGTATTGCAGTGTATGCCATCAAGCACAATCTTGATGCTACATGTACATGTATGTACATGTATGGGATGATGTTTGTCCATGTTGAAAGGTACATAGCATGCGCATTGGTTGCACCCAGTTAGTAGCAAAAATGTGCAGTTTAAGCCCTATTCATAAGCTGCAGAGAGTAGAAAACTAGTACACCACTTTGTCAAGCCTTGTGAAATATGTGACAGGGAACAAGGCATCACAACCAATGATGATGAGCCACAACTAACCCCCTCATGCTGCCATCTCCTCTCCAGCAGTACAAAGCGGAAATTTTGTTCGAATTGAACTTTGTACAAAGAAAAAGTGAAAATACTTTGTCTCCCAGGTGACTAACTACAAGAGAATGGATGTGATGTAGACTTTCTGAGAAGACAAGCTAGGGGGCTCATACAGTCAAGAGGAGGAAGCTTTTGTTGAAAATGATCGAGTGGTGGATTTTTATATTATCTGAGATTAGATAACAGAGGAAGCTTCTACTTCAAGGATGACATTGATTCTGAAAGAGTTTACCAGGCATGCAATTTGCTTCTCTGAAGATTATTACACATGTTAAAATGACACTGGTTTATAATCCTGTCCCATCAAGCATTTAATTAATCTTTCTGCAAAAAAGAGATGAATAATTTTCATGAAATTGTATTCAGGACCCAGGCTATAGGTACATGTGAACATTTCTTTGCCTAAAATTTTAAAATGTGACCTTTTTAGCTTTATGTAGGCCCCCATTGGTTGCACTCTTAAACATTTTATTATATTCCATGTTCTACTGTTTTTTTGTGATATCACTGAAACTCAAAATGAATTTAAGGTGTGTTATTCATAACATACTGTGCAGTTAGATTTTTTTTTAAAGTAAAGAATTGGAGATATAATGGGGGTGTCATGTCCGTTATGCCAATGTTTGTCAAATATGAAGCCATTAAGTAAAATATCACCATAATACCAACTTATCATGTATTTTGTGTTGGCATGGTGGGCGATAGCAAGAGAAATAATTCATGAACAGGACCCATGGAATGAAGCAATTTTTTTGAAGACTTTTTTGTTTTGTTCATAATTATGAAAAAATAGCAACTCTGAAATTTCACAAAGATATGAGATATTACAGAATACCAGTTTTTAATTGTGTCCCAGTCAAAATATCTGCCATAAACCTTAAAGGAAGAAAATTATAGAAGTTCACAAAAAGTGGACAAAAGTGTCATGTCCGTTACGTTGAAAGTGTCATGTCCGTTACGCTACTTTTTGAGCTGGCAAAAAAGATTGGAATCAAAACTGTTTTAAAAAACTGTATTTATGAAGAACATGGCCTTATGGTTCAAACTAAATCAAAATCAGGTGCATTAAGTCTAACAATTCACAGGAATTTGCATAACAAAAAGCAGGTCAAAAAGCCTTGTCCATTTGGTGTCATGTCTGTTACGGTCACAAGAAGTGTATTTTCTCTACAACCGTTCAATGAAATTACATAAAATTTACTACATATGTCACTGATAGTTAAATGTGTCTGATAAGCCTAATTAAAATTTTTTGCAAACTGACAATCCTACTTTGTGATCCTCTGAATAAGGCAAAAACTGTGTGATTGTCATGTCCGTTACGCTGGAATTGCCCATTTACAGTAGGTATTATTCATTTTTATAAAGTAATGCACACAATGTTAAACTGATAGATTATACTTTTGTTCCAGCTTAATACAACATTATTTATCAAATCATTCATGAACAAAAACCATAATTTGAAAATACAGGATTCCCAAGTCTTTCTTTTTGAGTGACCCTGCACCGAGAGCAGAACTCTCGCCGTAGCCACGAGTCGCGAGAAAATAGAGCGGTTTTGCGAGAGTTTCTTGAACAGAATAGACAATCACCGCGACTTCAAAAGACTTGGCTCCAAGTGTAGTACGTCATATGACTTTTCTGAGTCAATGTTTTTACTCAGAAAACTCAAGTGATCATGTTTTAGTTCTACTTCCAGACGTTTCAAATCTTTTTTTACTAAACACAATTTAATTATGACCTTTTTGTTTGATCACTCTTTTTACAACCAAAGCAAAATTTTGATGATTTGACCTATAAGTATTCCCTTTTTATAAATCAGGCATTTCCAACGTGATTTTATTGGCAAAATTAATACATTCCAAATCTAGAAATTCTTAAAAGACTATTTACTGCTGGCGCATTACCACCTCAGCAGACACAGTGCGTGGGGGCTCACAACGCATTCAGTCCGCGATGAGGCATGGACCCGTGTGTGTGTGCATGGACCTGACTCGCAACACAGTCCATGCACATACACCAACTGTACATGTATGTAACGTGTAGCAATGGGCTCCTGCCTGCTACATGTGGTTGAAGCACTCTCGAATCCCTCGGCTTGCTTGTTATTAGCTGTTTCGCATGCGGCGGAACAGCTATTGTTTTTGTTTTTTGTTTTTGTTTGTTTTTGTTTGTTTTTTTATTCCACTTTTTTCCCATAGACATAACACAGGGTTTTTATACAAGTCACTTCTACCCTTATGCCAGTTCCGATCAACTTCATACTTGGCACATAATTAGACCACCACCCCAGGTGCCATGCCGAAACATTTCGTCATCATGACGTCATCACGTGCACCATGACGTCATCATAAAAGTGCAAATTTCAAGGCTCTTTATCTCCGGAACTGCAAGTCCGATGCAACTCAAACTTGGTATGGAAGTATATGGGGACGTGATATAGACAAAAATTACAGTCACGTGTTGATGACGTCATCGTGCGATTTTATACGAATTATTCAATTTTTGGACCTTTTCTTTATAACTCATGAACCACAAATCGTATTTTCGAAATTCTTTCGTCAAAATGTTTGTTAGGCTAAAGGCACATGCCACAAAATACCAAAAAGTGGTGACGTCATGATGACGTCATCAAAAAGCCGATTTTCTGAATCACATATAAGGGAATATCCAATGGTGATGAAACTTGGTGGATAGGTAGGGAATGGTACTAGTATCCTAAATTTGAAGTGACGTCACGATGACGTCATCGGCTGATTTTTTATTGATTTTTGAATATTTAATTTTGCCATTTAGAGTCAAACCATAAGACACAACACGGGCTTTGGAACTTATTGGACCGCTGATATGGCTATCCATAGTAGTGGGCCAATTGTGTACAGGTAAACGTAGCACGACGAGCTAGAAAATCAGTCATTTTGCTGTTTCCACCGTCCATAAGCACAACCATACATACTACGCGTGTTGGCATATAGTAGACTCGGCCATTTCTGTGTTTCTCATGGCCGTGTTTATGAATCTGTTTACGTGTATTGATGGACGACTGACGACGTTCCTGATACATGTAGTTGTTTAAAACAATAAAGACACCGCTGATAAACTATTTCTCTGTCCTGGGGCCGATTTCACTAACGCTTTGCGATCATCGCTAGGCCCAAATCCATCGCTAAACGGAAAATTGCTACACAAAGTAGCGATCAATTTCCCGTTTAGCGATGGATTTGGGCTTAGTGATGATCGCAAAGCGTTAGTGAAATTGGCCCCTGGGCCAATTGTGTACATGTTTGTTTGTACATTTTATAAAACATACGCGAAACAGCTCAGTGTTTGTTGCTACAAACACAGGTCTAGTTTGGCTTTTCGATCAAAGCAGAAAAGCCTCAAAATCCTCATTTTGTGCCCTCAAAATCCTTTTGTTGAAATCATTTTGTGAACTTGAAAATATTTTGTGAACTCAAAAACATTTCGTGCACTTAAAATTTCCCTAATTCAGTAATTGTTTGTTTTGCCAAGGATTTTTCCATCGTTTGCGGCTAAAATGTACGTGAAGCACGGTCCTGGAATTCTCATATGGCAGCTGCCACATGCACATTATGTAGTCACAGCTCGAGCACCAATCTAACATCATCGGTGTGCCACATCCTTCTAACGTTTGCTGAGGTTGAACATGCGTATGCGCTAACCTTTGAACTTCTTTTGCTTTTCCGTTAATTTACCAATACACAATATATTTGTTTTGTTTTTTTCACAAAAACCTTCATAAAGTGTTCTAGAAATAGTGTGTTATACTCTGCAATGTTCATTTTTAGAACTTGGAAGCTGGCGTGTTCCTTTAACAGTAGACAGAGCATAATTACAAGCATTTCTTTGAAATTCAACTATCATTGTGCAAACACCTTTTGATAGCCTTGCTTCATTTTGTCTTTATTCATTCATGTGAGAAGTATGTATCATATGAATGGTATCAAATGAAAGATGAGGAACTAATTAAGCTTTTCAGATGTGTGGCATTTATTCAAAAGTGAAATTCAAGCTTGGTTAAATCATATAAATAATTTTATCACATCACTGATCAAATGCATTAGGCCCTATACTTGACGAAAATCGCACGGTTGGGTTTTGCGATACTGATTTGCACATAGCTAATCGTGGGTTTTGCACATGGCACCTTCAGGGGATTGCGGATGGTCGAGAAACAATTTCCTGTATCAGGTTTCCGAACGCCAGCCAATTGGCGATGTTCCATTGTCACTAATTGTGGTCGACCAATCACGTCGGGCTGGGATCACCTGACACGGCAGATAGGTCATTTCATGTCACAGCTTATAGGGCGAAGCAACGTCCATTGTCGTGTTAAAAGAAATAAGTTTTTTGTTGAAGGAAATAAGGTTTTTCTTCGGAGGTCATACCAATCTTGGTCGTTCACGGGCTTCGGGCTCTCTCAGTGTCGGTGCTCTACGTTTGACCCGGAAGAGATCTGTGGCCAGCAGAGGCCACATAGGGCGACAGGAGTTTCGGTGCAATAGGCTATACCAACGGTACCAGCGGCAACGCTTGCGCCGCCACGGCTCGTGGCCTTGCAGCAGATGGATGTAGGCCTACATACCCAGCTGTAGGTAGAGCAGCCGGGCGTTCCGAGGGTACCCGTTGCTCACCCACGCTCGCAGCAGACGCAGGAGGTTGGGTTGATTCAACAGTTGGCGCACCGTATCGTACCAGGACAGCCCGGGCAACCGGCAGCAGCAGGAGCCTACATAACTCTTTCTGGATATTAACTACACCATTGCAGGCGATATATTTGTACCAGCATCATCTTCATACCCGGTGAGTTGTACTTGTGTCTGTTTTATTTCTGTTTTGGTTTATTATACCAGATTGTACATGTTCTCTAAAAACCTATGGTACTGATTTGAAAATGTAAATAAAAAAAAGAATCACAATTTTGTGAGTAACTAACTATTAGGTGACCATGCTAATTTAACCATGAATGGGATAGCCCCTAACCGCTACATTATACCAGTGCTCGCCGTAATAAACTTGATAATTGGGACAAATAAGTATCGGCATTTCACTTTTTCTTGGTGGTATACCTGATATACAGAAATTATCTGCACGGCGGCAGTTCAATTTCAGGGTTGGGTTTGCGGATATTTGGAAAGTCCCACCTTGACCCGAAGGCCACTCTAGTTCAATTCACTCACTTATATTGCTTAACTTTGTTGGCCAGTTGCTCCCGGGCGAGCCTTCATGGGACGACGGTTCATTGCACTACCGACTGGTGTTCGGCACCCTCAGCATCGAGTTTGTACCTACCTATTTCTACCTCCATGGTATGCTCACATTCTTGCAGGAATACAATGGGGTGGCCCTGTACAGGATTTGAGGCGTTCAGACACACTCGAGCTTTTCACGGATGCCTCGGTTTCAAGTGGCTTCTGTGGATATTTTGCAGGGAGATAGTTTCAGGGACAATGGACACAAGTTGTGTTCCATGTCCTTACGCAGCCGCCTTTTTGCATCGCTTGATTTCTTTCCTATGGTTGTGGCCGTTATATGCTGTGCACCAGGGGTCCATCTTTGGCCAACAATTAGGTTAAGTTTCGGTCGGACAATGTCGTAGTGGTACACAAGATTAATAACAGTTTTCACGGTGCCCATAGGAGATGCATGGTTTTAGAATTCTTAACTCACAATTTTATTGTCAAAGCATTTCACATTCCTCGTGGCTCCGATGGCCATAGGCGCACGACCCAACATGAGTTTTTCTTGTGAATAAAAAGCTGGATGATTTCAACCGGGATCAGTGACCTACAATTTCGGTACCTTTAGGCCTACTACCAATATTTTTTTATTTTACCACTCATTTAATCTTGCGCATTCAGCGTCCCATTTTTCGGGCTGCGATACTACTGACATTTTGAATTTTGGAGGTGATTTTGCAGTTATTCTCGCTCTAGTGCGCAAAGAGCTGCGTTACATATCATGGAAGATATCAATTTCCTTGACGCAATAGATCGGAGTCTGTTAATTTGAGCATACGACATAGCAAGAACAACCAGTGTAGTTCACCCCAAAGGATTCACATTGGTCAAATTGTCGACACCACCCTATCCTCAGTGCGTGCATTGTTTGGCTTTGTTCAAGCTTGACCAAACACATGGGGATTGCCTCTCTCACAAGGTATCACTCCAATACATTATTGCGGAAGGCTCTTTCAGCGTTTGGAGTCAGAGGGGCACACTTTCAGTCCCATTCATTCCGCATGGGGGCAGCAGCCACTGGTTTTCGCTGGGAGTCCCGGTAGAGGATTTTAAATGCATGGGCCGATGGCAGTCAGACGCACTGCTTGGTTGCATTCGGTCTTTCCCCCGTGCCAAGTTGCAATCGGATTTAGGCTAGTTTGGCTTGTCTTTTTGTCTGTCTGTTTTGTCTTCTTGTTTTTAATAGGTCATTCCTTCATTGGTGCGGTAAGCTACCCCTGAGCTTCCAGTTCCAAGGCAAAAGTGGCGCCCTTCTCCACGAGCTTCCACAGATGATCAGTCAACCGGTTGAGGTCCTCTGCGAATCAGCATAACCTTGGTTTCTCCATGTTACATTACTAAGAATAATTATATGGTGTTCAGGGCGTATAATCACTTCACGTTGACATGCACCACACTGCAAAATTGATTTCCAAGCTCCAGAGTGCTCAGTCACCAAATTTTGTGTATCGTAAATTATAACCTTATTATCATTAATTTCATTGTGTCTACTTCACTCTACTAATACATGTAGAGCCGTTACGAATGCATTTTAATCCTATACAGCAAATGCTTCGCTAAGACTTTCACACAATAGTGCCCTCTGTTGACCTCCCCACAATGCATGTGTTCCACGCTATATCGTCCTCTATTTCTCTTGCATGCTTGCACGAATGCACGCTTTCTCGGACAGCTCCGTCCTGTGCTTTTCTCCGTCTCGTTTCGTTAAGTATTCTTGAGTATTTTATTGAATAGAGATTTATTTAACTGATTGAGAGTTGTTGGATAGTTGTTTTCTGTGTTTTCTTGTCATTTTAGTCTGTTAAAACGGAAGATAATTATGGATAAGCTGGCGAGGGGAGGACCTGTCCATAACGGTGAAAAATTCCTTTCACCGGGACGGTCCGTCTCCTCGGGGGACTGTGCTGGGGGCAAATTCTTGCCTTCTAATCGGTCCCCCACTCAGCCTACGGAGCCGCCGAAGTCTCCAGGGGTTGATAGTTCCGTTGACCGGCCTGGGGACAATATCCTGTCCCCAGTGTCGGTCCCCGACCACGGAACTGCCCAGCATACATGCAGTCGCCCCGGCAAGGTTAAATCCAAAAAATCATCCTGTGCCGGGGCGACAGCCAAGAAGGGTCGGCAGGCCAAGCAGTGCCTTCCTGAGGCCGTGTCGCCACCCGACTCGACCCCGCAGGCCTCGGGTACAACCCGTCACGGCCCGGTGGAGTCCGTGGGAACGCCCGTGAAGGGTCAGAGGTCCAAGCGAGGCCAGTTTTCCCCCGCCGTGCCAGTTCCCTTTATGAGCCCGCGGTACCCCGTGATGGGCTGTTGCCGCGGGGCGCTCGTTTCTGGGCCCCCAGCCCCTCATGATTTTTTATGGAGCCTTGCCGAGATGTCAAAAAAGGGGAGGAAGCATAGACGACAATCTTCATCAAGCTCATCCAGTACTTTCTCCGATGAGTCCCGCCGTGGTAAGCGTCATCATGGCCGTGAATCTGCATCAAGTGCGGTGTCATCGGCACAATTTATGTATTACAAGTTTTTCAGAGTATATCGGCCTCGTTGTCAGTTTTGGCCTCGGATCGTCATACCCGGCCACCTTCATCGGCTTCCATCATCCATGTACCGGCACCGGCCCCCCAGTTGTATCAGTGCCAGTTCAGGGAAACACATGACTGCCGGGGAGTCCCGTGTATGCTTAGCCGTGCCCCGGATACCCCCCGGCACTGAGCATCCACCCAGCATCGGTGTTCTCGGAGATGGACGCCCAGTCGGCCCCAGCCCCTCCCGCACCGGGGCCGGTGGACCCCGCAATCCAGGGGGCCCCGGACATCCCGCTGGATGATCCCTACGCCTCACAGTCAGCCCACTCGGACGAGGAGGAGGTAACCCAGCTTCAGCGCTTATCCATCATGGAGACGGAGCTGCGCCTCATCCAACGGGACATGATTAGAGTTCTTCAACTCCCCCAGCCAGAGGAGCCTACGGCCCCTGAGCACAAGTCTTTTAAGCGTCAGACTGGCGCATCCGAGACTAGGCCCCTGCCTGCGTTCCCGGAGCTTCCTCTGGACCAGGTGTGTGTGGATCGGATAAATACCGTAGCGGCCAGCTCTTCCTGGGCTCCGTATCGTTGCCAAGCCGGACTATTATCGCTTTCCCCAAGTTTTTCGTCTCACCAGCCATGCCGGACTCGGCTAAGGATAAGCTTGCAGCAGATGGTGGTGCTACGGCAGCGAAAGCAATCTTTAGCGACCGCTCCCGGGGCAAGCTCGAGAGCGTCATGGGGGCGAGAGCGTCATGACGAAGGTGGACTCGGCCTCCCGCTTTGGGATGCGGGCGTCATCCTTTCTCCTACTCCTGACGGAATATCTCGCCACTGGTTGTGAGGAGGATACACCAGTTCCGGCCGATCTCCTGAAAGCGGCTTTTCACTGCCTTGATCGGGGATTGTGTACTGTCCTGGAGCAGTTCGCGCGGATATCAACGCTGGCTACCTCCTCCCGCAGAGCAAATGTTCTAGATGCCCTCTTCCTCCCGTCAGAGTACGACGGTGTTTCGGCGCTTTAAAACCTGAAAAGGTGGCCTTTTCTTTCGCTTTTATTTGCATATCTCTGGGTGCCTTTTGCAGTTATTACAAAGTTCTACGATTTTCAGCATGTTGTATAATAAAATATGACTGTAAAATAAAGATTTTATGTTGTCATCTTGAAAATCCATTTTCCGTTTCAAGGAGCCGATTCCGTGAATTCCGTCCGTTTTCCGAGATCGCGGAAAATCAGTGGCCCTACACTTCCTGTACGACGGTACATTGTACGAGTTCAGGGCTCTCCCGTTCGGCCTCTCCACAGCCCCCAGGGTGTTCACCCGACTGGTGGGTGTGATAGGAGCGGCTTTAAGAAGGAGGGGAATTCTGTTGTTCATGTACCTCGACGACTGGCTCATCCTGGGCCGGTCGTACGTCGCCACGGTGCAGGCAATCCAGGAAACTCTAGACCTTGCGGTGGACTGTGGCTTCATTATCAACACGGCCAAGTCTCACCTTATCCCTTCACAGACACCCGTCTTCTCAGGTTGTTGATTCAACCTCCTATGTAATTATGGGTTTGTTTGCTTGTGAGCTTCTCCCTTTTTGGGCGAAGCACATTATTTTATACTAGGGGCACTTTTATGCCCCCTCCTTTGGGTCCTGGTATCGATCCGCCTCGGTGGGTTTGTCCCAGACCCCTTTCTTGTTTACCACACAGTAGTATCTCGCATAGCCCTCCACCATCTCCCGGTGCTAATCTATGCATTCGTAGTGGCTCTACAGGTAAGTAGACACGGCCAAGTCTCACCTTATCCCTTCACAGACACCCGTCTTCTCAGGTGCACGTCTCGACCTTTGTGCGGGTGTCGCCCGTCCGACAGACGAGCGCGTTGCAAACTTGCGATAGTGCGTGGTGCTTTTCCTCTCCGGGGTCTGGGTCTCATGGCCAGTATGGTGGACCTTGTCAATTTTTGTCGGCTTTGGATGCGGCCAATTCAGCTCCACCTTAGTGCACTTCCGGCCCATTTGGCACCCAATCGACCACCCTGTTCCAACTACGGCATGGTTGATCCCGCACCTTCAATGGTGGTTGGAAATCAACAACTTGATGAAGGGGCGCGCCTTCCATCAGCCCAGTCCGTCACTGACGATCACAACGGATGCATCCCTGTCCGGTTGGGGCACTGTGCTGCCCCCACACCATGTGGCGGGGCCGTACCTGGCACATAAACTTGCTAGAGCTCGTTGCAGTGTTCAGGGCTCTAAAGCACTTCCAGTCGACAGTCACCGGCCATGCGGTCCGGATACGGTCCAACAACCTTACGGTCGTAGCATACATCAACCATCAGGGGGGAACTCGGTCGGCTCGCCGTGCTAAGGCCAGCCCTAAAAAATAACTCCGCTGATTTTCCGCAGATTTTTGGCCGTTGCTATGGGAAAAGCTTTTCCGCAGACTCCACGGTGCTACTCATCCATGCGTGTCAAGTTAATGAGGCGGTCACGCGCCCTGCAACCATATGAGCTAGCTATATTAAAACTAACACGAAAAACATTTTTGTTAAAGTATGAAATGACTGATCACGGTTTATCGTGAATCGTAGGTATAGGTACATTATATTGGTCACATTTTGTTTCTTCTGTGATTCGTACACGTCTGAGTTGGATCATGTCAAGATCAGCTATGGAGTTTAAATTATAAATGACAAATCAAATACAGATTTGCTGATATTTCCCATGGTCGGCCACGTACTGTATTAGAAGTTGATGATGCGTCACACTTTATTAAAGAAATACACGTATTCTTCGTTTCTCTGGCATTGGTGCTAGATGGAACAACTTCGGCTTGTCACCTGCAATACTGAAAACAGCAATGAAATACATTAGTCAATATCTACTGGATACTAAAAGTAAAGTTACACAATATTGAAAATGTTACATGATGTTAACTACAGGCCACGTAAAAAAAGGAGTACTGCGTTGGCGTACACTATCAAAGTTCAAGTTTGCAAATGTACATTACTGTGTCATTGTCAAATATATTTAATAAGGAATCCAGGAGAGGAAATAAAATTCATAATCATTCAGGGTTACAAACATGACTCACCCCTATATAAAATTGTTGACTTCGCAAAAAGCTACGATCGAATTTGCAGATCGGCAAGGTAAATTATGTGAAAAGATTTTGCAACCGAAAGTAAAATTGAGAAGAGATATTGTCCTCAAACTAAGTCCCAAGTTGGTTTCTTCAACTTGTCAAACTTGAGTAAACAATATGAAAGTATCGGGTCGCCAACAATTAGATGAGTAGTTACACGTACGCAGAGTCTGCGGACAATTGGTACGAACCCCATGAGCAGTTTCTGGCCAGCATTGAATTAGCATAACAAAGATGTATTGTCATACGATGGAAATGAGCCTGCGTAGCTGGCCGGTCGCCAGTAACTAGGGATTAAAAAATTTTAGTCTGCGGACTTGGCGGACTCCGCGGACAGACATTTTTGAGGGCACGCCTAACTTGGGAGCTCCTCCATTGGTGCATGGAGCACGAGGTAGTCCTGTCGGCAATCCATCTCCCTGGGGTGCAAAATGGGTTCGCCGATGCCCTTTCACAGGGGTGGATAATTTCGACGGAGTGGTCCCTTCTCCCAGAGGTGGTACAGTCAATTTTCCATCTCATCGATTAACCTCACGTCGACCTCTTTGCATCAGCACTAAACAATCTGTTGCCCGTCTACTGCACGAGGTCGTTCGACTCGCATGCGTGGAGGACGGATGCACTGACCTTCCCTTTTAATGGGCTTCTGGCCTACGCCTTCCCGCCCCTGTCCCTCATCTCCAGGGTCTTAGCCAAGGTGGAGAGGGAGAATTGCAAGATCCTCCTCATAGCCCCTTTTGGCCTCGCCAGCCGTGGTTCACCCAGGTTAGCCAAGATGCTGGTTCACCGTCCCGTGATCCTCCCCCGAAGACCAGACATCCTTTCACAGCCGCGGTCAAGATTTGTCCATCCGGCTCCGGAGAATCTGCACCTGACGTGTTGGGTATTGTCACGCAATCCCTCTGCTCAGCAGGCCTTTCGGAGCAAGCTGCAGCGATCGCTGCACGTAGCCGCAGGGCGTCAACAAGGGCGGTGTACAACAGCCGACTACACCATATATACACTATAAATGGTGTGGGCAGCACTCTCACCGTCCCTCCCATACTTCTGTGGGAGCAATAGGTGATTTTTTGCTGTACCTTTTTGAGTCGGGGCCTAGCTATTGGTACGATCAAGAACTATCGTTCAGCCATCTCGGCAAATCATCAAGGCTTCTCGGATGGCTCTACCGTCTCTGACAATCGAGCTTTGGGTCAGCTGATGAAGGGCATGTTTGTCGAACGTCCTCCGTCCCGCAGACTAGTGCCCACATGGGACCTTTTTCAGGTTCTGCCTTCCCTTTCGAAGGCTCCCTTTGAACCACTGGGGTCTGCCACTATTCTCCATCTGTCAATTAAAGTAGTTTTCCTGATGGCAGTTGCTACGTCTAGACATCGTAGCGAGCTCCATTCATTATCGTTAGAGCCGGGCCACATCCGATAGGAACCAGGTGGGGTGCGCCTGGTTCCCGTGGTCGGTTTTCTAGCAAAGAATCAGTCTGAGGCTTTTTTGCCTCCTGATATCTTTGTCCCGGATATTAAATCCTTTTCGTCAGTGCCCTTGGACAAGCTTTGGTGCCCGGTCCAGGCGCTGAAGTGGTACGTTAACCGTACAAAGGCAAAAGCACATCGACCAGCCTCTCGTGACTCCATCTCTCGCTGGATCGTCACAGCGATCCAGACGGCTCTGGTCGATTGGCCTCTTGGTCAAGATACCCCAGCTAGAGCTCACAATGTCAGGGCATGATCTACCTCATGGACCTTTTTCAAGGGAGTCCCGGTGGCAGACATTATCCAAGCAGCCTCTTGGAAATCAGCCAGTACCTTCTCGGACTATGTTGTCCAGACTGAAGGCAGCTCCGGCAGGGCTGTATTGTCGGCAGCAGCGGCCTCATCCCGGCGGCATGCCCCCACTGATGTCAGCGTCGAGGAAACTGGTTCGGCTCACCTGGACCTCGGAGTACGACCTCCTCTGAATTCTCAGGTAATTCCCCTTTGTTGTTGATTCAACCTCCTATGTAATTATGGGTTTTTTTGCTTGTGAGCTTCTCCCTTTTTGGGCGAAGCACATTATTTTATACTAGTGGCACTTTTATGCCCCCTCCTTTGGGTCCTGGTATCGATCTGACCTACCGCCTCGGTGGGTTTGTCCCAGGCCCCTTTCTTGTTTACCACACAGTAGTATCTCGCATAGCCCTCCACCATCTCCCGGTGCTAATCTATGCATTCGTAGTGGCTCTACAGGTAAGTAGAGTGAAGTAGACCCCCCCCCCCCCCCCCACCCGCCACAGTAGTGTGGTAAGGGTCTATGAACGAATACTTACCTGTAGAGCTCCCTCCCTCCTCCCCACTATTCTCGATTTTGTGACTACATCTTTGGCGCGAGAAAAAGAGGACAATATAGCGTGGAACACATGCAATGTGGGGAGGTCAACAAAGGGCGCTATTGTGTGAAAGTCTTAGCGAAGCATTTGCTGTATAGGATTAAAATGCATTCGTAGTGGCTCTACAGGTAAGTATTCGTTTGTAGACCCTTACCACACTACTGTGGGGGGGGGGGGGGGGGGGAGTTTATGCTTTCCTATCAAGTTGAAATTAGCCTCCTCTGCTGTTCATGTACCAATCCAGTCATCAGCTATTTTCCCGGCTACTATCACTGCTACTATGACTGCTTTGTTTTAACATGGAAGTATTAAACAGATAGCTCCATGGTTTTAGGAGGGATGCGTGTAATAAGAGAGGTGAGCTGAGAGGAGACAGCTTGTCTCGCTGCTACCGACATCATGTCATTGGCTATTAAAGCTATATGGAATATAATCTGTATACATTCATGAACCAGCCGATAGGGCTCCGCGCTCGTGGCATCACATTCCGAAGTTCGGACAAACAAGTCGCAAATGCCCAATTATTAACTTACATGTAAACGTTGTGATGTTTGTCCGAACATCCGGGTAACTATAGCTGTCGATAACAAAGGACGTATTCTATAAATAGCTCGAGTGCGGAGCCCTATTGAGTAGTGGACTCATTAGGCTTGGTCACTTGGAGTTGTAAGCCAGTCTGACCATGATATTTATGCTGTAACATAGAATATTATAGTGGTGTAAAATAAGGCCAACATTACCCACTAGTTTGTGGGTGGGTGTTTTTTCTTGTGTTTATTTGTGCTTTAGTGGAGAAATCAATGATGATATTGTTTTGCCGGGATACATTTCCAAACGCCGCATGCGTGTGGTCCACCGTCTTTTTTACTGTGTCACTAATTTGTAGCAGTCTTTGTAACTGTTGGGCTGATTGTTGTCTTTACCGCGAAGATCAATGCTATGAGTTTCGTTGTGGCGCTTTGTTGAGTTTTTTTATTTCTCTTCCTGTGGGTCGCATTCCTCGCGGTTGGCAGTTTTTCGTTCAGGATAAAAAATCAAACTCCCAATTTTGTCTTTTGGGGCTTTGCTTATTCAGTTTGTTGGGGCTTTTTATTACAACATACATGTACACACTGTACCTCTAAATTAAATATATTGTATGAATTGCAAATATACAATGTACAGCGCCATGACGTGCTACACAGGCTTTTCCCTGCCATACGTACAAAAAGTACCCAGCTTGCTCAATGTGCTGTGACAGAATGACACACATACACATCTTCCCTCCAAAACTTCCTATGCTTCACTGTTGCATATCACCTGATTGGTTAAAAGTTTGGGGTGCTTGGCTGTGATTGGCTAAAACTCCTTATCTCTGATTGGTCCAATCTATGAATAAATTAGTGCCAGAGTCCTTCTCAGAATCCCTCTCAGAATCCCAACTTCTGCAAAACCCAAAATTTTCAACGAGTTTTGTTGAAGCAGAAAAAGAGAGAAATTGATCAAAAAAGGAAAGCAATTGTCAACCATACTGAGAGCTACCAAATACAGCATGATTGAAGCACAGGACAGTATAACTTGTTAGATATACTGGTTTAAACCATGGGGTGCTACAGATATGTGATATGCAAATAAAACTCATTAATATTCATGAAGTACAGATATGTGCTTTGCCAAGTATAAAGAATTCTGTCAAAACATGCATTGTGACAGAATTTCATAATTGCATTCATAGCTCCATGTAATTCCTCTCGGGCTATACCCTACCACATGTTCCAGCGGGGTCCATTGTTATAATTCTATTGTTTTTGTTCGGTCTACATTTGCATTGTTGTGAATGGGATCGCAGTTTGTGGTGTAGGAGACCATGGGTGTTTCCTTTTATTGAGACCATACTGCTTCTTGTGCAATGGCCATTGCGCGGTGGTGATCATGGGTATCACCTTTGTGGTAAAGGAGACCATGGGTGTTTCCTTTAACTGAGACCATACTGTTTCTTGTGCAATGGCCATTGCGCGGTGGTGGTCATGGGTATCACCTTTGTGGTAAAGGAGACCATGGGTGTTTTCTTTAATGTGTTGAGACCTTGATGTCTCCTGTTGTGTTTCATTAAATGTTTGTGATTTTTTATGAACAGTTGCGTTCATTAACTGGTTTGCCCATTTTTTAGTATCCTGTCCAAAAGTTTTGTTGCAATAAATGCACATGAAGCTGTGACATACACACACAATTCCCAGTTCTCCGTATTCCCTTTTATTGAAGTTCGAGTATAAGATACAAGCAGCATTAGCAATGCTGCAACCCGAGAAACAGTAAATGGGGGATCACTCAAACGGGATACAGCTTTTTGGCATCTTGATTAAAAGTGTTAAAATTTCGAGTGTTTTCATGGCTTTTGACTGCCAAACAAACAAAGACCCAAATATTCATGATTGTTGGTATGTGTGTATAAATGACCCAAATGAACTGCCTTTAGTTCCTCCTCGTAAATATTGTATCCAAAATTAGATGTAGCTCATCCTGAATATAATTATTCCCTATAGAGTGCAGACCACTAAGGCTGCGACACCACCACGTGCGCGATCACAGACGGGCTTCTGGAAGAGCACATCAATACCTGTAACCCCTCTCGTGCTACACGCATGCACAATGTCCTTTTTGGGGGTCGTCTTATTGACTTCCAATTTGGGACTTCCCTGTGAGCACACAATGTCGACGAGCACGCAGTCATGTTTTAGTCAGGTACCCGGTTTATTGTTGCGAGTAGTGTAAATACAGTGATATTGAAAGCGGGAACAAGACGCATACAAATTCGTGGCAAGTGCACACATGTAATCTGGACTAATAATAATGTCGGCCGTTACACAAAAATAAACAGCCATCTATCTTATGAGAGAGCAGTAAATCTATACTATTACTAAATAGCTAAACACCGTCATTGAATCTTCGTTTCTATATACCCACAATTAGCTTATTTGTGATCTGCTTTTCACAATAATCGGCGTGGGAAAATGTAGAAAACGTGCAAGTTCGGTATAGTAGGCCTATAAGGCTAGTAAGCTATAGGCCTATAGCTACATCTTCAAAATTATCTCGCCGGGTGAGTCTAGTTGTAACCCTGAATTTGACTTTTTATCTTCTATCATGGATTCCCAAAATATACCTGACAATGACCCAGTATTGTATAACGTTGATATATACGGTGTAGGCCTAGGCCTAGCCACAGCCACTACACAATACTCCGCCTATATGGACTTAACTACTGAGTTGACATCATTCAACATTTTCAATAATCAGTTTGGTACTGTAGGGTATCCAGTAAATAATAATAACGTATTTCATTGTTTTTTTAATCATTGCAGACGACAAGCCAAAGTTCCAGCGCCAGAGAAACGACAAGTAATGGTACACTTGTATTTTTGATAAAGTACGGTGGCACATCGCGACATACTGTGGTCGACCATCCATCATAGAACAATATGAACAGCATTATCAACTTTGAAATGAACTAAGATCCTTAAAAGAAACTTGTTTATATTTATATAAAATATGCCTATTTTAGCCTCTATTTACAAATGGTGCAAATTTATTTGGAAAAGCATCATCAACCAAAGTAAAAGTATTGCATACGCAACATTAACAGCGACGGTCTTATTGAAAAATAATATATGATTAGGGCCTACTTGTATTGAAAACAATAAATACAGTTTAGAAAAAAATCTTGTTTTGTAGTAAACTATAATTTTGTGTTGCCTTTCATTGCCAGAATACACAATTACACATAAATTATTCCCATGACGGCAATGTGTGTCATTTTTAACTGGCATTGAATAATGATTGTAATTTAAGATTGAATAAATGCTTGTTTTGAGCCTGAGGCAATACACCTAAACAATGAGCCTAAACAATATTGAAGTTCGTTGGGTACATTTTCCGTTTTACTACTTAATATATTCAATCTAATAATTAAAAGTAGTATCTTACTTTGGTAAGAGACCAAAACAGAAATGTTCACAGATTTGCGTATAACTTTAGGGTATGAAGATGGTGCTGGTAGAAACATACCGTTAAAATATTTCTGCCTGAAATGCTGTATTTATCCAGAAAAGAGTAAAACAACTTTGGGAAATCTTGTTGATCTTTTAAAAGATCAAAAATAAAAGAGAAAAGACTTAAGAAATACTTTGGCCGTTTTTCACTGTTTTCTCAAAAAGTGGGCACCGTATGGGACTGACATTTTCACAGATTACTATTATTGTATCGTCCTTGATATTTATGCCAATGAATCTGTACTTCTTCGACAAAAACCAATGTATGATACTACCTTTAATGGTGTGTTTTCTTCAGGTAACAACTTAATTCGTCTTTTCTGAGAATGGATTTTCTTTTCAGAAATAAACCTTCATGTTTTAACAGTTATTCTCTGGGCGCAAACTGTGCGTGTAATTGTGTATTAAAACAATAGTGTGTTACTGAAATTCAATCCTTGTCATTTCAGTTTGTTCATATAGTTTTGCCGTAAACAATTTCCAGAAAGAGACCTTTCTCAATCAAGGGACAGTAAAACCATAATGGGAAGGTCTGTTGGGGACAAATCACACATCGAAAAGCCACACTCCTGGACAATTAGGAGTGCAATAATGGCTTGAGGTTTACTTTGAGATAATCTTTCTTTTGTAATGAACTTTCTGAGCAGGCCATGCTGGTGCAACAAGGCGGACCGCGGCTGGCTTCCAGAGTTGGAGAGCAGCACCCGAATTTACATAATAATGACATGGGGTACAATGGGATGATTTTTAATGACTTGCAGCCAGAGATCTTGCGCCGCATTGCACTGCTTCCTCCGGGTGGATTAGAGAAGGAATAGAAGCGCCGCCAAGCGCCGCGGTGGGGCGCGGGACGCCCATAAAACATAATATGGATTCCTTGCCTGAATAAATTCCCATAGGCTCCCACGCAAAATGGCCAATTAAAAAAAAAAAAAAAAAATACTCAGAAGTTTCTGAGGCAATCGACCAATACGGAAAAATAAAGGTGAAAACTTCAATTTTCATTTTCTTTTCAATTTTGTGTAGGTTAACCGATGACTTTTTGCTGAAAAGGTTAACCGATTACTTTTTGCTGAAAAGTACATTTAAAGAAAAATACCCCTAAAACGGCCGAATTCACCGGTGCCAGACCAAAAATAGTACCCCTCTACTACTAGAGTGAATTTAGGGCCTGATTTCATCCAAACGGCTCAAAGGTGAAAGTCCAAACTCTGTGATCGGGTTCCATCCATTTTGTCTACAAGACTTCCCACGTAGGGCTCACCAGAAGCTTTCAGAGAAAATATTTTGAGGGTATACAGAAAAATTAATGAGCTCCGCGGACCGATTTGGGCCTATTTTTTGGTCTGCCCCCAAAAAAAGACCCCCCCCCCTGAAAATAATGACCACCAAAAAGAAACCACGACACCCTGAAAGAAAGAAATAAAATCAGGATCCCCTGAACAAAATATTGAACCCCTCCCCCCAAAAATAATAATAAAAGGATCCCCTGAAATATATTTTATCCCCAGAAAAATAAATTTAGGTCCCCTGACAAAATGGCTTCATGGCTGTTTCATGGCTTCTGACTGCCAAATGAACAAAGATAATTGACTATTAGGGACACCACTAACATAGGGCTGGATAGCTCAGTTGGTGATTTCCGGTATGGTATTCCGGAGGTCGCTGGTTCATATACCGCTATAGTCGATTTTTCTTTGTTCACTTTTCAATGACTTAAAATCCAGTCAATTTCCCTTGTGATTATTTGGTTAAATTTGATTGAATTATTATGAGTGCATGTACTTTATTTTTAAGAAAATGAAATAAGCCAAGAAGTGGTGTTTGCAACATTTGACATTTCAAAGATATTTTATAGGGAGAATTCTGATAGGGATGTCATTGGTAAAATTGTTTGACACATTGAATCATTATACTTTTGAATTTTTTTGCACAGGATAAGTTACAAACTCTCAACGAAGATATAGGTTCTCTTGATGACAGACAGAGTAAGCTCACTAAGCAGAATACGATCTTACAGTAAGTGCAGAGTGAAGGCCTATTTACACATACGGGACTTTGTCGCAACAACGTAGTCGCGCGATAAAGTTGCTCACGCAAAGCCGTCCAAAAGTACGCGATCTGTTGCGCAATTTTTTTCAAATTTTTATTTAAAAAAAACATGAACAGCCCTTCTCTTTTATTAAAAATTGCCACTTCATTGTCTTTGTCCTCGGAAGAGGAAGAAGTTATTTTACTAAGGGGCCTACTGATTTTTGGCAGCTAGGGCTAAACAATACAGACCATCCTTGAAGTATCATACCCTCAAGAGTCTCTTTCTCGATGGCTCATAGTTGAAGAGATGGTGGCGACAGTCAGTTTCCTGTTTCAGCCTTTCCTTGTGAGATGCAACTGCCCTCCGGATGTTAGGGGGAGCTATTCCGCTTAGTAGGTACAGGTCGTCAACAGAGAGATCTACAAAAGCAGCACCTGTGATGTTTTTGTTCTCGAACCCATCCTCTATGAACTGTGTATTAAGGTTGAGGAGTTGACCAGTGCATGATCTTCCAGGTCTGAGGCCTGCCTGCTCTGGGATGAGATGGTCATCTACAAAACATGCAATGCGGTTCAGGAGGAGGCATTCGTACAACTTGTACATGTGACAGAGTAGGGATATTGGTCTGTATCTCTTTGGGATTGCTGGATCTTTGCCTGGTTTCAACAGGGCCATAACTCTTCCTTTCCTCCAGGTCTTTCGGATCTTGTTAGAGCTGACACATTAGTTGACCATATTGAGTAACCATCTGTGTGCATGTTGTCCAAAGTGTTTGGTCTGTTCCACAAGGATATCATCGAGACTTACGGCCTTGTTGCTCTTCATTGCCTTCATTGCAGATTCCATGTCACACATCGTGAAGGGTCTTAGGAAACCTGGGTACATCATCAAGTCTAGTGAGTTTAGCTCTCAAAGGCCGATGGTTCAGATTACCCCAGCTTTTCAGGAGTAGTTGGTGTGCAACCTGGTCCGCGGTGACTTGCGGCTTTGTTTGTGACTTAGTGTAGTCATTTTCCAGGATGCGGATATTCTTCTACACTTTCTGGCTACTGTGTGTCATATCTGTGCTTTTGATGAGTTCTTGCCATTTTTACTGCCTTTCTTCCATGATGGAACCGATCAGGGCTTCTCCAAGTTCAATGGTGTCGTCACTGAATGGGTCATCTTCAAAGTGCTTGGCATAGTCTTCATAAAGCACCTTGGACTCATCGGTCAGGCCTTGGATAGCTTGTATGGCACCCACACGGAATGATGTGTCGGGATGATTGCAAGTTGACTGCTTTCACAAAAGCATCGTAATTGCACGGGGATGCAGGGAGATCTGTGATAGCCGCATCTATTTCATCGGTGAAGCCTTTCCAGTTAGCCTTCTTTCAATACAGCTGGCATGTGATACATAGGGAAATACATGTGCAACTGTTTTTGTTGCGCGACAAAACCACTTTGAATCATTATGGTATAGAACTTAAATAACTAGATTGGACGTGTGTTCAATACGTGGGTTCTGACTGGGCGCCGCCATCGCTGGTCACTTGAATAGGGCTATATCATTGAAACGTACATTTTCTCAGGATGAAAATCACTTCGTAAGATTGTGAAAACTTGCAGTATACCTTATCACGAATGAATACGTTGGAGAAATGCGTTGTCTGAGTTTGCTCTAAAGTGTTGTACAGAGAGGCCCTATTCATGTGACTTATTAGCGCATCTACGGATCACAAAAAAAGTTTGTGCACATTGAATGGCGCGTGTGAACACGTGTCTGATCTAATTATTTAAGTTCTATATCTATGCTTTAAATTTGATTTCAAAAAGTCCCGGGACAAGTTGCACTACTTAGTCGCATAAATATAAATACGCCCACTGATTTGTGCACAGTTAAAAATACATGCAACATTGTCATGCGACAAAGTCGTGTATGTGTGAGTAGGCCTTAAAACCAAAGTCATACATAAAGTCAAGGAGCAAAGTTCTGAAATCCATTGTTGTTAGCTCAACACCCACTACATCTAAGGTTTGAATTCAAATTCAACGTCATATATTTGCAGCAAAGAATTGGCACAAGTTGAAGTGTGCTCAGCTTCTTGCAAACATTCTTTATGAATGAGCAGTTATAAAGTCAATTTCACAGTATGAACCGGGTTTAAGGTTATGTTTAATATTTACTTTGTATTCATAATATATTGTGATGAAAACATTGGTTCCATTTTGTCCCGAAAAATTATCTATAAACCCATGATGAATATATGGCATATTTGCCATCAGACAGCAGAGTAATTAGAAACTAAAAATATATTGGAGGTTGTGTATTCATACTTTGAAATATGCTTGCCTGTCTGCTTTTTTATCTCATAATGCAGTCCAGAACGTGATATGGTGAGAACTCAGCATGAGGAAGTAATTTCTCAGCTCAATCAACGTATGGCCGATAAAGCAAGGTAAATAAATTTGTGGAAAAATCAGCCAATGGCGTGCATGTAAATGATTACTATCTTTATTGTAGGTAGACTACTTACTTATTAGCTGTAGGGCTACTTCATGCATATTTTATCCCTAATTAAGCAAAATGCTCCCCTGTTTACTCACCCATATTGCATGCTCATTGTGCAGTACCATCTCCTCTTTCTTTTAGCAGTGGCACTGAATGTACCTCTTTTTGGACAGTTCTGTCCTATGAGTTTTCACATGTGTACTTCCCTAAGTTTTTGTAGTTTTTAATAAGTACAGTACAGTACAGTGCCAATGTTCCACTGACAAAGGAACAGATCTAGCAGAATTATGGAAAAAAAAGAAACTGTTAAATAGTGTAATTCCGTAAGCAAGACTTCCAGTGCTTAACTTGTTTATAGCGAAAAATTTCTCCAATAACCTTGACTTGTTTCTGCTAACCTGTTGTCAGGCTGTGTAGAAAATGGCAATAATTTGTCGGATTAGGCATCGTCGTGACCATTGAAACAATATACAGAGGTGCCACTTTTCCGATTTTCTGAAGCCACTCGAAACAGGAGCACCCAAAGTCTCTGGCTCCGTCAGTATTAACGTCCTTGGTAGAAAAATCCGCCATCGCTCACTTGTCCAATGAGAGCCCTGCTGTGATTGGTCAGGTTATGCAGCAGTCTTGCCGTCCGACGAATCAGCTACTTAAATGTGTCTTGGCACGGATCCTTTTTAAGTGCATGAAATTTATTAAGGCTTGTATATATATATATATATATTGATAAATATTGGGTCCCCGCCTATTATTCGTTTATAATGTTGGGTCACGTTTCAATCATTTGAACACAGATTGCTAATTTTAGGCCTGGTATATGATGGCCTTGCAAGCTTATTATAGACTTGTCAATAAAAAAAAAAATTGTTTTTGGTTTTACATGATTCAGAACTAAATTTTCTCTCTTTACCATGGATAGCTCAATTCATCCCTGCCATTTCACTGCTTGCAAGTTGCAGTAAAAATTAAAAATACTTGAATCTACTATACGAAAATGTTTATTGATGCAAACTGATTATTGATTTAAGTGAAACAGAAATCAAATCTAAAAAATGTAGGGGGATTAACATTTTAATCCTTGCAGGATCTTTCTGGAAAACTAGGAATTTCGGCCAGCACCTATATAATATATTAAGCAAAACAAGAATGAACAATAAAACAAATGCTCTTTATAATGATTCTTGTTTTTTTATTGTAAAGAACATATATTTTATCATCATTTCAAACTTCATCATGATTTTCTCAAGAAGATCACCAACAAAATAAGACACAAAATTGTATCGTAAGATCACGTACAAAACACAATTAAGCCTTTTACTTTCACTATTTGATGATGACGTCACGTGTGTTAAGGGTGCGATACAAATCACGATTTTGGGCAAAGGTTTTCAACCAATAAAACATTAATGGCTAAACCTGCAGATAAATAAGTGCCGCTGCTATTGTAACATAATTACTTCTGTTTAATTGTTTTTCCAAATAGTAAACAGATAACACTCAATGAAACCAGAGATGAATTGAGAGACACCAACCAAAAAGTGAGTTGCAAATTTTGCTTATATTTTAAATCATATAAAATTAAGCCTTTGATAAAGATCCTGCTGGGATCGAAACTCCAAGCATTTTTCTAAATTTCAGGTCACTTTTTTGGCAGATGAGCAGTTTACAGCAGTTTATTACTTGTATTGATACATTTTGCTTATTCCTCTTGGTGTCATGTTATGTACAAGATTTGTTTTTAATTGGAGAAATAATCAATTGCTTCTGGTATAAAATGCTTGGAGTTAGGAGGGCCTGACGCGTTTCGATTCTAGCAGGATCTTTTAATATGTTTTTGTCTTGTCATTTAGCCTTTGATAATATCAAAGACTAAATGACAAGACAAACATAAAGTTAAACATAATATAAGTCAAGATATAATTTAATGCTTGAGAAGGCATTCTGCTTTAAGGTAAACACTCTCACGCATGGGACATGCTGTATTTGTCTTTGATGTTGATCTGACTGTTCTTCAGTCAGTTTTCATTATTTTGGGTTTGAAAAATGCATTTTGAAGTACAGGTTTAATATGTTTGAGCAATCATTTATTTGTAATTTATTCAAAATTTAGGGCCAAGAGAATAAGGGAGCAGGGCATAAATGCTGATTCGCCATTCCTGAATAAATCCTCCATCAGGCTTGCAAAATTTGCTGTTGCCATAGTTTGCCCTAATCCCCTACAAAAGAGGCCAAGTTAATCTTAAAGAGATACCGCTAGGCCACCGAGCTAGCTGGTGTCAGCAGGGTGAATCGAATCCAATATCGCGGCGGGTACCGCAGTTAAGAAAGACAAGATAGATAATATGAAAATTAGGCTTGCCCTTCACCAACGTGGATGAGCACTGTATACTCAGTGCATGTGAATGCAAGTGATAAAAAGTTATATACTGTGGTGCACTCTAAATAAGTCAATGTGACGGCCTGGGCTGGGTGGGACTAGTACATGAAATTTTTCCATTTTTAGTTGCTGACATTACAATTGCATATGTTATACAAACTAATCAATGCAAATCCAATGAAATAAACATAATAGTCTTTCCATGATACAATTAGTGCTGGAGAGAATACTTAATACTTTGAACATGAAATTCATGTCCACCGACTGCTTATGCTGTGTTGACTCTTTAATATTGATGTCAGAACATTTGAAATTTAAACCTTTACTTTCGAATATTTTACTGATTATTTGATACATTTGTTTTTATATAATAGAGCCGACTATAGTTCAGAGTTATTGGGAAATCTGTATATAGGATAAATGTATTTCAAAGGTACAGTACAGGATTGGTAACATATCCAAACAGAAATATTCACAGTTTTACGTATAACTTTCAGGATATGAAGATGGTGCTGGTAGAAACATACTGTAAAAATATTTCTGCCTGAAATGGTGTATTTATCTAGAAATTAGTCAAACAAAGACCGAAACAGTTTTGATCTTGGGGTATTGATCAAAACCATTCTTTATGTTGTATAAGAAAAATTGAGTCAGATTTTTGCTATTTTCTCATTTCATAAGACCAATTGAGCAAACATTTTCACAGGCTTATTATTTCATGTACATGCTGGATCAGACGAAGTATGACTGATGTTCTGTGACCTTTACAAATCATGTATTATACCTTTAAAACTCAACATTTGAATATTCCTGTTTTTAACTTAAGAGTTACTTATATCTTGTTATGAATTTAATTATATTAGGAAGAAAAGAATTTTCCATCTGGTAATTTAAATGAAGTGTTTTGTAGTGCAATTATGGCAGTCTAAATAGTATGTACAAATTACTGATCCATACCAAACACAACAAAAATAAGCTATAGTAAATAAACAAATGTGTTATCATCATATAGCTATATTAAAATTACTAGAGCACTAGCTCCACATTCTCTGTGCGTAGACGCTTTGAAGCTGTCCTGGGCGCAGTCATTTTGAATTTGAGTGTGTGTCTGTGGAACAAGAAAACTTCGATTAGAATGCCATTCGAAGAGTGTACTCTATATGCAATGCGCAAGTATGTGCGAACGGTACCGGTAGCGCGTCTTGAATCATTGCGTGACTGAAGTGCAGAGCGTGTGCGCGCACTGCGCTAAATGAAATGCGCATTTACCAAAGGTGCGTCAGATTTTGGGCATATTTGGCTTCGATAACGCACCTGTATAGAATACAACGCAGATATGCAAATGAACGTACAAAAAACGTACAAAATTGTGGGCTTTCCATAGGTTTGTGCACAAACATGGATGCGCCCAGCAGGCATCACTTTGTACACGGAGCTAGCGCTCTAGTAATTTTAATATAGCTCTATGGTTATGGTTATCATCCAACTTCAATTGTTCATGTGGAGCTGTTCAAGGCTCAAGCAGCCTGACGTGTTTTTAATTGAGCTGGTTTGATGTGTTTTTTAATCCTTCGTCATCCGTTGTTGTGTTTGCTTTTAAGTGTTATTTTTTGGACTATCTTTTTAACTATTTGGACGTTGTTTTTGTGGTCTAGTAATCGACACTAAAGGATCCTGTATTTTGTGACATTTGTGACTTCTTATTCGTTGTCTTCTATGTGCTGGCTGGATCAGCAAATTCAACATGGCTGACATGTTCAGAGGATATGGCTCGACTGTAGCTGTGTTACTCGTCACCTAGTCTTGGTCCAAGACTGTAAAGCTCGATAACGAACTCCATCGTGCCATTGCGCCCTCTCGTGACTTCATTTCACCCAGCTGCTCGCATTACAGTCTTGGGAATTTCCTATGAATTGTTTAACTTTTTCTTTATTTTTCCTTCGGATTTCCGGAGGAACCAATCAGCGCCCGCAAAAATCCAGTTGAATCGGTATCTAATGAATATGGATGACCTGTAAAGAATGACTTCTGTGTACCATGCTAATGCAGTATGGTACATGTGTATGTACTGTACTATGCTTCGGCGTCGATCGTGGGATCGCGAATAGTGGTACTGTCATGGGGCGCATTCAAATAATGTCTGTGTTGCCTACTGCTTGCTATAGATGCCATGGTAGTATACTATTCATCGCATAGCCGGACATGCCTGATGCATGAGGGCATTGAACACCGTTACTATATACACACGATCTATTTCTATTATGGTAAATACAACATGAAAGCTGATGGTATTTAATTAACACACACATTAATTGTGGGTGCGTAATTAACTCTAGCTTTCCACAAACGAGACACTATCGCATGCATTTGAATGTAGCCGCCATGTTGTGTCTGCGATTTAACAAGCACGGAACCATGCAGCTCAGACTGTTAAACCACACGCCGTGACAATAGATATATTTTTTTATAATGTCTATGGCCGAGAATGTCTGGACGCGGACTGTCTCGCATTTGTTTACATTTCAGCAGCTCCAACCGTGACGCTCCCACGGCCTGCTTGGCAGCCTAAATCATGAATACTCATAATAAGGTACCTAATTGGCAAACAAAGGCCACGCCCCGGTTTATAGGAAATGCCCAAGACTGTAATGCAAGCAGCTGGGTGAATTGAAGTTACGAGAGGGCACAATGGAGTCCGTTATCGAGCTTTACAGTCTTGGACCAAGACTACTCGTCACCCTACTCACTGGACAAGGTTGGAACCCTTTACGTTTTTATTATAGATATGCTGCCGAGCACTGCTTAATGAGGGATATGGTACTGGAAACTTCTGGTATTTACGAGGCACAGTCATACATCCTATCTGCTAAACTCTTAGGTCGGTATACCCTGAAGCTGAATCGCAGCGGCTTTTGTACTACTAAACTTGCTGTCACAAAATGGCTGAAACATGGAGCTGTTCCCCTCCTTATCCCCGAACATGATCCACCTACAGATATCACAATGTTTATGGACGTCCATAAAAACCCCGGTCCTGCAAGTATCTTTCAGTGCCCATATTTGGACGAGGGAGTATCTACTGCCGGAGTGAATCCTCAACATGTACTTGCTCAGCAATGTAACCAGGCAAATTATTACGTGCCTGGTGCCCCACGTAAAGTCTACTGCCGGGACGAGTTGCTGTCTCTACGATGTAGTAATGCTGGTCTTCCCAAGCTGGAAGCAGACCTGGTCAGACATGTGAAGTCACTTGGTCTTCAGAAGAAGAGGCGGGGCCGTCGAGGTGGTCTACACGCAGGTGCAGTCATACCGGTCCTGATTACTGAACGCAGAGGTGTTATTTCTACAGCACAGGAGCAAAGGAAGGACTCATCACGAGAGAGAACACTGGTTACGTTTCCACATTATGAACATTTGTCAAACTTTAATTGTACTGATAGAGGTTCATCACCCTTGGTGATCAAAGCATGGAATAATTCACTAAACTCGCTCAAAACTGTAAAGGGATTGAAAATTTTGTGTCTTAACATAAGGTCTATTTTACCAAAATTGATGAAATTAAGCTACTGGTTAATGACACCAAACCACATCTTCTAGGGCTCACTGAAACTTGGCTTGATGACTCGATAACTAATCAAGAGCTTGCAATACCAATGTACAAATTTTACAGAAAAGACCGTAATCGTCTTGGTGGTGGTGTCTCAGTATACATCAAAACCGGAATTGATCACCATGTTATTCCTAGTGTTGTTGATGACATGGAATCCATTTGGATTGAGATTTCTTTGCCCTCCACCAGGCCGATGAAAGTTGGCACTGTGTATCGGCCACCTGATGATAACATGTTCTTTGAGAACTTAGGGACTGTTCTGGATAACATGGCAAACAGTGGTTCTAGATCGCCTGGCGAATTGACTTGCATTGGTGATTTTAATGATGACTCATTGACTGTACGTTCTCCTCATTGGGCTAAACTAAGAAGTATTTTCAGCATATATCAAATGAAACAAATAATAGAAACTGCTACGAGGGTAACTGACCATAGTTCCACTTGTATTGACCACTTTTTGACTAATCAACCTAATTTGTACCTTAATCAAGGCGTTATTGATTTTAATTTAAGTGATCTTTCCTTGATTTTTGGCTCACGCAAGTCCTCCCGAAGTCCTGGACACTTTGAGTCTGTTCAAGCTCGTTCCTTTCGGAAATTTGATACTGAAACTTTTGTTAGTGATCTTAATACCCAGCTGTGGCACTTAATGCAAACATTCAACTGTCCTGACATGGCCTGGTGTTTGTTCAAAGACTTGTTTTTAAATATCTGTGATGTTCATGCTCCTATGAAAAATCTCAGGGTCTCAGCTGAATGGATTAATGACGAGTATTTGGATCTTAGACAAAGATCTATTAAGGCCAGACATATCGCCAGTGTTACTCAGAATACTGGAGCTGTCTTACAAGCTAATTCTCAGGAATAGGTTAAACAATCTTCCTACCTTGAAAATCGTCATCAGAGGATCAGAATCAATAGAACAAATTCTAGAATGTTTCCTCTTCCCTGTAGTGTCCCTTAAGGGTCAGTGGTTGGCCCCCTGGAATTCATCCTGTACACAGGTCCGCTGACTTCTATCATTGCTGCTCACCAAGGGATTCATCATGTAGTATCTGCTGATGACACTCAGATATACGCTGTCGTAAAGCCTGGTGAACATATGGACGCTGTGGGTAAATTACAGAGATGCTTGGATGATGTTCGACAGTGGTCGGCTGACAACCAGCTCATGCTGAACAGGTGTAAAACTGAGATCCTCCATGTCACCTCACAGTTTAGGAAGACCACACCACCTACCCGGTCTGCTGATTGGTGACAATTCAACCCGTTCTACCTCTGAAACTGCGTGATCTTGGCGTCACACCTTGATGACAATCTGACCATGAGACAATCGCAAACAAGTGTCGGTCTGCAGGGTTTGGAATATCCAAAATAGGAAAGATAAGGAAGTATCTGGATAGTGCGAGTGCCGAAAGACTGGTCCATGCTTTCGTCACAACCCATCTTGATTATTGCAATAGCCTCCTGATTGAACTTCCAAAAACTCAACTAATTCCATTGCAACATATCCAAAACGCCGCTGCAAGGCTCATAACACGCTCGAGGAAATTTGAACACATCACCCCGGTTCTCCAATCCTTGCACTGGCTTCCAATCGAGCAAAGGATACAATTCAAGATCCTTTTCCTCACCTTCAAGGCTAAGCACGGCATCACACCTGCATATCTCACTTCACTGATCAAACCCAAAGCGACTACTGCTCCCCGTACACTTCGTTCATCAGCACATGCACACCTAGACCTCGCACCTGGACCACGCACCTGCATGAGATACGGCGATCGCGCCTTCTCCTCAATCGCACCCACTCTCTGGAATAGACTCCCTACCCAAATCCGCGATGCTCCTTCCGTGGAGGCTTTCAAGAGCAGACTGAAGACATTTCTGTTTTCTTCCTCCTCAATTCCTTAATTCATTTCATATTATGTAGTACTTAAATGATGTAATTTTTGTAGGTTCCTTACTATTACGATTAAATTATGATGTACGCACTTTACATATTCTCCAGTTGATAATCAATAACGTATATTTGTTATTTGTTAAATTCAGATTTAAGTGATGTATGTTGTTGTTTTTGTAAAGTGCATTGAAATGTAAATGTAATGCGCTATGTGAATGTAACTTTTATTTATTATTTATGTTATAAAGCTCAAGAGGTGTTTCTATCTGAATGCCATTCAGAATAGTAAGGGGAACTCAAATCAACTTTGGAAAACCCTGCCGAGTTTAATTCCCTCTAAGAAGTCTTCTCAGAGTCATCGATATCAGTTGTACACGTTCATAAAAGGTATTCCTGCCAGAAAAGCTTTTGGTCTTGATGGTATTAACTGTAGATTCCTAACTGCTGGGGCCTGTGTAATTGCTAGACCGTTAACACATATTTTTCATTTGAGTTTACTGCATGGCTGTGTTCCCAGTGATTGGAAACTTGGTAAAGTTACACCTGTTCATAATGGTGGGCCAGCCCATGATCCCAATCAGTACAGACCAATTTCAGTCATCTCATGTGTGATGAAGATTTTTGAATGAATAGTTCATGACCAGCTCCATAGATATTTTTGTGACAACAATTTGTTAACAAAGGTTCAGTCTGGATTCAGACCACGTCACTCAACGCATACTGCTCTAATTGAAGTTTCTGATTATTTACGTGAACAAATAGATGCCGGGCAATTCGTCGGTGCTGTGTTTTTGGATTTGCGTAAGGCTTTTGATACCGTTAGCCATATTATTTTGTTAAACAAAATGGAGAAGTATGGCATGCATGGTCTGGAACTTGACTGGTTTTGATCTTACCTTTCCGACAGACGGCAATGCACTAGAGTTGGTGGTGTCTTATCAGAGGTTTCTGAGCCAGCGCAATTTGGAGTTCCTCAGGGGACAATTCTAGGGCCTTTACTTTTCTAAATTTTCATCAAATACGTGCTGATGCTGATGACACTGCTATTTTGCATGCAGGGAAAACTGTTGATGATATTATGTTGATGATGGAACGTATGTAATCGGAGTGAACGGACGTATTGTGTGGTAGCTCCCCAAAAAATCTACATTTCTTCCATTTTCAATGGTAAGGCTTCTGACTTCAAGCAACTCATCCCTCTAACAACAATCTTATCAGTTTCTAATCGACGGTGGTTCTGATATCTGCCAAAATGCTGAAAAGACTAGCTTCGACTGCTTTGACCGCTACCAGTGCTAGTGAGGCGATTCCGTTTGATTCACTTGCCTTGACGGCTGCTATCTCTGAGGCATTTAAATCTCAAGCCATTCTGGACATTCTGATCCCTGTCCTGTCTGATGCCATTGCCGACACTACTGCCCAGGACATCCATAAGGCTTTGGAGCTGGAGCTGCTAAGCAGAGATAAGAAGATAGCCTGCTTGGAAAAAGATGTCTGCCATCTTACTGAACGGCTTCATGAACAAGAACAATACAGTAGGCGAAATTGTCTCCTCGTACATGGCATTCCGAAAACTCCACAGCCCTAGTATACTGATGTAAAAATCACTGAAGCGGCTATGCAGCACCTGGGCATCAAGCTACGACCTGAAGCCATTGACCGATCCCACCGCATTGGACCTCGTCTGGATAAAACGGGAAAACCACGGGTAAGACCAATAGTCGTGAAGTTCGTAGACTACAACTCCCGGGCTGCATTCTATTATCTAAGATCCAAGTTTAAAGGCTCTAACATATATGCCAACGAGAGCCTTACTCAAGAACGTCAAGGCTGGCTCACCATGGCTAAACGTCATCCATCAACTGACAAGGTTTGGACCCAAGACGGCCGGATCGAAATACGGCGAAAAGACGGCTCACGTGTGATCGTTGGGTCCAAGGACGATCTTCAGAAACTGTAAATCATCACTCATTCATCACAAATCCTTGGCTTAGGGGTCAGTTGTGAAAATAAACTCATTCCTCTTTTTCAGGTAGTTTTCGTAAAACATCTGATGCTAGTTATCATAGTCTCAAATCTGACCTAGATTCCTGTGACTGGTCTGTGGTTTTTAATACGGATAATCCTAATGATTCCATCAATAATTTTTTGAATATTTTTTGTGACTTGTATGATAAGAACGTCCCTCTAAGTAAAAGCTAAGCGGCTTAATAGAAAGTCTCATCCTTGTTGTAAATGGATAATGTCTGCCCTTCTGAAGTCTATCAATCATAAAAATAGACTTTATCACAAATATCTCCGTTTTCCCACTCAGTTAAATCCCCAGAAGTATATCCGTTACAAAAATTCACTCACTACCATATTGCGCGCTGCAAAACAAAATTATTTTACTCAGCAATTTGAAAAAGAGAAAAATAATATTAAAAATACTTGGAAGATCATCAACAGTGTATTGAGTAACTCATCTTCCAAAGACCCTGGTATTGAAGTTAATTATCAATCTATTAAGGATCCCGTCTTAATCTCAGAGCATTATAATGATTATTTTGTTAATATCGGTCCGAACCTTGCCAAGGAAATCCCGAAATGTGATACGAATTACTATGACTACCTTCAAAATCCAAACCCGCATTCTATTTTTTTTTTAATCCTGTAGGCCTAACTGAACAGGAAATGCGCACTATTGTTTTCAATTTAACCAATAAGAAAAGTTCTGGCCATGACTCGATTAATAGTACGGTAATTAAAGTGATTTATTTCTGCCATTTCCAAGCCACTTACATTCATTATGAACCAATCTTTATGTACGCTCAGTCCTCTTCTAAAGATATCTCGTGTGGAGTTCCACAAGGTTCCCTGTTGGGACCTCTCCTTTTTTCTATATCAATGATTTTGATAAATCCTCTAGGTTCTTGTCATTTATTTTAAATGCAGATGATTCCAACTTATTTTATAATCATAGAAATTTGGCCACCCTTTTGGACACGGTTAACTTAGAACTCGTTGAAGTTTCTAAATGGATTAAAGGTAGTATCATACTTTGGTTTTTGTCAAGGAAATACAGATTCGTGGGCAAAAATATCAAGGAAGATACAGTAAAAGTAACCTGTGAAAATTTCAGTCCCATACGTTGCCCACTTTTTAAGAAAACAGCGAAAAACAGCCACAGTATTTCATAAGTGTTTTCTCTTTTATTTTTGATCTTTTAAAAGATCAAAAAGATTTTCAGTCGTTGTTTTACTAATTTCTGGATAAATACACCATTTCAGGTGGAAACATTTTAACAGCATGTTCCTACCAGCACCATCTTCATACCCTGTAAGTTATACGCAAATCTGTGAACATTTCTGTTTTGGTCTCTTACCAAAGTATGATACAACCTTTAAAGCTAATAGATTATCTCTAAATATTGCTAAAACATGCTTTATGCTATTTAGTAACACAGTTGCCTTTTTTGCCCCATCTTGTTTTGATTTATTATCGTAACTGTAAATTAATATCAATTTTTAAAGTGTATTTTTTATAACCTTTGTATTGGCTGAGACCCATGTGAGATCAGTTTTTGTACTAAATGGGAAACCCAGGGTAAATAAGATAATAATAAATAAATAAAATGTAATCCATTGTTATGATGCAAACGATTGATTTATGAGAAAGTAACTATTTTTGTTGAATGATCACTGCAGATTGTTGACCTTGAAACAGGAATCATGATCTTGAAGGAGGACATGATACAAGAGCGATCAGATGCACGGAGAGAAAAAAAACATCTTAAACAGTGTGTGGTAAGCCAATCAATTTACTATTTTTTGCTTTTAATTCGCGCTTGAGCAGAAAAGCCTTTATAAAAAGCCCAATTGTCAATGTTAGGAAAGGTCTTTCTTAGTGACACAATACTAATTGACAAGCAATATATATCACATGCAAAAAAGCCTTATGTGCTGTTTCCAACAGCCTAATGTCTATTTTTGGGGGGCTTTTTTGTAAGCAAAAAGCCTTTGTTTTTGTTAGGATTTTTTTTTTCTTCTTCTTCTTCTTCTTCTTCTTCCTCTTCTTCTCCCTCAAATCCCATAGACTTTGCACAGGGGGAATTCTCGGTGCCACTTTGGTCACTTTTAAACTACCAATTTTAACCAAACTTGGTCTGAAGGAAGCCCATATAGGGTAGTTGTCTCCCGAAACTTTTCCTTACCATGACTTCATCACTTGATTTTATTTGAATTTTTAAATATTTCTTACGCTAGCCCGTTCACTTTGTGTCAAATTACAAGCGATTTGTATTTAATTATCAAAATCTTTAAAAATCAACAACAAATCAACGAAATGAGATATTAAAGTTGATTCCTTCACCAAAAGTGAATGTTAGGTAAGGTCTTTCTTTGTGACACACTACTTGACCTCTGTGACCTCTACTTCCGGTCAAACAGGAAGTAGCTCCTCATTTAAAAGTGGTAAGAGCTATAATCATGATTCTTTCACCAAAAGTCAATGTTGGGCAAGGTCTTTCATTGTGACACATTACTTAGCCTCTGTGACCACTACTTCCGGTCAAACAGGAAGTAGCTCCTCATTTAAAAGTGATAAGAGCTAAGATTATGATTCTGTCAGCAATAGACAATTTAGCTTCTGATTTTAAAGTGGTAAGAGCTAGGATCATGATTTTTTTCACCAAGTGTCAATGTTAGGCAAGGTCTTTCTTTGTGACACAAATATGACCAAATCACTTGAGTTTATGATTGAAGGTGCACACTAAGTATAAAACATAAGATCTTAATCAAATGTCTTTGTGTGTATAAGGTTATGACGATTTTTTCAATAGAAATGGAAACGACTAAGCCTTGTGTTCTGTTTTCAACAGACACAATCTTTAGTTGGCTTTTCCAATTGTGATCGGAAAAGGTATTGCGTTTGTTCTGATTTTTTAACTTCTCCCTCTTCTTCTCCCTCAAATCCCATATACTTTGCACAGGGGGCATTCTCGGTGCCACTAGTCTTTTTTAAACAACCTATTTTAATCAAACTTGGTTTGAAGGAAGTCCATATAGCGTGGCAATTTAAATTTAATAACCAAAATCTTAAAAAATCAACCGTTTGAGATATTAAGTTGATTCTTTCGCCAAATGTCAATGTTAGGCAAGGTCTTTCTTTGTGATACTTTGCTTGACCTCTGTGACCTCTACTTCCGGTCAAACAGGAAGTAGCTCCTCATTTATACCTCCAACCAATCAAAGAGATTTTTCAAAAGCATGGCGTCACCTATCACTGCTATGCCGATGATATTCAGATATATATCTCATTCAAACCGTCTGCTATTAATCTATCCAGTACACTAGATGATGTAAGGTTGTGGATGGAGAGGAGTAGTCTGAAGCTGAATGACTCTAAAACAGAGTTCTTGGTATTAGGATCTCAGCAAATGTTACAGAAAGTGAATCATAATGAGGTAAAGATAAGGATTGGTAATTGCCATGTCAAGCCATCTCAAACAGTTCGAAACTTGGGGGTAATTTTTTATCATAATGTGTCCTTGGTCAATCTGTAGTGACCAGTTTAAGTTCGACCGCACGGACCGAAATTTGCATGTGCATGCTTTGCATAGCAATGCACAGGTGTGCAGAGACCGCATGCGTGGAGCTCCCCCTTTATGACCAGTGATTTGGACGAGACTCCACCACTCGCCTTCTGTCTTCACTGATGTACAGACGTCCAAATTGACTCCGTCAAATCTGTAGTCCATTCTCCGATGTCCACGTTCCTGTGTCGAGCCTACTTGGCAGTAGTATACAGCTAAGGGTAAGCCACAGGAACGTGGCCTAGTCGTCGACGTACATCATTTAAGTCCGTAAGCTCTTATTAGTGAAAGTTATAGTTTATTATTAAATTTATTAATGATCCTAGGCGGACCCTTTCATTTCCTTTATTGAGTAATTTCGGCATAAGTTCTGCCCTGTACCTATTTCCAACCTAAGGCAAAGCAGCCCTTCATTAGTTATTATCATTCCGATTAATAGGCATTTTAAGGTTACACTCCCCCCTAAAACTGGTGACCCTGACGTGATTAAACAACCTTACTTATGCCTACACAAGTTCATCAGTTATTAGTCGCTGATTCTAGAGCCTATTCATTTGATCAGTATTTACAGCCATCTTTCAGTAATTTAAGTGTTGACTTTGTGATCCAGCGAGGCGCCAAAATTGATGATCTTATTTTACCTACTCTGACCAAACTACGTCATTACGACCGATTTGATTTTACAATCATAAAACTTGCAGCTGGGATAAATGATCTAACAGAATTTGTGTATGCCGCTCATTCTCGTTCTAAGGTCCTAAAGAAATCTGACCTATCTTTGGATGGTTTATTTGCCAAATTGAATCGTTTTAAGCGCCAGATTCTGGAGTGTAGACCGTTGACGATTATTTCAATTGTAACAATTCCTTCGGTTTCATTTTCCAAATTCCAAGCCAGCAGGCATTTATCGTCGCCCATTTTGGCAGTTGAAGAATTAAGTAGTAACCAAAGGCAATTGGATTCTCTACTTGACCAGGCCAATGCACGCATTCGAGAATTCAATCACGAGTTACAATTAGGAATTAATACCCGCACACTGTCCTGGCATACTTCGGTCAGAAAGCCCAGCAAACGCAAAACTAAGTCGGGAAAACACAATACATCATTGCGTAACGATTTTTCTCAATTGTATGACGGCTTGCACGCCACCTCCTCGTTGAAAAAGAAGTGGTACAATGAACTTTTTCGTTCTTTTGAATTTGATGCGCGTGCCTTGTTGATGCATTTGCCTCAATAGAGTTTCTGTCGTCCCTTAAAACTGGTGACATATACTTTAAATTGCTTTTGTCCCCCAAGCACAAAATGGCGTCAGAGGAAGAAAAGCCCCATACTTCAGGACTGAGTAGTCAGCATTTTGCTGTCAGTTTGAAATTGCCGCCCTATTGGCCAAATGACCCGCGAGTTTGGTTCGCTCAAGTGGAAGCCCAATTTGCAACGCGCGGTATCACACAACAACAGACAAAATATGCTTATGTTGTTTCTTCTCTGCAACCAGAAATAGCTCTCGAGGTACGAGATTTATTGTTACAACCTCCCGGTGACCATGCATATGATACATTAAAGGAAGAAATTATCAAACGCACTTCAGCCTCTGAGCAAAAACGTTTGCACCAGTTACTTATAGCGGAAGAATTAGGTGACCGAAAGCCAACTCAACTACTGCGCCGAATGCGTCAATTGTTAGGAGACCATGCACTTGAAGAGAGTATTTTAAAACAGTTGTTTTTGCAAAGGCTCCCTACAAACGCTCAACTTATCCTTGCTCCCACGAGCGATACAGTCTCGATAGACCAACTTGCTACCGTTGCAGATAAGATTTCTGAAGTTGCACCATCCGTAAGCCAAATTTCTGCTGTAGTGCCTACTAAACCTAAAGAGTCTGAAGGTTCCTCTGAAATCTCAGAATTAATGAAAATGGTAGAACAACTGACCAGAAAAGTCGAGGTTTTAGAAACTAGAGTAGAAAGCCCCGAAGTCGTTCTAGTAGCCGAAGCAATCGAGGTTTTGGTAATAGAAAATACGAGCGAAGCTCTCAGTCACCTGTTCAAACTCATCATGTAGGTGAACATTGCTGGTATCATTGGCGCTACGGTGATAAAGCAAATAAATGTAACCCACCCTGCTCTTATCAAAAACAGGAAAACGACAACGCCAACAATTAAAATCGGCGCAATTGTCTGGCAAAAGTTACGAAAGTCGTCGTATTAGCGTGACAGATAGGTCTTCAGGAAATCATTTCTTAGTTGATACCGGTGCTGATGTAAGCGTCTTTCCTGCTAAAGCTTCTGAGAAAAATAGACCTTTCGAAAGTACCCTACTTGCGGCAAACAAAACACCAATTTTGACTTACGGTGAGAAATCACTTACTCTGAATTTGGGACTTAGACGGATTTTCAGATGGATTTTTGTTATCGCTGATGTTAGCCAACCGATATTAGGTGCAGATTTTCTCAACAATTTCGCATTATTGGTTGACATTAAACGATGCAGATTAATCAACTCAACTACGTCACTGTCTATTCCAGGTTTCTATTCCTCAACACCCATGTCAAGTCTGTCATTTGGTATCGACGCTAGCCAATCCGAATATCATACTTTGCTGAGTCAATATCCGAACCTGATAAAACCTCGGTACGGTATTAATGATGTCAAGCACAACGTAACATCACATTCGCACAAACGGACCACCGGTCAAGGCCCGTCCACGCCGTTTAGCACCAAACCGCTGCAACATTGCAAAACAAGAATTTGACCACATGCTACAACTAGGGATCATACGACCATCGCAAAGCAGTTGGGCTACTCCCCTACACATGGTACCGAAACAAACTGGCGATTGGGGTCCTTGCGGTGATTATCGCGCTCTTAACAGTGTAACTATTCCTGATCGCTATCCAATCCCACATGTGCACGATTTCACAGCATCTTTGCACGGTAAAGTCATTTTTTCCAAAATTGACTTAACAAGAGCGTATCACCAAATCCCGGTCGAACCTAGCGATATTCACAAAACAGCCATTACGACACCATTCGGTCTGTTCGAATTCACTAGAATGCCTTTTGGTCTCCGAAATGCAGCTCAATCCTTCCAACGTTTCATTGATCAAGTATTACGTGGATTACCTTTTGTATTTGCTTACATTGATGATTTGCTTGTGGCCAGTAGTTCTAACGAGGAGCATTATTCACACTTGAAAGTGCTATTCCAACGATTAGATGAGTATGGTTTAGTAGTCAATCCAGACAAGTGTACTTTTGGAGTTGATAGTGTTGAGTTTTTAGGACATCATGTCAGTTCTAAAGGCGTCACTCCTTTACCAGAGAAAGTAAACGCTATCACAGACTTTCCAATTCCAACATCAGTTCGTCAATTACGAAGGTACTTGGGGTTAGTGAATTTTTACAGACGATTCATACCATCATGTGCTCACATTGTACAGCCGCTAACGGATATTCTTAAAGGCAAAAAGCAAAATAAGACTATCCAACTTAACCACGCTGAAACCGAAGCTTTCAACGCTAGTAAGGCGGCTTTAGCTGAAGCAACATTGTTGTGTCATCCTGTCCAAAATGCTTCTCTAAGTCTAACCACTGATGCATCTAATGTAGCTGTGGGTGGAGTTTTGCAGCAAAAAGTTGACTCAACATGGCAGCCAATTGGTTTTTACTCAAAACGATTGCAACCCACAGAAACAAGATACAGCACTTTTGGTAGGGAATTGTTGGCAATATACCTCAGTGTACGACATTTTCGACACATGCTTGAAGGCCGCGATTTTCGTGTCTACACAGATCATAAACCGCTTACTCACGCTTTCAGTACAAATCTCCACAAATATTCCCCACGCGAGATCAGACATCTAGACTACATATCCCAATTTACAACAGATTTCTGTCACATTAAGGGAAAGGAAAATGTAGTCGCAGATGCACTCTCACGTTGTGCTGTGGAGACACTGAAATTGGAACCTTCTAGCATCATTGACTTAGATGAAATTGCCGATGAACAGTTAGGCGATGAAGACTTGGAAAAACTTTGTAAATCATCCTCCTTACGATTTGTCGATATGCCCTCCCAAACGTCTGACAAAACAATTACTTGTGATATTTCCACTGGTGTACCTCGACCTTATGTACCATGCAAATTCAGAAAGACTGTGTTTAAATCCTTGCATTCGCTTTCACATCCAGGTATCCGAGCTACACAACAATTAATCACAAAAAGATTTGTTTGGCCTTGTATAAATCGTGATGTCAGGAATTGGACTAGAGCATGTTTAGCCTGTCAAAGAGCCAAGATTCACCGGCATAATACAGCACCAATTGCTACTTTTGCTGAACCAGATTCACGTTTTACTCATATCCACATAGATATTGTCGGACCGTTACCTCCTTCCAATGGTAATAGTTATATGTTGACCATAATCGATAGATACACTCGTTGGACAGAAGCTATTCCAATTCCTAACATCACAGCTGAAACAGTTGCCAAATCTTTCATTTGTCGATGGATCTCTATATTCGGTGTTCCTGCATGCATCACTACTGACAGGGGTTCTCAATTCGAATCACAATTATTCAACAAACTAGCACAACTCTTGGGTGCCAAACGAATAAGGACCACTGCTTATCATCCTATTGCTAACGGTTTGATTGAAAGATTCCATCGACAATTGAAAGCAGCTATCAAAGCCACCAACGATCCGAACAATTGGACTGATAGTTTACCATTAATCTTGTTAGGCATACGCACTGCTTTAAAAAGTGATTTTAATTGCAGTGCCGCTGAAATGGTATTTGGCACGACACTTACTTTACCAGGTGAATTGGTTACTTCTACCCCAGAAGACAAGGTACCAGACCCTAGTGATTTTGTTG
The DNA here is from genome assembly GCA_963971285.1 of Astropecten irregularis. Taxonomy (NCBI): domain Eukaryota; kingdom Metazoa; phylum Echinodermata; class Asteroidea; order Paxillosida; family Astropectinidae; genus Astropecten; species Astropecten irregularis. Next base: position 29,770,172 of record OZ020245.1, on the reverse strand, counting down.
ACAGACTAAAAAACAAAATGGCTAGACTCCAACCAGCTTTAACAAGACCGTCAAGCAGCAAATCGTACATAGAGAAAGATTTACACAAATGTAGTCATGTTTGGGTGAGAGTGGATTCGGTTCGTAAACCTCTGCAATCTCCATACAAAGGCCCTTATAAAGTTTTAGAACGTGCAGACAAATATTTCGTTCTAGATGTCAAAGGCAAACGCGACACCGTTAGCATTAATAGACTTTAAGCTGCTTATCTTGAAGACGAAGTTACCAAGGATGAAGAGACTAAAGAAGAAATTAGAGACGAAATGAAACAACATCAAACTCCCTCCTTGACTAAACAAGATGTTAGAGTCACTCGCTCAGGCCGGAAGGTTCATTGGCCTAAGCGATATCTAGAATTAATTAATTAAAGTATTCAGCTAAAAATCAAGCACCAAAAATTAAAGTAAAAGAACAAAAAGCAAAACAAAAAATATAAAAAACCAAAAACAAACCAACTGTACAAATTAAAAAGATAATTGTGTTATGAAAATTATTTTTTTTGAAATGCCTCCGGCACTTAGGAGGAGGCTGATGTAGTGACCAGTTTAAGTTCGACCACACGGACCGAAATTTGCATGTGCATGCTTTGCATAGCAATGCACAGGTGTGCAGAGACCGCATGCGTGGAGCTCCCCCTTTATGACCAGTGATTTGGACGAGACTCCACCACTCGCCTTCTGTCTTCACTGATGTACAGACGTCCAAATTGACTCCGTCAAATCTGTAGTCCATTCTCCGATGTCCACGTTCCTGTGTCGAGCCTACTTGGCAGTAGTATACAGCTAAGGGTAAGCCACAGGAACGTGGCCTAGTCGTCGACGTACATCATTTAAGTCCGTAAGCTCTTATTAGTGAAAGTTATAGTTTATTATTAAATTTATTAATGATCCTAGGCGGACCCTTTCATTTCCTTTATTGAGTAATTTCGGCATAAGTTCTGCCCTGTACCTATTTCCAACCTAAGGCAAAGCAGCCCTTCATTAGTTATTATCATTCCGATTAATAGGCATTTTAAGGTTACACTCCCCCCTAAAAATCATATATCTTTCGTATCTAAATCTGTAAGATTTCTGTTATTGGAATAATGGATTCATTCGAAAATATCTCAATAAGTCTGCAGCTGAAACACCTATACATGCCCTTATTTCATCCCGCCTTGACTTTGCAAATTTACTATTCGCTAACCTACCACAGAAAGAAATACATAAACTCCAGTTACTACAGAACTCTGCCGGAAGACTTCTCACATACACTAGGAAAACTGAACACATAACGCCTATTCTCCACTCATAACACTGGCTCCCTGTTGATAAACGTATTACATTTAAGATCCTTCTACTTGTTTACCATGTAATTCATAAATCATCTCCAACCTACCTTCAAAATAGCATTTCGATTTACACCCCTGTATGCAGTCTACGTTCATCTACATCACAAACATTACAAGTACCCAGAATCAAACATTCATGAGGAAGTAGGTCATTCTCATATATTGGACCCACACTTTGGAACCAGTAACCTCTCACAATACCAGTAGCAGAAAGCGCAGACAAGTTCAAATCCATGCTTAAAACATACCTCATGAATAACTAACAGTATTTGTTATTTCTGTCTGTTTTTGATGAGCTAATGCATCTACCGGTATCTTGTATTTGTCCTTATTTATCTATCTTGTATATTTGTTATCTATCTTGTACAGTTTTTGTATCTTTCTTGTATTTGTGATTACATGTTGTACTTCCTTCATGCGCTGTGAGCGTCGTAAGACGGAACGTGCGCTTTATAAATATCCATTATTATTATTTATTATTATTATTTAAAAGTGGTAAGAGCTATGATCATGATTCTTTCACCAAAAGTCAATGTTAGGCAAGGTCTTTCTTTGTGAAACATTGCTTGTCCTCTGTGACCTCTACTTCTGGTCAAGTTGGAAGTGGCTCCTCATTTGAAAGTGTTAAGAGCTATGATCATGATTCTTTTTAGGCAAGGTTATTCTTTGTGACGCAATTCTAATTAACAAGCAATTTATATCATATGCGGAAAAGCCTTACGTGCTGTTTCCAACAGCCATAAATGTCTAGTTTTGTTTGTGTTCATTCCACTAATAGTGGAACATTTTAACAGAGTTTCAAGTAATTCTGAGAGGGTCAGATGGGGATCTCTGGTTGATTTGCCACGCTAAGAATGTATATGTAAGCCTATGGGTAGAGGTCATATTTAGGGGCAGGCCTTTTGCAGCAGATAATTTGTCTTGCATGGGCCATATGCTGTACTCTGGGTAATGTACCTCTTCATTTGAAATTGGTTTCAAGTGGTACCTCCAATATTTGATCTAGGGTGATTTTTTGGGAGCCCCGGCCCTAGGGACTTCTGCCAGGCCCTTTGCAGCAGACAGTTTGTCTGGCAGGGGTCATTCCATACTTTGTGTGTTGTACCTGTTCATTTGAAATTGGTTTCAAGTGGTATATGTACTTTGTTTGTTTGATCAAAGGTACATTTTAGGGCATTTTGGGGGTCCCCAGGGGGCACATGCAGCAGGGGGTCCCTGGCAGACATCTACGTGTATATCTATGTATGATACATTACACCATAAATGCTCACCTGTTCAGATATTGCTACCTCGTTCGCTTGATCAAAATGCTCTGGGCTGCCGGTCTAAAGTGTTTAGGAAAGCTCTTTCTTTGTGATACAATGCTTGACCTATGACCTATGTGACCTCTATTTCCGGACAAACAGGAAGTAGCCCCTATTCAAAAGTGGTAAGAGCTGGGATCATGATTCGTTCGCTAAATATCAATGTTATGGAAGGTATATATCACACATTGCTTGACCTCTGTGACCTCTACTTCCGGTCAAACAGGAAGTAGCTCCTTATTCAAAAGTGGCAAGAGCTAGGATCATGATTCTTTTGCCAATAGCACTCCGCACTTGCGCTAAAAATAGCACACGAGCTCAGACAAACATTGCGACCATGCAAATGTGTGGTGTGTGCGCGCCGTGCATGCATGGTGTACACTGCGTGTGAGTCAATGTTTGTCTGACATCCTGGGATTTTGTACACTCATGTGACGTCATTAGTGGGGAGCGCTATTGTCAATATTAAGGAAGGTCTTTCCTTGTGACACGAACATATGATTATAAGTCACATGACTTTAAAGCTGGCTTGGTTCTAGAGCTAATATTTTTTTGGGGGGGGGGGGGGGGGCTAGAAGAGGCATGAATTTTTTGGGAGGATAGAAGAGCCAATTATTTTGTAGGCTAGACCCTTCTTCTAACACTCGCTTCTGTTATGTCTTATAAGGAGTAGAAAAACATGCACAAGTACACAACCCATTGTTCATGTAATTGGTGCGTAACTGAAAAGATCCAGTGTTTTTCATTATTTTTTTCTTTAATAGCGTTCCGCACTCATGACGTCACACCATGCATGCACATACCCCCACTCACCATACGTTTGCATGGCCACGTTGCAATGTTTGTCTGAGGTTCGGTGCTATTTTTAGTGTAAGTGCCCAGTGCTATTTAAGGCTGTGCAGTCACGGGTAATTTTTTAGCCGAGTACCCGTTGCCCAAACGGGCAGGTACTCGGGTACCCGTGATATAATGTAAAAGATAAGAAATTAAGAACCCGGAAGTATGTTGCGTAATGGCCTTTGCACCGAGCCAGGCGTGCTAAAAAATTACCAGACCCTCCCCACAACACCCCGACCTTTTATAGCGGATTTCGGCTATTTTTAGGGGTGCCAAATTTTATTTTACGCTATTAATTCTACCGACATGACAGGCCAAGCAAAACTAAGCGCGATCTTTTTTCCGACATCGAACACCAACATCAAATACGATGTACCGGGTATGCATCTTCATGGTTGTTATTTTGTTGCGAGATCCCAGTGTTAATATTCTGACCATACCTTTAATCACATTTTCCTGATCAGCTGCATCTTACTTGAATTTCAGTCGGTAAGTTTGTTCTGTTGGCCAAGAAGAAACACACTTTTCACGTACATGTGCTAGATCTTAAGAAATAACGTGAGAAAAATTCATAGGGCGACGAACGCATTGATTAAGACGTAAACAAGATGCATCGTGCACAATCACCATGGACAGCATGGTCATAATCTTGAATGTTCTATGACTGGTATCCGCCCCACACACGGCCACACGTAATAGCCACGATATCAAAACAACGTGCATCAGTCTCAACCACGTGTGGGCAGGAAGACTACATGCACACCGTATGTACTGTGCTGTGTGTGTGCATGGTATAGGCTCGGTCGGTTCGGAAGATCTGCCATACGTGGTAGGATTTTTGGTCGGTACATGTATACCGAGACCTGGCTGAGTCGCTAGACTCAATTTGAGTCTAAGTTTACCTTGAGGAAATTTACCGTGACGTCATCATGACATCATCAAAATGGGTGATATTTTGTTAGCAGCATATCTGGAGAACGATAAAGGCTACGAAATTAATTCTTTTTGCAAAGGCTTTGTTACATCATGTAAATGTCCATACTCCCCCCAAAATGACCTTGACTTCATCAACAACTAAAAAGGCAAATAAGGTGTTGAAATTGGGGCTAAATTTCATGGCTCTAGTTATACTGCTTTTCTTGTTGCATTAATAAGTTTAACCTTTATTTGTCTGCTGTTGGGATATCGGGGTGTTTGTATGTTTGTTTGATTGTACATATGGCTTGTGTAAGTACTTAAACAATACCCATTTATGGAAATGTCTGCCTGTTTTTTTTTACAGCATGATACTACCAAAAAGACAAAAAGGCAAAAGGAGGCAAATATGGCAAAAAAGAAGGAACTTGATGCTCTGAAAGAAGAATTGATTATTAGTGAGAATGAACTATCTGATATCAGAAAGGTTTGTGAAGATTTGTTTGCTATTTTTATTATTAATATAATTATTACATGTAATTAAGTATTAATTATTCACAAAGTTCCAACTCAATTTCTCAACACATTTTTTTTTTTATACGCTTTTTGGCAAACGAGCTGCTACGAAGCAGTGCGAGTCTATGTAATACAGATTTCTGTCCGTCTGTCCGGCCATCCGCGTGAAATGGTGAAGTTTTTCAGTGCTTCATATTTTTGGGAACATAATAAAATTCATCTCTACAACCTCAAATTAGAGTTAATACTCTTAAACTTAATTATTTTTATCCGGAAAGACAATAGAAATATTTTACAGTTTTTGTTTTGTTTTTTTGTTTTGTAATTTGCTATCATGTTTGTAACTGCACGTAAGGCTGCAGCGAGCCATGACAGCTTTGCTGTTCTAGTATAAAATAGTTACTAAATTAAAAGCATGCCGGTATTAAGTAAAACATGCAGTAAAGTTACATTACCCTGCTCTCAATTGATGAGTAATTCCAGTAGACCAATCAGAATAAACCAAAATTATGTAGGCTCATTACTTATCTCAATTTCTTATTAAAAGTTCCACCCCCTTATTCCAAATAAATATTATTCCATGAATTAAGTACAATTTGTGGGTATACTGACCCCAGCCCACATTAGTATTAAACTAAGTAACTAACCAAGATTTATCAATGGGTCAGTTTTTGAATGCACAACACTAGCCCATAGCCCATGTACATGTAGCTTTGGGCATGTGGTATTGCCCATATTTGTTAGGCCGTGTGTGTTACCCAAGGACCTGGTATCGCCCCATAACTGGTTGGGCCAGGTGTACCCCTTACTAACATTTTATGGCAGCCGGTATGCCTCAATGTGGTATTCGGATGAATAAAATATTGGTATCCACCATAACTGGTTGGGCCAGGTGTGCCCCTTAAACATTTGATGGCAACCTGTATGCCCAAATGTGGTATCCGGATGATTAAAACATAATTGAGGCTGTGGCATGAAACACAGCAATTTGTCTGCATGGCTGCATTACTTTGAGTCTGAGTATAAGTACTCATTGCCTTAATCGCAACAATTGTGTAGCGCCTCCTTGCGGAAGAGCCATACATGCTCAGCTTTCAAACAGACATAAATGTTTGTTTTGTTTTTTTCATTCGCCGATTTGCCTAATTTCTTGATTTGTTTTATTTATCTGTTTCATGATTTTTATTATGATTTTTATTTTTAAGCAAAAACAAGGAGGCTGCCTATAATAATGATTGCTAAGCAGAAGATCATTGGCTTATTATATTTTATTTAAAGCCTTTGTACACGCATTGAATTGTTTTCTTAATATTGATTTTATGAAATAGATAATTCGAAGACATGAAGCAAACAAAGCAAGGTATGAGAACCAGGAATTGAGCTTTCAGGCGCAACTTGACAGAGAGGACAGAGAAAATGCTGATCTCAAACAAAAAGGGTGAGTTTTAAAGTGTGTTGTTGAATATTGGGAATCAAATAATTAAATTACCAACTCTGGAGATGCTATGCAAAGTGTTGCAAAGTGAAGCAATTTTCCCCAGCTGACAGGGATGAAATTTAAAATGTGACAATGATTTTGAATATGAGTAGTGTTCTATTTAAGCACAGTACAGTGTTTTACTTATCACACTAGACACACTTCATGATGGTATTTAAAACAAACTAGACATGTGGTTGTGGGAAAAACCACTAGTTGTTCATGGTCTCACTTCGTAGGAGAGGTGACACATGTGATCAATTGGTACTCATGCCATTGCATAATCATTCGAATACACTAAATTGTGTGACTGATAACATTCCGAAATTATACTGATCATGCTGATTGCTGAATTTGTACATTGACTGATATTGTGTGATTTGTGCAATGGAAATTACATTGTGGTACATAATGTGCATATTGTCTTTGTTTGCTAATAATATTGGACTTCGGTAATGTCACATGAAACATTTAACATTTTGTATCACTAGAGGGTGCTGTTGCAGAGCAAAGCTTTTGATAATGGCATAACACTATATAGACCTTTCTTTTATTTACAAACACTGTCCTCGGTTGGCATGGACGGCCAAATGTTGCAAATCATTTCGTCTTCTTGACAGACGCCGTGACCAACTTCAAAATTTGTGTAAACTTTCCATACCTGTACAAAATACATACCAGCATTGCTTGTGTTGTTTCCATTTATACTTTCAGCAATATCTTTTAATGTTTATGACACATATAAAAAAAATATGTGGTTATTTTGTATGCCTGGCTTTGATGGCTCGCCATAGTTTCCGCCATGCTGGTTGGCAAAAACTTGGTCTGTGACGTTGCAAAAGAAAGGTCTATAGACCAATTCACATGAGCGTTAAACATGGATGTTCATACTGTTTGATGTTCCTATCACACAAGGTAATCATACATGCAGTATACATGTATATCACAGACACCCACAAGTTTTACAACTTTGAATTGATGAAATAGTACATAATACATGTGCCTTTGACCGTTGAATTGATACAACAGCGCCCCCTGTTGATCTACCAACAGTGCCCCACAGCATGTATGCCACGTAAAGCTTAGCATCAGGGCGGGTAGGACGCATTTACGTTCCATCCGTAATTTCACGCAAAGAGAGTTTTCAGTAATAAAGGTATTTTGTAAACAACGTTTGTAGAGTTTTTAGTGTGTCTTTGTGTTTATTTTTTTTTAGTTATGAGATGTTTGGAGAGAGCTGGTCCCGCAAATCCTGGGGGGAAACAATCATTCCCCAGGGCGGACCGCGCTCTCGTGTTAGGACTCCGCCGAGTATACCAGCATTTACTCGGATGGCAGTCCCCTGCCCGGCCTCCCAGCCACAGCCGGCCGGGGACGCTGGCAGTTCCGTCGGCCGGATCGGGGACCACAGCCGGTCCCTGTCCGTGGTCAGTTCGGACGGAACAAGGAAACTAAAGGGTGGCTCTGGCAAGGTTCCCATAAAACTAACCTCCTCTGCCAGAGCCAAACCCAAAACCCTAGCTACGCCCTCTGCACCTCCGGACCCGGGACAGTCTCAACCAACTGGCCACCGAGGCTCCGTGGACACTGTGCATCCCGGCCTTCCGGGCACGGCGGTGAACGCCACATACTGCCGGGACGGGCTTTTGTCTGATCTCCCCGACCGCGCAACACCCGCTCAGCCCGTGGGGCTTGGGGTGCCGTTGCCCAGGCGGGCTGTGGACGGTTCCAGTGGCCCAGCCTAGGCCTACCCTGGTCCGTTGGCCTCACTTGTATAGGATTCGGAAGGGCTGCGCCTTATGCCCTAGGCCACAGCGGACTCGTCTTTGGACACCCCGTGGGGCCGTTCGTCGAAAATAAGGGCAAGAAAAAGAAGTCGGACCTAGGATCGCCCGAATCTTTCTTTTCGGTTCGGTCAACTATATACGTGTATTTATCTAGCCAGGCAAACGCTGCAAGGGCGACGACTTGTTTTCACGAGGCAAATTTGTTTGCAAAGCCTCTTCAATCTACCTCGGCTTCATTATCGACCCTTTCTGCCTCCCGTCAGACAGGCACCGTTGATCAGCAGGTTGATCCCGTGTTCCACGCTCAGTCACACATGATCGTTGGTCGTGGTTGGGTGGCTCGAGGACAAAGGAGTTTACTACATGCAAGCTAGCTATGTGCAGGCGTCCCCTCAAGCTTTGAGCCTTCACCCGTCATGGTCTATTGTCTCTGAATAGGCCATTCAGCCATAAGCCCACACTACATGTACGTATACTGGGCAGCCTGTCCCTACTGCCGCCCAGGATTATCCCTGTTCGCCACGATTGTCTCATCCCTCAGAGTATTTATCTGAAGAAGAGGGTGTGGCCCAACTGCAGTGCTTTTTCCGTTACAGAGTCCGAGCTTCGTCTTGTGCAGAAAAGCATGACTCGTTACAGTCCCCACTGTGGAGGAGCCTTCCCTGTGGGACCACAGGTCATTTACGTGCAGGATCGTCAGGGCCAGCAATGATCGGCGACAAGTTTTTCCCGGCAATCCCGTTGGACCAGGCGTGTCAAGTGAATTTCAGGGACCATGTCCACTGATTAATGGCATGCTTACCTGTTACTGAAGCGCGATTATTATTGTTTCTCCACGGCGTCAGATTTTTAGATTTCCTTCTCCACTCCTTCCCTCTCGATGACAACAAAGGACAAGTAGGCAGCTGAATGAGAGGCGCTTGGTGTCCAAACGGCCCCTCATGGACAAGGTTCGCAGTATGCTGGGGATACGCTGGATAAGGAAGTCCCCTCCAGCCATTGTTTGGGCGTCGCCTCCTTGCTCCTCATGGAATATTGGGTTCCCGATTGTGAAGAGGAGTCAGTGATTCCTTGAACATGCTGATTGCCGCATTTTCACTGCATTTTCACTGCCTGTGTGTCCACCCTTGCACCTCGGCCCGTCTGGGCAATGTGTTAGATTTTCCATCCCAGGGCAACCGCGATAGTCTCAAAGCCCTTCCCCTGCTGGGACCGTTCCCTTTGCAGGGAAGCTTGAAGATTTCAGGCTTGCTAAGGCCAAGAGTTTGAGGACTATACCGAGTGGGTAAACCTCAAGAGTCCTCCTGCCCCTGCACCCAATTCAGCACAGGGCAGAGGCAGGCCATCATTCGTGGATCCCCAACGTAGCCCACTCGGTTCTACAATCATCTCGTCTTGTGCCTACCCCTGGCAGCCCCAGCCTGCCACAGGGCAACGTCAGCTGAGGCCAGGCTGTGTTTCCCCCCAACGATGGCCCCAGCGCGAGCTCAGCTCAGGCTGCTGGGCCTTATGGCCAGTCTGGTAGGCGTGCTCTGCAGGCTGAGGATGCATGTCATCCAGCTGCACCTGCTCTCCCTTTACCGGCCGAGGCCTCAACCCTTGAGCCAACACGTGCCGGTCACGCCTTTGCCGCTATCGCACCTTCGATGTTTGTTGGACGTCCCCAACATCATGTGGGGCCGTGCCTTTTCACAGGCCTCAACTGTCTCTGTCTGTCGTGGCAGTCATGTCACTTTCTGGCTTGGGGGTCACTGTCCACCCATGACAAGTGGCGGGCCAGTGTGGCCTCGAAAATCGCTCAAGTCATTCCAATATGTGCTTGAGATGTTGGCAGTCTCCAATGCTCTCCAGCTGTTCTGGACCTATCTTACGGGTTGATCTGTCCCGCCTGACGCGACATCACATCTTACATCGACCGCCATGTGCACTCACATGAACCATCTTCCATCGGTGCACGCGCTTTCAGTGGCTCACCACCTGGGAGAGGAGAACGCCGAGTGTATAACATAACAAATAACATAACAAATTACATTTATACAGCGCTTAATACAAAGTTTCTAAGCGCATAAACATTACAATACACAGGAGAACAAACATAGTACAACAACAGTGCTGAATCTACTATTAAATTAAACTTCACTATGAATAATGTCGATCAAACAAGTGGGTTTTAAGTGATGATTTGAAACTGTCCAGTGTTGAGATTGCTCGGATGTAGGTAGGCAGAGTATTCCATAATCTAGGTGCAGCGACAGTGAAAGCACAATCACTAAGGCGGGTTCTGGTGCGTGGACCTGGGCATAGCTGGATGTGAGCTTGGGAGGAAGATCAAAGGGTTCTTGTTATTGATGATGATGACCGAGAGCGGAAAGAGACAAGGTCCTGGAGGTAGGATGGTGCCAGATTGTGTTTGATTTTGAAGACTTGGAAAATTATTTTGAAGGCAATATGCTGTCGGACAGGGAGCCAGTGAAGGGATTGCAAAATGGGAGTGATATGCTCGGATTTACGTGAACGGGTGACCAGTCTGGCAGCTGAATTCTGAACACGCTGCAGGGGGGCAATATGGGATTGAGGAAGGCTAACTAGTAGGGAATTACAATAGCCTAAGTGTGAAGACACAAAGGCATGGATGAGGCGTTCGGTGGATTCCTTGTCAAGAAAATTCCTGATTCTCCCTATTTTTGATAACCAAAGGAGGCAGATCTGCATTTGTTACGGATATGTTGACGTAATGTGAGGTGATTGTCTATCATGACACCAAGGTTGCGAACACAATCAGCGTTGGGAGAAGCACCATCATCGGGATTCAGAGTCAGGGTATGACCGAAACTGCGATGTTAATTGAATTATCTCCGTCTTTCCATCATTCAGTTGTAAGTTGTTCCTTGATGAACAGGCTTTGATGTCCGAGAGACAATTTGTTATTCGTTCCATTGAACAAGCCCTGTCGTTTCCATCAGACTTCATGATGAGATACATTTGAGTGTCGTCAGCATACATTGCATGCTGAATTTCATGTTGATTGAATATGTCTACCATAGGGCCAGTGTAAAGAATAAAGGCAAGAGGTCCAACCACTGAACCATGTGGCACACCGAAGGGAAGAGCAACAGGCTCAGATGATGATCCATTGATGACGACCCTCTGGCTGCTGCCGTAGTGCGTCTCCAAACGACGAGTTAGTGTGTCAAAGGCAGCCGTATAATCCAAAAGAACAATTACAGCCTAATTACCACAGTCTTACTGTTTGGTGTCTGCTCCGGAAATCTCAGCATTTAGATACTCTGACTAATAGCTTTAGTCAAGGTATCATAATATGACACACACTGTTGTTCATATAACTGCTTGTCAATGGTGAGGCCTGATTTGATGTAATGGCGTTCTGCCCGACGTCTTTGTCTCTTTGATATGCATAGATCTTCAGAGTACCAAGGAGCTGTCGGCCGAATAGTCACAACCTTTTTCTGGACAGGGGCATGCTTGTTGAGTAACTCAGACAAGATACAGTTGTAAATTTCGACTGCCTCAGAACCAGAGTTGCTAGATGTAGACATCACCGTAGATTTAAGGATGTCGTCCTTAGAGGATGATGTGTCAATGTCACGAAACTTTCAAAAAGTTACAAGTTTCTTTGGATGCTTCGGTCTCCTGATGTCTAGAAGAGCAACTTCCACTGAGTGATCAGAAGGAAGGCCTGATGTGATGTTAACATTGAGTAGTATTTCATCTGCCTTCCTCGATAAGATTAGATCCAGAGTGTGTCCTGCCCGATGAGTAGGTCCGGAAACGTGTTGCTGGAATCCAAGGGAATCAAGGATGCATGCCCAAGAAGTCCTTGGCTTGGGTGTTGTGACTAACATCAACATGAATGTTGAAGTCACCAAGGATTAGGGGAACATTATCAGCAACCAGCGCACCTTCGAGCAGAGAAGAACATTCTTCCTGGAACATCTGATGTTTATTACGTTTATTACGAGATTGCAGATTGCAAGCAGTCGCAACACTGACGTAGGTGAGAAACGAATATTAACGTCCAGTATTTCGAATGAAACCGAGGTGCTACTTCCATTAATCGTCACCTGCACTGACCTCCACATTCCGAACAGCGGTGATGGCAGTGAAGTAAATCGTAGTCTGGTAGAGTAGCCTTCACATCGGCAAGTATAGGGTTGTTTAGCTTTTTCGTTACCGCATAGATAGCCATGTCTCTGTTATCACAAGGATGTCAAGTTCATGTACAATGATGATATCACATATAGGAGTAGTTTTATTGCTCATGGAACGGGCATTCCATAAGCCTACGCTTATGAAGGGTGCAGACTCCTTTCTTCTCCTGGAGAGTCCCCCTCAGTTTTCTGGCAACTCCTCCCCTTCTTAGTACTTCGCGGCCGATCTTCACTCATGTCTGAACCATTTTAATGAGGCAGCCGCTGCCAATGTGCCTTTGTTACCCTGCTGAATATTGCATCAGTTGGGACATACATTTAAATATCCGCGGAGTGTTCGGCCGACTGGCTGTGCCGTGAGTTGGCAACGTATGATGTGAATTATTTTGAGATCGCAGGCCTCGACATAAATCGCGGCACCATGTCCAATTGACCGCATGCCCTTCCGTTTTGGCCGCGCCGTCTTGCCCCCTTGACAAGCGTGGCCTTTTATTAAACCATCACGTTTGTGAAATTAACCAATAAATATCAAACATCAGAACTTAAAAACAATAACAACCATTTTATTTGCGATTCTAACCTCAAGACTTTCCGATGATTTCGCCACCTGTCAACTTTGCAACGCCGGGAGACTCAATTGATATGCAGTTAGTCGCCCAGCCCTGCATGCAAACACGTGTACTGCACTGCAATCGACATTATTTTGCTGCATACGGTATGCACATTGTTGTTTACACAAATCTGGTTAAACGTCTCCCGCTCGACTTGATGCATTAAAAACCGTTTCTTCCCCACAGCACCATGCTAAAACTCATATCATTTAAAGATTAAAGATCATTTAAAAACTTTTTCACTTATTCTTTCCAAGACGGAGTTCTGAATGAGGCTGCTTCATTCAAACTACATTTCCTACCAGAATAAGGTTATTAAAATGATCTGTTTTTCTCAAGTACTTTAGGCCTACAATGGAGGTAAAACTTTATACCTCGTGGGCCTATATATACCGACATCGTCGGCACTAGGGCCTAGGCGGAACCTACAACACTGCCTGTATTTTCAGTATTAACAAGCCTACATCGCCAATTATCTTGGGGTTCGGGTGAGTTGTTTTTAACCCTGAATTTGAATGTCATCTTCTCTTATGGATTCCTAAATATACCTTACATGACCCAGTAATGAACATTGTAAGACGTTCACGTTCTTTACGAACATAAATAGTTTTGATTCTAAAACTGTTTGAATAATGTGGACTAATTTCAACCTACATGTATTATTAGCCTTACGACAAAGTGAATTGTTTTGGGGTTTGAAAAATCTTAACAAACATAATTTATTCCTTGTATTCACTTCCAATTATCATGATTATCGACGAAGACATCGACAGGAGACCTGTGTGGTCCCAGATTTGAATAATGAGTTAGAAATACATGTATGTCTATGGTAAAGCAAAAATGCAAACCTCAAACTGAGAAACATATTTTATGTAAGAGTAAATTCAAGTTTTTGACCTCGGCTAAAAACGATACATGGGTAAACCAGTTTTTATTTTTTCAATAATGGGCCTATAGCTAGACATAATTACTAATTTCAACAGAAAAATCAAAAGACAAATTTACATTCATTACAAAAGCAATGACAGATGACACATAATAAAAGTAAATCTTAGCGAAAAACAATCCATAATCATGAATTACAAGAAACATCCTTGCATGGAGATATTATACATGTACATGTACATGTATGATATATACCAGCAAGTGGTGTCCACGGACACAAACACAAAGTCTAACTCATGAACCTCCCCTATAGGTGAGTAAGGGGGCAGGGCATATCCCAATATCGCCGAAGACCCTTGAATTCTCATCATAAAAACAGGATAAAACGCTTTTACCTTGCATTTCCCGAGCTCTTATGGTAATGAACACCTTCAAATCAACTGTACTATATCGCCTTCCCATTTCTGGAGGGAATCCGTTACTTTCTAGGGAAATGAAGGTCCTTTCCGTGCTGACGGTAAGCAAACAGCACACCCAGCTACGGGGGCTCCAGAATCATGACTGAATGAATAATCAGTCGCCCTCAACGTTCACACCGATGCAAATAGTATTAAGAGAGAATTTGTATTGGACTTTCAGGTTATATCTCACGGTGATTTTTTTCGAGGGAAAAATCTCCCTTTCCTAGATGAGATATAACCTGAAACCAATGCAAATTCTCTCTTATACTACTAATTGAAGTATTGTATATATATTTTCAATGTAGAATATAATTTGGTATGAGTTGACGCCGAGTTGACGCCTCTGTCTGAAGTTGACGCTGAGATTAAAGAGTTGACTTTGATTAGTGTGACCCCTTGCATGCAATAATATTCATGAGTTTAACCTAGCCAATTTTTATTGATCAGTGACTGAAAACCCGGCCAAACCAAAAGGATTTTGAAACCCTCCCTTACATGCTGGGTGTTGTCAAGCATCCCCTTCACGCAGTAAGCCTTCCACAGCGAGCTGTGATTGTTGCAGCCTGCAGCCGCAGAGCATCGACCAGGAAAATCTTCGATTGTGGATTCTGTCACCCTTCCCGAATAGTGCTGAATCTGATCTCTGCATCCCCTAAATGTTTCTGTAGGGAGGTTGCAGATTTTCTGATATAGCCTACCTGGTCGAAAGCAACCATGCGGCCTCCACGATCGAGTCATCGTTCGACCATAGCAGGTGTTCTCAGAGGCCCTCGGGTCCTCAGTGTTGGGTAATCGGGCTCTCCACTTGTTGCTCAGGGGGACGTCTGTCTCATACCCCTGACGCTCAGGCTTTATGGGACCTTTTCAACATGCTGGCCACGTTTTCAAGGCTCCTGTTCGAGCCCTTCACCCCGTTACGACGGAGGCATGCCACATCCAATGGGAACCAGGAGGTGTCTGCCTTTTATACCCCAAGGTTGGGGTTCCTTGACCAAGGATATTTGACCCGGTCATCAATTCCTTCTCGCCCGTGCTGGACTACGGTTTGTGGTGCCCGGTCAGGGCTCTTAAGTGGTGTATTGACTGAACCAGGCTGCTCAGAGCTGCCTGTTCCTGGCTATTTATCTCATCAACCCCGCTGTATGGACTGCCTTCTCGCAACACGTTTGCTCACTGGCTAGTCTCGGCCATACTTTCATAAATCTGCGCTTGTACCATTGGCATGAGCCGCTGGTTCAGCCCAGATGCATGAGGTCGGAGCGGCTTTCAGTTTATATTGTGGACCATGTCCTACCTCCATGGGTGGGCCTTCCTTAGGGGTGCTTCTATAGGTGGTATCATCCAGGCAGCATGCTGGAAAACCCCAAACGCCTTTGCGGAGTGCTACCTGAAGGACGCTCTCTGGACAGAGGTCAGAATCGGGAGAGCAGTGCTGGAGATGGCTTCCAGAGCCGCATCCCAAGACCTGCTTTTCCCAGGGCCTCGCAGAAATAGGCGAGTCCCCCGATTGTTCTAGCATTTTCTTTGGACCCCGATGTACAGAATCATTCAATATGTCGTTACACAAGTTTTTTACTATCCATATTCTTCCCTTCCACGCATGTTAGCACGACGGGCGCTGATGCAATTTTACGTGAATGCCCCTGGCGGGTTTGCGATTGGTTGCTTCTTGCTATTAGGCTGTTGCTTCATGAGTTTTCTTTTTGAAACTTAGATGTCTTCCCTGGTCTCCTTGCCCTGTCCTCAGGTGGGCACACAAGTTATGCCAGGAATTGCCTTAGTTACAGTATGGAGCTATAAACACAAGGAGTTTGAATGAAGTCACACCATAGACCTCAATCCAGTTAAATGCTTGAGCCAGGCAAAGTGCAGTGGCTGCCTCCAATGTTTATGACAATGGACCTTCTTTGTAATATGGCACAATAGCTCTTTAATTGTAACCAATGATCGCCACCGCTGTGTCACTGATAACCCACAGCCTAGTTGCGTTTCGCTGCTATGTACTGAAATAAATAAATGGTTCACACTGTCAAGACAACCACAAAAAATCTACCACAAAGTATCATCCATACAATTTTCATCACAATTCCATAATCCTAGTGGTCTCTTCGGTTAAAAAAAGCTGAAATAAACTGCGAGGATGTAGTTGTAATGGTGTGGAAGTCTCATGCCGTGCTGAGTGGAGCCAAAGATGGATATACGGCGAATGTTATACTGCTTTTCAGTTGCAGAGGCAGGCATTTTGAACGGACACGCATGCGCAGTACCCACAACTTGAAGCCCGCAAGCGGCATGTAATATGATTTGTTCTCAATAGAAAGGAAAAGTCTTGATTTGTACTATTGTTTATTTAATCGCTTCTGCGATTATGAAAGGACTTGCGGTGGCAATCTAGGCCCCTTTTGATCTCAGTCCATACTTACTCCTGGTGTTTAATAGCTCCATGGTTAGAGTGCCCCTTTCTGTATACAATAGCATCTTGCATACCCACTGCCTAATGTTGGTGCAGTCTATGCATAAGTAGTGGCTCTACAGGTAAGATGAGTGAAGTAGACTCCCCCCCACAGAAGTGTGGTAGGGGTCTATGAACAAATACTTACCTGTAGAGCATCCCCCCTCCTCTCCACTATTCTCGATGTATGGGCATTCTGCCCTGAGTTCAGCTGAGAAAAGAGGACTCTTACGTGGCATGCATGCCGCGGGGTACTGTGGGTAGGTGAACAGGGGGCGCTAATAAATTCTTAATAGCGTGAATACCTGACGGTCTAGGGAAATATGCATGCGGGCTCTACAGGTAAGTATTGGTTTGTAGACCCCTACCACACTTCTGTGAGAGAGAATTTCCATGGTTGCATTATTACTGAATCAATTCATTCTATTATTCAACAGACTTTTGAAAATTGAAATTGTATCACCTTTAATATGCAATATTGTCTTGACAATAACTAACCGTTTTATAGTTCATCACAAACAAGTAAAGGTTTACAGAATTCATTCAATGGTTACAATTTTCATTGATGTATATCACGTAAATACCAAGTATAAAAGCATTATTTGAATAATGACATTCTGCCTGCAGAATTGTGAACAATGGTTTAATACCAAGAAGTAAAAAGACACGCATAAAATATCCCTTGGATTGCTCCGAAATTCCAACCTGAAACAGGGATAGCCCTTGACCCAAGGTCCTTGACCCAATTTATAAAATGCTTGGATTTACGAGGTCCTGACGTGTTTCGATCCTAGCAGGATAAAGATCCTGCTGACGTGTTTCGATTCTAGCAGGATAAAGATCCTGCTGATTACGTTTCAATCCTGACCTGTTTCGATCCTAGCAGGATAAAGATCCTGCTGACGTGTTTCCATTCTAGCAGGATAAAGATCCTGCTGATTACGTTTCAATCCTGACCTGTTTCGATCCTAGCAGGATAAAGATCCTGCTGACGTGTTTCCATTCTAGCAGGATAAAGATCCTGCTGATTACGTTTCAATCCTGACCTGTTTCGATCCTAGCAGGATAAAGATCCTGCTGACGTGTTTCCATTCTAGCAGGATAAAGATCCTGCTGATTACGTTTCAATCCTGACCTGTTTCGATCCTAGCAGGATAAAGATCCTGCTGACGTGTTTCCATTCTAGCAGGATAAAGATCCTGCTAGGATCAAAATGTGTCAGGCCCTCCTAACAATAAGAAACTTTACACAAGTAATAAACTGAGATTAAATTTTAGTTTGACATCTGATAAAGTTTGTATTAATGCTGGAAATTCATGTTTTGTATTCAGATCTGAGCTTGGACACCAATTGCTACAGATGGAGAAACAGCATCTTTTGAAAAGATCACAATTGGAGCAATATCTTTTAGAGGTATTATACATAAACTGTGTTACCATTTAATTAAAAAATAATAATAAAATGTTCATAAAATGTCACGAGGAACACAACAATTAATCATTTTTATGTTTAACTTTATCATTTAACTTTATCATAGAAAGAAAAAACTGGGACTGGGAAATTTTAAGTGTAAAATAAGTGGTTCTGAATTTTATCAACTTGTTTAATATCTGTTGACATTTGAGATGACCTTACTTGAATAACATTTATGTGACAACCTGACAAAACATTACATTGGGGATCACTCAAAGAAGATACGTCTTTTTATAATCAATATATTCATCAAATAATCACTAGGGAAACTGACTGAATTAATTCTAAGTGCTTGAAAAGTGAACGAATAAAAATTGACATCGAGTGGCGTTTGAACGCACTGGTGCTCTTACCAACTGAGCTTTCCAGCCCTATACAGTAATCCGAACGCAAGTTTTTGAGTGGTGCCCTCTTTTGATTAAAACAAGAAACTGCGGTGGTGTTTATCGATCTAAATGCACTACAACTCTGGTTCAGTACGTGGTGCACAATTTATTATTGAAAGGAACACGGAGTTAGAAGAATATTCAGCATGGACAGCATCTCTCAGATTTCCCCGCCGGTCTTTTGCTTCATGATTAGCTTTCTGGCTTCCCATATTTCAATAAAAGATGATTGGTGATGTACAAAATAATATGCTGACACCACCGTAGTTTTCTTTTTAATTAAAAGAGGGCACCCTTCAAAAATTTGTGTTCGGATTACTGTATGGGTTGGTGGTTTCCCTAATTGTCAGTTACCTTTGTTCATTTGGCAGTCAGAAGCCACTCCCATACAGCTTTATCACTCAAAGAGGATGCGACATCCTCTTGAATTTTTCCATCATGTACTGTTTTTCACATAATTTTATGGAGAATTGGCGGGCATTTGCTAACTAACGTCATGGGGCTCTGTTTAACACAGGGAATTTGTGTTCAATCGGGACACACTCTGCAAACTTTCGTCCGTATGTGGAAAGTCTTTTTGTTAAACCTACCACTTCGCCTGGAATTATAAAGTATTTCTTATTCTCTTTCAAATGAATGTTCTCTCACTGTTCTCTGGGCGGTATAATAATATGCACTTTTGAGTTGACAAACAAGACGAAAATCCAGAATTTTCCATTTCCTATGGAGGTCAAGCCACATTTTGTTGGTTTATTAGGGTGGAAGTTAACAAGAATCAATGGCACTCGCGTTAGGTGGCTCGTATAAACTCACTTCGGGTGGTTTCTGAAAGTTGACGAAATAAGCTTTCATTTTATGTAACATTCGTTTTCATTGGTTGAGGGGAACTGGTTGCACTTTTTCTGTCAAATTGTGAACCCCGTTTCATCAAAGGATGGGCTGCTGGCTCATGTAGTCTGGTATATGAACCTGAACAGTACAGCGGTATGGGTGTTCTGTACGTGGATTCCGTAACCAGACCAGTGGCGTAGGAAAAAGGTTTAAGTGTTATCTGTAGGGTATGATAGATATAAAGGAAATAAAAACAACTTAATAGCTTCTGCTGTTCCAAATTATACTTTTGACTTTCAGCAAATGTTCCCGATTTCTTAAAACCCTACAGTGAAGAAATCTGTGCAACATTTCAGTGTAAAAATACAATTTTCTTACGCGCTTACGGTTGCAAACAGCCCGTCTGTCATTTTGTCTGGTTTGACTAGTCTAGTTAGTCTGGTCCCCTGACACAAAAGAGTCCTCAAAATGAGAGCCGCAGGAACCAGACTATATTCTTGCCTGCGGCCGTCCGTGCAGCCGTGAAAGTCGTGAAAAATCTTTGTTACCGTTTTAACCCCAAAATTTCCCTCAAAAATCAAAGCCCTGCCCTCTTTCCACACAATCAATCTTGCTAGTAATATTGAAGAGGACACCGTAAAGGTATATTAGGGTAACAAACTTTGCAAAAAGTTGTTTTTATTTCCTTTAGGCCTATAGTTATCGTTTCCTTCCAGAAAGGGACCTAAGACTTACCAAAAAAGGAGGAACTTAAAAGTAAATTTTGTTAAAAATCATGCATTATCTCAGCTCACTCCCACGAAATGGTAAGCTCCCCCAAAATTCCTACATGTAGCTATGCCCTGTATACCTATGTCTTGTGAACAAAGTTCTTATAAAATTCTCACCGCTCTCCCACTTGAGAGTGTTGGATTAAATAAAATAATGAAGTAATAATATAAATAAATGAATAAATTTATCGGAACAAATGCTTCCAAAATAAGGCTCAGATTGCACCAGAGAATATCTAGAACCCCTGAGCTTCAAGGGCACTTAAGCGGGCCCTGGACCCCGGCCGCAAGGACTTCACGCTTCATGCTAATTTTCAGGAGCGGATCAAGGATTTTCCAAAAGGGGTGGGGGCGTGGAAATTAAATGCGTCCATTCAATAACGACGGATGCACTAAGGGGCAATGAAAGCTATAGCTAATTTTGTCTCCCACTCTTTTTCTGCTCTTTTGGAGTCTTTCTGCCTCACTATTATCGTTTTTTTCCTTTTTCTTTTTTTCCTGGAAGAAAAAGGGGGCGTGCGCTTCCACGCCCCCTGGACCCACGCCTGCATTTCTCATATTGAAAAAAAAAAATTCCGGGTGCCCCCCCACAAAAATCCAAGGCCCCCCCAGTGCCCCCCTGCTGAACCAGACTCTTTGCATGCTCTGGCTAGGACTTCAAGTTTTCATGCCGACTTTTCTTGTGATTGTACCTCTGTTCTTAAAGGATATGTGTAGGTGTTTTATTATAGCGAAAAAGATCTCTTTTTGTGGCATTTTCATCCTCAATTATCTGGACCTTGCTCTACGCTCTATCACATTTCCGATCGGCCGGATCAATTCATCACCTTCAGAGGGGTGTATCTTGTAAGGTTGTGCAGCGCAAGAATTAATGGTTAACGGAACTTAACGCTATTAAAAGTCATACAATTAATTCAAGGAAAAGCTATCAATAAACGTTCAGTTCAGTTCAAGTTTTGCAACGAATCAACCGTACATATTATTGTTTAAATCGCGATGTTTCTGCATTCTCAATTATTGGCCCCTGTTTTGTGAAATGGTATAGCCCGGCTATGTGTGCAGCGGACTCAACATACACTGGGCGTACATGTACCCCACACAGGGTTAGTATTTTCTGCACTTATGACTAGCAAAGTTCTCCATATGGGTTGCAGCATTGCTTACGTTGCGCATATCTTAAATGATCCTTGGGATATAGCGCTATGTGAGTGGTTTCATGGCTTCTGACTGCCAAATGAACAAAGATAAGTGACCACTATAGTGCAGTAAAGTAACAGTTTGACTAATTGCAATAGAAATCATTCCAACGCCAATCGACTTCATATAAAGGCCTTAAGAACATATGAAAAATCTAACTTTTTCTACGTAGTGGAGTAGTATACACAATAGCGGTTCTGGCACACCGCGCCCGAGCACCAGTCGTGCCCGGCCGGAGACCGGTTGTGGGCCTTTTATTTTAGATTTTATGCTCTACACATGAGGGTGGGGGTTCTGGCACACCGCGCCCAAGCACCGGTCGTGCCCGGCCGGAGAGAAGGGGTTGGGTCTTTTATTTGTGGATTTTATGCTTTACACACGGGGGTCTGGCCCCTGGCACACCCCATGATCGCCCGGGCACGTGCGGTCCAAAGGTCGCTCTATAACGCGCCACATTAATGATTTATAGGAGCGTATTTTTGTCCATACCTGTAGATGGCAAAAAAAGCCGCGAGCCCACTAGTTCTGGCTGTCTATGCAATATGGCGGCGGGCGATCAGCTGATGTGCTCGATGTATGAAAAAGATTGAAGCAACCACATTTTATTTCGATGTCAGTTTGGCAGCAGCGAGCTCTTTCATTATTGAGGGTCGGGCCTTGGCCATGAGCTCGTTCTTTGACGCTTCTCGAGCAGCTTCGCGAGTTTTTTTCTGAATAGTAGCCTTCATTTGACCATATTTTTCTACCTCGTCGAGTACGAGCTTGAACTCCTCGGGGGAGATGTGTCCATCGCTAAGCGCTTCTGAAATTATATCCGTTGTGCTGTTGAGCTTAGATAGTGTTTCTTGGCTTTTACTAGAAGCCGCCGGGAGACGTATTTTCCGGCAATACCGGCCAGACCACAAACGAGTGCAGTCGCCTCGAGCACAATGACAACAGGTGTGGCTATAATTGTGGAGAGCAGACCCACACCCGCCACACCCATTCCCAGACTAGATGCGACCAATACTGTGTCAACACCATCAACGACGTTGATAGCTCTTCGGTATTTTTTGTATAGCTTGGCTCTTTCATCTCTCTCGCGTTCTAGCTGTTGCTCGAGGTTAAGGATTTCAGTAAGACGAAAGCTGGACCCCTCGTCTTGCTCGGGTAGCGTAGGATACATATCGACTCCGGCGGCACTGTCGGCAGATTTAAGGCATTTTCTCGAATCTCAAGAACTGCGATGATGGGTCTCTGACGGTTCTTCAATACCATACCTTCTTCATCAAACACACGTATATTCAATTGATGTATATATCCAACTTCTAATTTTTTATACATGGGGTTTGGAGGGGCTATGTCTATAATACCACCAGCTGCGACTGGGACTATTGCAAGCAGGGCCGAGTTAGCACTATCAACATGATTAAAGCTGGTTGAGAGTTGGTCGAGATAAATATAAAACCACTTGTAGGGAAGAATTTGTACCGGCTTGTCTCCTGCATATTTCCCACCAATCCAGCCTTTTTCGTCAATACCAAGAATCCTGCGTAAATCTTTACTGAGTTTTTTTTCGATATCATCTAGGATAGTTAAAACAACCATACCAGTTGGCTTGTTTATTTCGAGCATTAAACTAGGAACCGCTTCTATGAAGATTTTTGATAGATCTTCAAAGGTATATAACCCATGCGGAACCTCAATCTTATCATCAACAGTAGGTCTAGCCCTAGAGCGAAGCATAACTTCAGCCGATGAACTCACGTTTTCATAACCAACCTCATAATGGAGTTCTCGGAGGGCGACATAGAGCTTACCGCTTGTATTGTCTACATGTGAATTGAGAGTCGTAGCTTTTTCATTTTGTAGTTGAGTCAGTGTAATAAACATGATTGTATTATGGCGTCACCGTTTCAGTTTAATAGCGATGAGGCCTGGCCGGCGCAAAGTCATTTCTTTATAATCTCAAAGACCGCGGTTATATTTATTGATTTTTAATAGCTAGGATGGCGGCGCTGGCGATAGCTTAGGCATTTTCTCGAATCTCAAGAACTGCGGTTATGGTTTTGTTATGGTTTTTTACTATTGTACCGTTTTCATCTAACACACGTATATTCAATTGATGTATGTGCCCCGTTTTAAATTTTGTATACATGGGGTATGGAGGGGTTATGTCTACAATACCATCAGCAGCGGCAGGGGCTATCGCAAGTAGGGTCGAGGGAGCGCCATTAACATAATTAGAGCTGGATGATAGTTGGTCTAGATAAATATAAATCCACTTGGGGGGAAATTTTACCGGTCTGACTCCCTCGTATTCTCCACCAAACCAACCACCAACATCAAAACCCAGAACCTGGAGTAAACCATCACTGTGTGAGTTTTATCGCGTGATAGTATTCACCATTTGGGGTAGTGAGTGTGACCAGACCAGTTTCCTTATTCATATCGAGCGTTAGACCGGGAATCGCGTCCATTACAAATGTTGATAGCCGTTCAAATGTATACAACTCAGGAGGAAACGTAATCTTTTTGTGTAGTTCTGCTTTACCAGAGGTGGAATAAACATCTGTGTACCACAAAATTTCAGCCGATGCCAAGGTGAGATAGCCAACCTCATAATGGAGTTGTCGGAGAGCGACATGGAGCTTACCGCCTGTATTGTCTAAAGGCGAATGGAGAGTCGTAGCTTTTTCATTTTGAATGTTAGCAATAGTGTGATACATGATTGTATTATGGTGTCACCATTTAAGTTTAATTGCGAGGCGCAGTACCAGCCTGGGGTGCAGGCCGGCGAAAAAAATGCGCCACAACTCGTCGAAGCCCACGTTCAGATACTACGAGCTAGCATTTCCGGCGAGTTCGACGAATGGTTCGAGGCGCGGTACCCCGACGTGTTTAAAAAATATCGTCTGCCGTGGGTGACCTCAGACAAAGTTGTCAAGGATTGGAGTTCAAGCCCGATGAAATTTTGGCAAAACAAGGTCAACTTTGCAGTGTGGTGCGCTACAACAGGGTGCGGTGTCTCTCTAGAGGACCATATTAACTCTGAGAACCCGATGGTGCGATCGCTCTATCGTTTCCATGTGTACTACCAGATCCGCAGGATTCTTGAGGAGATGCAAGTGCCGCTCCCACAGGACGACACGTGGGATGCCTTTGACATCCCCTACAACCAGAGGGCGTATGAACGAATCTTGGCGGAATTTAGCATCTCTCCACACACCGACTGGAGGGTCAGTGGTCAAAACCGAGGGCTCGGGCGAGTCTACAACTACGCGACCCATTTAGATATCTCCCTGTTGGTAATGGGGAATATCACTCGAGCAGAATGTCGTTCACAGCTCAGACGACAAACAGATCTATCCACGTTGACTATATCAAGCAAGACGCCGATAATGCAGACACGGCCTGGGCGACGTTTATACTCAACAAGTCAGAGGGATTTACCCGGCCTGGGGTTGAAAGAATCAACGATTCTATCCGCACATACGTCTGGGCCATCTTAGGCTTGCAGGCACAGACCCGCACCAGCATCATCGGCACCAGCACCGCATTTGACGCCCAGAAACAGTTCTTGGCGAACGTTGAAGATGCAATTGCTAGTCCCGTGGACCTTCCGCGTGCGATAGCGCGATACCAGGACGTGCTTCGATACGCCTGCTCTAAGGTAAACTTTGTCTTTGGGATCGGGTTGTACATGGCTCCCGCCAACATGGAGCTTCAGATTGGAACCATTCAGGATTACAACAATGAGATAATCATTGCGAAACCGGGGCAAAAATTAGGTGTAAACAACGATATAAACAACGATATAAACAGCGCGACACCGTCAAAGCCAGACGTGTACGATATGGAGGGGCCAGCTGCAGGTCCAGCACAGCCAGCCGAGGTAAAACATCCAGTCGAGGCACCGCCGCCAGTTGTACCGCGGTCTACACTCGAGCTGACTAAACAAGTTGAAACGCAGGAACACTACGACGGACTCACCGCGCTGGTTGTTGCTGTCGTAGCTGTTGGCCTCGGTTTGCTCGCTTTACGCTAGCCAATCTCGCACAATGACGAGCAACAGGCCGCCGATGGCAACCACGAGTGCCCACAGGTTTTCTGCGAGCCATCCGGCAATCTTACTCAAGAAGTTGAGGAGCCAAGATATAATGCTTCCGATGATGCCGGGTAGCGCGGCTGCGGCCTTTCCAGCCAGGTTGGCCAGTAGGCGTCCGAGAGCTTGCAAATGCTTTTTTGTCCACTCTTTTATCCCCGGTGTGGGAGTTGGTTGAGGCTTGGGAGATGGTTTAACGCCGGTCCTACCACCGGTAACGGCAAGGACAACAGTGCTGATGATAAAGCCAAGCGCAGTCAACAAGCTGGCTATGGTGACGCCCTGTTCGCGGAACAGAGTCCGCAGCCGCTCGACCAGGCTCGTGTCTTTGTCTAAGACCTTAGTTATATTCTCCCAGATTTGGCGTACCTGCGATCGGAGTTGTAAGTTGAGGGTGTCTTGGGTTGCTGCGAGCTGCTCTTCTGCCTTTTGAATTTCACGATCGATTTGGTCAGCTCTCTCACTCGTTCCTGAGTGCTCAAGATCTTTGCGATAAGCTTTGATTGCCTGTTGGAGAGAAACTTTTTTAGCCTCTTGCGCCGCTTTTGTTCCACGCAAAGTCTTCAGAGCACTGTCAAGCCCAAGAAGCTCTCTAAGGGTTAGGGTGTCTTCTTCGGTGGGCATCTCAATTATTGTCATACTACTTATAAGATCATCAACGCTATTATCAATACCATCGTCGCTTGCTCGGACAACCGCATCGGTCTTTTCTGCAAGCAATTCGAGCTCGGGATTTATACGACGCAGTGTGTTGTCGTACCCGGGCAGCTTGAGAGAGTCTCGAACGGCTTTTGTACCCCCCTGACCAAATCTTTTGACAAGTGTGCGCAAGCCCACAAATTTTGTAGAGCCTTTAACAGAGCTTATCCGGACTCTGTTATCACCCTCTACCCAGTAAAGCATTTTACCATCATCTTCGACCTCAAACCGCTCGTATTCAATCCTTGTAGGTCGAAGGTTGAATCACGTTTTATCGTATCATAGAAAGACCTTACTAAACGGTCTCGCTGGTCTAGTAGCTCGTTTTTACGGAGTTCGCCAGTTGCGCGGGCCAGGCGGTTACCAAAATCTTCAAGCGTTTGCTCATCTGAAGGTTCTAAGACAGGAGGGTCGGGTAAGTCCCAAAGCTCAGTCTCTTCTTCTTCGTCGGGTCCGTGCAACTCCTCAGGGTTACCAAAATTGTCCATTTCAAAGCCACCTTCCGCCATGTTGGTTGAAACCTGTGTATTGAACACTCATGTTATCAACGTTTAATATACACACACAAAAACCATGGCGTCGTCAAAATATGAACGCAAACTGAATCCTTCCCGATGCCGCTCGGGATCAAAGGCATCCGAAAGAGCGTGGTTGTAACCAACAACCCGTCTACCATCGACCCGGATCATCAGCTCCTTGTCTGCTTTCCCAACCTCTCTGATCAAGATGTGATTGTTCCTGGAACGGCCCGCCTCGCATTTACCATCTCTCTGGACTCGACCGATGAAAACCGAACAGTTGTCCAAAATCTTGGGCGGGCAATTGTGAGAAAGACCACAATCAGAATAAGTGGCAATGAGATCATGTCTGTAGATGATAGCGATATCATCAACTGCTATTCCGACCTGTGGAAAACAAAATGAGAGCTCCAGTCTAATGTCTATCAGGGTATTGACGAGGCAGCGGGCAACATGCTGAGGGTGAATGCTGGAGACGGCAGCCTATCCCAGACAGAAGACAAGGCCATCGCAGATGCTTATGGCAACCGATTCGCGATCCCGCTAAACTTTGAGTTAATACTTGAGTCTCATATGCCATTCTTTCAGTCAGCCTTTGGCGATCGATTGGAGTTATCAAGGCAGCTGATGATAACAAGGCCGCCTACGCCATCGACAACATCTCTCTCGAGTTTGACACTGTGAGCGAGCCGAGCCTGGCCCGCATGATTCGCAGTTGGTATAATGGCCGGCTTGCTATCCTCTATGACCGCATATTACACCTTCGCAGGGTTACCCTCGACAAGAGTCAGACTCTGTGGAATATAAACCTGAACGTCCCCGCTCAAAGCTTGAAGGGAATACTCATGTTGTTTGAGGATACGCAAACGGCGTATGGCTGAAACACGGAATCTTTCTACAATCCCAAGATTAAAAAAGTCGAGGTCACGATCGAAGGGACGCCAAACCAGTTGTATTCCCAGGGAATGCGGGCGCACCAGCAGTGGGATGAGGCCAGAAAATATTTCGCCAGCGGCCCTTCGGCAAAGCGCCACCCCGAAGTCGCTGCAGTCGCCAAAGACCTTGGACTGGCC
Organism: Astropecten irregularis; assembly: GCA_963971285.1. Lineage (NCBI taxonomy): Eukaryota > Metazoa > Echinodermata > Asteroidea > Paxillosida > Astropectinidae > Astropecten > Astropecten irregularis. Next base: position 29,742,358 of record OZ020245.1, on the reverse strand, counting down.
GATGTAAAAATAGTGGAGTACCTAACGAGCAAGTACAGGCTATGGCTGGATATGAGAACCAGCGACGATGACTCGATGCACGGCAGTGGCCGTCGCATAGTGAGTGGAGAAATCACGGTCCAAATCACCAAAAAGGCGGAAACGGCGGGCGCATTGAACATGTACCTGTACGTTATCATGGACGCGCAGATCAACATTGAAAATGTACGTTTTATCAACGCTCTGTACTAATGGTCACGCGATTTTTTGCGGGCAGACTGGCTGCGGCAAAACGGTCTTTACCCTGGACCTCCTTGAGCTACCCAGCTCTCGTGGCGGTTACAGAGACGCGTTTGCGCACAACGTCATATTATGCCCTACAGCGCGCTGGAACAAAAGTTACCATGAGCGGCGCTGGGTCTGGACTGACCCGGAGGTTTACATTGTCGACCCCGGCGATAAACTTCACGAATATCTGGGAGTTTTTTATTCAATATTTGCCTGTGAACCAACGTTGTACATCATTGACGACTGCTCGGCCAATAAAGCCCTTACAAAACAGAAAGATGTGTTGTCAGAGCTTGCATTTTCAGGCCGTCATGCCTATCAATCCGTGTGGGTCTTGACGCAAAAATATAACTCGGTCCTTAAAGAGCTCTGTGAGCAGACAAAGTGGATTGCTATCTTCCACTGCAAAGATAGGTATTTCTTCGAAGATTGCCTGCGAGAAACGATGTAATCCCAACAAAAGAAGAGCGAGCTGCGCTATTAAAGGAAACAGCTGAAGCTAAACATGCTAAGCTCGTACTAAAGACTGATCAGCCAGCTGCTTATCAACTTTTTACATAAGCTTAACAACTGTTAACATAAGCTTAACAACTATGTTGGAGCTTTGGATGCAGACGGCGACGCTGATAGCAGTTCTTGCTAATTTTATGTTATGCTGTTATCTTTTGTTGGAGTATGTTAGACTTAAGCGCGTAATAACATACGTGCTAAGTGCTGTCCGCAACATGGCAAACGTGGATGAATTAATCGAACAGCTGTTGTCTCAAGAGGGTGCCAAAGAGAAAAGCACTGGTACCACTGTAGCGACGACAATAAACACAGAGAGACAAAAAAAAAACGAGCCCGTCTGGCGGCAATCGTAGCTGGTGGTACAGCCAAGAAATACCTTGGTAAACAACCGACTCTCGCACAAGTTGACGAGATGACCGATGACCGATGACAAGGTCTCAAAACACTATGGACGCTATGAGGCGCGCCTTGGGGCCTCAATGACAAAAACGCGCTCGGAGCTTCCGCGCAGCAGATGTATGCGCTGTTAGCGGGCGTAGTTCTACCCATTCCGCCTGAAAATAAGCCCCAGCTTGTCTCAGACCTTTCCGAAGACCCCTTTGTTCAGCATGCACTGACGACTGCTTGCTGCGAGCTATATTATCGCTATGGGATGTACCTAGCTCCGATGACGGCGGCGATGACCACAGCTAAACACTGTCGATTTGGAGAGCAGGTATCTCTTACAAATACGGAAGATGGATGAGACGACATTGAAATCGATGCCCCCGCAGGAGACGGCCCCGCAGGAGAAAGCCCCGCAAGAACCTGCCCAGGAGGCGACCCCTCCAATGCAAGAGAGGGTGACGATTAAGAACCCGAAGAAAGTCGCAGCTGGTCAAAAGGGTGCGGCGGCCAGAAAAGCAAAACAAGAAGCACTACTCCCAAATTATGGAACAGTCTCCCTCCTAAAATTCAAAATGCCTCGACCTTAGAAACATTTAAATCTATGTTAAAAACCCACTTATACAAATCTCTGTAACAATCTTACCCCAATCTGCTGCTTGGTCCACACAAAATTTATGTTGTTTTCTGCTAGTTTCTTTTGTATTTTGGCTACTTGTCAGTTGTGTTTTCTACCTGTATTTCTGTTCTCTGTATTTTGGTGCGGTTGCCCTTGTTTCACCTAATAGTCTACAAGGACAACAGCACCACTTAGCGCTTAGAAACGTAGTATTAAGCGCGGTATAAATGTTTGCTATTATATTATTATTATTACTTGAGCAGCTTCAAAAGGCCAAAGAAGGTCTCCGGCGCATGAAACTGCGCCTGATACAGCGACTTTCAATGTGCAGAGCTCATGGGTAGCGTTTGCAGTCCTCGCAGCTGTTGCTGTTGGCGCCGCGCTATATGCGCAAAAGTCCGCGCCCCCTTCTATAAATAGAGGCGCGCGGGCAAAAGCCGCCCCTGTCGGAATCGAGGCAGGGAAAAAGGTACTATTAGACGAAAAGTCTGACCCCTTTCATATGCAGTAACGCTGGATGCCACTGCCACCATGTCTACTCCCAGTACAGATGGCAAACAGCTTGCCAATTTGGCATACCACTCCGCCGTTGTGAGTGGGCTCGCAATGGGGTACGCCGCACTTGGCAAAAAAATCACAAAAGGTGCTACGCCAAAATTGGACTTTGTGCCGTACGATGTCGGCATGGTCATTCTGGATGTGGTCCTAGCCATGGCCACCAAGGATATGCTCGTGAAGCAGGGGATACTCCCCGCTGACATATTGAAGTTAACGCTCTTCCTTCTGTATAGCCGCAACAAGATGGCCTCTATAGCGATGCTTGTAAGTGGAGCATTGGTGAACGCGCTCGCGTTCTCAGGGTCAAACTATCTCTTTTCGTCGTTAAGAGGTTCTGACGAGGAGCGCAAACGACATGACAAAGCCTTAGAACAACTCCAAGCTGCACAGGCCGAATGGTCGCGCAAACTGGCTGAACGTCTTGACTGGATCAATGAAGAGCTGCGCCGCCAGGGACACGCTGTGCACACATTCCGTGATGTTGATGAAGCCATCCACCAATACAATCTTATCACTGCTGGCAGCGGCGTTGTGCTAGCACAGGAACCGGAACCCAGGCTGTCAGATTTTTACCAACCATCGCCGGAGCAACGCGACAGAGAAATCGCCTTTGTTGTCGTGGGACTGGGAGCCACTTCGGTCGCAGCCTATATGCTCACCAGGTGATAATCCACCTGAGCCCAGCCTGTTGGAGACTGATTGGGTTGCTTGAATATCTCGCAAGACATGTCCGCTGGTCGCCTGACAACAAGGCTGTCTCGCATCTACTATAGCCCCTGCGGCTACTGGAAGGGACTAGCGGCGATTAAAAACCTCTCTGCTGCTGCTAAGATCTCTGAAGAGGTTGCTCGGGCTTGGCTTAAAAAGCAGGCAATTTGGCAGATCTACTTCCCCGCTCCGAGGCACGTTCCTAGACCAAAATTCGATGTCGGCGTGCCCAACGAGGTTCACCAAGCTGACCTGCTCTTTCTCCCCCGCGACCGCCCCGGCCGCAAGACATACAAGTACGCACTCACCATCGTTGATGTTGCCTCGGGCTATAAGGAAGCTGAACCTCTGGCAACAAAGGAGGCTAAGGAGGTTGCCGATGCCCTGTCTCGCATTTACAAGCGAGGCTCGTTGAGATGGCCCAGGCTGCTTCAGGTAGACCCTGGACGTGAGTTCATGGGTGCGGTCAATCAGCTGCTCGCAAAGCACAACGTCGAGATCAGGCGAGGCCGTGTGGACATTCACCAGGACCAGGGAATCGTGGAGCGATTCAACCGGACCTTGGCTGAGCGGCTCTTTGGACACCAATACGCTCAAGAGATCAGGCTTTCTGAGGGCCAAAGGTCGACTGAATGGGTGGCCTGGTTGCCCGCTGTAGTTGCTGCCTTAAATGGAGAAGTGACTCGGTTGACTGGTAAAAGACCGTCTGAGGCCTTCAAGGCTAAAACGGTGATGCAAAAACCCTCCTCCACTGTTCCAGGCCGTCCTGTTGGCCCTAGTAGGCAAAAGCTCCCCTCAGACGTTGGTGTTCGCTATCTGTACCAGCCGGGCGAGCTGGAGGGTGGCCGCTGTCGTGCCACCGATCCAGTGTGGTCCCTAGATGTGTACCGGCTCGGACGCTCGGTGACCAAGCCCAACGAGCCCGTGCTCTACTATTTGCTGGATGGGCCTGCACGTGGCTTCGTCCGGGGGGAGCTCCTCGTGGTGCCTCCTGATACCCAACTACCGCCGGATGGGGTTCTACGGCGTTAGTGGTTCATCTCACATCTTTGTGCCCGTAGGCCAAGGTGTCAACCCCATTTTCCGCGATCCAGCGCTTGCTATCAAAGGGTGAGAGAGATACCTTGTTTAGACGCTGCCCATAGAAGTGATGGCACTCGGACCGGAGCACATCCATGCCGTGCCGAAAGGTCTTCATGCCGAAGAGGGCTTCTTTATACTGCTCGTGGCGAATACGTTTCCTCACGACTGACTTTTTCACACCTTTGGCCTTCTTTATGTTTTTACCATCAGTCTCTAGGATTGAGTACATTTTAGTGTGCAGACCAACATATTCGGCGATAGGGCGTCCAGCGCACTCGTCTTTCATCTTACCCAGCACTTTTTTGTTCATATTGCTGTGTAGTGGGTGCTCCTCGGGGTAGCCGGACGTGTCATAGAGATTTTGCACGCTCTGCCAAGTCTTTGTAAATGTCCTCGGTTTGGAGTTCGATAAGAAGGCTATCCGTATCGGTGTAAAGGAGCTGGCAGCGCTCTCCGTACTGACCCTTCATCTGGTTATAGTAGAAGTCGTACATGAGGTGTTTAGAGAGATCTAAGATGCTCATCCCAACGAACACCGGGCAATTGAGAGCCAGTCTGCTCTTGTGGGCTTGAATGGCCGCGAGGTTGTCATCAAAGATGTTTGCCCGTGCGAAGGCTGGGCTGGCGATAAGGCGCCTGAGTCTGTCCTCTTCATCAGCCCTGACGAGCTTCACGTTGACCCGCTTGCGGAGGTTCTCCATGGTTTTGCCGAAGACGCTGTTGTTCATCAGCTTGTAGAGATCCTTCTCAAAGTCGCTGGTTGCTTTTTTCTGGAGTTCAGTGTTCATTTTGATATAGGGCTCCATCTAGGGGCTTTGATTAAAGGATAGAGCTCTGTGAACCATTTTTAGGCGCATGCCCATCGACACATAGAGCTGCTGGTTTCGGTAGTGAAGCACGTACCGTTCCTTATTGCGAAGGTTGGGGACCAGCTTCTCAACCTCAGTGGGCGTCGCCCCAGCAGCAAGAAGGTTGCGCTGATACTCCGACATCCACTCTTTTTGGACCACCATGCGCTCTGGAGCCAACAGATATGCATTGTGCGCATCGTGCAGCTCTTCCGGGTATGGGAGATCCACCTCCAGGATGTAGCCATTGGGGCTCTCTGCCGGGTGATCCGCTATACTTGCGGCGAGCCCATCGCAATCCTCTACCCACCGAAAGCCAACTGTAGGCAGGGGCTGGCTCATCGCCCAGCCATACAGGTTGTTAGCGTCGAGGTAGAGGATGTGGCTAAGTTCTTTAGAGGAGTCATATCCCTCGACCAGGGGATTGTTCTAGCTCGATTCCCGTTTTCTTGAGCAATGCGTCCTAGGAGAGACCAGGGCTCGTATAGTAGTTGGCGGGCTGTCTTTCTAAAGGTCTCAAAGACGCCTGCCAGAAGTAGGACGTCGGTGCGACAATATAGGTCGCTGTAATCTCCCAGGTTGCGACATCCGAAGGCCTCCCATACTTTTTGGGCATGGGCATAATCGGCCTCGCTGATGCGTTCTTCAGAGAGTTTGCTATAAAATACCTCTTTGGGTGTGAGCGCTGGCTCGGTAAAGTGCTCCAAGGAGTCCCTGTACTCGTATGGATAGATGCCCTTGCGCAGCAGCAGCTCGCGCTTTTTTACGTCGGGCTCAAACTTAGTTGTAATGTGGAACGCTTCGGGTTGGTTGGCCTCCGCGAGCTTGTCCAACGAGGCTAGCAGGAACTGCGCACTATCGATGAAGCGGAGCTCCCCGAGAGAGAAGGAGATGTATTTCTCCGTGTTGTTGGGGATACATGATACCTTCCCCTCTACCTTCGAGATCGCCTGCATGAGAAGATGAGAGTCATAGCCCCGAAGGTTGTGAAAGACAACTGGATTGGTGTTGTCTTCGGGTTCAGCCTCAATTTGAGGTTACATACGTTGTGGGCCACCCCTTTGTATTTTCCGACGATGTGGCAGTGGTCCCGGACTCTATCACCCGCTAGAGGTTTCTCACACACATGACAGGTTGTCGCGTTGTTGTAAGACTTCCAGTCTTCTAGGGTCATTTGCATAGCTTTTGGGCTGGCCAGCACCGCCTTGATTTTTCGCTCCTCTTTCTGAAGCGCTCGGAGGAAGTGCCTCGCCGCATTGGGACCTCTGTATTCCACGGGTGGTTGTGTCTGGCCGTCACAGCGGACAACTATGAAACAGTAGCTGCCCACCTCGTGCTGTTGTTTCTTCGTGGTGTTGCTCTTTGTTGGGTCGAGCTCAGGGCCCTCGAGTTTGATTGTGAGGGCCTCAAAGTCGGCGTAGATGATAAAGGGGGCTGACAGCTGTTTTTGGTGGTTCTGAAATACCAACTTGTTTTTGCCCTCTTCAGGCATCTCAACTCTCACCGCCGTTTGCCCGATACCGCGACACTCTGGCATGTGGGCCTCCAACAGGTCTTCTCTGGTGTAGCCATGAAGACAGCGCTCGCAAAAGTGCTTGCGCCCTTCGTATTTGCTCTGATCGTATAAGAGGCGATTTTAAATCTAATAGATCTTTGATCCAGGTGTAGTGAAACCTTCCCGCCTTTTCGATCAGCAACAGGTTGATTCAGGGCCCTAGCTGCTTGCTGAGGTGGTGGATAATAACGCCCTTGTCCCAGCCAAAGACGTTAATGGCTAGGTTGTTCTGTCTCTCGACCCTCTCAATCATAGAGATGGGTGTCGGGGCTTCGGTCCCCTTGAAGTTTAGATCGTCATCCGTAGGGTATTTAGAGGGCCTCTGTGGGTTTTTCTCTACAGGAAACATGGCAGATCTCAAGGCCCATCGGAGGCAGTTGTCATCTTGGTTTTTCACATTGATAACAACCTTCTCGTTTTTCACCGCTGCGGGTAGTGGGATGTAAGAGCCTCCTCTAAGGGGCTGGTATCTAGCGATGCTCAGCCATAGAGTCAGCACTCTGTCAACCACCCACACAGAGCCCCTTTGGGTCCATTTCTCAAGGGCCTCCTGGACGACTGGGAAAGATCTGTCAAGCGCCTCCTTGATTTCACCGGTCTGAAGAAGCGGTTCCTGTTTGTGTCGAAACACGGGGTCTGTATACTCTTCGGAACCATCTGGGTTTTCTTTTCGAAGCTGGACCTTGAGAGCCAGCTGGAACTTTACCCCTTTCAGAGCCTTGATCTCCTCCTCGAGCTTCTTGCAAATCTGGGGACACAGACCTTCTAGGAGAGCTATGGGGTCTGCTTCGAGGGGATGCCCCTGGGGGATGTTCAGCTCCCAACCCCGCAGAAAACTCCCTATCACCCATGGGAGTCGTCGAAAGACTAAGTCGTCTTTCTTCTCTTCTTGGAACACTTCCAGTATCTCCTTTTGGTTGTCCTGGGTTGTTCGGAAAACTTTAGTGATCGGATCAAACTCCTCCACAATGGCCTGCCTTTTCCTCTCCTTCTTCGTGCGAGGAGGAATGGTTGGCCGATGTGCCCTTGGAAGCAGAGGCTCAAGCAGGCGCCTCTTTACTTCCTCGGAGATTGGCTCATCTAAGATGTTGTTTACCACATCGCGGGCTGGTTCTGGTATTTCAACTTCAGCCAATAACTGAGCGACATCTGGCATTTCCCCCTCTCACTCTCGGCAGTCTCGTCGATTTCTCGCCCGCCTGGCCCTGTCCCGCTCTATCTGTTCCAGGGTACATGCTGCCCATCGTTCGCGTGCGATGCGGTTTTTACGCTCTCGTGCTTCAGCGCTCATCTGCATGATGCTAGATGAGTGTATTCATATGGGACCACACTTCTCTAATTGAAAATCTTTATCGCTGCAAGACGTTAAAATTCTAATCTAAAGGGACGTTGCTTTTCACGCCAGACCTGCTTCCGAATGCGGTCAACACCACAGGCGCGGCACAGAGCCAGGGCTGTTTTTACCCCTATCCCACAAACTTGACAGGCATAAGTTGTCCTACCTTTTCGAAGTAGAGCCAGGTGAATTTTGCAATGGTCTCTAAGACAGCTGCGACCACAAAGCTCCGTAGAGCCTAGAACAAGCCACTGGCAATTGTTTTTACCCTTCATCGTATACTATAATATAATACATAAGGTATACCCCTTGCAAATAGGTATGTTTAAATGTTCAATAACCCATGCAGGAGTGGCCTTTTGACCGTACAATTCCTTTTCGGGTAAATGATTGGTATTGGTGTTAATCATTAACGCGGCGCGCTATAGAGCGACCTTTGGACCGCACACGCCCGGACGATTGTGGGGTGTGCCAGGGGCCAGACCCCTGTGTGTAAAGCATAAAATCCACAAATAAAAGACCCAACCCCTTCTATCCGGCCGGGCACGACCGGTGCTCGGGCGCAGTGTGCCAGAACCCCCACCCTCGTGTGTAGAGCGTAAAATCTAAAATAAAAGGCCCACAACCGGTCTCTGGCCGGGCACGGCCGGTGCTCGGGCGCGGTGTGCCAGAACCGCTATTGTGTATAATACTAGTGGAAGGGTGTTTTTTCGAGCACTTTTTAGATTTTTGTACCTGAACTATGGAGGGCGCTCTTGCTTATTCATCTGGTATTCTTCGATTTACGTATAATATAGTATTGGATGTTCAGGAATCATGACCACATGTGATTGTAGCAGACGACAGGTGGTGCCTCGGAAACTCCAAAAACAGCCTGCCATGTGCTTTTCCAGAGTGACATGCATTTTTAAAGAGTTTATTTCAAACACAGAGTAGTTGTAATTTTAGGCTGTCTGTGTGGGGAATAGTCTGTTTTAACGGCATAAACAGCGATAAGGGACAAGATGGATGAAGTGGTCCAGTGTGTTTTGGTAATGAGCCCATACTATAGAAGATATCCGAAGTGCTTGCGTGTTGACAGAAAAAGAAATAACGGGCTGAGCAGGGGTCAAAATGACTGCCGCGTTTTGCGCTCTGCATCCCTCATGTTTCATTTTGGACAGCACTGCCAATTTTGTGGTCAGAGGGGACAGATATCAAGGGAACAAAGTAGACTGGGTTGTGATTCCGGTGAGAACAATTAATTTTCAGCACAAGATACTTGAATTTGTCAAACACGAAATGACAGTTGGTCAGCCGAAATAAAAGGCAGAATTATGTACGCACAATATTTACATGCCGCAGACGCTTATGTTTATCATAACAAATGCAGTGTGAACTTTAGAACCGGAAAAAAAAATTAATGCCCAAATTGTATGCAAATAAAAGTGATGTCTGTCAGATAGAAAGTCATCGTTTGAGCAGACCTTGTGATGAAGTAAAGGCAGGAGCGTTCCAAGAAGTGATGGCGCATCTGAAAAATCATGATGATGAACAAACTACAGTTTCAGATTTGATTAAAGGTAGTATCATACTTTTGTAAGAAACCAAAACAGAAATGTTCACAGATTTACGTGTAACTTTCAGGGTATGAAGATGGTGCTGGTAGAAACCTACCGTTAACATTTTTCCGCCTGAAATGGTGTATTTATCCAGAAATTAGTAAAACAACGACCGAAAATCTTTTTGATCTTTTAAAAGATCAAAAATAAAAGAGAAAAGACTTAAGAAACACTGTCGCCGTTTTTCAATTTTTTCTCAAAATGTGGGCACCGTATGGGACTGACATTTTCACAGATGACTATTACTGCTACGTCCTTGATATTTTTGCCCATGAATCTGCATTTCTTTGACAAAAACCAAAGTATGATGCTACCTTTAAGGGCCTATCTGGAATTTAGGCCTCAGTGTAATATTGTCTCTTTTTTTTTTAATTCAGGAATGTTTTGCTGTTGTCTTTTCATAATACGCAGTATTCGTTCGCTTGAAATTGTGAGAAATTTAACTAGCACAGCCTATTGTAAAAAACTTACCCTGTAAGTTATACGCAAATCTGTGAACATTTCTGTTTTGGTGTCTTACCAAAGCATGTGAACACCTATCAACCAGTGAACACCTATCTGTAGGTGGAGGGTGTGGTCCCTCGGCATATGCCACTGGTTTGGATTTGCTATCCTTGGTTTCACTGGAAATCTGGCGACAAAGTAAAGAAACACAAAGTCCCTATACATGTAGTGTAAATGTGTGCCGAATATTTACGTCATCATGACGTCATTATGGGCCACGTGACAGTGCCATAAATGGCCAAACTTTATATGCCAATTATGAACGAACCCTGGGATTGCGTGGAAACTTGGTATGTGTCTAAGTCGGGAAGTGTTATATTGAAAAATTGCAATGACGTCATCATGACGTCATCCTCTGATTTATTCATGATTTATTGAATTTTGGGTCATTAAAGTTATTTTAATGATAACTAGTGAACGAAAGAAGGTATCTTTGAAATTCTTTTTGTAACTCTTAAATGTGCAACAGAGATCAACACTGTGGAAGCAAAATACTGTGGTGTCACCATTACGTCATCCAAATGAGATTTTGGAAACACAATAGCCGATAGGCCGACCGTCATGAAGACATTGGCCGATCGTCATGAAAGTTAGTGGGTATAAAGTACATGTGTGTCCGGAATGCTAAATGTGAAACGACGACACTACGGCATCTTGGTTGAATTTTCTTTTGAATTTTTGAAAATTTAAAGCTTTCTTATTCTCTAGCAAATTCAAACTTTACGGTATGAGCGCATCTTCATTACAGGGACAAGGCTTGCTGATAGGCCCAATTCTGTTCGCCAGCTCATGAATTTTGTGTATACCTCAAAATTTTTAATTTCAAAGTATTTGGGGAGGCCTGCGTTGGATGACTTGTCCAGCAAAATGCACGCCGCAAGCCTTTTCCCGACTGCAAGCGAAAATTGGCAAAACACCCTCAACCAGTGAACACCTATCTGTAGGTGGAGGGTGTGGTCCCTCGGCATATGCCACTGGTTTGGATTTGCTATCCTTGGTTTCACTGGAAATCTGGCGACAAAGTAAAGAAACACAAAGTCCCTATACATGTAGTGTAAATGTGTGCCGAATATTTACTACGGCATCTTGGTTGAATTTTCTTTTGAATTTTGAAAATTTAAAGCTTTCTTATTCTCTAGCAAATTCAAACTTTACGGTATGAGCGCATCTTCATTACAGGGACAAGGCTTGCTGATAGGCCCAATTCTGTTCACCAGCTCATGAATTTTGTGTATACCTCAAAATTTTTCATTTCAAAGTATTTGGGGAGGCCTGCGTTGGATGACTTGTCCAGCAAAATGCACGCCGCAAGCCTTTTCCCGACTGCAAGCGAAAATTGGCAAAACACCCTCAACGTTGATTCCTGGTTAGTTTTTCCAAAAATTTGGAAAAAGTATTTCACTTGTGATGTTTGAACTTAACCCCATAGACTTTGTACACAGAATTTCTACACCCCACTTTGGTCACTTTTAAACAGCCAATCCTAGCCAAACTTGGTCCAAATAAAGTCCCTATAGTGTAAATGTGTGCCGAACATTTACGTCATCATGAAGCTATATACGCTGAAGCTGTGGCACGGGTACCAGTTTTCATGTTTTCTCCGATATGAAGTCAAGATACTTTTGCTTCTCAACAACGACGCCAGCGGTGAATTTGTGGAAAGTTTCCAGAAACTTGACAGAAACCATCCAGAATTCCTCGCCAAATAACACAAAACTCAAGCCAAACATATTTTTTTAATATCTGTGTCATTTATTACATACTGAACACAATGATATTTGATTTTAAATGAAATGAAATCGTTGGAGTTGATCTTTAAGTTTTTTTATATCATTTACAAATCTTAACCGAATTGCTATTGATGTAGGTTGTGGACTATTTTATGGGTCCCGTTAAGCTTATACAACTCGATACTTGAGAAGAGTTTTATGGAAAATGGCAATGATCCACAGACTCTGTACAGTACCGTATGTCTTTTTGTCTTTTTGTATGCTCACAATAATTTCTTGTCATATTGAAATAATTTTTTGTTCTCAAAATAATGTTTTGTTCTCGAAATAATTTCGCATTCGCAAAATCATTTCGTGTCATTGAAATGATTTTGCGTTCTTATTCGCAAAATGATTCCATGGTCTCCAAATAATTTTGTATTTGCAAAATAATTGTGTGTCATTGAAATCATTTTGTGTTCTCAAAATAATTTCTTATTCACAAAATAATTTTGTGTTCTCTTCCTCACCCTCTGAAACATGAGTATAGACACCATAACCACATTAATATGACTTAAAATGATAAAGTTGTGCTCTTTTTGTAAAAAAAATTGCTCCAGAGTGGTTCTGAACAACACCAACAGTTCATCTTTTGCCATTTTGCACCCCACATCATTTGAGTGTTTCAAATTTTCATTTGCTTAATTCAAATCTTGCCTTACCTTTGTTCAGTGTGGCACTGAAATGTCTGTCTAGACCAGTCATTTGATTTCATATTTCTGTGGTTTTGAAAAGGCCTGTTTTGTTTGCTTTCCATTCCTCTTAAGCTGGAGATTGAAATAACGCAAACTAATAAGGAATATGAACTGCGTGAGGATCATTGGCAGCAACTAAAAGAAGGTGAGTACTTCAGTAACCTAAATAAAGTTTTCTTTTTAACTTTTTTGGTTGTATAACATACAGGAAATACAAATGAAATTCATGACATGTAGTGAAGTTAATTCACCAAATTAAATTGATCCAAATAATCATAATGGGAACCAGGAATTCCTTTGCCATGGTTTGTGTCCACTAATGTCTACCTTTTCATTATGAATGGCTCTCCTAGCATTTGCAAATTGTTACAAAATTGAAATGGAGTAGTTTAGATTCTAGCCTTCACAATCTGAGTATGCTGTGATGTGACTACTTGCAGACAGCTCTGGGCTTTGATCTGCCAATCAGTTTACTTTTAACTCCATAGTCTACTGCATTCAACCTACCCCAGACGGTTACTACTATATGCAAATTCCCCTGCGCCAATTTGCTGCTTCGCTGAAAAGACTTGATCAACCGTGGTGCACCCTGACCTCCCACAATGCATACCGACATAGCCGCCATGATCGTCCTTCTTTTCTAAGCGCCGCTATGAAACGGACGTGCCCTTCGTGGGCTCTTTCGATTTTCGAGTTTCCGTTTCCCGCTGCTCTTCCAAACTGTATAGACTTGATATTTTTCCTTTTTACTTATCTGATTAACCGTTACCAATAAACAGTGTTCTCTTGTGCGTTTGTTTTTGGTATTTTTCTCTCTCTTTTTCTTTGTGCATCCTACAGGTACCGCGGTCCTACGTCGTCGCAGTCTATACACCTCTACGTGATGCCGGGGTAACGCACAGCCGGCTCTGTGCTTACGACCCGATGAAAGGCCTATATGCGGGGGGAATGGATGAGAGTTTAACCTCATTCCCTCCGCGGTACAGCAAGTCGGAATGGCCGAGTTTGGGTTCGTCCCCTCATTCCGGGCTACTGCTGCTACCACTGCCAGTCCGAAGGAATTCCTGGCGGTTAGATACTAGGCATGCCTTGAAGGCTACGTGTCTAATCGTCCCGAAGAGGCCTACGGCCGGGGGTAGCTCGATACCACGGTCGCTACCAGAGCGGAGGGAGAACGCTCGCTACCAGAGGTGACGAAGGATGCCGCCACAACGGAATGAGCTGGCCCGGGCGTAACATGCTCCTTTTGTTTAGGAAACATTGTTATGACCCGCTGAACAGAGGCTCGCCCCGGTTACTTTTTCCGGTCTCCCGAGCCGATATACTAGCTGTCTACGGGTAAGAGCCGTGATGACGTGCTTTCGCTCTCCATGTCTGCCGGGCTCGATTGCGGACGTCAGAGAGATGCCCTGTCTGCGTACAGCCTCCAGTGGTCCAAGCTATTATTCTGCACACTCCACGCCTTTGTCCGATGTACAAAGCCTCAGACATCAGTGTATATGAGCAGTGCTACAATCGTACCACCGCTACGCCCGAGCGAACACCATTGCGGACCTCAGAGAGATGTGTAGAGGCTCAAGCAGCCAATGAGCACCGTGACCCCACGTCCATTGTCTGGCTCTACCCAGACGGAAAGCCATGGAGAGTTCCATACAAGGCTGAACTGCCAGACAGCTACTCCAGCCCGCACCATGCCACCGACTTCAACCCGCTACCATTAGCGGCCTCCAGGCGCCTATACAGGGCACGGTATGAAGGCTCACCTCGCCGAAGATCATGTGCTATTGCTGTGGGGTGAGAGAAGCGATATGCCTACCACCCCTCAGTCTGACGAGCACGATTGCGGACGTCAAAGGGACACTCCTTTACTGCGTGGCCCAGCCGCATAGAGCTGAAAAGCTTCAGGGGGTCACACACAACAAAGACCCCTCAACAGGCCTCGTCAGCCCGGCTTACTATCACAGCCCGTTAGTACGGGGAATGCGTATCCATCCCCTACTATTATTGTCAGCCACCTCCGATGCGAAGGGATCGAAGGACACGGGGCATCACGCACGGCTTTGTTAGCCGCACTACCAGGCCCCCCTTCATTTGATACATGGATTGTCACATGCACATCCTTGCTATTGTTGGGCTCTCCCCAAGAGGAAAGATATGGAGAGATCTACGTACACAGCTGCACGGCCCATCGTCCATACAAGCCAGGTCAACACCGTCGGCTTTGTCCCGTGATGCATCGGCGGTCACAATCAGTTGGACCCACTACAGTATTACACCGACGTCCAGTGACGATTGCCGCCTGGACGCGCCCACTTATCTGGCCCTCTCCGCCCAGTCCAAGCTCCATGGCGCAGTGTCATTTTTATTATAATGATAATGGACTCTTTTAATGCGCCGGTATCCGCCAAGCATGACGCTCATGGCGCATTTATTATTATCCTTGGTCATCGGGCCACAATTATTTACAGCATACATGTAATTCTTAATTAGCTCGAGATGGTCTTTATACGAGCCTTTTCCGACCATCGCTCAACGAAAGCACCAACTCAGCCGCGATAGCCCTTTACGCAGCCGAGCCCAGCCGACTGTCACCCTCAGAGTCGGACTGTACCCGCGGTCGGACTGTCTCAAGTCGAGTCGTTCCACTTCCACGGCCGACTTGTCCTGTCCTATCCATACTGGAATCTGCTATACGCTGTACACGCACTTCGTACTGTACATGGATCCCTTCCTACTGTCCGGCTCTACTGGAGCGGAAACGATGCCGCCGGCTCGGCCCCTTGGGCCGAGTTGGCCCGCAGACGACTTAAGGCTAAACTCTATGCTTCCACGGATGCATTGATGGATAATACATGTACTTTCTTCCTCGCGGAGCGGAAAGCTGCTAGGATTCCCAATGGCCATGCCGGTCCGCACTATGTTTTCGGGCTCGGCCGCTTGCAGTCGACCTGCTTCATGGCGAGTTGTTCCCAGTCGAGCTGTCCAGTGCCCATGGGCCGATAACGCATCCTACCTTAGCTCGACGCTACGGAGCGGTAACATGTAGCCGAGACACGTACACTGAATCATCGTTCACTATCGCTACCGGAACGGGAAACTGCGAGAGTCCACACGCACTGCACGTAACTGTTCAACGACCACGCATCACTGCACTTCCGGGCGCATTGTACAACCGTCAACATTTACGGCTTGCACACTACTACAATGACTACAGCCAAGACCGTTCCGTGGCTCCACATCGGTGACCTCGGCGACCCTGGCAGTCATAAGTGTACTTCATGTATCCTGTTTGGACACTGGATTATGAATAGAGTGATAAAGGTGATTAAAATGCGAGCATGCATTGATTCAAAATTCGGCTCGCTCACTCGCCACGCATGTTGTCCTGAGGTCAAAGGTCATACATGTGATAATACATGTACATGTACTGCTCACCACATAGAGGCCCAAAATATATTGGGTACTGGGAGGTGACTAGTCAACCTGATCTTGTTCTACCTCCATGACCTGACGGTGTTACATAGTCTGAGATGAACCATCACTACTTATCACGCTTGCAACCTCTTCGGATCAGCTGACTTCCTCACTTTCTCTCATTCTTATGCTTTGAAAAGTGATAAACACTGTACAAAGTATGGTATAGATTGAAATTTTCCTCCTTCCTTTCTGTCAAATTCTAGTTACATGTCGGCACTTATACAGTGCCGAGTCACTACATGCCAAGGCAGGCAAGAACCCGGCATGCGTCAACCCAGCCTACCTCCACCGTCAACTCCACAAGCTCACCGCTCGTTGCGGAAAAGCTCCCGTTGACGATTGGCAACAACATTGCAGAACTCCGAAGCACCCCTCTCGGACCTGCGGGACTGATTTTCGACGTCCTTGAGGCCTTAAAACCCCCATCGGCGGAAAGTACAAGGCAATTTTCTTCTCCATCGGCTCTACCCAGGACATTGAAGAATTACCATGAATAGCTGTGGTCACAGTCCCTTCCACGAAGGTCAACATTTCCAGCTAATCATAACCACCGGGATGGCCGGCTCATGCCAGCCCTCAACACGCTGGCCCTATACCCAATGGGTATGGACCCCGTCGACATGTACCCCGCATCAAACAGCCTCTGCGAGCAGGACCGAAGTCGACTCGGGCCAGCCCAACGGTCCCCAGTTCCTTTCTGCAGATCGCAAACTTGGGGAACACACAGGGAATTCCGACGCCTTACGTCTGGCTGTCATTCCACATCATCGGATGAGTAGGTCATCTCTGCCAATGACCTTACACCTGCTGCCACACACAACAAGACACAGTCCAGAGTTTTCGACTCCCGGTTCCTACAAACCCCTGGAAGATGTCAAAAACACCCCGCTCAGGATACCCTTAGCATCCTGAGCCTCGTGGCCCACAGGTCTTTATAGAGAATGGCAGTGACCTGATCCAACCAGGTCACATTCTCCTGGTGTACGTAAACTCGCCCACAACGTGACGTCAGTCACATACCCAGCATAGGCGTGAAGTCCCGACTCCAAGAACTCCAACCCCACTACAAGGACCAACTTGGAATAGTTCCTGGTGAGGTTTGAACCCGTATCGTCCGGACTGGCGCAACGAGTAGGCCGCCACTCCGTACCAGCATCGGAACCACAACCACTGTGAGATTCTTAGTAGCCCTGCAACACATATGCCAGCACTCTCAGTTATACCGAGAGCAAGCAAGAACATCTACACACCTACTCCTAACCTGTCACCCAGAGCGGATGGGTTGTGCCCCTCTGATCTGCGTCCCCGCCCTGGATCATCCACGGGACGCCGGCAAGGACAACACCTCACTCCACCTTCCACTTCTCGACCGCCAATAACGACCCCACAGGTGGCCGCTGCGACCGAGACACTCGTCTGCCCTCCTACATAGCATGTATCATGTACAAGCCATCTTAGGCGCCCCATGTCGCCTCTAAGGACAGTACTGGCAGCGTCTTACACCAAGCACCGGACACATGGGATGGATGAGAGTATGGCTTGACCCCTCATTCCCGCCGTGGTTCAGCAAGCCGGAATGGTAGTATTTGCTGCTACCACTGCCAGTCCGAAGGAATTCCGGGCATTTAGATACAAGTATGCCCTTTCGGGACAAGTGTCTAATCTGACCTGAAGAGGCCTATTGCCGGGGGTAGCTCAATACTGACTGGCTGGCCTGGGCGTAACATGCTCCTTTTAGGCTCCATGTTACGACCCACTGAACAGAGGCTCGCCCCAGTTATGATTTCCGGTCTCCCCGATATGCTAGCTGTCTTTGGGTAAGAGCCGTGATGACGTGCTTTCGCTCTCCCATGTTTGCCAGGCTCGATTGCGGACGTCGGAGAGATGCCCTGTCTGCGTGCAGCCCCCAGTGGTCCTCTATCATTCTGCATACACGTCACCTTTGTCCGATGTACAAAGCCTCATACATCAGTGAGTATGAGCAGTGCTACACTCGAACCACCGCTATGCCCGAGCGAACACCATTGCGGACCTCAGAGAGATGTGTAGAGGCTTGAGCAGCCAATGAGCACCGTGACCCCACGGCCATCGTCTGGCTCTTCCCGGATGGAAAGCAATGGAGAGTTCCATACACGGCTGAACTGCTAGATGGCTACTCCAGCCCGCACCATGCCACCGACTTGGGCCTGCTACCATTAGCGGCCTCCAGTCGCCAATACAGGGCACGGTAGGAAGGCTTATCACGCCGAAGATCATGTTCTGTTGCCGTGAGGGGTGAGAGAAGCGATAGGCATACCAAGCATAGAGCTGAAAGCTTCAGGGGTTCACACACAACAAGACCCCTCAACAGGCCTTGTCAGCCCGTCCCTCTATCATGCAAAGGGAAGGACACGGGAGCCCCACGCACTGCTTTGTTAGGGAGGGCTTCAAAATCCAACCACCGGCTACCCGGCGGATTCCGGCGGGTTCGGCCGGGTTTTCAGTCAGTGATCAATAAGAATTGGCTCGGTTTATCTCTTGAATATTGTTGCATAGAAGAAGGTCATGCCTGGGCCCAGGAACTCATTAACGAGAGATCAACTATAGCCTGTTTATAGAAGGAGATTAAACCAGGATGGCCAGAATGGCGAGCAAAAGATCATGTCAAGGAGTGAGACCCCAGGATGGCGTGCATTGTCAAGGGATTATATGGGGCTCCAATTTTGGACTCCTTATAGTTTGAAATCCAACTAGGCAATCCCAAAGCAAGTCAAGAAGGGGAAAACCATTTCATAATTATATAGCTCTCCACAGTTCAACTGTCATTCATCTGTTCATTATTAAAAAACGAAACAGGAAAGAAAATTATCATACCCCGCACTTTATAAATCGAACATTTCCATTTAAAAAGAGGGCCAGTCAGATTATGGAGGATTAGCGACCAGCTAATTGTGGTTACTTTGTTAGACCACTCTGAGGGAATCTGCTGGCAGTGGTCATGCATATTCTTCTGACATAAAGGTTTATTGTCCATTGACCCGAAGATAATGAGTTCATTATAAATCTAGAGAAAACCCATTGGAAACCACTGGGTAGCTGGTGGTTGGACTTTGAAGCCCTCCCTTAGCCACGCTACCAGGCTCGACCTGCCCCCACCAGCAGCTACGTACCTCCCTTCACTCGATACACAATTGTCACACACACATCCCTGCTATTGTTGGGCTCTGCCCAAGCGGAAAGATGTGGAGAGATCTACATACACAGCTGCATGGCCCAACGTCCATACAAGCCAGGTCAACACCATCGGCTTTGTCCCGTAACGCATTGGCGGTTACAATTACATGTAGTTAGGCCACTACAGTATCACACCGACGTCCAGTGGCGATTGCCGCCTGGACGTGCCCACAGGGCCCATCAAGGGGCCCGCTATCTGGCCCCTCCGGCCCAGGCTCCATGGCGCAGTGTCGTTATAATAATAATAATAATGGACACTTATGCCGGTATCCACCAAGCATGACGCGCATGGCGCAAATCAACTATTATCCCTGGCTATAATTTACAAGCATAATTTATAGCTCGAGAGGACTTTATACGAGCCTAAACTGACATTGCAGAGGCAGGGACACATCCCCCACCATCGCTCAACGGAAGCGGAGAGCCTCAACGCCTACACCAACTCAGCCGCGATAGCCCTTAACACTGCCGAGCCCGACCGACTTTCACCCCCAGGGTCGGACTGGCTCAAGTCGAGTCGCTCCAAGGCCGACTTATCCGGGGGTGCCTGTCCATACTGGAATCTGTTTTATACACTGTACACGTACTTTGTACTGTACAATGTACATGCATCCCTTCCTACTGTCCAGCTCTAAAGGAGCGGAAACGATGCCACCATGCTCGGCCCGCTCCCGACTGCAGTCGACGCGCCTTGGGCTGAGTTACCCTGTGGACGACTTAGGGCTAGCTCTATGCTTCCACGGACACAGAGATGGTTAATACTTTCTTCCCTGCGGAGCGGAAAGCTGCAAGGATTCCCATTTACAGCTTTTACCGCCCAATGGCCACGCCGATCCGCACTATGCTTCCGGGCTCGGCCCTCTCCCGCTTGCAGTCGACCTTCTTCAAGTCGAGTTGTTCCCAGTCGAGTTGTTCGGTGCCCATGTGCCACCAGGTCACATTATACTGGTATGCGAAGTGAACTCACATACAAAACTAGTATAGGCTCGCCACACAGTATATACTGCGTGCCGTTCTGCATAAGCAAGCGTATAGTATAGGCTCGCCACACAGTATACTGCGTGCCGTTCTGCATAAGCAAGCGTATAGTATAGGCTCGCCACACAGTATACTGCGTGCCGTTCTGCATAAGCAAGCGTATAGTATAGGCTCGCCACACAGTATACTGCGTGCCGTTCTGCATAAGCAAGGTTTTTCATCGCGAAAAGTGGGGTGATATATTGTGGGCTTAAAATACCTCCGTTTTCTATATACAATATTTTTTAGCACAAACAATGATAGACAGGTTGAGTTTTATAACAAAACAATACAGATGTATTTAACCTCATAATATGTGTTTTGATTACAGTAAACCTTTAAAGGTAGTATCATACTTTGGTAAGAAGCCAAAACAGAAATGTTCACAGATTTACGTATAACTTACAGGGTATGAAGATGGTGCTGGTAGAAACATACCGTTAAAATATTTCCCCCTGAAATGCTGTATTTTTTCTAGAAAAGAGTAAAACAACGACCGAAAATCTTTTGGATCTTTTAAAAGATCAAAAATAAAAGAGAAAAGTCTTAAGAAATACTGTGGCCGTTTTTCACTGTTTTCTCAAAAAGTGGGCACTGTATGGGACTGAAATTTTCACAGATGACTATTATTGTATTGTTGCGTACCTAACTATTGAGGTTTGACTCAACTACAGACACGCAAACAATATATGTAATACAGGAAGCAGTAACTTCGTGACAAAATATGACTGAGTTGATTTATTACATATTCTCTATCTGTAATCACAGAACATGACATATAAGCACATTGACAGAGTATACAGGAATGTATACGGTGAAACCTCTATCAGTTTACACTGGAGAGCCGGTAAATCTCAGCGTAGCTAACCCAAGGTCACGCATCTCATGATAGCTGCACATACACCATTCGGGTACACGTGGTACGTACGTGGTACAGTACGGGGATACCAATAACCCAAAACGCAGGGAAGTATACGGGGGTATACTTTACAACATGCAAGTCAATGCTAACGATCGGAGGCACAACACAGCATTGCTTGTAGACCAATATACACGACGAGGCACTGCTCTATTGGAATAACGTACGGTACGGGTATTGCTAGCTTTGATCGGAACCGGTGCTCATCAGCGAATGAACATAGAATCTTAGGATCAGCTCGGCTTATATAGAGAATCCTGGGCCTAAGAATGAATAAAACATAAGGAAGAATATACACCTAATAGCCAATGGGAAAGCAGCATGGTGATGTACCCATAGCCTAAGGCGGTAGAAACGTTTGCAAAAATATGGTGGGACGTGTGCAGACGTGTGCAAAAGCATGTCGGGACAATGTGCAAAGGATGTCGGGACAGGTGCAAAAGCATGTCGCAGGACATGTGCAAAAGCATGTTACACAACAACTTCTATCTCCTTATTTGGCACAACTTCGCGCTAGAAGCTCTGATTGACAACTAGGTATACGGGGCGTGTTCAGGAGACAAGTAGCATTCTATGTGCACATAATCTAGCTCTTGCGTACAAAGCATTGCAGGGGCTTTCGTGCTCGCATGCAGCATCAAGGGTGGTCAACGAGAGTGCACTGGGGAACTTAGCAGGTCAGTCACGGTGACTGTAGGCGGTAGCCTATCGGAGCCTACACGGCCAACTACTTCGGGAGCGAAGTGGTGAACTCCGAGAGAAATGTGAGCAAAATAGTCTAAGTCCCACAGAGCACTTTCGTCGTGGAGCTAGGGGGAGGGGCTCTGCGTGATCGCTCGCTGTGGCTCTGAATTATGCATAACGCAGCATCAGCTTCTGGGGCATATTGCATTTGCAATTTATGGCGCAATCTCAGACGATCGTGTCACGCGGCATTGCAAGAGTCTTGAGGGCCGGAAATAGCTTAGCCTAGCAATTACACTGATCAGTATTTGGTCAATGCATAGTCAATAGCATATAATGGATAATCAATGGGAAATGATCACGTGTACAGCAAGGACACAATTCTAGAGGGCGCTAGTGCTTCGGTGTTCCGAAATCGGTCCAGGCAAGGTTCGCAACACTATCCCCCCCCTAGAATATACGACGTCCTCGTCGTACACGGAGAGCAAAAATACACAATATCAGATTAAAGTTCAATAAGAGTTCAATTTAAGTTCAACAGAAGAAGTAACGCGGGCAACAGGTCACTGTTGATCAAGTCGGTTCATTGAAACATCAGCAAATTCTAGAGTTCATGAGGCTCAAACTGGATGGGCGAATGGTCGAGTCAATTGTCACATTTTGAGCTACGCACTACGAATACTAAATCTAAGACTATGGTCTAGAAAAATGAAAGAAGAATATAAGGAATATAACGCGTATATACTGAAGCACCACATATGAATGATTGTCCAGTGTGGCGGAACGGATAGTTCACGTGGAGAAATCAGTCAGTCTTCCTGGTCGCCGTCTGGTGCGGGAACTTCTCCGATTACCGGAAGTCGGTGGGGCTTCGGTACTGGGTGGAGAAGGGGCTGTCACTGCAGTGCTCGGTGCAGTGTTCGGTGCAGTGCTCGGTGTATGAGCACCAGCTGTTGGGACGGGTGAACTGTGGGTCTGCGCCTCAGGGGTAGGTGAGGTGGGCGGTTCCTGGGACGGAGCAGCTTTCCTCAGCAAAGTTTCTTGCATGGTCCTCATCCACGGGGGAACATCATCGCTGCGGTACCGTTTCAGTCGATCGTGGTGGAGGACTTTTGATTTTCCTCGCTGACTCGAACGAATCTCAAACAGCAGATCACTCAGTTTGCGCTGAATGATACAGGGTCCCTTCCATTTGGCTTTGTTCAGTTTAGGGGAAGACCTGGCACTCTAGCACTGTCCATCGCGTACACAAGATCCCCAACGGCATAGTTGTGATATGAAAGTCTGGTGTCGTAGTCCCGTTTTTGACGCTGACTGGCTTCACAGATGTGATCACGAACTATCTGGTGCACTCGAGTCATTCTCTCCTTTAGGGCGATAACGTACTCACATTCAGACGGGGGTTGTTCTCCCGGTGGACTACCAAACACAAGGTCAATTGGGGCGTGTGTCTCACAACCCAACATTAGCATATTTGGGGAGTATCCAGTCGTCTCGTGCTGGCAACTCCTATATGCTGAAGTTAGAAGGGGCAAATGGGCATCCCAGTTCTTCTGGTTGTCGTCAACATAAGCGGAAATCATATTAACCACAACTTGGTTAAACTTTTCAGCTTGACCGTTGGCGGATGGATGATATGGCGTTGTTCTTGTCTTGTGAATTTGCAGCAGTTCACAAACCGAATGCAATTAGTTCGACTCATAGTTTCTGCCTTGATCAGAATGTAAATCAAGTGGGGCACCGAATCGCGAAATGAAATCATAGACTATCTTGTGGGCAATTGTCTCTGCTTTCTGGTCAGGAATTGCATAGGCTTCCATCCATTTGGAAAACTGGTCACCAACAAGTAAGATGTATTTGTTGCCTTGGTCACTGACTGGAAATGGACCGAGGACATCAGTAACCATTCTGTCCATTGGTGCTCCAACTCTATAGTCTTTAAGGGGTGCTCGGGGGGTCTTATGTGGTCGCTTACGGGCGCCACACTTAGCACATTTCTGGATCCAGTCCCGTACTGTCTCCTTCAGCCGATACCAGTAGAACTTCCGCTTGGTTTTCTGGACGGTTTTCTTGACACCGAGGTGGGTGGAGGTAACAGCATCATGGGTTGCTCGCAATACAGATTCTCTTAACTCTTTGGGAACGATTAACTGCAAGTAGGACTGGGTTTTGTCTGTTGTTACCCACTGTTTATAGAGTACACCGTTGCGAAGGACAAGTTGTTGCCATAGCAACCAAAGCTTTCTGGTCGCTGGGCTCTGACTGGCGGCTAAGTCTCTGTCTGGTCGTTCCAGGGAGTCATCTAACCAGCGCATTACTACACCGATATCTGGATCATCTCTCTGTAGTTTTTCAAGTTCTTCGTAGGAGTAGCCATTCACCCAAGGTGCGTCATGTCGTTGACCAGTATTGGAACCGGCAGCGTCGTTCATGGTGATCACCTGAACGTTCAACAAGTCACAGTCTCGGCGTGGGGGCTCCGGAGGATAGCGAGATGGTTCCACTGGATGCGGCCCGGTAAAACCGGCTAAGGCGCCCTTGGCAGGGGCGCAGGGCATGCTGCAGTTCATGTCATTACTCTCTGGTTTCGGTCCGTCGAATTTGATATCATCTGTCTCTGGTAGGCTCGCTGCACATCTTGAATCTTCAGCTCTCTGCTGTTCGGTCACTGGCGAGGCGTTGGACACGGCTTGTCTGGGAGTTTCTCTTGAAGGTGCGCTAGCTGTGTCTGCAGAACGGCAGATGTGGTTCCCTAACCACACGCGCGGGTTATTGTATTGCACGAGCGCCAAATACAATTACCCAAGTTGCAAACACCACCAAGTAAGAGTGTTACCACTGTTGCCATCAGTACGAGGACTGTCGCCGGCAAGGGAGGACAAACCTTCTCTGGTTTGTCGGAAGATGTCTCAGGGCATATCAGTTCACGGGGGAAATCTTCTTTGTCTGAAGATATGACATTTTCGGGATTGTTCAACACGGGTTCCACCTCATCTGAGGTGGCACGAATTCGTTTGGCTGTTAGCGGGATCACGTTGTCGACTTTGTTGAAATCGGACCATAGTTCACTCTTGGTGACACACTTGTCACACCCACCACAGGGGAGTTCAGTGAGGATGGTCCTACCATCGTAGCACGGACACTCGTCAGGATCACATGGCACCCTAGAGAGGGCATCTGCATTGCCATGTTTCTTTCCTGCTCGATGTTCAATCTTAAAGTCAAACTGGGCCATGATCTCGAGCCATCGAGCCATTTGGTCAACTGGATCTCGAAATGTCATTATCCATCTCAGGGCGCTATGGTCGGTAGGAATCAGGAACTGCCTGCCGAGCAAGTAGTGCCTGAAGTATTGTACAAAGGTCACTATAGCGAGGAGTTCTCGTCGTGTTGTACAATATCGGCGTTGTGTTTTCGTCATGGATCGGCTCGCGTATGCTATTGGTCTCTCTTCATGTCGTTGTGTTCGTTCCAAAATATTGGGTCTTCTAGCCCCCC
The DNA here is from genome assembly GCA_963971285.1 of Astropecten irregularis. NCBI lineage: Eukaryota > Metazoa > Echinodermata > Asteroidea > Paxillosida > Astropectinidae > Astropecten > Astropecten irregularis. The sequence goes on along the minus strand of OZ020245.1, from coordinate 29,717,113 downwards.
CAAAAAACAATGGCTCTTCTAGCCCCCAAAAAATTTTGGCTCTAGAACCGCGCCTGGGACTAGCTATCGTCGAAAATCTCTCTATGAAGCGACGATAATAGGAACACAATCCAAGAAACGAGCGAACCTCAGTGACGGTCTGAGGTACTGGCCAGTTCTGCACGGCTGAAACTTTGCTCGGGTCAGGCTTGACACCATCTTGGGTGATGAGGTGACCAAGAAAAAGAACTTCTTCACGAAAAAGCTCACACTTGCTTGGCTTCAGTTTGAGTCCAGCATTTCCCAGCCTTTGTAAGACTTCGTCAAGTCGCTGTATGTGTTCTTGGAATGTGGAAGACAAAACGATGACGTCATCAAGATATATCAACAAGGTTTTCCACTGCAAACCCTTAAGCACAAGTTCCATGCAACGCTCGAATGTGCTCGGCGCATTGCAAAGTCCGAAGGGCATGGTGATGTACTCGTACAAGCCGCTGCGAGTTACGAACGCGGTCTTGGGGCGGTCCTTCTCATTCATCTCAATCTGCCAATAGCCTGACTGAAGATCAAGTGTGCTGAAGATCTTGGCTCCACTGAGGCAATCTAGGCAGTCGTCAACCCGCGGTAATGGATACGCGTCACGGCGAGTGACATTGTTCAGTTTACGGTAGTCAATGCAAGGGCGGGTTGTTCCATCTTTCTTGCACACGAATACCATCGGTGATGCCCAGGGAGATGTTGACTCTCGGATCACACCAGCTTTAAGTTGAGCGTCGATGGCTTTCTCCTCCTCGCCATGAAACGCTCTAGGGGGTCGTCTGGGGGGCTGGCGTATAGGCCGTGCGTCACCAGTGTCAATATGGTGCTGCACAATTGAAGTGCGTCCCATGTCCTCTGCGTTCTTTGCGAAAGTGTTCTGGTGTTTCGTCAGCAGTTCAGCCAATGACTGCTGTTGCTGTGGGGAAAGTTCTGCACAACTCCTTTCATAGAGTTTTTCAAGGTTTTCAGGCAATTTCTCGCGAGTACTGCAGGATTTCGGGACGGCGGTAAAAGTAGTAACTGTTGGCGACGTTTTGCCTGCGTGCACCCTTCACACATTTAGTGTCCGGCAGAGACGATCTGCTTCACCATTCTCGCATTCGTCTATGAGCTCAACTGCATCGATCTCGTGCAAGTACCCAATGGTGGTACCAGCCCGGAGTTCGATGTTTTCTGGCGAAGTGTTCATCAGTCGGACAGGTATGTCCATGTCTTTGCGGCTGGGGTCGATAAGGGAACTGCCGACCACTATGTTTTGGTCAAAGTCTCTGTCCGCAGTAGGTTCTACTACAGCACAGCAGAGTTGTAGTACTCGTACTCGTACAGGAGTACAACTCGAGTCCACCAAAGTACTTGGCCCGTACTTGATTAAAAGTACTCGAAAACAAAATGTACTTGGCCCGTACTCGATCCCATGTACTTGATTTTTTGACGTACTCCACGTTAAGTACTCGGTACTCGATCCCAGTACTCGACAATTTCAGAAGAAAAAAAAATAGAATAAATTCACCTTGACAATACTCAACCTCGAGCATATCGTAAGTGCGGTAGCACGACATCCATAACGTGTAGAAGGCTTTCCTTGCCCTGGGTACGGTGTGTGAGCGTGCTTGTGCAAGGAGCACGGAGATACATGTAGTGGAGTTAGTGGTTAGCGCGGCCCGAATTGGGATGTCGGGCCCAATGCCCAATTATGGTTTGGTCAAAATGATGCGCTACATGTATATACATGTACATTTATAACAGTCCATGGCACATTCTGAGTCGGTACATAATTGTGTTTACTCCATACACTTCGTTTTAGTCAAAGAAGTACAGATTTATGGGCAAAATATCACGGAAGATACAGCAAATATCCGGTCCCTTACAGTGCCCACTTTTTTATTTTAGAAAACATAGGAGTTTTGATCTCACCCTGATCAAAAGTGTTTTTGGCTTGTGATTTATTATTTTTTCTTTCCTTTTTAAAAACAACATTTTAGGCAGAAAAGGTTTTACCATTATATTTGTACCATCACCATTTAAAAAAAAAATGTTTGTTAAGTCCAGAGAGCAACAGTCAGGCTTGTTGTATCTGTGTGTTCTGTATGAAATATTTATTATATGCTTTAGAATAAAGGGCAGTTGTTTTTGTTTCCTTTACCTACTGACCTTGTTGTGTAATGAAGAGATGTATAAAACACTACTGTCATGAACTGCATAATTTGTTGGTACTGTGCATTGGTTCTGTGCATGTACTCGGCGCAGGACTCGAATTTTGGTACTCGGACTCGGCCCTGTACCCGGACTCGATACTTAGGACTTGGACTCAACAGCAATGTACTCGGACTCGGCCCAGTACTCGGACCCTGAAGTACTCGGAGTACTCTGTACTCGGATCTGAGGACTCCACTACAACACTGCAGCACAGTTCCAACTGATGTCACAAAGATCTGCCACGCCCTCTGTTATCCACTCACTGCATGCTGGGACGATGGTGTCTTCCTTCAAGCCAATTTTCAACACACGCGGCTCAGATGGTTCGCCTTTGATTGTCCACTCATGCCAAGTGCCGGCAATCTGTATGCCACGTCGTGTCTGGAGTATGCAGTCGTAGAAATACAGAAAGTCGTAACCAAGGATACCCTCATCCTTGATGGGGGCTACATACGCTTCCCACTGGAATTGATGAACACCGATGTTGATACAGAAGGTGGACACACCTTCAACCTCGATAAGTTCATTGTTCGCTGTCTCGAGTTTTGTGCGTTCACACGGGGGTTAAGTTCAGGGCATCTTTCAGCGGGTATCTGGCTGAAAAATGCGGAGGAGAAGATTGTAACTGCTGCCCCGGTGTCAACTAAAAGTTTGGCATTAATGCCACAAGTGTCCACTTGAAGAAATGCGGACATGCCTTTGAAAGGCTGCCTGCTGATACGTATAACGGTTCGTTCGTGAGGGCGGACCGATGCCAGGCCGGACGGCACGGTCTTTCTTAGTTTTCCGCCTGCTGGGGTGGTGGCACGGCGACTGGTTCCTTTTTCGCGGCTGGTTGGGGGCAACTGCTCGCGTAATGGCCTGTTTCTCTGCAGTTATAACAGGTCACGTCTTCCATCTTGCGTTTGCCAGCGGGGGCTTTGTTGCCCTTACCGGCTGCCTTGTCGTTGATGAGCCGGACCATGCCCGTGAGGCGACGGTCCAGCTTCTCCGTGAAACTTTTCAGTTCATCTGGTGTGACATAGGACGCAGCAGGTTGAGCCGGGGGCTTAGGGGCTGTTGACGGGTTCTCTTCGGTAGCTTGCACTGTGTGGATGCGAAGTGAGGAGGATTTTCCGGGAGCAACGTTCTCCCGCAAACTCAGGAAAATTTCACCTGCGGTTCTTGCGTCTTCCAGCGTCTTTGGGTTGGTCATCCCTATGGCAACCACGGTCTGTTGGTCAGGGAGTCCCCAGAGGAAGTGCCTCATGGCGATGCTCTCCCTAGTAGTCACATCTGCTGTCGGATAGCCCCGCATCACTAGGCGGCGGATGTCTGCCACATACTCGGTCAGATTGTCTTTGGGCTGGAATTTCCTGCTTTCCAGCAAGGCAAGCCAAGTGTTTTGTGTACGGAGTTCTGCAAATCGGCTTTCAAGGGCCTCTATTAGAGTGTCAAAGTTCTTGACGATGGAGGGATCAAGTTGTTCAAAGGCAAACTCTGCAGCCTTGCCTTTCAAACTGCTGACTAGTCGGAACTTTTTCTCCTCAGGTGACCAATCGCAAGCCTGTGCGAGACTAAGGAAAGGTTGGATGAATCCCTCCCATGCTCTTGTCCCATCAAATTCTCCCTGTCTTGGAAGGGGCACGTCAAAGGGCTGTCTTGATCTGGTCGGCGATGGCACAGGCTTTTCTTCGGCTATGGAGCAAAGCTCATCTGGCGTGTTGTCATGGTGTGGGGACGATTCTGGCAAAGAGGGCGCACTCGATTGCTGTAGTTCATGGATTCTCTGCTCTGCCTCCAGGGCACGTTTTTCTGCCCGCTTCAGTTCTTCCCTTAGGGAGTCCAGCTGGTGCTGGTCATCACCACCCATCGACAACATATTGAATGACAGCTCAAGGTCACCTTCACTGGCTGCATTCAGTCTACATGACTTACGGCTGCTCTTTTTCGGCATGGTGATAAGCAGAGTTTATACACAGTAGCTATAGTTCATGCTATACACGTATAGTGCGGTGAAGCGTGGAGGTGCCGTGGAGCATTAACAGTTAACAGTTATGCCAACCCTTATACTAGGATGGTGTCTCAGTGTTCATTGTTCATATAACTTATGAAAGTTGTCACGATGAAGTGTTTAAGTCTGTATCCCACCGCTGCCACCAATGTTGCATACCTAACTATTGAGGTTTGACTCAACTACAGACACGCAAACAATATATGTAATACAGGAAACAATAACTTCGTGACAAAATATGACTGAGTTGATTTATTACATATTCTCTATCTGTAATCACAGAACATGACATATAAGCACATTGACAGAGTATACGGGAATGTATACGGTGAAACCTCTATCAGTTTACACTGGAGAGCCGGTAAATTTCAGCGTAGCTAACCCAAGGTCACGCATCTCATGATAGCCGCACATACACCATTCGGGTACACGTGGTACGTACGTGGTACAGTACGGGGATACCAATAACCCAAAACGCAGGGAAGTATACGGGGGTATACTTTACAACATGCAAGTCAATGCTAACGATCTGAGGCACAACACAGCATTGCTTGTAGACCAATAGACACGACGAGGCACTGCTCTATTGGAATAACGTACGGTACGGTATTGCTAGCTTTGATCGGAACCGGTGCTCATCAGCGAATGAACATAGAATCTTAGGATCAGCTCGACTTATATAGAGAATCCTGGGCCTAAGAATGAATCAAACATAAGGAAGAATATACACCTAATAGCCAATGGGAAAGCAGCATGGTGATGTACCCATAGCCTAAGGCGGTAGAAATGTTTGCAAAAATATGGTGGGACGTGTGCAGACGTGTGCAAAAGCATGTCGGGACAATGTGCAAAGGATGTCCGGACAGGTGCAAAAGCATGTCGCAGGACATGTGCAAAAGCATGTTACACAACAACTTCTATCTCCTTATTTGGCACAACTTCGTGCTAGAAGCTCTGATTGACAACTAGGTATACGGGGCGTGTTCAGGAGACAAGTAGCATTCTATGTGCACATAATCTAGCTCTTGCGTACAAAGCATTGTAGGGGCTTTCGTGCTCGCATGCAGCATCAAGGGTGGTCAACGAGAGTGCACTGGGGAACTTAGCAGGTCAGTCACGGTGACTGTAGGCGGTAGCCTATCGGAGCCTACACGGTTCGGGAGCGAAGTGGTGAACTCCGAGAGAAATGTGAGCAAAATAGTCTAAGTCCCACAGAGCACTTTCGTCGTGGAGCTAGGGGGAGGGGCTCTGCGTGATCGCTCGCTGTGGCTCTGAATTATGCATAACGCAGCATCAGCTTCTGGGGCATATTGCATATGCAATATATGGCGCAACCTCAGACGATCGTGTCACGCGGCATTGCAAGAGTCTTGAGGGCCGGAAATAGCTTAGCCTAGCAATTACACTGATCAGTATTTGGTCAATGCATAGTCAATAGCATATAATGGATAATCAATGGGAAATGATCACGTGTACAGCAAGGACACAATTCTAGAGGGCGCTAGTGCTTCGGTGTTCCGAAATCGGTCCAGGCAAGGTTCGCAACATTATTGTAAAAAACCCCTTTTTTAGCTCCGCCCACGGCTGAGTCGCGAAAACGTGTCATCGTGCATTTTTTCAAGGCCATAACTTGATAATAGTAATAGTTACAGAGCTGACAATTTTTATTCTTAAGTCATTGAAAAGTGAACAAAGAAAAATTGACTGGAGCGGGATTCGAACCGGCGACCTCCTGAATACCGTACAGGCGCTCTACCAACTGAGCCATCCAGCCCTATGTTGGTGGTGACCCCAATAGTCAACTATCTTTGTTCGTTTGGCAGTCAGAAGCCATGAAACCACGCACACACCGCCACACCCCAGGGATCGTTTCAATGATACACGCAACAATGCTGCAACCTGGGAACGGCACATGGGGGATCACTCAAAGAGGATACGGCTTTTTAAAAAAACAAAGATAGGGCTGGATGGCTCAGTTGGTAGAGCGCCTGTACGGTATTCAGGAGTTCGCCGGTTCGAATCCCGCTTCAGTCAATTTTTCTTTGTTCACTTTTCAATGACTTAAAATAACTCAGTCAGTTTCCCTTGTGGTTATTTCACGAATTTTTATTCTTACTTACCTTATGCCCAAGATTCATAATCCGGCCTTAAATAGTAGATATAAGTCCACTTTTGTACAATTATTTACCTAGAGTAAGCATTATTAAAAGAGAAGACAAAGTGCCCCCAGCCGAGTCACGAAAAACGTGCCATCATAACTTGATAACGGTATTAACAGCTATGGAGCTGAACATTTGTATTCTTACTAACTTTTGGCTCTAGATTCATTATCAGGCCTTAAATAGTGGATATTGTGTCTATTTTGGAAGTTATTTGCCCATAAAATGCACACTTAATTCAACAGAGAGTGATTTTATTGATTTTTTGGGGTCACCCAGTGGCCACAGTCCACACAGATCACCTATTTCTGATAAGTCATCTATAGTGCATTTCTACCCCCAGAATTTATTTGGACATGAACAATCCATTTCTACAGGATTGGCATTCATCCAAATTTGGGTTCAGGTGAAAAAAATCATTAAAGACCCCAAAAGACGGTCTTTCCGCCATGCAAGTGGTTCCCCCATGGACAGTTAACAAAATAATTATTTTAAAGTTAAAGCACTTCGATCTAATTACATATACAATTTCAGCTTTGGTACTCAAATCCTTCATGGTCAGGTTGTATTTTGAAAATTACAGAGTTTGTCATGGTTTTGAGATTAAGAGTGACAAAGGCCGACATTATTGTATTGCTTCCTTTGTGAAATTGGATGTAACATTTTTAATTTAAAGTTTGGAAATGTCCTCCATGAATTTGTCATGTACAATTCCAAGATCGTGTAGCATTATGGTTCCATTTAGAGGGCAAGTGGAACGGGTGGAGAGGATGTCTTTGATGTCCTGTCATCAAAACGCATAATCTCTTCAGCATTTCGTCTTCTCTTTAATGCTTACTCTAGGTAATTAATTGTACAAAAGTGGACTTAATATCTACTATTTAAGGTTGGAATATGAATCTATGGCATATGGTTAGTAAGAATTAAAATTGTCAGCTCTATAACTACAGTCGACTCCCGTTACTACGAGCTCGGAAATAACGACAACCCGGATTTAGCGAGCATATTTCCCCAGTCCCGATCAATTTGTGCACATTACTATGGGGAAATATTTGGTTATTACGAGCACGGGCATTACGAGATTCCGGGTATAACGACGACTTTGGCTGACCAAATGCGAGCAAAAACATTGTTCTCAACCCATTTACAACGACATCTTTTCAAACCTTTTGTCGGTGATCTTTCAAGTTCCAATTCTGTCGACATAGCTTCACGAGTGTGCCGATCTTAAATCTATTCAATGGGATGGCGTGAATTAGCGAACGCAGAACCATGCGTGTCAAGTCTCTAATACCCCGCTGCGGTTTCCTCAGCCGGACTAGGTTCATGACTGCGGCACCATGCCGCTGAGTAGGCATTGTAAACGGACAATGGGGGCGCCCAGGAGATAATCAGCGTAACTTTTCTTAATTGTAAGAAGAGATTTAAAAAGCATTGCCGCTGGAACATCAGCAGAGGTTGGGTGTAATTGCTCCAAATTGTCGTCCGTTGTGGTTATTAAAAATATATTTTAAAAATCGCACCCTGTCTTTTGAAAAAGTGTGATCGATACAAAGTTCAGCGGACGTGCTACGGTAGGCCTACGGGTCATCTGTGGTTGGCTGGGGGACCGCGGACATTCTTTAACGCCGTTGATACTGATCTGTTTTCCTGACCCCCGATAAAACCATGGCTTGTAAATAAGGAGAGCAGTGCCATGGTGGTAAAAAAAAAAACCGCTTTAATAAATAAACTATCCCACAGAAATCATGTGACGCCAAAAATAATAATAAATAATCAGAAGCGTAAAAAAAATATTCCCCTTTTTAATATAATATTGTAGCGCCCTCTCTTGACTTATTATAACAAATTAAAAACGAAAGCGAAGTCGCCTGGCACGATTTGTGCGAGTGACATACTTACGTACGTCCGTGATTCTTCACAGCGATTCTTCACAGCAGTCTACTTCCGATTCAGGTCGTCAATTATTATACTCTTGGAGCAGTATTATTTATTTCATTTATTCATCATTATAAACATGTACATTAATGACATATACAAACATAAAATCATGCATTTTGTTCGTGTTTTCATGAGTTCCCACGTCGTTACACAATTACAAGACGCACGTGTACAAATAGCACGTAACTTGGGTGCAACAAATGGCGGAAAACTGCGCTCCGGTTGTAACGAGGTTCCGGTTACAACGACAAAATTGTGAAAGTCCGACGGACCTCGTAATAACGGGAGTCGACTGTTTCAAGTTATCATTATCAAGTTATGGCCTTGAAAAAAATGCACGTTGACACGTTTTCGTGACACGGCCGTGGGCGGAGCTAAAAAAGGGGGGTTTTAAGCACATTTCAAATGGCCGTATATCAAAAACGCTAAGGCGCATGAAGTTTATTTTTGGTATGTGTTTATTTTGGCCTTATTGGAACATTTAAAAAAAAAATTCAAGTAATTCACATAAGGATATGTTGTTGATTTAAGACGATAAGAATTTACACGTAAGCCTATGGGTAGAGGTCATATTTGGGGGCGTCTGGCAGGCCTTTTGCAGCAGAAAATTTGTCTGGCATGGGCCATTCTGTACTCTGGGTGATGTACCGCATCATTTGAAATTGGTTTCAAGTGGTACCACCAATGTTTGATCTAGGGTAATTATTTTGGGGCCCCCCTAGGGACGTCTGTTGGGCCCTTTGCAGCAGAAAATTTGTCTGGCATGGGCCATTCCATGCTTTGGGTGTTGTACCTGTTCATTTGAAATTGGTTTCAAGTGGTACCTCGTTCGTTTGATCAAATGTAAATTTTGGTCTCTTTAAGCCTTGGGGTCCCGGCAGACATATATATCTATGTTTGATACATTACACCATAACTGCTCATGTGTTCAGATATTGGTACCTGACGTTCGTTTGATCAAAATGCTCTGGGCTGCCGGTCTAATACTGCTTAAAGCAATGGTAGCAACTTCATCCATCATTTTGTAGCCTTTGGCCATTATGTACTTTATTCAAGTCTCAAAGACAGTGAAGAAATATGACTTATTTGCTACCTTCAGTTTTCATGGTTTTCAGAAATTACATACTTAATCAGATCCTTCAGGCTAAGACTGTCATCAGTAGTTACCTAACTTTAAGATCTCTGCTTTTAAGAGGTCTATATGAAGTATTTTTCATGTATATTCTGTTTGTCAGGCAAATATGTATTGAATGATTATATTTTTATTTTTATTTGGTCTAGAAATTGAAGAAGCAACACAAAATCAAGAGATTGATACCTCTAAAGTTCAGGAACTTGATTCAGTGTAAGTATAATGTTCATATGATTATAATCCGATATATCGCTTTTCTATTTATACAGAAAACACCTCACCTCTGTTTGCCTACATTTGCATATCAGCGCATAGGCGTACAAAACCTCGCTGAAAAAGTCGCCCAAGGCACACCCTCCACGCCCACTGCATGTCCCCTACAAGAGCCCCTGTTGCACTAAGACTCGTCCTAGGTTTTTTCAGCGATGCGTACAGTGCACATCGTATAATAAAAGCAAAACACAAAGCTCGCTACACACGTGTGTGTACGTGTACATCCACATGTACTATACACGCGGTCTCACTCGAGGATTCAATATGGCGGACAATGCTAGAATTTGATGGAAATTCACAAGCTCAAGCCACATTTCGGGGAAAATACCCCATCGGGCTACCCAAGTTCAGACCTGATCGGCCTTCAAGCAGAATATCCCTGTCTAGTCTACCGAATCTACGGCCGGTTTCGAAGGATGGAAATTACCCGGGTACGTACGAGCCCTCAACCAACCACAACCAGGGCTACACCCCGGAAAATTCCGCAACCATAGGCCGACGTTCACGTCACTGAAATTCGGGATTGTCACAGTTTGCCCCAAGGACAACCTTGACCAGAAAGATTTCTACAGACAGTACTTATGTTTTATCATTACACACAGGAATGTTGCTCAATTCAATGGGTCGTATGAATAAAAACTAGCAAACGCTTCTAAGTTCAAGCAAACAGCAAAAGCATTGACTACTAAGTAAAACAATTCAGAACAAGCGAATAATAGATTGGTATGAATAAAATGTTCCTTTTACTGTTCAGCGTCTGCTAGTGCAGTAATAGCAAATGCTTTTCTGACTGCACATCTCAATGAATTTTAACAATAGGGTTTTCATTGTGTGTACGTACACTGCCCACAGTGTCTGTGGGTAGTGTGCGTATACAATGAAAACCCTATTCTGGTGGAACCACAGCAAATAAGTGGGCACCATGTGTGACTGAAATCTTCACGGATGACTGTGAAGTGAAGTATTTATCCAGAAAAGAGTCAAACCAGTGACCAAAATTAAAGATCAAAAATAAAAGAGAAAAGACTTAAGAAATACTCTGGGCGTTTTTCACTGTTTTCTCAAAAAGTGGGCAAAAATTTTCACAGATGACTGTTACGGTATCGTCCTTGATATTTTTGCCCATGGATCTGTATTTGGCAAAAAACAAAGTATGATACTACCTTGAACAGATTAGAGACTAAATTAAAAGCTTAACAACAAAAATAAATGTGAAGTGGGATGTTTCCATAACAGAAAACGTGATTCATAGTTCGCTACAATTTTGTACATTAGTATGTGCCTCTCATTTTTCAAGGTAGCTCTGACCCAGTCTTGGAAAATGACAAGTAAATACTCGACATCTGAAGCACTTACTTCTATTTATTCATACCAAACCAAGCAAACACTAATGGTCTAGATAAAGCTTCAAAAGTAAAAAGTCAATACTTTTAGGATTTAGCAAATGCTTTCCAGTACAAGCATTTACTTTGCTTTTATTCATACCAACACGAGCAAATGCTTCGAAAATGGTAGTAAAAGCAAATACTAGTTTTTATACATACGACCCAATAGATATATACATATATATTTATTTACAATTTTCTCCAAGGAATACAGCTAAAATCTTAACGTCAATTAATCATCTTATTTCAAGAATAGGTGGCCAAGACGAACATCTATATATACAAACAAACATAAAACAACATAGAAACCACAAACACCACACTGAACAACACACACACTAAAGGTGATAAGACCATTTCTTGACCATATCTACGTCCCAACCAAGTAGGGCTCAATAGGGTCATGGAATCCTTCGTGTTTTTAAGCCTTGATTCTGCAGCTCCCAGTCGCCGTCTCAAGACCAAGATATCAAATGATTTCTTGGGACCAACACTATAGCGTCATTGATGAAATACAGCTATTTGATAAATTATGTGACTTTTCTTTATATATTCTGCAGGCTTCAGAACAAGAAAGAAGATCTCACAAGGAAGGCTGATGAAACAGCACATATGAAACAAGAAAATGATGAAATGGAACTGCGGATGAAACAGCTTGACGAAAATCATCAGTATGTGAAAAAATCTTGGTTTTCCTGCATTTTTTTCTTTCAAATGATTTGCAAATTAGGCTTGTCTTTCATCAATGTAGATGAGCACTGCTTACTCAGTGCTTGTTGAGTGCACTTGAAAAAAAGTAATGTGCTGGCTCAGGTGGGATTCGAATCCAAGACCTGCTACTAGTGCAGATGCCATACTGCTAGGCCATCGAGCTAGCTGGGGTCAGCGGGGTGAATCGAATTCAATATCGCGAGGGGTACCACAATTAATCATGAATATTAATGATTTTTCATCGGGAGATAGATAATATGCAAATTAGGCTTGCCTTTCATTGACTTTAGATGAGCAATGCATACTCATACAAAAATAAAAGAGAAAAGACTTAAGAAATACTGTGGCTGTTTTTCACTGTTTTCTCAAAATTTGGGCACCGTATGGGACTGAAATTTTCACAGATGACTGTTACTGCATCTGTCTTGAAATCACTCTAAGGAGAATGGCTGTTACGAACAAACTGTCAGAGCCTTATACTGATCGTGTACTTCGGCTCTGCAGTCTGCAGGGGGTCCTCTGCAGCGAATAATGTATTTTATCGTTGTGGCGATAAAATGAATTATACAAGTACAAAATGGCAGATGGGGGAAGATACTGCCATGCCCTATACAGGCAGCCTAGGCGTTGGGAAACACTTCTGGGAATATCATGAATATACTTGTCCCAAGGGAGATGGAAGTGAGATCAAGTCCCAGTAATTGTATATTAGAATGTTCAAGCAGAGGCATAGAGCTCGTTGACAAAGGATGAAGCTGGAGTGATCTGCAACTTCATAAATGCAGTAGGTGAGTCTTCCTCTGGTTAAAAGGGACAAGCCAGTCATTACCCCAGGTAGTATTGTTGGCAAGATCTTGGTTGAGAGCAATACTAGCTTGCAAACCAGATTGGACAATTATGACATCAGGATATGCAGCAAACAGTGTAGTGTTGTCAGCATACATAGCAATTTGGGACGAGACAAGGCAAGGCAGGTCATTGATGTACACCAAAAATAAGGTTGGCCACAAGACAGAACCTTGCGAGACTCCAGCATTAGTATTGCATGCTGAGGTTGCCTGGCCCTCAAGTACCACAGGGATTTGCCGCTCACAGAGAAAGGTGGTAATCAGATTGAGCAAACTACCAGATATACCATGACCTAAGTTTGTGCCAAACTTGATTAAAAAATGAGCCTAACTTGACCACGTAGGTCCAAGACATACTGAACATCTGCAAGTAGCTTGTTGATCTCAAGATAATCCATAAGCTGCTGGTTGATAAGGCATTCAAACACCTTGCTTATAGCGAGGAGAAGGCTGATTGGACGATAATTGGAAGGATCTGATTTTTCACCAGAGGCTTTGAAAACAGGAACCACAGAGGCAAGCTTTCAGATAGATGAAAATACTGACTGCGAAAGGCAGAGATTGAACAGTTTAGAGAGAATTGATGACAGTTCAGGGGAACACATCTTCAAGACGCATGCTGATATTCAGTCAGGAGTCATGGCTTTAGAAGTGTCAAGGTGCTGTAAGACCCTGGCCACCATATTAGGGGTGACATTGACAATGATCTTATCCAAACTCCTTCCGGGAACAGGTTGGGCAGTGAGGAGGATCTGAGGAGTGGTCATTGAGTGTTGAGTTAGCAGCAAAACGTTGGGCAAATAGGTTTGCCTTGTCAATGGAAGTAAGTACTTCAGGACCATTGAGGGCTCTTACTGAGGCTGCTGCCTCATTGGCTTTACTGAAGCTTAGATGTCCTTGCACGGTATCCTTGCTCTAACCTTAGGCATTTGCGTAAGCCATATCGGGAGTTGTCTTAGTTACAGTGCCCCTGTTTTTAATACACATTAGCATCTTACATACCCACCGCCTAACACCGGTGCCAGTCTATATGCATAAAGTAGTGACTCTACAGGTAAGATGAATGAAGTAGACTCCCCCCCCCCCCCAGAAGTGTGGTTAGGATCTATGAACGAATACTTACCTGTAGAGCATCCCCCTACTCACCACTCTTCTCGATGTATGGGCATTCCACCATGAGTTCGAATGAGAAAAGTTGTGAGTGGAAATATACCAAACATGAAAAAACACCCAAATTACGGAAAGAATGCTAATAATGGTACCGCATATTCAGACATCAAAGGATTTAAGTGAAAACCAGAGGACATGTAAAAAGGTAGAGGGCCCAAGATTTCTGACACTTATATTAATATCTTTGAGGAGCCCCAGGAGGCCATTTTTAAGGTTATACTTACTGTTGTTCTGTTAGTTTGTATATATATTTAATGACAGTCATTCAACCTCTAATTTAACAATTGTTTCAGTCCCATTTATGAAGCAAAAGTTATAGAAATAACAAACTTTTTGCGATATTCAAGATGATGAGTGCTCTACTTTGCACTAGGGCATTCAAAATATTCCTAAATTCAATCAAAATAATTGAAACTATATAATTCAAATATAAATCAGATATGTAAAAAAATTCTTTAAAGGTCAGTACAGGGTCGGTAACATACCAAAACTGAAATCTTCACAGATTTACGTATAACTTTCAGGGTATGAAGACGGTGCTGGTAGAAACATACCGTTCCACCTGAAATGGTGTATTTGGTGTACATGTATTTATTTAGTGCGAGTGCTGTTCTGCATGTGACCTTTACCAATCATGTATTATACCTTTAAGAAATATTTTACTACATGTATGCTTTTAGAGGAATGCGTTCATAAAATAGATTTTATGGTCACCTTTTTGCAATTTGCATTTGCATATGGATTTAATTTGGTTTGTTTAATGTGATGTTTTTTTTCCATTATTTATGTTGTTCAGGTGCCCTTTGCAACATGAGCTGTACCTTCAACATTGAAATTGATAACAACAGAACAATAAAGGAAATTGCACATTGATTGAATTTGTCTAAACATATTTTGTTATTTTTATTCTTTCTTTCTTTTCAGAGTAACTGTCCAGTTGCTGGGCAAACAGATTAGTGACTTTCGAGATACATTAACAAGGGAACGGAAGGAACGATTTGATCTTCAAGAGAAGCGTGACAGTCTTACAAGAAAAATTGATGACTTCAAGCTTGCATTTGCCAAATTTATGTCTGAGATGAACATGCGAATCAACCAAGCAAAACAGGAGCAGGGAGATCTTTCAAATGAAGTATGTTGATAAAAATTAAATTTGAAGATTTTGTATAAATGCATTTATGAAGTGAAATTTACTGTATATAATGTTTGAGTAAGATAGACTATCAGGATTTTCTTAAAGATGAAATGATGGTTTTAGACTGAGAGAAAGGGAAAAAGGGAACGATTGTCAAGGTAAATATGCACCAGGGCAGGGGAACAGAAGAATAGCATTCAACAAATGTGAGGGCTGTGGTATAGTTTGACTAGAATAGCCATAAAAAGCCACTAGCATACCATGAACAGAAAATGACTCTGCATTTGTATCCCTCTTTTTTATAGATACAAATTTCTGCCAAATTGTGTATGTAAGATGTCATTGGAAACGGGTACTGTCATTTGTTTTGGTTGACAAAATGTTTGTGACTTCACTTCACTGCCACATTTCTTGTGGAACTACTATGCAGTGTTTAGTATAAGAAGCATAAAGAAGGATACCAATTACACTTCAAAATCGATTCTGGTCATGACCCACAGTCAAAACTAGAAAGCCAGATACTCCAATGTGTCACCACGTGTTAGCCTCCCTAACCATACAATCAGAAATATAAAAACTCCTTTTCTGCTCTGCAAAAACTTGATATAAGCAATTTTTATGTTTCGTTATGGAAATGTTTATTATAATTGAGTTGTTCCCATCACTTTGTTTAGTTTCTTTTTTCAGTATGTGTATAGATTGAAATTCATATTTTCATTATTTACTTCTCTGTTTTGCCTGCATGTTCTGTTTTCTTTGCTTGGGTTTTTTTTTTTTTTTGGTAGTGTCTTGCAGTCTAGTCTGCTCCCTCTCGAGTTTTTGTTGTATACTTTCCTGATTATGAGTTTTTGTTGTAAATTTAGGGTTTTAATAGTTTGTTTGTCCCGCATTAATTAGCTCATTCAGTCCTTTTCCTTAACTACTTCACGACGGTATTAAACAATTCAGAACAAGCCCACCACGGTATTATTTTCACCGTGTTTAAGCGATTTTTTTTTTACCAGAAATTTAAACTGTTTCTCCCCGGGACCATTTAGTGGACTCTTCCAATGATCATTGGTGGCGATATTTTAATTTTTTACTCCGGATTTCGCCGTCACAGACTATTTTTGTTGTTACGTCCGATAAATGATATCTCGTCAAACGCCGAATGCATGACGATTTTTCCTACAAAATGGGCGTCAGCCATGACTGATAATGGTGAACAGCCAGGCGCAGTAATCCTATAAGCCGATTATAAACTCTACAAGTATAATGGGAACTCTGCCAGGCTTTGTGATTGTGATTACGGAAGAAAGAGGGGTTTCAAGGGGTATAACACCCCCTTATTTTGTGTAGACAGGAAATTATCGCTCTTTCTCACGTCTACATGTGTCTTCACCCCATTATCTAGGCCTTTAACATCATCCTGCTTTGATATTATGTACCTCTTCACCCTATTGCTCCCTTTTCCTTTGGTCTACACAATCTCTTTTCATTTGTTTTCCAGCCCAATTTCATGTTTTTCCTCTTACATTTGCAATATCTGGTCACCCTTTTTTCTGCTCTGCCCACAATTTTGGTAGATTTCACCTTTAGGCCTAATTAGTTTGATGAATTTGTGTGAATTTGTAACAGGAGAGGTAGTAGTGTCATTATGACATACCAGACTGATAAACTGGGGCCCATGCTTGCTGTAGCGATACCGTAACAACTCCCTAACTATTGCCTAATGTAAGGGCTAAAGAGTGTTTAAGACCCAAAAGCCTTGTAAAGGGCTTGTTTGGTTCTCGTTGTTAACATTTCCTTTACATTCCCGCTCATGATCCGCACAAATACTACTACTGGCATGCATGGCCAAAAATTCACTGTCCATGGTTTGTTAAATAACAATGAATGGTGTTTAAAGGGTTTTGTTCAAATCAAAGAGCAAAATCCTATACATACAATGTGTTTATAGCCAGCATGAGCTGCTGTGGTGAGAGCCTACTTGTTCTGTAGGTGATATCACACGCATTGTTGCGTGGATCAGTTCCGAGGGGGATTTTTTAAGAGGCAAGGCATACATGTACTGATTTTTTAATTTTTGGGTCCAAATTTTTGGGGACCCCCTTAGGACGTCTGTATAGGGCCCTTTGCAGCAGAAAGTTTGTCTGCCATGGGCCATTCCATATTTTGTGTGTTGTACCTGTTCATTTAAATTGGTTTGAAGTGGTACCTCGTTCGTTTGACCGAATGTAAATTTTGGGGTCTTTAGCCAGCAGCCCCCAGGGGGCACATGCAGCAGGGAGGTCCCGGCAGAAATCTATGTCTAATTGTCTATGTACGATACATTACACCATAAATGCTCATGTGTTCAGATATTGGTACCTCGTTCATTTGATCAAAATGCTCTGGGCTGCTGCTCTATTAACAAGAACATTACCTCAGCAGGCTCGTAATTTTATGACATGCTTGAAAGTTTGCATTAAATGATATTTCCCAAATACAATTGTCTGTTTGCCTCAGGGAGCCCAATTACAGAAAGATCTTCAGTCAGATTGTACCATTACTGAACAGCTACATAGAGATCTACAAAAGCTTGAAGAAAAGTTTAATGCAATGAAGGACAATTTGGATGGTACAATATCCAAACTGCAGGTAAGTAATTTCAAATTAATTAATATTTGCTGGACATATTCTCACGATCAGCCAAGTATTAGAACTGGTGTTTTCCTTTTATTAAAGGGGAAATGGGACCGAGTGGGAATTGAATCCAGTGTAATTAATAGTCTCGAAACCAGTCAGTTTCAAGACTGGCCATGAAGCTGGTCTCGGGGTTATAGGATTATGATTTTACATTCATTACCGCGCATCTGTTGTAGTGTTCATTGCATAAGCACTCGTTAACATTGCACTACGCTGTAAAGCAGACATCTCAGAAGGGACATAAATAAAGATTAAAACATTCAGTCTGATTTATGAAAAGCGTGTCCATCTCGCTTGTATTTAAAAGCCTTGCGAAACGTTTAGCTCTACCTATAAAGTTACAATTTTATCAAGCCTGTGTATGTGAATAAATTTTGGTGTATTGAAGGGAGGTTTATAACATATAAATCACAGAGTCGACCTGAAAGCAAATTCCCTTGTTGTGTGGATTTTTCAGTCCTTTTACCATATAACAAAGAATAGCTGAAGTATGGGACATATACAGGTAGGTGGTGAAGGAAGTGTACTGTACTGAACCACATTTCATTCTTAACACCATGTTTATACCTGATTGCGCAACAGAGGGTCAGATCAAGCTAGAGGGATCTGATCCATGCCGCATTTACACTCAATCCTGATCGTGCAGTGATCGCATGTGGAGCAACGGAAACATGTTCAGGTTTATTCATTACGTGCGAAAACTGATCAGACTTTTATGTGGTATAACAATTTTCAGACGGTCTTCACAAACCTCATTTCTCCCAGCTCTGTTTGATTGTGTTAAACAACGCTGGTCTACTTCACTCATCTTACCTGTAGAGCCACTACTTATATGCATATTTCCCTAGACCGTCAGGTATTCACGCTAAGAATTGATACAACAACGACCCCTATGTGTTTGGGAACCACAACCGGTCCCGTCCTTGGCCTCTGCACCTTCGGACCCGGGCTACTCAACCGAATGACTGACGAGGCTCCGTTGACACAGTGCACCTTGGCCTTCCCAGCATGATGGCGAATGCCACACACTGCCGGAATAATTTACCTATTCAGCCGAACAAATGTTTCTTTTCACCAACTGTCAAACACTAACACTGTAGTCAGTGACCAGAATCATGCGTATGTGCATTGACAAATATTGGTGATTGGACCATTTGGAATCGGCTATTTAAACGACTCAAGACCAAAATAAATCAGAGTTTTACTCTAACGTCCCTGCTGCTAAACACAAACAAAACTACAAGGGATTGCACAGTTACAACCATGTCAAGAAGAATAAACAAAAGCCAAAAGAATAACAAAAGAAAACTGGTGAGGGAGAAGTCAAGTCTCTCAGGCAAAACAAAGAAGAAACATGAGAGACTTGACAGGCTTGAAATGTCAACAATTTGTAAAAACTATGTCGGACATCAAACTGTCTTCGGTTGAAACCATTGCTCTTGGAAGGGGATTAAACTTCATCCCCACCCCTAAGAAACCCCAAAAGACCTCCGTCATTCTAAATTGCTGAGACTACCGGTACGTGTTTCGATGACAAGGAAATCTAAAAAATAAGTAAAAAGGGTCCTTCCCACCCCTTCCACTTGCCATCAAAATGGAACCCCAGGGCTGCTTTCAACACGAACTTAGAATCGTACATTGAAGGTACACTGGAGGAACTTTCAAAACTTAAAATGAAAAATGTGGCATCCAATATCTCAAAGGCTGAATGCAATGCCCTTATATGCCTTAGAGGTAGTATCATACTACTGTGTATCTCCTTAATACACACACCAAAACATATCTTCAAATTTGTTCAAGCAACTTTGGAGATTTTACACAAGGAATTTTCCTCAACATATTAAATGAACAGAATTTGAAAATTCTGCTTGAACTACTAGAAGACAGGCAATGCATGCTCATCAAGGGCTGCGCCTTTCTTTGATGCCCAAGGTCGCAGCGGACACTTCTTCAGACACCCTGTGTGGCTGTCCGTCGAAAGGAAAGGGCAAGAAAAAAAAAGTCAGCGATTCCCCGGACACGCTGACTGCCGCATTTTCACTGCCTTGTTTAATGGCCTCTGTTCATTGCTCAGTCAGTTCACCCGTGTGTCCACCCTTGCAACCTCGGCCTTTGGGGCTATGTACTGGATGCGGTTTTCCTCCAATCTCAAGGCGTCCGCAAGAGAATAGAAGTCCTTTCCCTGCTGGGAACGTTCCCTTTGCAGTATAGACTGGCTGAAGCCGAGAGTTTGAGGACTACCGATCTCAAGAGACCTCCAAGCCTTGGCACCCAAGTCAGCACGGGGCAGAGGCAGGCCATCATTCGTTAATCCCCAACGTAGCCTGCAATGTCAGTTCTAGTCGTGGTAGTTTTCGAGGCCCAACTACCACCTTCGTCTTGTGCCTATCCCTGGCAGCCCCAGCCTGCCACAGGGCAACAACAGTCGAGGCCAGGCTGTATTTTCTGCCCACCCCGTTCCCCGGGCCCAGATGTTAATTTCTCTCCCATTTCCTGTGGGCCCCTGCCCTGGGGCCCGTAGGATTGCTGCCTCCAGGTGTTTTGCAGAGTTCTGGGCCCTAGTTACGTCTGACCGGTGGGTGCTGGACCCGATCGCCTACGCGTTCAAGTTTCCGACCACCCCCATTGGACATGCTTGTTCGGCCAACACCAGTGCCGACCAACTTGGCAAAACGCCGCTTTCTCGATGCAGTAATAGTCTCCTCCTCGAAAAAGGGGCAATATGTGTGCTACCCTGAGGGGGGCCGCATTCGTGTTTTATGTCAACTTTCTTCCTGGTCCCCAGAAAGGAGGTTAGGGTATGGCACCTGATTTTAAACTAGAATTCCATCAACGGATTCATTGTGCCTCGTCGCTTCCATATGCTGGGCCTTATGGCCCGTCGGGTAGACGCACTCTGCAGGCTGCAGATGTGTCCCATCCATCTGCACCTGCTCTCTCTCTACCAGCCGAGGCCTCACCACTTGAGCCATCTCGTGCCGGTCACGCCTTGGCCGCTACCTTACCTTCGATGTTGATTGGACGTCTCCAACATCATGTCGGCCCGTGCCTTTTCGCAGACCTCAACCATTACTGACTGTCGCCACAGTTGTGTCACTTTCAGGCTTGGGGGCCACCCTCCATTCACGCCAAGTGGCGGGCCGGTGGGGCACATCGCTCATGTCATGTCAATGTGCTTGAGATGTTGGCAGTCTCAAATGCTCTCTGGCAGTTCTGGACCTAAGTTATGGGTTGATCCAGCGGGCGTAGGGCAACCTTTTCCTAAAGAAAAAAAAAAAAAAAACGGACAAAAAGGGAAACAGAAAGACCCCAAAAGAGCAGAAAAAGAGGGGGAAGACAAAATTAACTAGCTTTGATCTCCCCGAAATGCACCTGTCGCTATTGAATTGGCGTATTTTATTTCTACGCTCCCTGGAAAATCATGGATAAGCGCGAAGGCCTTGCGGCCGGGGTCCAGGGCCCGCTTAAGGGCCCTGGAAGCTCAGGGGTTCTAGATATTCTCTGGTGCAATCTGAGCCTTATTTTGGAAGCAATTGTTCCGATAAATGTATTCATTTATATATATTATTACGTCATTATTTCTTTTTAAACCAACACTCTTCAGCGGGAGAAATTTAATCTGGGGACCAGACTAACTAGCTGGACCAGACAAAATGGCAGGTGGGCTGTTTTGAAGTTCGCGTACTGTAAGCGCGTAAGAAAATTGCATTTTTACACTGAAATGTTGCACAGATTTCTTCACTGTAGGGTTTTAAGTACTCAGGAACATTTTGCTGAAAGTAAAAAATATTATTTTGAAACAGTAGAAGCTGTTAAGTTGTTTTTATTTCCTTTATAGCTATCATACCCTAAAGATAACGCTTAATTTTTTTTCTATTCCCAAGATTTGTTTGTGGGGGGGCACCTGGGGGGGCACGCCAAATTTGTGGGGGGGCACGTGCCCCCCCAGGCCCCCCCCCGTAGCTACGCCGCTGTTCCTCAGCGAGTTGCGGCTATTGCAGCCTGCAGCTACAGGGCATCGACTACGAAAATCTATGAAGGGAGATTACATCACCTTTCTCAAATGGTGCCGAAACTGATCATTGCATCCCCTAAAAGCTTCTGTGGGGGAGATTGCAGATTTTCTGGAATAGGCCTACCTGGTCGAAAGCAATATCTTTGTTGACACCGTGTATGCGGTAAGAGGCTGAAGGACTCTTGTGATGTGTTTTCCCATTTATTTCGCACTCGAAACATGCATTGCAATATGCAGTACATTAATATCATACTTTGGTTTTTGTCAAAGAAATACAGATTCATGGGCCAAAATATCAAGGAAGATACAGTAAAGGTCATCTGTGAAAATTTCAGTCCCATACGCTGCCCACTTTTAGAGAAAACAGTGGAAAACGGCCACAGTATTTCTTAAGTCTTTTCTCTTTTATTTTTGATCTTTTAAAAGATCAAACAGATTTTTGGTTTTTGTTTTACTAATTTCTGGAAAAATTCACCATCTTCATACCCTGTAAGTTATACGTAAATCTGTGAACCTTTCTGTTTTGGTGTCTTACCAAAGTATGATACTACCTTTAAGAAAAATGACAATATTGTCTTAAAATAGTTTGACAAAGGCAGGGGGATTTGTGTTCTGAATAGATCAGACTATATACAGGAAGGTCTTAGGCAATTATCTGGGCCACATTACAAGGTTGTTCATGGAGACTTGACATGTGATATCACTCGCATGGTCTACCAGGCCATGCGCAAACCTACGCGTAGATACATCATCACTAAAGAGATTTACGAGTGTCTTAATCCCCAAAACCACAAAATCAAAACACCAAACCTCTACCTCCTACCGAAAGTTCACAAAACACCTCCAGATGGAACTTGGTTTGTGGGAAGGCCGATCATCGATCATCAGTGGTTGTGGGGCTCCGACGCAACAAATCTCGAAATATATGGATTATTTCCTGCTCCCTATAGTCAAACTTTAAAGCACATGCACAAGAGACTCTTCCGAGGTTCTCCGTAAACTGAATAATTTGACTCTGGGACAGGATAATCTCCTTATTGACATTGACATAATTTTGAAGTACACAAACAGTCCACAAGAGGAGGCAATTACTTCAGTTTGTGATGCATTGGAACAGGCTAATCCGAGACTATACACCATACCCAAACCTACAAGGAAACATGCTCAAAGTCTGCTAGACGGTGCAAAGGTGTTTGAATTTAACAATAAATTCTACAGACAAAGAGTAGGCTTGGCAATGGGAAGTGTTTGTAGTCCAGAAATTTGTGATATCACCCTGTTCAAATCCGAACAACAGATCATACTTCCTAATGTAACGGGGAAAAATGGTAAACTTTGACAAACCAGGGATCTGAAGGACAAGACGCGAACTGTTTATTAAAAATAGTCGAAGTTTGGAACAAAAAAAGAAACATAAATCAAAATCAGCCAAAAGCAAAAACCTTTGAGATGAAAAAAAAACAACAACAATAGAACTAACCAAAACTCAGCAAAACAGCAGCAAATCAAAATCAACACAGAAAATCAAAAACTCAGATAAAAACCAATAATGCACAAGCAAGAGAAGACAAGAGGACTGTATCACACTCTGCTCTCTGCTGAACTGACTACTAATTCCACTTACAATTAAACTCTACACAAAACTCCTAAGCACATGACTCTAATCTTCTAATTTACATAATTACACAATACACAAGGACCATGGGAAAGGAAGGGGGCACAAAGTCACTGAGCCAAGGGTGTACCAAGAAGACAGGACAGGAAGCAAGGATTAAACAAAAGGGGTCATAAAACTCAACACTGAAAGGCATCATAAAACTCTACAACACTGACCAGTACTGTGAGAAAGGCAAATACACTGTACAACACAAAATAATCCTTAAGATCAAATAAAGAATACATGGTCAAATTCCTCTCCTCACACTAACAACCCCGAAACAGTGGCTTATATGAGATACAGAGATGACGTTTTGATAATTTACAATGGCAGCAAGAGCAAGGCCTTGGAGTTCACCACGATGCTCAACAATTTACACCCAACATTGAAATTCACCTCAGAAATCTCCGAACAACAAAACACCTTTTTTGACCTCGTCATTAATAAAGGCGATCGCTTTCGAAAAGAAGGAAGGCTAGATACCCGAGTGGCGACCCAAAAAACGGACACTTTCCAATATCTTGCCAGGGATTCTGCCCATCCTGAATCTGTATTTGGCGGTGTCATTAAGGGTGAAGTGACGAGATACAAACACATTTGCACACACGAAAGGGACTTCATGGAGAAGGTTGATTTTAAAACAGAAACTTCTTGACCGAGGCTATACCACGGAAGAAGTAAACCGCTTCACTAATGTCCATTTTGATCACAGACGTTCCCTGTTGGGTGGCCCATTGAATATCGCGAAGACCACATTTATTTATACCACGACCTTCTCCCAACCCATCACACCTTCTATCTTCCCCCCCCCCCCCACTATACCATCCATGCCATCTTTATAAAGAACTATACATAATATGCCTCTTGAAGTTTTTCTGAGCTCGATTACACTGAAGATTTTTAAACTTCTAAGAGAACAGTCCGGTCTTTCCAGTTTTCTGCGCTATCATGGAGGTAGAAATAGAAAACCAAGATGACTCCTTATAACTATTTACGTGTCCGTCAAATTGTTGGCATTGTGGCTAGACCATTTGGTTTCGCTCTCCTGATTTGTGTTACACAGCTACATGTATGATATGCAAACAAAATTATTTGAGCAAAATTGCATGCTTCAGCCGAAGAAACTGCAAAAAGAAAGTGCCTCAGCCCAGTACACATAAATGGGATTAAACACGTTTTGACTCAAAAGGGATCCTGTCACTTCTTAATGAAGAAAACAAACCATGAAGACAGATCCTTTTGTTGAATCAAAACTTCAAAAACAAACAAATATATCTCCTTTGAACTGTCCTGCTTGGTCGATGAACAACACATTCTAAATATAAGGTGACTGATGAAGTGCAGCAAAAAGAACGCACTGAAAATTTGCTTTGAACCCTGAATAAAAGAAATAAAAGGCTTGGCATATTATCACCGGAATAAAGTTGTTCTAATTTCCCTCCTGCTCCCAACTTGCCCGAGCGCTACTTTCACAGAAAAAATATGTCTGTTTACATTCTTTGACTGTTATGCAAGACAGAGAGACACCACTACCTTTCTCTGTCCCCTTAAACAATTCACATTAAATTAATAAAGAAAATCGTTTAAGGGAAATAGTGCCACAATGC
Source organism: Astropecten irregularis (assembly GCA_963971285.1). Classification (NCBI taxonomy): domain Eukaryota; kingdom Metazoa; phylum Echinodermata; class Asteroidea; order Paxillosida; family Astropectinidae; genus Astropecten; species Astropecten irregularis. The sequence continues at coordinate 29,692,206 of OZ020245.1, read as the reverse complement.
ACACACAGTGGAGTATTCTGGGTTTAACAGCAGTTTTTTGCGAAATACTGAGAGTTAAACGGCGGCATTCCGGGTTGGGTTGACTACAGAAGAAACGAAACACACGCAACACGGACAACTATTGAGGGCTCTACACCCTTATGCTATAGATGAGCCTGCCACGCCCTTCCCGGGTGAACCGAAGCATGTGCCATTTCTATATTAGACTGCATACACACAAGAATGTAACTCTTTGAGGACATGCAAATTAGGAGCAGGGTCTGAATAATGAATACATTATCGATGCCGAACAAAACTTGATGGATAACTTATCCACGGCAATAACATTGATTTTGTTGATATCAATTTCTTCTCGCCCGTGCCGGGCTACAATTTGTGGTGCCCGGTCAGGGCTCTTTGGTATATCGACTGAACCAGGCTGCTCAGAGCCGCCTGTATAGACTGGCTACTTACCTGTAGAGCATCCCCCCTCCTCCCCACTATTCTCGATGTATGGGCTTTTTGCCCTGAGTTCAACCGAGAAAAGAGGACGCTTACGTGGCAAACATGCCGCGGGGCACTGTGGGTAGGTCAATAGGGGGCACTGTTGTATCAATTCTTAGCGTGAATACCTGACGGTCTAGGGAAATATGCATAAGTAGTGGCTCTACAGGTAAGTATTCGTTCGTAGACCCCTATCACACTTCTTGTGGGGGGGGGGGGGGGTATTTCCAGTGGTGCCATCCAGTTTGTCTAGTCCCAATGCTTTGTGTTTCCACAGCTGACCATGTATCGTCTCATTCGCCGTCTTGTAAATGTAACTATAGCACTATATAGCTGCTCTCAAAATCATTGAGGTTTCATTGTCAGTACGCATGATCTGAGCGAATGGGTCTCTTATCAAAGGGACATGATTATGTTATATGTAGTGTGCTATTATGCATCCAGCCATTTCGTTACAAAATAAATTGAAATAGGTCTTTATTCCATAAAAAAGTTCAATTGATTCTATTCTATATATACGTCAGGGTCTAAAAATGATTGCATAGCAAAGAAATGTGGAAACAAAAAAATATATATATATATATATATATGGTCTGGTCGTTAGTCAACTGTATGAGAATGCCAAAGAAACAGTTCATGTTTTGATTATAACTTTGTCATCTTGAGAGGAGTTACCAATGCTTGCTGTATTAAGAAGCCATCGGGGGGGGGGGGGGGGGGGGTATAACCCCAGGTTTTCATTTTTTATAGATGTGTATACATGTATTTGTGCACAAACGTATATGGAAGTACGACCCAGCTACAGGATCATACCCCCAGGTCTGAGGACATGTCTACGCTACTGACTCGCAAGGGTGGAGTTTGATGATGCGCATGAAGAGGTAGTTATTAAACATGTATGAGTACCGGTAAGTGCGATTAGAGGATGCCTAAAGAGATTGAAGGGATTAGAGTGTTTGGTAGCACCAGTATGGACTGACTGTCTCAAAGGCTTGCTGGGGGTGCACTCCGGAATTGCTCCTGTAGCTACGGTGACTATAACATTGGTAGCTAAGGAGAGCTGCTGAACGTCATCTATATGCTTAGGTGTGACAGGGATGTCAGGATGACTACTGTCATGAATGCTTGGAGCAGACAACATGAGTTTGGAGGCCCCAGGTACTAGCCTCATCTACTATGTCCAAGCTTTCTGGGTTCTCAGGTGCACTTGGGACATTTGTAACATTTGGTATAATTGGACTGGCAGAAGCATCTGGCAGAAGCATCTGGCATTGGTTGTCTTCGTCAGGATCAGTGGAACAAAGGTACAGAATCTCTTTCTTCTCCTTGATCCTTTCCCATTTCCTTAAGAGGGTTTTTGTTGCTCTGGTCTCCAGTGTTGTACATGTATGACTTGAGGCCGGCCTCTGCCTCGAGGCAAGAAATTTGCTGCCTCGGCCTTGGCTTCAGCCTCTAGGGTCCGTGGCTCGGCCTTGGCCTCGAGGGATTTTGACTTATGACTCAGCTAAAGGCCGGAAAAAATGGGTTTCAAACTGAAACATGTCTTCCCACATTTTGGGGGGACAATTTTCAATTTTGCATTAAATACACTTACAGAAAGAAAATTATAATCATTCTGAAACATTGACAAATCATCTTGTGAATAGCACTTTTGACCTACCTCCTGACATTGTGTAGCGTGTAATGCATCGTGAATTGAGAGCATGGTTGCGCAGTGAGTAGAGAGGATAGCATAGTTGTTTTTCGGTGAGCACATATCACAGCTGATGCATGGACCCAAAAAACGGTAAACTCGCAACCTCAATTTTTATTATCCCCTGTGCCTGATAAAAGATAGGTTTTTTACTCTGAGGGCAACGGTATTGCATTTTCACAGATGGAATGCTATTTTCATGCTGTCATACAAAAAGTACCTTCATAAATAAATACAATTACAATCTGTAACCAATTAGCATGATGTCTGACTCGCAATTGAGCGAGCTTGCTCTAATAATCCGTCAATCAAACCATGGCTGAATGAGAGAAGCGGTCCTGGTGCAGCATTTGATTCACCGGTATACCTGTGCAGCATGCCGTGCGTGAACAGTGATATCAGGGTTGAACAGACATTAATATGAAAATGAAAGGATGCCAACTGGCTCAAAATTGAGCAAATAATTCAAGAATGCTAATAAAAAATTATAATATTTTCCACTTGTACGATAGGCCAAGCAAAGCTCAAGCACAAACTCATTTTCTGACACCAAACATAGCGTGCGAAATCACCGTTGAGTGCCACAATGTCCACACGAGTGGACGAGGAAGTACATCAGGTGCGGATCCAGGATTTTTCAAGACGGGGGGCACACTCAAAGTGAAATCTCTGAATGTCAATTTTTCCTTCATCCACGGTACATGCACGAAGATCCAATGTAGGCCTATACATACATGTATTGTAACAAAATTTCAGTGGTATCCTATCGGTCGAGGTTTGACGATATATCCTTTGAAGCATTAATAATCATCTGGACTTTCATGACATAATATTTATTATGTGTCTCATACTGGAGAGCAGTGGCGTACGCAAGATTTTTCCAAGGGGGATTTAAAAAGAAAAAAAAAACATTGCGAAGCCATGGCGTGGGGTACGGGGCCCTTTAGCAAAATTCATCAAAATATTATAAATTTGTTGGATCCCGCTCCCTGTTCGAATCCCGCTCCAGTCAATTTTTCTTTGTTCACTTTTCAATGACTTAAAAAAACTCAGTCAGTTTCCCTTGTGGTTATTTCACGAATATTAATTAAAAAGCCGTATCCTCTTTGAGTGATCCCCCATGTACCGTTCCCAGGTGGCAGCATTGTTGCGTGTATCATTGAAACGATCCCTGGGGTGTGGCGGTGTGTGTGGTTTCATGGCTTCTGACTGCCAAATGAACATAGATAGTTGACAATTGGGGTCACCACCAACATAGGGCTGGATGGCTCAGTTGGTAGAGCGCCTGTACGGTATTCAGGAGGTCGCCGGTTCGAATCCTGCTCCAGTCAATTTTTCTTTGTTCACTTTTCAATGACTTAAAAAAACTCAGTCAGTTTCCCTTGTGGTTATTTCACGAAAAAAAATTTGGATATTAGATGTTCTCTGATGAATTCTAGAGTATTTCCGGGCCCGTTTTGATAGATTTTTGCCATGGAAATAGGATGGAATGTTTTTCTTTTCATTCTTAATTTAGGATTTTAGAGACATTTAACCAAAGGATTTTTATATTTTGGGATGGCAAATTTTTTTTCATACCGTTTTCATTTGACGAAGGATCAAAAGGAAATAATCATTCCGCCATAAAATGTCTTTGCACAGTATTAAGAAAAAATCAATATGAAACAAAAAAATAATTTTTAAGCCATGAGTCGCACCCGTTTTGAAGAAACACAGCCAATTTCTTTTGTACCAGTTATCTGGCGGCCGCTACAAAAAACATTCATACCCCCAGGCAAATAAATGTTTTTACGCAACCGCGACACTTGATAATATTCACACCCGCCTTGTCAAATAAATATATTCAACTGGCACTAATGGGCTTGCGTACAAAGCTGTGTAGTCGACATTCTGAAAACGTTTCATTTCTAATAATTCAAATGAATTGCCTTTTTCAATAAACATTGAATTTCCACGAAAATCTAAATGAAATCCAGACAGAATGACGAGACATGTTCCTTTTTGTGCATGACACAAATTAATTAATGCAGTCACTGTTGTCCAGAACGAACTCGGACTTCCTTTCAAAAGTAAGAACAGTGTCCATCATTACGCTACGTTTTTATGGTTATAAAAAAAGTATTATTTATTATATTTATATTATTATTTATTATTTAATCAATGGGAATGTGAAAACTAGGTGATCTGAAGTTTGAAAGCTAATTCAAGTTTCTTTTAATGTATAACAATCTGAGGATCGAAATTCATGGTAAATTTAAAGGTAGTATCATACTTTGGTTTTTGTCAAAGAAGTACAGATTCATGGGCACAAATATCAAGGAAGATACAATCACAGTCATCTGTGAAAATGACAGTCCCAGACGGTGCCCACCTTTTGAGAAAACAGTGAAAAACGGCCACAGTATTTTCTTATGTCTTTCTCTTTTATTTTTGATCTTTTACTAGATCGAAAAGATTTTCGGTCGTTGTTTTACTAATTTCTGGTTAAATACACCATTTCAGTCGGAAATATTTTAACGGTAATAGGTTTCTACCAGCACCATCTTCATACCCTGTAAGTTATATGTAAATCTGTGAAATTTCTGTTTCAGTGTCTTACCAAAGTATGACACTACCTTTAAGGCCGGTTCATACCGACGTTGCTTTTTTTATAAGTCAAAACAAGTATAGTAAACTGCTGCAAACTGCTCATCAGCCCAAAAAATGACCTGAAATTTATAAAATGCTTGGAGTTTGGAGGGCCTGACGCGTTTCAATCCAAGCAGAATCTTTATCGAAGGCTAAAGATAAAGCCTTCAATAAAGGATCGAAACGCGTCAGGCCCTCCAAACTCCAAGCATTTTTTTAAGTGAGTACGTGTTACTTAGCGTTACCATGGAGGAAGGAAAATACAAGTAATTTGGGATCACTGCTTATAAAGTGATCGACAAGATTAGGAGGATCGGACTGTGCCGCCCATCCGTACTGTACTCTGCTTCGTGTTAAATCCACCACATCAGTGCACAGTGAAAAGGAGTTTTTGTTACCGTGTGCACTGGCAAAAAAGGCAAGCCGAGACATTTGCCTGTTGTCAGTTTTTCTTTGTGTGGCCGACAAAATGAACTGAAGAATGATGATTTTCTGCTCCTTCTCCCTTCTTTCTCCTTTTATTTTTCGCCAAATTTTACCGGGGACACAATTTTTTTTCTCTCGTCAAATTTGACCGGGGGGCACGTGCCCCCGCGGCCCACCGCTGGATCCGCGCGTGTACATGTACACTATGTGCAAGTTCCGGATGTACACATTTCACTTAAGAATGTCGAGATTGTTCAATATTGATCAAACCTGTGTCTGGAGTCATTATTTTAATCAGTAATAGTCATGTTTCCATCGGGAAATTTCCTTATCATTAAAAAACGTCATGTTCGTGCCAGCATTTCGCTGCAGTGTTAGACTGCCATTTTGATTTGCTTCATTGTAAGATTACTACATTGAAATTGACTAACTGGTAACAAAGATTTGTTGCAGGCAATAGTATCAACAATCTGAGTCACAATGAGCCATTCACAAAATTTGTAGCGTGTTATGTCAGACCTATACGTAGTTGTGAACAGGGCAATGTGTAGGCATTTTGTCCAAGAAAAATGCCAGTAGCACGAGTTGTTATGGTCAAGATTAGTTGGACACGCAGTGCTTGTACCACATATTTACTCACACAAATTTATATCACAGACTGGAATTGCGGTATACTGAATGTGAATGTGGTGTCCACTGAATATGTAGATTTTAAGAGACACTTTTTTCCGGCACCTGCTGTATGGTAGAAATCGAGTACTGTTTGCATGTGCACAAAACGATGATAGACTGCACCCATACTACCCCGGTAGGTGATAGTTCTACTTGCGCTTTGGCGCGACGAGTTGTGGCGTGGCGTGACCTGGCAGCCAAGGTAGGTGAACTTTGGCTTGGTTGCAAACTCCATTGCCTGGCTCATTACTGTAGAGGGTTGGCATTTGGGAAATCCTTGGGTGCTTGAGGTTTTGTGGTGAAGGGCCTGGCCTCGGCCCTGTTCTGGCGGGAAGCATGGGCTGGTTTGTGGGCTTCTATTCCTGGTCGGCTGGGTTGAGGGCAGTATCAGGCAATGTGGCCAACTACACTGCAGTTGGATTTAAGACCATGCGAGGTGGAAGCACAAACAATAATTGATTTGGCAGTAACCATGAGACATAAATATTACTCTTTTTTTAGTTGTGTGGCTCTGAAAAGAGCCTGTTAACCTGACGTTCCAGCCAGTATACTTTGGCCTTCTTCAGGAGAATACAGCTTTCTCTTGAAGATGGCCAGAGTATTTACTGGCTAGAATGTCGAGTTAATTTTAATATATGTTTACTGCAAAATTAAAGATCTTCTCTGCAGTTGTAGCAGGTTGATGGGCTTTGGGGTACCCTTATTGTGCCATGGGGGTTCTTACCCCGGTATGTGACAGGAGTAAGGACACCTGTCCAAATAGTTTTATAGCCACAGCGGCTTCCTGAATAGCATTCAGCTGGGAAGCCTGCTGATCAAGCCGCTGCTTCTGGAGATTGGCCCTAGTGTGTCATCTACCTTATCATTGGCTGTGTGGGCTTCTGCATTGGAAGCTGGTTGGCTTTCCCACAACATGAACTTATTCCGAGGTCAGCATATTGAAGTCAGCAGGTTGACTTCCATGGCAATCTGATTATCAGTTCACACAGAATATGTTATTGTTTCCACTGTCCAGTATTTTTGTTGTGTAGTCAGTTTTAAACCCTGAGGTAGAAATAGAATAGAAATGAACTTTTTGATGGACGTACAGAGTTTTACTTATTTAACTTATTTACTTGAACTGTGCTCACATTTCTTCATGTTTTCTTTGTGTATTTTTATGTACAGACTGAAAAGCAAGATTTTGAAATCATTCTTCATGAAAAGGAAAAACTAATCAAGGAGTCTACTCCTGCATATGAAGAAACTGAAAAGCTATTTGAAGAGAAGACAAAGGAGTACGAAGATAAGAAAAGAAGTGTTGTTTGTGAGTACAGCATTAATTGCATACATTTGTACACTTTATTACGCAGGAAATTCAGTGGCATGACTTGTTGGCCAAACATATCCTCATCTGAAAGGCAGACACCCCTGTAATTATTTCATCCAATAATGGATAAATCTCTCTTCAGACATTCTTAGTAATCAAGTAAACATATCATCTTTGTATATTAAGAAAGATACCAGATTCAAAAACAATTAACATTTCTGCTGTCCGACCACCTATAGAATTTGTTCGTAAGCTGGTGCACGCTTTTGCACCGTCAGTTTCCATAGAAACCCTTGCCCGTATCTAGGCCATTGTTCCAATTTCCAACTCCGACTTACTCTGTGGTGCATTTAGAAATTGTAAGAAATAATGTGTTTACAGATGTTTGGACCCCCTCTTACGGGTCATAGACTTATTTGCAGACAGCTTCCAGGAATTTGTCAGGGCTGAGGCCAAACAACTCAAGGCCACAGGAACAAAAATCAAGCTGCAGTTTGCTGAGCCAGAAGCCACAATAAAGTCATCCCAGAAACAAGCTTCCTCTCTGATTCCCCATGGTTCATCCATCCCTCTTCCCCACTTTACTCCACTGAAAGGGTATATTGAAAGGGGATTGATGGAGGATTCAATCCTGCAAGGAGGATGAAGCGGGATTAACAGCGAGTGTAAACGCGAGTGCGATCGGGATTCAATCCCCCTTTTTAATCGCCCTCTCGGGAAAGATTCAATCTGGCAATTGCCGGATTCAAACCCGCAATGTTGGAGTGTACAGAATTCGATCCTGCAATCTGACACGACCACATCCTGTTTACAGACAAACCCTGTGAAACATGTAAAAAGGACGATTACGTGCTCAGCTCTGTGTACAGTACATTATGAATGTTCATAATCGTATACGTGTGTTCCATGTTTTTATAGCTTCCATGGTGAAGAGACAGAGCACGCTGTCAATGATACTGTCTGATCGTTCCGAAGCAGGCCGTGGCAATTTTTATTTAGCTTGCCTGATTGATTAAAACTTCCACGATTATAATGGTTATATCAGTAGCCGTAAGTACTCAGAAAACTTTGTGAAGTAGATCATGCATCACGCATGTAGCAACTTGTGGCTGCCGCTGTTTTATCCCATACCCCCGGCAGGTCGGCCGTACACGAAACCCCTTACAAAACACTCTTTTTTTTAGCAAGCGTACACGATGTATTTAATTGTACACAAAACTGACTGAACAGCGGCGATGAACACACATGGTCCAGGAACTAAGGACCGCATTAGTCTTGGTTCAAGACATTAATCGTTGCCGTAGATACTTGAACGGACAAACCGAGTACAGTACCTGCACAGTACTGTCCCGCACACGTCACACCCATACATGTCCAGCCAGAGAGACCCAGAGAGTGTCCAAGCAACAACTTCTGGTTCCACGACTTGGACTATGCGTGGGAATATTTTTTGCGTGTAAGAAGTGTGTATTAAGACTTTCATTCTGATTGGTTTACAAACGCTCTCAGCCAATAGCGTACGCTGTTCTGGGCAAACGAAACCCCGATCACCTGAGAGTAAAATGGCATTTGTTTATATCACAAGCGTGAGGAAAAAGTTGGTAACGTTTGTAATAGAACAGTCGTAGACTATGACCTTTGACCTCGCATGGCATTGCACTAACACTATTGTGTATTCATTGATAGTACAGTTTACAGTTTGTACAGTACAGTACATCATGGGTTACAATAAAACCTCATGCGGTAATTGTTCCAACATATCTTGTTGACAGCAACATCATTACATGGTGGCAGCGACGAACCAAGGCTGTCGATGAAACATTCTAGGCATAGAACTGTGGACAGATTTAGTACGAAAACGTCCGGATTGCCGTGTGACTGCACAGCGTTTTGATACCTAACTTTACGACTACGAGCACATGTACAGTGCATACGTACACGATACGCTGTTCCAGCAAGCCCTGCGTGCAGTGAGTGACCAGTGCATAACGGCAACACGTTACATCGGACGGTCGCCAAAACAGTGAGTACGGAGAAAGCAGTCGCCCTCCTTTATCATATGTTGTCATAGTGTGGATAAATACAATGGCTGATACAATACCGCATCCAAAAATGGACTGGGGACACCCAGATCGTCCACAAGCTTACAAGGAGTTTAAACAGACAGCAAACATGTGGTTCCAAGTTAAGAACATTCCAGCCGCACATCAACACAACTACATCATACTCTGGTCTGGTCGTGACGGGCTCAGGATTTTTAACACCTGGGGCCTCACCGATGAAGAGCTAGAAGACCCAACCAACATTTGGGACAGATTTTCGAATCATGTCGAACCACATGAGAACTTCCGCATCCATAGATTGGAATTTCAGAGATACAAACAGGGCGAACAGGAGTCTGTGGATGAGTTTTACACTCGCTGCAAAGCAAAGGCCATCAAGTGTCAGTTCCCAGACAACAATACGCTTGAGGAACGCATCATCGAGGTGCTTATTTCTGGCATCAAGTACCCACAGACACAGAAAAAACTGCTTGGCAAAGACGACAGTTTGAAACTACAAGACGCCCTCGACATCTGCCGTACGCAGGAAGCCAGTGTTACACACATGGCCCAGCTTGGCAACATTGGCAAGTCACATGACAGCAGAGTGGATGCAGTTAAACTTCGTGGACGGTGCAAGAACTGTGGGGGCAATCACCCCCATAAGCCCAGGGAAAACTGCCCGGCTCATGGGACCACCTGTCGAAAGTGTGGAAACTGGCAGCACGTGTGCCTCAGTTCAGGCACAAAATCTACACGACAACATTGCAACCCAAGATCGCGGTCACGAAGCAGGACACGCGGATCATACAAGAGAAGCGCTACTCCCAAACCTCAACAGCGACAGAGTGAAGTCCACTCTGTACAACAAGATGATATGGTGAGTGACTTTGAGAACTTAACTGTGATGTTCACTCAGCATGTTGATGGTGTGAACAGTGCCAACAGTGCGAGTCCAGACACCCGCAATGAGGCATTCACATCACTGAACATCAAGCTTCCTCAACGGCCTGGAGTCCATACGTTAAAGGCCAAAGTTGACACGGGTGCACAAGGAAACATCATCCCTCTGCGCATTTTTCGTCGCATGTTTCCCACATTACTGGATGCTGAGGGTTTCCCTAAAACTGGCAGTACCACCCCCCGTCGTACAGTCCTCACTGCATACAATGGTACGAACATACCACAGCACGGTAGCCTCACTATTCCATGTCAGTTTGACAACAGTGAGTGGACAAATACAGAGTTCTACGTAGCTGAGTCGGACGGGCCTGCAATACTTGGACTGCCGAGTCTACGCACACTCAACGTCATATCACTGAACTGTGCCGTAACAGCCAAGTCAAAGAGCCCAGCTGCAGCAACGAGCTTGAGCCCCATTCAAGACAAGGATGCTCTCAAGGCCCAGTATCCTGACCGCTTCACGGGGATTGGCAAGTTTCCAGGTAAATTCCACATAACACTCAAGGCTGACGCAGAACCGACAGTGCAGCCACCCCGCAAATATCCCATCCAGTTAAAGGATGAGATGAAAGCAGAGCTTGACCGTATGGAAACGCTGAATGTAATCGCGAAGGTTACGGAACCAACAGACTGGGTCTCCTCACTCGCCTTCAGCAGGAAATCCAACGGCAAGCTGCGGATTTGCCTGGACCCCAAAGACTTGAACAGAGCATCGAAGCGCACATATCATAAAATGCCCACACTGGAGGAGATAACACACCAGTTTAGTGGAGCGCGTGTCTTCAGCAAGCTAGACGCGCGACATGGATACTGGAGTATTGTGTTAGACACCGAGTCCAGCTACTTGACTACGTTCAACTCGCCTTTTGGACGATATCGGTTCTTAAGGCTCCCCTTCGGACTCAAGGTGTCACAGGAGTGACAGGACATATTCCAAGAGAAAATGGACATGATCTTGGAACAATGCCCTGGAGCACTGGGCATTGCCGACAACATCGCAGTATTCGGCAAGAACCGAGAGGATCATGATGACAAGAATCTCCACAACCTGATGCGGGTAGCCCGCAAATATGGTCTCATATTCAACTTTGACAAGTGTGAGATCAAAATACCATGCATCAACTTCTTTGGCTGCTACTACGATGCTCAGGGTGTACACCCTGACCCAGCCAAGGTCAACGACATCCATGCCCTCCCAGCACCAGCGAGCGTTAACGAGATGCAACAGTTTCTCGGTTTGGTACAGTACATGTCGCCTTTCATACCAAACCTCGCAGACCACACAAATGCTTTGCAAGCACTCACACGCAAAGATAGTGAATGGCAGTGATCAGCCTCGCACCAGAAAGCGTTTGACAACGTGAAATCACTGATCAGTGCTGAGTGTACCTTGACATACTTCGACACCCACAAACCAAAGGCCTTGGTGCAGCCCTCATGCAGGGTGGCAAACCAATCGCGTTCGCAAGCAAGGCCCTCTCGGATGCAGAGAAGCGTTACGCGAACATTGAGCGAGAACTACTGGCCGTAGTATTTGGCTGTACTCGCTTCCACACATACATCTACGGATCCAAATTCACAGTGGAATCTGATCACAAGCCTTTGGAGAACATACAACACAAGAGCATGGCCAATGTTTCCCCAAGGCTGCAACGCATGATGCTCCGCCTCCAGCCCTACGACTGTGAAATAACATACCGCCCGGGACGTGAAATGGTACTGGCAGACGCACTTTCGCGGCTCAGCCCTGTATCAGGGCCACACATCGAGCTTGACACAGCCATATACATGGTGCAGTTCTCCACAGCCAAGCTCGCTGAAATTCAGCATCATACACGCAATGACCTGGTGCTGCAGTTGCTCATGGACACAATCGTCAAAGGCTGGCCGAATGACTCAAAGGACTTACCAAAAGCCATCCGCAACTACTGGTCCAGCAAAGATGAACTATCAGTCGATGATGGTCTTGTGCTAAAGGGGGAACGAATCATCATTCCTCCAGCAATGCAGAATGAGACACTGCAGAAAATACATGCAGGTCACCAGGGTATCAACAAGTGCCAGCTGCGGGCCAAGTCATGGCCCGGTATGACCAAAGACATCGAACAGTTAGTGAGCACGTGCCGTACTTGTCAGGAGAACCAAAAACGGCAGCCCACACAACCACTCCTTCAGCACCATATTCCACAGCGTCCATGGCAAACAGTCGGTACAGACATGTTCCATTTTGATGGAGCGGAATATCTGATTGTTGCCGACTACTACACGAAGTACCCCTTTATCAGGAAAGTTCGCGGACAGTGCACAAGTGCAACAGTCGTACGCCTCACGAAGGAAATCTTCTGCGAGCAGGGTATTCCGACAAAGGTGATCAGCGACAATGGTCCCCATTTCGACAGTCGGGAATACCGCAAATTCGCAAGCGACTGGGGATTCGATCACGTAACCTCGAGCCCCCGATACCCAAGAAGCAATGGCTTTATTGAAAGGGCCATACAGACAGTCAAGGCAACACTGCGGAAAACACAGCAGTCCAACGCACAAATGGATATTGACCTTGCACTGTTGTGTCTACGTACAACACCGGTGGATAGCGTAATTCCATCGCGGAGATGCTCTACGGACGGAAACTCAGGAGCAACCTCCCAGTGAAAATTCCCAACACCAATCCTTACAAGGATGAGATTCAGCAGCGTTTGGACACGCGACAGCACACGCAGAAGGAACACCACGACAAACATGGTGTACATGCTCTGCCTCCCCTGACAGTAGGCCAACATGTGGGCCTATTGCACCACGAGTCTGGGAGATGGATTCCAGCTGTAGTGAAGGAGAAATGCGTCGAACCACGCTCGTACTTGGTCGAGACACCAAATGGAAAGACACTGCGGCGCAACAGGAGCCATCTGCGCACGATTGTGCCCACGAAGAAGAATGTCCACTTCGCAGACGACAAACTTATCGCGTCCCAAGGAACATCCAAAGAGCAGAGACAGACAAAGCCAAACACAGGCCAAAACCAACCTTCTCATGGACAAACTGAACTCATGAGAGATACCTCATCGGACACAAACAAAAACTCTGATCAGGTTTACCACACGCGTAGTGGTCGAGCTGTTCGAAAGCCCACAAGGCTTGTCGAAACTGTAACATCAGCACTTATATGGTGTACATTCACCTACACGTGTGTTTTTAATAATTGACCCATTTCCAACCTGTGTCATTCCCACTACTGTTTTAGAAGTGCATAGATTTATGTATTAATCCAGAAAAGCTAAAAGGAAATCATTTGGAAAAAATGTTACACTCACAAGCAGGCAAATATAAAGAAACATAAGTTTTTCATTTTTTCAGTTTGCCAAATTTATTCAACGACCAAAGCAATTCCATTGGCTCAATTAAGTTTCACATGCCATTTTGTCATGTTGCTGCAAAACAACCATTTCATGTTTTGATAAGTTGATGATTCACTAGAGATTAGATATATTTTGCATGAGCCTCATAAAAAGCATTATGTGCTCATTCGGTTAAGTTTTTCAAGTGTTCAGTTGTTTCAGTGTTCAGGAACAAATTTACTTCCATAAAAAGGGGGATGTAATAGAACAGTCGTAGACTATGACCTTTGACCTCGCATGGCATTGCACTAACACTATTGTGTATTCATTAATAGTACAGTTTACAGTTTGTACAGTACAGTACATCATGGGTTACAATAAAACCTCATGCGGTAATTGTTCCAAAATATCTTGTTGACAGCAACATCATTACAACGTTGCGCAACTGGAATATTTTGTTATCATGTTGGAATTATTACTAATGTTGAAATCATAAAGCAGTTAGTTTACTTATGCAGGTAAGCTTTTCTGGACTTGCCCGAATGATCGAGCACAGCACATTGTGATCGCCCCGGGCTATCAAACAGGCGATTTCTTTGTGGCCTGCTGACACGAATCCACTTTATGATCATATCATCCATTGCTTGTGCCTCTGCCAAATTCAAAATATGGGGCAGGTCCAGAGCGATAACATGCATTAGATCATCCATTTTTAACGTTAAAATTCGCGAAGTAGGCCTATAAGTAGATGTGTAATGTTCAGAAATAAACATTTGGTTTGTGAGCGCGTGAAAACGGCATGCCAGGTCATAATACTGTGCATGCTCATTTAATTACCTTCCGCGATGGCTTTTCTGGTATGAAAGGAGGATTGAAGGCGGATCGGGATCGAGTGTAAACGCAACAAGGATAATCACCCTAGGTGGATTCAGTGTAAACAGGTTTTTTTTTATTAAGCCCTAGTACAACGAGGATGGGAAATCCAACATTGAGGTTTATGTCTAAAGATATTATGTCAATAAAGACAGGGAATAAATAAAATGCTGTACTATTTCCTAGCAGTGAAAAAGTAAGGACTACTGACGAGAGCTTATTGAAAAACCTGGGTCTACTTCACTCGTCTTACCTGTAGAGCCACTACTTATGCATATTTCCCTAGACCGTCAGGTATTCACGCTAAGATTACGATACAACAGCGCCCCCTATCGACCTACCCACAGTGCCCCGCGGCATGTATGCCACGTAAGCGTCCTCTTTTCTCTTAGCGTCAGGAGCGGTAGGACGTGTTTTTCGTGTTCTCCGTTTTTTCTCACGCAAACGAGTTTCTAATAAAGGTATTTTGTAGTTATAACGTGTGTAGAGTTTTGTAGTTTTTCGTGTGTATTATAACTATCGTTGTGGTGCGGTATGAAGCGAGTAGTAGAAAGAGCAGGTTCCGCAAATCCTGGGGACAAAAGCCACCCCCCAGGGCGGACACCCGTGCTCCCGTGTACGGACTCTGCCGGGTACACCCCGTTACCCGAGCAGCAGTCCCCTGCCCGACAACCCCAGCCTGAGCGGGCCGGGGGCGCGGGTAGTTCCGTCGGCCTGGTTCGGGACCTCAGCCGGTCCCCGTCCGTGGCCAGTTCAGACGGAACTAGGAAGGTACACAAAAAGGGTGGCTCTGGCAAGGTTACCATAAAACCAGCCTCCTCTGCCAGAGCCAAACCCAAGAAAGGCGCTCGTCAGGGTAAACACAGTGCGACCGTGTGCCCTGCGCCTTATGCACCTCAGGACCCGGGGCAGTCCCAGCAGACTGACCACCGAGGCTCCGCAAATACGGTGCACCCTCCCGGCACAGTGGTGAGCGCCACACGATGCCGGGATGGGCTTTTGTCCGGTCTCCCCGACCGCGCAACGCACGCTCAGCCCATGGGGCTCGGAGCGCCGTTGGCCGGGAGAGCTATGGACCTTGCGAGTGACCCGGCCTGGGCCTACCCCGGCCCGTCAGCCTCGCTCGTATCGGGTTCTTCGGACCTGATTCGTTGCTCCGGGATCCCCATATCCCGGGCTGCAGCGGAATCTTCCTCGGACACCCCGCGGGGCCGTCCGTCGAAGAAAAAGGGCAAGAAAAAGAAGAAATCGGACCGCAGATCTTTCGAGTCTTCGCCGAGTTCCGGTGATTCTTCTTCCCAGTCCCGCCGCAGCAAACGCTGCAAGGGCGAGGACGTGGTTTCACGGGGTGAATTCCTCCAGGCTTTTCAGTCCATCTCGGCTTCAGACGGCTCAGCCGACGACGAGTGCGTGGCCCAGCTGCAACGGCTGTCCATCGCCGAGACGGAGCTTCGAGTCGTACAGAGGGACATGATTCGTGTACTGCAGTTTCCACCTGAGCAGGAGTCCCCTCAGCCGGAACACAAGTCATTCAAGCGAAAGACGGGTGTAGCAGTATCTGACAGAGTTTTCCCGGAAATCCCACTGGACCAGGTGTGTGCCGAGAAGATTTCGGGGCTCATGTCCCCCACTGATAAATGGCGGGCGTACCCCAATCGGGCGCGGGATTATTATCACTTTCCCAAGCCAGATTTAGATAAGTTCTTCGCTACCCCAACTCTCTCCGATGCAACGAAGGACAAGTTGGTAGCAGATGAGGGACGCCCGGCGGCTAAGCGGCCCTTCGTGGACAAGACCCGCTGTACGCTGGAAGATTCATTGAGGAAATTGGATGCCGCTTCCCGCCATGGTATGGCCGCGTCCTCCTTCTTACTCCTCCTCACGGAATATTTGGTTTCCGGTTGCGAGGAAGATACGACAATCCCTCCGGATATGCTTACAGCTGCTTTTCACTGCCTCGATAATGGCCTCCAGTCGGTGCTCAGCCAATTCGCCCGTGTGTCCGCCCTTGCAACTTCAGTTCGTCGTGGCAATGTGCTGGATGCCCTTTTCCTCCCGTCTCCAGGCGCTCGCAAGAGGCTCGAAGCCCTTCCCCTTCTGGGTAACGATCTCTTTGCGGGAAAATTCGAGGAGTTCATGCAAGCTGAGGCCAAGAGGTTGAAGGCGACTGAGAAAATTAACCTCAAGAGACCTCCAACCCCGACGCCGAAGTCCACGCGGGGCCGGGGCAAACCATCGTACGTGATCCCCCGACGTAGCCCGCTTGGTGCGCCTGCTCGTGGTAGTTTTCGTGGCCGGACGACCACTTCGCCATCGGCCCGCCCCACGCAGTCGCAGCCTGCCTCCTCATGGCAGCCTGCCACCACTTGGCGTCAACAGCCAAAACCAGGACGTGGTTTTCTCACGCCCGGCCCCCGATTTACCGGGGCCAGGCGTAAGTGACTTGTCCGTCTCCTGCAGGCCTCCTTCCATGGGACCCGTAGGAGGCCGGCTCCAGGCATTTGCAGGGTCCTGGGCTCAGGTTACGTCCGACCGGTGGGTGCTCGACACAATCGCCCGAGGCTATGCGCTCGAGTTCACGAACACCCCCCCGTCGGACATGCTCGTTCGGCCTACGCCTGTGCCGACCGATGCCTCAAAGCGCCGCTCTCTCGAGGCGGAAATAACATCCCTCCTCGAGAAGCGGGCGATACGCATGCTCCCCCAGGGGGAGCACCAGTTGGGGTTTATGTCAACCTTCTTCCTGGTCCCCAAGAAGGAGGTGTGGGTATGGCGTCCGATCCTAAACCTGAAACCCCTCAACAAATTCATCCGGCCTCGTCGCTTCCGTATGGATACGCTGAAGATTATCCTCGAATCCATCCGGACGCCAGCATGGGGAGCAAGCATAGACCTGAAGGACGCATACCTCCACGTTCCTATCAGGTCGGATCACTGGAAGTTCCTACGTTTTCAGTACCAGAACATCATGTACGAATTCGTGGCTCTCCCATTCGGCCTCTCCACCTCGCCCAGGGTCTTTACCAGAGTTGTAAAGGCTCTCGGGGCCTCGCTGCGGAGACAGGGCGTGATGCTGTTCATGTACCTCGACGACTGGCTCATCGTGGGACAATCCCGCGAGGCCACAGTGGCGGCACTCAACCTTACCTGGAACCTCTCGGAGGACCTCGGGTTTATCGTCAACGTGGAGAAGTCCCGTCCGTGCCCCTCCCAGTCCCCAGACTTCCTGGGAGCGTCACTCGACCTCCGGTCCGGGCTGGCCCGGCCCACGTGGGATCGCATGTCGAACCTGCGCCAATGCGTATCCCTTTTTCTCCCGATCTCAGTGGCCCCAGCGGGCGCTTGGCTCAGACTGCTGGGTCTTATGGCCAGCCTGGTGGACGTAGTGGATTTCTGCAGGTTGCGGATGCGCCCCATCCAGCTACACCTGCTCTCCTTCTACCGGCCAAAATTTCACCACTTGAATCTTCCCGTGCCAGTGACGCCTTGGCTGCTGCCGCACCTTCGTTGGTGGCTGGACGTGTCAAACATCATGCCAGGCCGTGCCTTTCGCAGGCCCCACCCATCACTGACAGTCACCACAGACGCGTCACTTTCTGGCTGGGGGGCCACCCTCCACCCGCGCCAAGTGGCGGGCCGGTGGGGTCCCGATCATCGCTTAAGTCACATCAATGTGCTCGAGATGCTGGCAGTATCCAACGCTCTCCAGCATTTTCAGGCCTCCGTGACAGGTCGATCTGTCCTAGTCCGTTGCGACAATACGACCGTGGTGGCCTACATCAACCGCCAGGGAGGCACGCGATCCGCCCAGTTGTGCGCGATCACGTGGTCCATCTTCCAGTGGTGCATACGTCACAGTGTGGTTCTTTCGGCGGTTCACCTCCCGGGGGAGGAGAACTCCGCTGCCGACGCCCTCTCGAGGGGATGGATCCGTCCAACAGAGTGGTCTCTGCGTCCACAGGTTGCTCAGACTCTCTTCCAACTGATAGATCGTCCTCATGTCGATCTGTTTGCGTCACAGGACAACCACCAACTGCCGGTCTACTGCACGAGGGCCCCCGATCCTCGAGCTTGGCAGACAGACGCTCTGGCGATACGGTGGGACGGGCTGCTGGCTTATGCCTTCCCCCCGTTCTCTCTCATCCCTCGCGTCGTGACCAAGCTAGAACAGGAGGACTGCAAAGTCCTCCTCATAGCTCCATTCTGGCCCCGCCAGCCGTGGTTTCCGAGGCTAGCCAAACTTCTGGTTCATCAGCCAGTGATTCTTCCGCGGAGAGCGGACATTCTGTTCCAGCCGAGCTCGGGCTTTCTTCACCCGGCTCCGCAGGATCTCCACTTGACGTGTTGGGTGCTGTCAAGCAATCCCTCCGCGCAGCAGGCCTTTCTCAGCGGGCTGCGGCTATTGCAGCCTGCAGCCGCAGGGCCTCCACCAGGAGAATCTACGACAGCAGATTACGTCATTTCTCCAAATGGTGCCGAATCCGATCTCTGCATCCCCCCAATACTTCTGTAGGGGAGGTTGCAGATTTCCTGGTGTATCTCTTTGAGAGCGACCTCGCGTCCTCCACGATTAAAAATTATCGGTCGGCCATAGCGGCTGTCCACAAAGGCTTCCCGGATGGGTCCTCGGTGTCGGACAACCAGGCCCTTCAGCAGTTGCTCAAGGGTATGTTCGTTTCAAGACCGCCGACTCGCAGGCTTGTCCCCACATGGGACCTATTCAGCGTGTTGGCCGCACTTTCTAGGCCACCATTCGAACCCTTGGGTGGTTCCACCATGCTACACCTGTCTATGAAGGTTGCCTTCTTATTGGCTGTAGCTACTTCTAGACGGCGTAGCGAACTTCACTCCCTCTCGATAGAAGCGGGTCACATCCGATGGGAGCCAGGAGGTGTCCGCCTAATCCCGAGGGTCGGGTTTTTGACCAAGAATCAGTCAGAGTCGTTCTCTCCTCCTGATATCTTTGTCCCGGACATCAAGTCTTTCTCGTCTGTCCCAGACGACAAGTTTTGGTGCCCGGTCAGGGCCCTTAAGTGGTACATCAACCGGACCAAACCGCTCAGGGCGGCTTGTTCCCAACTTTTTATCTCAACGACCCCGCCGTATGGCCCAGCCTCTCGCGACACGATCGCTCGTTGGCTGGTTTCGGCTATTAACGTATCCGTGCATGCGCCGCCCGCGGGAGCCACTGGCTCGGCCCGAGCGCATGATATCAGGGCGGCATCCACCTCGTGGGCCTTTTTTAAGGGTATCTCTGTAGGTGATATCGTCCAGGCTGCTTGCTGGAAGACCCCGAACACCTTCACGGAGTGTTATTTGAAGGATGTTCTCCAGACAGAGGGCAGGACAGGGAGAGCGGTGCTGGAGTCAGCTGCCAGGTCTGCATCCCGTGTCTCTCTTTCCCCAAGGACCTCACAAGAATAGGTGAGTTCCCCCTTGGTTTTTTATTTGTCGTATGTACATTTTGCTTGTTATTTTGCAATGTCATTACTCAAGTTATTCATTAACCTTGTTCTCTCCCCTGCCGTGCAAGTCGGCGCGGCGAGCGTTGTCGTTGCCCTACGCAGGTTTCCTTGTTGGGCCCGCGTTTGGCCGCTTGTTCTTTACTGAGGCTGCGGCTTCATGGGTTTTGAAGCTTTGGGGCCTCTCTTCGGCTTGCCTGCACAACCCTCCCTTGGGTGCGCAGGCTTCGCCAGGGCTTGCGCTGGTAACAGTGCCCCTTCACGTATACAATAGCATCTCGCATACCCACCGCCTTTTTGCCGGTGCCAGTCTATGCATAAGTAGTGGCTCTACAGGTAAGACGAGTGAAGTAGACTCCCCCCCACAGAAGTGTGGTAGGGGTCTACGAACGAGTACTTACCTGTAGAGCATCCCCCCCTCCTCCCCACTATTCTCGATGTTTGGGCATTTCGCCCTGAGTTCAGCCGAGAAAAGAGGACGCTTACGTGGCATACATGCCGCGGGGCACTGTGGGTAGGTCGATAGGGGGCGCTGTTGTATCGTAATCTTAGCGTGAATACCTGACGGTCTAGGGAAATATGCATAAGTAGTGGCTCTACAGGTAAGTACTCGTTCGTAGACCCCTACCACACTTCTGTGGGGGGGATTCTCCACGCCTCTCGTTTTCATATTATGAATTACAACCAGTGACGTCATGACAGGTACTTGTTCAGCTAGCCGGCCGCAGCACACAATGCGTACTGTGCTATGTACTAATGTACTATACTATACTGTACTGTACATGTGGGCCTACATTACACCTTTTCTACCTCCACAAATAAACCATACATGGCGATGTATAGTGACACTTTTTCTTTGATGTTCGTGTGCAGCCACCTACAACTCAATTACGATGCATTTTGTTCAATGACACAGCCGCCACGTACACTGTACATACATAATTACAGTGGCAGAGTTGTAGGAGCTCTAGCTAGCTAGCTGGATGAGTACCTGTCATGATGTCACATCCCCAGAAAAGAACGACAGCGCCCTCCACGGCAGTAAATGGTCAATGATTGAATAAGTGCGACTTTTGAATAAAAACTGTTTTCGGTCTTTGTTTTACTAATTTCTGGATAAATGCAGCATTTCAGGTGGAAATAATTTAACGGTATGTTTCTACCAGCACCATCTTCATACATTGAGTGAAAGGGGATAACTAAAACAACTCAAGTGAGGGTGTTTTTATGTTTGTTCCAAAAATCTTTCGTCCGAACGATCTTTGGAAAAGACACTAAATCTTGATTTCCTTTGTAGAAAAGGAAAAGGGGATGGGGTTGAAGAAAAAGGGAAAAGGGGGAAAGGAAAGTGTGTAGACTGAACACCAGGGTTGGAGAAAAAGTGATGGAAGGGGGGTTGATATGGTTGAGGTCAAGAGGTGGAAAGTTGGCAGATGGAAAAAAAGGGGCACACATAAACCCATCATCATTGATGGTGGGTCCAGGTTGAGAAGAGCAAGTGGAACTTGTGTTAATAGGGAGAGTGGTATAGTTTAGGGTAATTTTACATTCCAACTGTCTGGAAGTGTATTTAATGTAATGCAAATGACAGAGAAAAACCACTTGTTGGTTGTTGAACTGCATTGCACATAGATCAGTTGAAGAAATCAAAGTAACCGATATTGTGTCTGTACTGATGCATGCAAATGGAAAATTAAAAAAAATTTGCACTACATAAAGTACCCTTGGTAGACTTCACGCACACTACTGTGTGGGGAGAATTTAGCATCGTATGCAAAAATGCTACCCTATCACCAAGTTAAGTGATGACTATGAACCCATGTTTTCTATAAGTTTTGAAAATTACTGTTATTCAATGCTCACCGTGTTGCTTAATTTTTTACCAACCTGCGCATACCCACTAAAAACCTGCATTTGAGGAATTTGCCTCCAGCAAAAATTAAAATAATCACTATTGTAAGGTTACCATATTTTGTTGAGATGATCCGGGGACAGTGATCCGTGTCTTGGTGGAGGGGTGTAATTAAAAAAAAAAAATTGAATCCAGATGGTGCCTACATGCAAAATGGTGGCATCTATGGACATCTTGTCCAGTTGACATGAGTAGGTTACATACTATACATGTTTTAGGCGGTTGTCTTCGCATACTTCTCTGAAGGATGGTTCTTCTTCAGCACAGCATTTGTGTTCAGTTTGTTTTTATTTAGGACAGTTTGAATTTTCGGGGGCATTTCGTCGAATCGGGGACATTTTCGGGGACAATTTTTCATCAGGGACGGCACTGTCCAATCGGGGACTGTCCCCAGAAATCGGGGACGTCTGGTCACCTTACACTATTGCAGCCTCGCCCCATATAGTAGTCTTGGTTCAAGACTGTATTGGTGTGGATACTCGAACCGCACTGACCATACGTGTGTACGTACAGGTAATCCGCACACACGTACGCACGGACCTGTCACTAATACAGTCTTGGGAATCGTGTAAAATCTCCCCCCGAAATCGGGGGGAAACACACTCGAAATCGGAGGTAGAAATAGATTTCTACCTCCATGATACAACGTGCATGGTACATACACCTGTACACCGCATATGCATATCAATACCCACAGGTCGGCCGTGGGAATGCAGAGATCTCTGCATTGTTTGACCCGGGCGTTGCCATGCCATGGGAGCTGACCGCAGGCCTCGAAGTTCAGGTTTTGCCTAAGGGGAATGACCATATATGACCAGCGTCATTCTTATATATCATACATATTCAACAGTGTGCCATGGTGACGAAGTAGCGCGCTACATACATTATACTAACGAGGTGCGCGCGCAACTCACAGCCCTTACACGACTCCCAAGACTATGTTATCGAAGGCCTTTACGAATGGGTGTACGTACGTGCGTGTCAGTGCGGATAATCGGTTCGTACGTTCGAGTACGGTAATAACATAGTCGTGGACCAAGACTACCCATATAGCCATGTCGAAAACAACCATCATGTTTCACCATTGCACGAAAGTATTGTAATGTTGCAGTCTATGCATGCATAATGCATGGATATGGAGGTTAATTACTAGGTCTGAGTAACATTGCCTGAAGTGCATGATATATTCGTGAATTGTGATACGTATATATTCATATGGCCAGATCCTGATAACCGCAGCTCTGGACCCAGTTACTCATGAAAACACAATTGTCCTATACCCCTTCCCTACTTATGCGATCATTTCAATCATGCAAACTTGGGAGCTATGCAATATGATGACTAGTCAGAACTCAGAATATACCTACACAAATACTAGAAATGCATGGTTTGTGTATTTTATCAAACATTTCCTTTGTTGTTTTGATAGATTTGAAAAATCAGAAATGTAGTCTTGAGGATGCAACTGCAAGAGGAAAGCGGGAAATAGTTAAATTGACCAACCCATCTGTAAGTATCACAAATTATGCCACTGTTTAGGAATGTCATGTTTACTGACAAACCCTATTCTGTTCATTACATTTTCACATTGTTTTAGGGGAGTAGGGGAGCCACTGGGATTTAGGAGCTTGGGCACCAGTGGTGCAGAGCTCTGGTAGCTTATAAGGTGTGATCAGTGTCCTCCTCCTACCTCCCCTCCACTCCTCCCCATCCAGATGAAGGATTTCAACACATGCCAATATGAAAAACTTGCTTACAAGTACATTTGGCTCTCCAAATTTAGAGGGAAGGAGCAGGATCCTTACAAACTTAGAGCTCTGTGGTTTCACTTCATTTACATTTTAATATTAAAGCAGTATTGCAAACTGAATATTATAGTCAAGGAGCAAAATTCTGAAAACCCTCTTATTAAGGAGTTAGCTCAACACCCACTACATCTATGGTTTGACTTCATAAAATGGAAATCTACTGCATTCAACCTACCCCAGACGGTTACTACGATATGCAAATTCCCCTGCGCCTATTTGCTACTTCGCTGAAAAGACTTGATCAACCGTGGTGCACCCTGACCTCCCACAATGCGTACCGCCATAGCCGCCATGATCGTCCTTCATGAACGGACGTGCCCCTTGGGGCTCTCTCGATTTTCGAGTTCCGTTTCCCCGCTACACCTTAGATAAGCCGTTATGACTTGATCACTTTTCGTTTAGTTGATATAACCTTTATCTTGATCATCCGTTACCAATATATTTTGTAACAGAATCCCTTTCTGTGCATTTCTTTGGTATTTTTCTCTCTCTTTTTCTGTGCATCCTATTAATCTCCCAAGTAGATGCCGGGCGTACACAGCCGGCTCTGTGTACGTTACGATGAAAGGCCTAACGCAAGTTAGGGGGATGGATGAGTGTATGGGCGATGACCCCTCATTCCCCGCTTGCGGTACCGCAAAAACGGAATGGCTGAGTGGGTGTTGTCCCCTCATTCCGGGCTTGCTGGTACTACTACCAGCCCGAGGGAAGTTACCAGTCCGAGGGAAGTCCGGGCGGTTAGATACTAGGCATGCCTTGACGGCTACGTGTCTATCCGACCCGAAGAGGCCTACGGCCGGGGGTAGCTCGATACCACGGTCGCTACCAGAGCGTAGGGAGATTGCTCGCTACCAGAGGCGAAGAAGGATACCGCCTGAACGGACTGATCGGCCCCGGCGTAACATGCTCCTTTCACAGGCTCCGTGTTATGTGCCGTTGATCGGAGGCCCGAGCCGGCTGAGAATACCGGGCCTAACGTGCCGAGGAACAAGCCTCAGACGTCAGTGGGTAGGAGCAATGTTTAATGCAGGGGTGTGATTTGACTGTTTTTCTGTGACAAAATTTCCCGTAATTTTATTGCTTTCAGTCCAATTTCGTGTGTGTTTAGCTCTATTTTACACTATTCTTCCATGTTAATCACACCCCTGTTTATGGCGATCCATGTATATAAATGCTGTATTTACATCGCCATCACCCCCACTGCCGCTCCGTTCCTACGAACTCCATTGCGGACGTCGGAGAGACGTGCTGAGGCTCAGGTATCCAATGAGCGCCGTTAATACCCGGCCCCGCCCATTGTCTGGCCCTTCCCGGGCGGGAAACCATTCCAGCCCTACGGAACACAATTGCGGACGTCAGAGGGACGCCCTTTCACTTCTGCTTGGCCCTGGGCCATTGAGAGCGGAACGCTGCAGGTGTTCATACACAGCGAGACCACTCAACAGCCCTTTCATCACCGATCAATGCTTGGCTGTGTGGTTAGGGTGAATACAAACACGCGTGGCACAATGTGCTGCGGAGTGTACTTGTACCTACTGTGCATCGGCTTACACAAAGTTTGATGTTTTGCCGACCAACAGAATACGGGGATCAGTGTCCCATCCCCCGCTATTGTCAGCAGCGGGCGGGTTCACGCCGCCCTCCGTCACCAGAATTACCACCCCATCGGCGGTGGCGACCCACCTATACACCGGCGACCAGTGTTCACCACCAGGAACAACACGCCCACCGGGGCCCACAACGGACCAGCCCCAGCAGTCGCCAACAATTTAACGGGACCCGGTTATTCTCCCCCTGCAATTACCACAACGCAGCGAGGAGACCTCGGGCTTCATCCGACAACGCAAAGGAGGGCCATATCCACTGCCGTCCAGACCACAAGGGATATGGAGAGCGGCTTTAGTCCTCAAACAGCTCGGCTACACCGCCTACATGGCCGCGGTAGCCCACTCAACGCTACTTGGAGCTGCGCTGCTTCTGCGGCTGAACCAGCTCTAGCCAAGCCGTCCCGCGGCCGACCTGTCCGATGCCTGACGATCCTGGGATCTACATGTATATCTATATGTGTATACACTACACAATCATTGTACACCTCTCCCTAAACTACTGCCTAGTTCTGCGGGAGCGGATACGATGCTACCGGACCTGGCCGGCTCCCGTCCAGTCTGCAGTCGACGCATCTGAAGTTGAGCTGACCCACGGACGACTTCTTAGGACACAGAGACAGATAATATTCTCTTTCCCGCGGAGCGGAAGACTTCGAGAATTCCCGTTTACAGCTCGATGCTCTCGGGTCGGCACTCCTCTGCATGCGGCCTTCATGTATAATTTGTATACATCTACTTGTCCACGTCGAGTTGTCCCACGGTCGACTTGTCCGGTTCCCCCTGTCACGGGGACCGATATGCATCCATCCCACGGCTCGGTCCTATGGAGCGGACGGCTGCGGGAGTCCCCACTTACAGCCTTTCCGCCCGATGTCTGCACGCCAGCGCGGCCCGTAAATTCTTCAGGGCCCAGCCCGCTGCCGTCCGCGGCCGACTTGTCCCAAGTTCGAGCTGTGCCGCGGTCGATCTGCCCTCTCCCACTGCACGTGCGATCTTCGTTGTTTAGCGTGCAAGGATCGGCAACGCTTCAATAACCACGCTCGTTCATCACACACGGATTGCGTCAGGCGGTACATTATATGTATACAGTACAGTATACTGTACGTCCGTACATGCATATGATACCGGCTTTGTATCATTACAATTACCCTCCAGTATTGTCCGCCACTACCAGCACAACACTACCGAGCACAGCGCTCCACTGCCGGCAGGATCGGTGATTAATACGCCCCGTATAGTACACTGCCACGGCCCCATGGTCATGGGTGCAGTAATGGGAATTAATAATGACTCTACTTCAGTGATTCCATTGTGAGACCGCTCCAATGCTCATACGACCTTTCCACTCGGTATTTTCCTGAGGTCAAAGGTTAATACATGTGATACCATGACTCATCACAGGTACCAGAATGTGAACAGTTGCGGTGGACACACCATCCTGATTATCCTACATGTAGATGTAGGGACTCGACATACAGCATGCCCACGCAGCCAAGGAGCTGGCATGCGTCTACACAACTTACCACCATCGACAGTATCATAAGCTCCCGGCACATCGCAGGATAGCCAAAAATTGGTGACGATGCCGCAGTACCATGAACTTCCCAAGCGGACCTGCGGAACCAATCGGTTTTCGATGCTACCGAGACCTCCAGCCTCCACCCGCCTTGCCTTTATCATCCCACTGCTGCTGGCCCACGGATGCACAAGGTTTACACTTTCTCCGACCTTACCGAAAGCGACAAAGGAGCTGTGGTTACAGCCTCTGGACTACAGGTCAGCATCTTCAATTAATCAAGGCAGTGATCAACCTGATGGCTGACCCATCGAAGGATGGCCCAAACCGGCCTTCACCACTCCTGCATCTTACTACCACACCTAACAGGTGACGGAAGTAGACCTGCATCAGTCCAGCACTCCTCAGTTATCGCACAACTCAAACAGGAATTTGGGCACCCCACATCTGGACTCCGCCTACCACCCGACGAGTAGGATGTTGTCTCTGCACAGCAGTGCAGAAACCTTGAGGCCATCTCCCCAGGGGATGCCACTCCACAACGGCAGTCCCCCTGGATTAAGACAGGACCTCACGGGGGATTAGAGCGATCGAACTAGAGCGATGCTGGAAGTGCCCCTCCGTTTTCACCTCCTACATGAGTGACGTCTTGCAGAGCAACTCAACTCACGGCAGGACGGTCCTGGCCGCAACAACTCGGAGCCCAGGAGACCCTCCAACCATCTGGCACCTGGGTGAGACCCGCACGGACCTCCACCCAGGGTACAGCTCTTTAGGGGTAATGTACATGTAAAATCGTACATGTGCTACTTTACCTCCTCTACGCTAACCTGGCTCATATCCACCTTCCACCTGACACCCCTCGTAGCCAACCCGCCACCGGGATCCGGTGCCACTCTGCACATCGTAGTAACCGTCTGGGGTAGGTTGAATGCAGTAGACTCTCCCCCACCTGTTGTGGTTTGAGTCTACTAGTTCATACCTCCCCACTCTTGGCTTCGAGGTGTTTAACTTCGAAAAGAAGGACGATCATGGCGGCTATGTCGGTACGCATTGTGGGAGGTCAGGGTGCACCACGGTTGATCAAGTCTTTTCAGCGAAGTAGCAAATAGGCGCAGGGGAATTTGCATATCGTAGTAACTGTCTGGGGTAGGTATGAACTAGTAGACTCAAACCACAACAGGTGGGGGAGAGTTTATACCATTAACAGCTTTGCTAGGTAGTATGTGGCTTCAAATTGTGGTATCACGTTTGAGAAAATGTGGTATCATTTGAGGATCAACAAAAAACAAGATTCACTTTCCCACAATGCAACTGAAAAAAGGGGTGTGGTCCTATTTTCTGCCCCCAAGTCCTTGATATGTATTTTGGTGAATGATTCTGTGATTATATAATTCATAATCCATTCACAGAGAAATAACATTTTAAAAAATAAGTCAGAAGCAAGAGCTTAAACCCATTTGTTGAATTTTCTTTTGTTTTTCTTAAATTTTTGGGGGAAATATTACAATAATTTTTGGGATATTACACAAAAGCGCTACCACAATTTGAGGCCACATAGTACCTAGAAATGCTCTGTCAATTTCTTAAGTCAGACCTTAGATGTAGTCGAGGTTGAGAACTCTAATTTTTTCATGGTCCATGCTCCAGTGCTCCTTGTCTATTAATATACTTCATTAAAATCAGTGAAGTCGATAATGTTTTATTACCACTTTTAAAGACATTTTTGGAATTTATGCTAATTCAGTTTGAATGACTGACTGACTGACTGAATCCCCTCCCTCCACTGCTTGCTTGCTTTCTCGCCTAATGTTTCATTTTGTTCCATTGCATTTTGTTTATTTTCTTCCCAGAAATTACAAAATTGTTTGGACCCTTGTTACAAGTCTCATCCTCATGTTGCATGGTTGTAACAATCAACCAATTTTCATTATCACTTGTTCTGTGTAAAGCATGTCCTTTCTTGTACAATTTCTTCATGCTGCTTAGTCTCTGGGAGAAAGCACAACAACTTTGATGCCCCAGGTTAACTACATTTTGATTTTTGTGTGTTTTGTGTGCTTTTCTAATCTTATAACTAATTTTTGTACTGTAACAGTTTCCAGCACCAAACATTGTTTTCTCTTTGCCATAGTGCCACACAGCACATATGTCATATGCCTCATGTGTTGTCCTCTTTTCCTCTTAGCCAGTGTATCAATAGGATGTGCATCTAATGCCCTGACATTCATGTTCAATACCGGCCTGCTTTGCTAAAGAGAATTTTTCAAATATTTAGATATCATTGCAGAAGTGTAGCGTAGCATATTTTGTAGTGTTATTCTTTGAATTTGGCGACAATGTCATGTTGGCTTTGTTGATTGGGCCTTCAAGAATAGAACCACAGTATCTCCTGCGTGTCGTAAAAGGTGACTTTATAAAGGGGTTGGGGGCAGGATTTGCATGCTGGCCGCCATAAAAATATTTCACCGCAACAAATCCAAACAAAAAAGATCCCAAAAAAAAAAAAAAAATGGAATCTACGTGATCTTTTGTATATCAGTCAGAAAATGGGTCCACATGGTTACATTACATGTAGTCTACGGGGCCCAGAAAAAGGCGCCCTCAATAGACAGGTACATGTTCTAAAACAGTAGCAAAGCCCCAGAATACAATACATCTGCACAATGCTTACATACAATTGACCTCGTAACTGATGAGCAGGGTAACAATTACTTGTGCTCAGAGGGTATGTAACTTATACATTTCTGTGTGTTACAGGTTATGCATATGCACTTGGGCTACAAGTATATGTACACCACTTGGTTTTCTCCCAATAAATGCAAAGTGGCTGAATAAATCTCTTTTGCCATTCTTACGTGATAATTAGTAGTTTTTCTGCCTATATACTCGTGCTGACCTGCTGACGTGCTGACAACTGCCTGCTAAACCAGCTATTAGTATACAAATATGACATGGTTTGGGGGTGGACAGTCAATTCTAGCTCTCAGGGTGTTGGAAGTTGACAAACTATGCTTCCCGAGGCGAAGATGAGGGAACTAGTTTGTCAACTTCCAACACCGAGGGAAGGTCATGAATATTTATGAGGTATAGTAATTGACAATATGCCAGCTAACATCACCTGTAGGAATTAATGATCCCTTGACTTGCCAGTAGCTAAATGGCTAGGACAGTGGCTGGCTACAATCGTGTTCATACTCCCATAAGAACTTAAACTGGGACAAAAACTGCATCAACAAATGTCCCACTGTCCTCCCTCATGCCACCTGGGTCATTTCCTGAACAACTCCCACTTGAGGTTTACTATGGGACACTTGTAACTTCTTGGCTGGCTTTGCCCACCACACTGCTGCATTCCCTGTGGAGAAGATACAATTCAAGAACCTTAGGATACCAATTTCCTTCTTAAGCAACGTGTGCACTAGAATTGCACTAGCAGCCACATACACATTCTAACTGCCACTCTATTCCATCACTGCACTGGCGCTTACACCTTTATTTAACTAGCCCCTCCCCCTTCAAAGCTAACTTTCTACTTTCTCTAAACCTCCCTAGTCCCTTGAAATGTTTATCACAGTATTATACCAGCACTTTACCAACTGAGCTATCCAATCCCATGGCATGTTGGTGGTGTCCCTAATAGTCATTTATATCAAATAATTTACTATTGGGGACACCTCCAAGATAGGGTTTGATAGCTCAGTTGGTACAGTATTCTGGGGTCACTGTACTCGACTTTCTTTGTTCACTTTTTTAATGATTCAGAATTAATCCAGTCAGTTTCCCTTGTGATTATTTGGAGATCATAATCACATTCAGTGGCGGATCTAGCTTTTTGGTAAGGGGGGGGGGGGTGTTTTACCCGGAGTGAAGTTTTGTAGCCAGGCACTGCTGGACGGGTGGGGGTAGGTGCATGTGTGGTCACCAACCCCCCCCCCCCCCTGCTTTGGTAGGAAGCTAGGGAGCTTTTTCAATTTGACATTTAATTATTATTATTATTTTTTTTTAGTATAAAAAAAAATTTGGGAACCCAAGGGGGGGGGGGGGGGTTTAAACCCCCTAAACCCCCCCCCCCTCGTAGATCCGCCACTTACATTTGTAAATTTTACTAATTTACATGTATTTAGCAATTTGTCGAAACTGTATGAATTTGATAATTGCATGGAATGTTTACAGTAACACAATACAAATGTATAAGATCACTTCTTATTTTAAATAAGCTTGAAGAGAGCCCTGCACTCACAATACCTATTCCATTTCCACTAGGCTTATCATTCTTCAAGTATCCTTTCCATGTTACTAAGATGCAACATTGTATTAAAATAATAAAATAAATAAATAGACTGCATGGTTATTATTAAGGTCGTATTGAGACGGGAGCTGAAACAACAACGTACACGAGCTTTGTCAAAAATGAAGGAACAGGCCAAAGAACTAGCGCAGATTGAGGAAAATATTTTTCAAGCTGGAAAGAAGCTGCATACTGTTACAAAGGAGAACTGCAAATTTAACGAGGTACATATGTTGTTATTATTTCAATACAGTATATTTAAGAATTTTTGTGTGGACCTTGATTACAGAGAAGCCAAGGTCAGAGACCAGCTGGCATGGCTGGCAGTGTGATTTTATATTTTCCTGAGTGAGCATGCCAAACGATGGGGAAGGGGGTTTTATGTCTGGATAAGCAAGGTAATATCATACTTTGGTTTTTATCAAAGAAATACAGATTCATGGGCAAAAATATCAAGACAGATACAGTTACAGTCATCTGTGAACATTTCAGTCCCATACGGTGCCCACTTTTTGAGAAAATAGTGAAAAACAACCACAGTCTTTTCTGTTTTTTTCTTATCTTTTAAAAGATCAAAGAGATTTTCTGTTGTTGTTTTACTAATTTCTGGATAAATACACCATTTTAGGCGGAAACATTTTAACGGTATGTTTCTACCACCACCATCTTCATACAGTGTAAGTTATACGTAAATCTGTGAACATTTCT
Organism: Astropecten irregularis; assembly: GCA_963971285.1. Classification (NCBI taxonomy): domain Eukaryota; kingdom Metazoa; phylum Echinodermata; class Asteroidea; order Paxillosida; family Astropectinidae; genus Astropecten; species Astropecten irregularis. The sequence continues at coordinate 29,660,478 of OZ020245.1, read as the reverse complement.
GTTTTGGTTTCTTACCAAAGTATGAAAGTATTATACAGATACCGTGCGCATTATAGATGCTCTATTATTATTATTATTATTACTACCTTTAAATGCAATGTACAGGGTTTGCAAGGCCTCCAAAAATAAATTGTTGAGTTTGAGACAGAAAATGGACTTGGTTCATCAGATGCTGGGGTTTTCAAGGAAATCAAGATTTAGTGTATTTTAAAAAGATCGTTTGTCCGAACGATCTTTTAAGCATTTCGAAAGAGTGGTGTAACTTTGAAGGATTTGGAGGGGGGGGTGGCAAGATTATTTTTGCCGTATTTCTGCTATCCAGATGAACAAAGCGTAAAACTAAAATGGTACATGAAATAACGTCTGTAAGGAAGTTTAACACCTTCACTTCTGTTTAAGTACCAAATTCAACCAAATCCTATATGCTCCCTTTGATAGGCGATTCAAATCATGATTATTTTGTTGCGTGTCCACACAGGCAGAAAAATGGCGACCCAAATCTTACCAGTGTGATTTCTTAATCTGCGCATGCGGCATGTTTCTCTAAGTTTGACTGTTAAACACCCCCAGTAAAACTAATGTGGATGGAAACAAAAGTGCTAAAATAAAGGAAAAGGAGCGAAAAACATGAAAAGAAAGGAATTAAACAGGAAGCAATTAATACATACCAAGTGTGAAACACACAAACAGGGACATTTGGTGATTAAAAAAAAAGATCCAATATGTGTTCATGAAACATCATCAATAGGGCTCCGCGCTCATGATGTCATATTCAGATGTTCGGAAAAACAAGTCGCACATTGCCCAATTAACTTAAAGGTAATATCATACTTTGGTTTTTGTCAAAGAAATACAGATTCATTGGCAAAAATATCAAGGAAGATATAGTAACAGTCATCTGTGAAAATTTCAGTCCCATACAGTGCCCACTAGTAGTATACACAATGGGGATTCTGGCGCACCGTGCCCGAGCACCGGTCGTGCCCGATCGTGTTGAGAAGGGGTTGGGCCTTTTATTTTTGGATTTTACGCTCTACACACAATGGGGGTCTGGCCCCTGGCACACCCCACCCGTGCCCCACGATCGCTTGGGCGTGTGCGGTCCAAAGGTCACTCTATAGCACGCCGTTAATGTTAATGATTTATAGGAGCGTATTTTTTGCCATTTTTGTCTATACCTGTAGATGGCAAAAAGAGCCATGGATACAAAAATGACAAAAAAAGCCGCGAGGGGGTGAACAGCCCACTAACTCTGGCTGTCTATGCAATATGGCGGCGGGAGATCAGCTGATGTGCTCGATGTATGAAAAAGATTGAAGCAACCACATTTTATTTCGATATCGGTTTGGCAGCAGCGAGCTCTTTCATTATTGAGGCTCGGGCCTCGGCCATGAGCTCGTTCTTCGACGCTTCTCAAGCAGCTTCGCAATTTTTTTTCTGGATATTGGCCTTCATTCGGCCATATTTTTCTACCTCCTCAAGTACAAGCTTGAACTCCTCGGGGGAGATGTGCCCATCGCTAAGTGCTTTTGAAATTATATCCGTTATGCTGTTGAGCTTAGATAGGGTGAGAATGTGAATCTCGTGGTGTTTCTTGGCTTTTACTAGAAGCCGCCGGGAGACGTATTTTTCGGCAATACCGGTCAGACCACAAACGAGAGCAGCCGCCTCGAGCGCAACGACAACGGGTGCGGCTATAATTGTGGAGAGCATACCCACACCAGCCGCACCCATTCCCATACTAGATGCGACCAGCGCCGTGTCAACGCCATCAATGACGTTGATGGCTCTTCGGTATTTTTTGTATAGCTTGGCTCTTTCATCTCTCTCGCGTTCTAGGCGTCGCTCGAGGTTGCGGATTTCAGTAAGACGAAAGCTGGATCCCTCGTCTCGCTCAGGTAGCGTAGGATATATATCGACTTTGGCAGCGCTGACGGCAGCTTAGGCATTTTCTCGAATCTCAAGAACTGCAGTGATGGGGCTACTGCGGTTTTTTACAACCATACCATCTTCATCTAACATGCGTATATTCAATTGATGTATGTACCCGGTTTTTAATTTTTTATATATGGGGTATGGAGGGGTTATGTCTACAGTACCACCAGCTGCTGCTGGGTCGAGGGAGCACCATCAACATAATTAGAGCTGGTCGAGAGTTGGTCGAGATAAATTTAACACCACCTGTAGGGAAGAATTTGTACCGGTTTGTCTCCCTCATAATCTCCACTAAACAAGCCTTTCCTCTAATGCCCAAAATCTTGAGTAAGTCACTACTAAATTTTATTTCATCATTAGGATTGGGGAGACTATTAAGCGTGATCAGATCATTTACTTTGTTAATCTTTAGAGTTAGACCAGGAATCGCGTTCATTATAAATTTTGATAGCTGTTCAAAGGTATACAACCCATGCGGAACCATAATCGATCGAGGGGCAGGAGGGGTTGAACCAGAAAAATCTTCCCAATTGATGTAATAAATTTCAGCCGATGAACTCAGGTTGTGATAGCCAACATCATTATGGAGTTCTCGAAGTGCAACATGGAGCTTACCGCCTGTATTGTCTACAGGCGAATGGAGAGTCGTAGATTTTTCATTTTGAAGTTGAGTAAGTGTAATAAACATGATTGTATTATGGCGTCACCATTTCAGTTCAATAGCGAAGCGCAGTATCAGCCTGGGATGCAGGCCGGCGCAAAAAGTGTCGTCGAGACCCGCGTTCAGATACGAGCTAGCATGGTTCGAATGGTTCGAGGCGCGGTATCATGACGTGTTTAAAAAATATCGTCTGCCGCAGGTGACCTTAGACAAAGTTGTCCAAGACTGGAGTTCAAACCCGATGAAATTTTGGCAAAACAAAGTCAACTATGCAGTGTGGTGCGCTACCACAGGGTGCGGTGTCTCTCCAGAGGACCATATTAACTCTGAGACCCCGATGGTGCGGTCGCTCTATCGTTTCCATGTGTACTACCAGATCCACAGGATTCTTGAAGAGATGCAAGTGCCGCTCCCAAAGGATGACACCTGTGATGCCTTTGACATCCCATAGAACCAGAGGGCGTATGAACGAATCTGCGCGGAGTTTGATATCTCTTCACACACAGACTGGCAACAAAAACTGAGCGAAAATAATGGGCTTGGAACGCCATTGGTATTATGGAAAGGTGCGATCTATCAAACAAGTGAGTGACATGATGAGAAATATCCTTGAACCAAGCAAACGCCTGGTGTCAAATATATCGGAAAGACCTCATGTCATTTTCAGCATCTGGTGTCGCAGGAAACCCATATAATGTAGACTATATAGACCAAGGTGATGTTGGAGAAACGGCCTGGAGGACCTTTATACTCGGCAAGTCGAAAGGATTTACCCAGGCAGGGGTTGAAAGAAAGCACAGACTCGCGCATCGGCACCGCATTTGACGCACAGAAACAGTTCTTGACGAATGTTACGGATGCAATCGCGAGTCCTGTGGACCTCCTGAGTACGATAGTGCGCTACCAAGACGTGCTTGGCTACGCTTTTAAGGTAAACTTCGTCTTTGGGATCGAGTTGTACATGGCTCCTGTCAACATGGAGCTGCAGATTGGAACCATTCAGGACTACAGCAATGAGATAGTCATCGCGGCATGATTCGCAGTCGGTATGATGGCCGGCTTGCCATCCCCTATGACCGCATATTGCGCCTTCGCAGGGTTACCCTCAACAAGAGTCAGACTCTGTGGAATATAAACCAGAACGTCCCCGCTCGAAGCTTGAAGGGAATACTCGTGTTGTTCGAGGATACGCAAACGGTGTATGGCCGAAACACAGAATCTTTCTACAAACCCAAGATTGAAAAAGTGGAGGTCACGATCGAAGGGACGCCAAACCAGTTGTATTCCCAGCAGTGGAACGAGGCCAGAAAATATTTCGCCAGCGGCCCTTCAGCAAAGCGCCACCCCGAAGTCGCTGCAGTCGCCTAAGACCTTGGACTGGCCAATGTAAAAACAGGGGAGTACCTATCGAGCAAGTACTGGCTATGGCTGGATATGAGAACCAGCGACGACAACTCGATGCACGGCAGTGGCCGTCGCATAGTGAGTGGAGAAATCACGGTCCAAATTACCAAAAAGGCAGAAACGGCAGGCACATTGAACATGTACCTGTACATCATCATGGACACGCAGATCAGCATTGAAAATGGACGTTTTATCAACGCTCTGGACTGATGGACTGGCTGCGGCAAAACGGTCTTTACCCTGGACCTCCTTGAGCTACCCAGCTCTCGTGGTGGCTACAGAGACGCGTTTGTGCACATTGTCATATTATGCCCTACAGCGCGTTGGAACAAAAGTTACCACAAGCGGCACTGTGTCTGGACTGACCCAGAGGTTTACATTGTCGACCTGGCGATAAACTTCACGAATATCTGCGAATTTTATATTATATATTTGCCTGTGAACCAACGTTGTACATCATTGACGACTGCTCGGCTAGTAAAGCCCTGACAAAAAAGAAAGATATGTTGTCCGAGTTTGCATTTTCAGGCCGTCATGCCTATCAATCCGTGTGGGTCTTGACGCAAAAATATAACTCGGTCCTTAAAGATCTCCGTGAGCAGACAAAGTGGATCACTATCTTCCACTGCAAAGATAGTGATTCCTTCGAAGATTGCCTGCGAGAAAACGATGTAATCCGAACAAAAAAAGAGCGAGCTGCGCTATTAAAGGCAACAGCTATCTAGAGCTAAACACGCTAAGCTTATACTAAAGACTGATCAGCCGGCTGCTTACTGTTAACATCCAACTGCTTAACAACTACTCAACAACTGCTTAGCAACTGCTCAACAACTGCTTAACACTGCTCAACAACTGCTTAATAGCAAGTGCTCAACAACTGCTTTAAGCAGTGCTTAGCCATTGCTTATAAACTGAGCTCATATGTTGGAGCTTTGGATGCAGACGGTGACGCTGATAGCAGTTCTTGCTAATTTGATGTTATGCTGTTATCTTTTGTTGGAGTATGTTAGACTTAAGCGCATAATGACATACGTGCTAAGTGCTGTCCTCAACATGGCATACGTGGATGAATTAATCGACCAGCTGTTGTCTCAAGAGGGTGCCAAAGAGAAAAGCACAGGTACCACTGTAGCAATGACAATCGACACAGAGAGACAATAACAAAAACGAGCCTGTCTGGCGGCTATCGTGGCTGGTGGTACAGCCAAGAAATACCTTGGTAAACAACCGACTCTCGCACAAGTTGACGAGATGACCGATGACAAGGTCTCCAAACACTATGGACGCTATGAGGCGCGCCTTGGGGCCTCAATGACAAAAACGCTCGGAGCTTCCACGCTACAGATGTATGCGCTGTTAGCGGGCGGAGTTCTACCCATGCGTTTGAAAATAAGCCCCAGCTTGTCTCAGACCTTTCCGAAGACCACTTTGTTCAGCATGCACTGACAACTGCTTGCTGCAAACTATATTATTACTATGGGATGTACCTAACTCCGCTGACGGCGACGATGACCACAGCTAAACACTGTCGATTTGGAGATCAGGTATCTCTTGCAAATACGGAAGATGGAGGAGATGAAATCGATGCTTCCGCAGGAGACGGCCCCGCAAGAGACGGCCCAGGCCCCGCAGGAGATGGCCCAATTCCTGGTAAGAGATAGCCCAGGCCCCCCAAGAGGCCCAGAGGGTGACGATTAAGAACAAAAAAAAAGTCGCTGCTGGTCAAAAGGGTGCGGCTGTAAGGAAAACAAAACAAGAAGCGCTGCTTGAACAGCTTCAAAAAGACAAAGAGGATCTGTATTAGCAGCTGAAACCGCTGCTAATACAATACAATCTTATCACTGCTGGCAGTGGCGTTGTGCTAGCACAGGAACCGGAACCCAAGCTGTCAGATTTTTACCAACCATCGCCGGAGCAACACGATAGAGAAATCGCCTTTGTAGTCGTGGGACTGGGAGCCACTTCGGTCGCAGCCTATATGCTCACCAAGTGAGTGATTTTTTCCTGAGCCCAGCCTGTTGGAGACTGATTGGGTAGCTTGAATATCTCACAAGACATGACCGCCAGTCCGACGTTTGCTCGCCTGACAGCAAAGCTGTCTCGGATCTACTATAGCCCCCGTAGCTACTGGAAGGGACTAGTGGCGATTAAAAACCTCTCTGCTGCTACTAAGATCTCTGAAGAGTCTGCTCGGGCTTGGCTTAAAAAGCAGGAAATTTGGCAGATCTACCTCCCCGCTCCGAGGCACGTTTCAAGACCAAGCTGACCTGCTCTTTCTCCCCCGCGACCGCCCCGGTCGCAAGACATACAAGTAGGCACTCACCATCGTTGACGTTGCCTCATGCTATAAGGAAGCTGAACCTCTGGCAACAAAAGAAGCCAAAGAAGTTGCCGATGCCCTGTCTCACATTTACAAACGAGGCCCGTTGAGGTGGCCCAGGCTGCTTCAGGTTGACCCTGGACGTGAGTTCATGGGTGCAGTCAATCAGCTGCTTGCAAAGCGCAACGTTGAGGTCAGGCGAGGTCGTGTGGACATTCACCGGGACCAGGGGATCGTAGGCTCTTCGGACACCAATACGCTCAAGAGATGAGGCTTTCTGAGGGTCAAAGGTCAACTGAATGGGTGGCCCGGTTGCCCGCCGTCGTTGCGGCCTTAAAGCTGGACTTCAACGATTTCGAAAAATAAGATGTTCGCATAAAATTGTGTTCACCTAGCTCCAATTAAGGTAAACATATCATTAACCCTCACTATTAGAAGTTTCTTGATGTGAATTTTAAGCCACTATTTAGCGTTCCGCATTCGCCAAGAATAAGCAATATTCTCTCGAACTTGCCGGTTTTTTGTTCGTTTACATATCATGAATATTCATGTTTTCCTCAAGTTGATGACGTAGAAGAGGGGATTCGCTTTCCTTATGAATATTTATACACAGTGTGTTACATATTATAAACCCACACGCAATACATATACTCCCATAATTTCGTTAGTAAAATGGCTGAAAATTATACATATAGCGACCGTCCTTGGGAGGAATACAGCATCGATGAATAATCAATGTACCAATCGGATAGTAATGATCATTCAGAGAGTGATTCAGACATTTTCAGCAAAAAGAAACCACATGTACACAAAACTCATTGGAAATCCCATACAACTCCCGCGCACCAAGCGGGTTCGTTCGTGGACCGTATCCCCTCGACTACGTCACACATTGACATAAATTTAAATAGCGCCACCCACGGCCAGTTTGGGTAAATAGTCCTCAGAATTTACAATTATCATCAAATTTTACTTCCAATATTACCAAATAATAAACAAAAACCAGCCCCATTGTATATTATGAGAAAGTTCTTATATGCCCTATAAACGAAGATTTGTATTTGTTTCATTTTTTTAACAATCGTTATTCTCCATCTTTAAATGGAGAGGTGACTCGGTTGACTGTTAAAAGACCATCTTAGGCCATCAATGCTAAAACGGTGATGCAAAAACCCTCCTCCACCATTCCAGGCCATCCTGTTGGCCTTCGTGAGTAAAAGGTCCTTTCAGACGTTGGTGTTCGCTATCTGTACCAGCCCGGCGAACTGGAGTGGGTGGCCACTGTCGCGCCACCGATCCAGTGTGGTCCCTCCAGGTGTACCGGCTTGGGCGTTCGGTGACCATGGGCCTGCCTGTGGCTTTGTTTGGGAGGAGCTCCTCGTGGTGCCTCCTGATACCCAACTACCGCCGGATGGGGTCCTCAGTCGTTGAAGAGCTCGTCTAGTAATTGGTAAATCTTGCGCATGGCTACATGGATCGCATCCTTGTGCCCATAGGCCAAGGTGTCAACCCCATTTTCCGCGATCTAGCTCTTGCTATCAAAGGGTGAGAGAGATACCTTGTTTAGACGCTGCCCATAGAAGTGATGGCACTCGGACCGGAGCACATCAATGCCGTAGCGAAAGGTCTTCATGCCGAAGAGGGCTTCTTTATACTGCTCGTGGCGAATACGCTTCTTCACGACAGACTTTTTCACACCTTTGGCCTTCTTTATGTTTTTGCCATTAGCCTCTAGGATTGAGTACATTGCTGTGTAGTGGGTGCTCCTCGGGGTAGCCGGACGTGTCATAGAGATTTTGCACGCTCTGTTAAGTCTTGGTACACGTCCTCAGTTTGGAGCTCGATAAGAAAGCTATCCGTGTCGGTGTAAAGGAGCTAACAGCGCTCTCCGAATGACCCTTCATCTGGTTGCTGCGAGCCCATTGCAATCCTCTACCCACCGAAAGCCGCCTGTGGGCAGGGGCTGGCTCATTGCCCAGCCATACAGGTTGTTAGCGTCGAGGTAGAGGATGTGGCTACGTTCTTTAGAGGAGTCATATCCCTCGACCAGGGGATTGTTCGCTTTCGCGTACCTCCTCGAGACCATAGATATCCCACCGCTCATCCCCTTTTCAATGAAGAGGTGCTGGTCATAGTCAGTCAGCAGATCTAGCTCAATTCCCGTTTTCTTGAGCAAGGCGTCCCAGGAGTAGTTGGCGGGATCTAATCCATACTGCCGCAGGCATGTCTTTTGAAAGGTCTCAAAGACGTCAGCCAGAAGTAGGACATCGGTGCGACAATATAGGTCGCTGTAATCTCCCAGGTTGCGGCATCCGAAGGCCTCCCAGACTTTTTGGGCATGGGCATAATCTGCCTCGCTGATGCGTTCTTCCGAGAGTTTGCTATAAAATACCTCTTTGGGTGGAAGCGCTGGCTTGGCAAACCACTCCCAGGAGTCCATATACTCGTATGGATAGATGCCCTTGCGCAGTAGCAGCTCACGCTTTTTTACGTAGGGCTCAAACTTGGTTGTAATATGGAATGCTTCGGGTTGGTTGGCCGCCGCGAGCTTGTCCAACGAGGCTAGCAGGAACTGTGCACTATCGATGAAGCGGAGCTGCCCGAGAGAGAAGGAGATGTATTTCTCCGTGTTGGGGATCATGACACCTTCCCCTCTACCTTCGAGATCGCCTGCATTAGCAGATGGGAGTTGTAGCCCCGAAGGTTGTGAAAGATAACTGGTATGGGTGTTGTCTTCAGGTTCAACCTCAATTTGAGGTTACATGCATTGTGGGCTGCCCCTCTGTATTTTCCGACGATGTGACAGTGGTCCTAGACTCTATCACCCGCTAGAGGTTTCTCACACACGACAGGTTGTCGCTTTGTTGTAAGACTTCCAGTCCTCTCGGGTCATTTGCATAGCTTTGGGGCTGGCCAGCACTGCCTTGATTTTTCGGTCCTCTTTCTGAAGCGCTCAGAGGAAGTGCCTCGCCGCATTGGGACCTCTGTATTCCACGGGTGGTTGTGTCTGGCCGTCACAACGGACAATTATGAAACAGTAGGTGCACGCCTCGTGCTGTTGTGTCTTCCTGGTGTTGATCTTTGTTGGGTCGAGCTCAGGGCTCTCGAGTTTAATTGTGAGGGCCTCAAAGTCGGCGTAGATGATAAAGGGGGCTGACAGCTGTTTTTGGTGGTTCTGAAATACCAACTTGTTTTTGCCTCTTTGGGCATCTCTACTCTCACTGCCGTTTGCCCCATATCGCGGCACTTTGACATGTGGGCCTCCAGCAGGTCTTTTCTGGTGTAGCTGTGAAGACAGTGCTCGCAAAAGTGCTTGCACTCGTTGTGTTTGCTCTGATCGAATAGCAAGCGATTGAGATCTTTGATCCTGGTGTAGTGAAACTTCTCCGCCTTCTCAATTAGCAGCAAGTTGAGCACGTGCCCTGGATGCATGCTGATGCAGTGAATAATAACGCTTTTATCCCAACCAAAGACGTTAATGGCTATGTTGTTCTGTTTTTCGAACTTTAATAACGATCATGGCAATGGTGACCGGAAATGTGATGCCATCGAGGTTGAGACCATGATACTTAGGATATTTAGAGGGCCTCTGTGGGTCTTTGGCTACAGGAAACAAGACAAAGAACGGCGTATAGGAAGCAGTACACATCATAGTTTTTCACGGTGATAACAGCCTTTTTATTTTTCAACTCTGGGGGTAGTGGGAGGTAACAGCTTCCCCTAAGGGGCTGCTATGTGGCGATGTTCAGCCATAGAGTCAGCACTCTGTCAACCACCCACCCAGAGCCCCTTTGGGTCCATTTCTCAAGGATCTCCTGGATGGCTGGGAAAGATCTGTCAAGCGCCTCTTTGATTTCTTAGGTCTGTAGAAGCGGTTCTTGTTTGTGTTGAAACACTGGGTCTGTGTACTCCTCAGAACCATCTGGGTTGTCTTTTCAAAGCTGGACCTTGAGAGCCAGCTGGAACTTTATCCCTTTCAGAGCCGCGATCTCTTCCTCGAGCTTCTTGTGAATCTGGGGACGCAGACCTAGGAGAGCTATGGGGTCTGCTTCGAGGGGATGACCCTGGGGGATATTCAGCTCCCAACCCCGCAGAAAACTCCCTATCACCCATAGGAGTCATCGAAAGACTAAGTCGTCTTTCTTCTCCTTGGAACACTTCAAGTATCTCCTTTTGGTAGTCCTGGGTTGTTCGAAAAACTTTAGTGATCGGATGAAACTCCTCCACAATGGCCTGCCTTTTCCTGTCCTTCTTCGTGCGAAGAGGAATGGTTGGCCGATGTGCCCTTGGAAGCAGAGGCTTAAGCAAGCGCCTCTTTACTTCCTCTGGGATTGGCTCATCTAAGATGTTGTTTACAACACACCGGGCTGGTTCTGGTATTTCAACTTCAGCCAATAACTGAGCGACACCTGGCATTTCCCCCTCTCTCTCTCGGCGGGGGGCGAGGCGTTCTCGTCGATTTCTCACCTGCCTATCCCTGTCGCGCTCAATCTGTTCTGGGGTACGTCGTGCCCATCTTTTGTGCGCAATGCGGTTTCTATGCTCTCGTGCTTCAGCGCTCATCGGCATGATGCTAGATGAGTATATCCATATGTTTTTACCCTTCACCGTAATAACTCAGGTATACCCATTGCAAATAGGTATGTTGAATTGGTTCAATAACACATGCAAGAGTGATGTTTGGACCGCACACGTCCGGGCAATCGTGGGGCACGGGTAGGGTGTGCCAGGGGCCAGACCCCCATTGTGTGTAGAGCGTAAAACCCAAAAATAAAAGGCCCAACCCCTTCTCTCCGGCTCGACACGCTCGGGCACGACCGGTGCTCGGGCACGGTGCGCCAGAATCCCCATTGTGTATACTACTCCACTTTTTGAGAAATTAGTGAAAATCGACCACAACATTTCTTATTGTCTTTTCTCTTTTATTTTTGATCTTTAAAAGATCGAAAATAATTTTGTCACTGGTTTTACTCTTTTCTGGATAAATACAGCATACCAGGTAGAATACTTTTAACAGTGTGTTTCTACCATCACCATCTTTATTCCCTGTAAGTTACAGGTAAATCTGTGTAGATTTCTGTTTTGGTATGCTACCAAAGTATGATACTACCTTTAATACACATAAATGTTGTGAAATTTGTCCAAACATCCGGGTAACTATAGCTATCGATATAAAGGGCGTATTCTAGCTCAACTTGGGAGACCTATTGATGAGGCTCATGTGCATTCTGTGCTTACACTGCACTTGACGTACATGTAGGCCTACGTTTGTTCCTAATTTGCATAATTGCGGACATTTTGTGTGTACATGTAGATCATTTCGCCTCTGCAGTGCATTCTGGAATCCTGGATCATCCTCATAGTATCCAAATTAGAAAAACGCATGTTGTCACATGGATGTGGCAGAGAGCCACACCAAAATGACCGCCACGCTGATCGTCTGGGTTTGGTCGTAAAACTTTGATTATCATTACACGAAATGATTGTTAGTAAAAATAAATATGGTGCATTTCATCCCTAATATTCTGAGAAAAGATGGAGTGATTTTCAAGCCAATTTGTGATGTCTTTGTGGGACTTTTTCGGCACAAGAACTGTGAAGTAGGACTTTTTGTGTTCAAAATCTTGAATGATATGAGATTCCTTGGGGCGCTAGACTGACAGTCGACCCCCAAAAAAAGTTACTGGGCCTATTCTAGTTTTCAGTCAATCATTATTATTATTATTTTTTAAACCTAACTTTGTTCTGACAAATTTTATGCCAAAATTATTTCTTTGGATCCTGTGTCTAAATGAAAACGTTTGAAAACAAACTTGCTATCTCAAATAAAAAAAAAAAGTGTGTCAAATGTTGGTAAAATTTTACTTCTATGGCAAAAAGCTATCAAAATGGCTCTGAAATACTCTAAAATGCATGAGGGAGCATTTAAAGCCAAACATTTTCCCACACTGTACCTTCGCAAATTGTTTCTCGACCAATTCCTCCACACTTGTGAACAATTCCAGAGAAGAACACTACAGTGTCATTTTCACTCAGTCACTACGTGATCACAGTATGATTGTTCATAATTGATTCAGATGTTGCCATATATGCAGTAGTAATGCAGAGAGAAATGTTGTTTAGTATGGAAATGCAGAAAAACACATTTTCATTTGTCAAGATACAATTTCAAAAATTCTTGCAGCTGGAAGGACATCCAAATTTAAAACAGCCCCCCCCCCCCAAACAAATCTTGTATATGCCACTGACACTAGTTACAGGGTTGATTCTGCATTTGTCTCAGATGAGGCTAAAAGCAGATACAAGACATCAATCTGCTTGTATAATATTTATTTTTAATCAACATGGGGCCATTAAAAAAATGATTCATGTTCCTTTCTCTGGAAAATGTGTGACAGAAAATATGTGACTTGCATACAATGTATAATCATGAGAAATGAATGACATCATGCCTGTGTTACTTTGATAAAACTGCTACCGGTATGTAATACAAATTACATTATTTACTTATATTCTATTCACTGTCCAATAGCCTGGTCAAGTGAAAATTGACAAGTAAATGGGTAATAAAATTAAGTAAGCCTGTTTTCCCCTTTAATATTTACATTGCATTGTAGTATACAAATATCACATGGTTTGAGGGTGGACAGTCAATTCTAGCTCCCGAAGTGTTGGAAGTTGACAAACTATAGTTCCAAAGTCAAAGCCGAAGGAACTAGTTTGTCAACTTCCAACACCGAGGGAAGCTAGAATTGACTGTCCAGCCTCAAACAATGTGATATTATTTTGTTTTACTATACCTCATAAATATTTGTTATTGTCCACAATTTCATTGCGAAGTGTAGCAAAATGTTTGTGTTGGTGAACTTCTTGTAGGGTGAAGTTCACGCATGCTTACTGCAACCTAGGATAGATGCGCCGTGCAATGTTCCATGCGCAGTGAGATGTTACACATGTAACAGTTCCTTTGGAGATTCCCCGGCCAACTCGCTGGTGATCAGCAAATATATCCACTGGCACGTAATGGTAAATTGACCAATTGGGATTCGGCTCTAGGTCATGAATATTTATGAGGTATAGTAATACCATATGCATATTACATGGAAAATTATTTCAGAAGCAAATGTGGACATTATATTTGTATTTTGATACAGGGTATAAAGAAACTAGAAGGTGATTGTACATCCATTGAACATCAACATGACATAAATTCTTTTGTAAAGGGTACACTGAGCAAAGAGTTGAATCAGCAGAGAGGTATGTAGAAGGTTATTTCATAGTGATTTTTATTTGTATTTTACTTTGATAATTGAATAATTACATCGCCTCATATTACATTGTTTTGAGCCATAGCTCATTCATTTCTTTGTTCAGAAGTATTTGTGGTATCCTATAAATGTGCCAAAATACTTGATAGATTGGACAAAATATAGTGGACAACAAACATTTCTCTTGATCTTGATACTGCTGAAATTGTTCCAAGTGCAATTATTATTAAAGGTATTAAATTCATTGAAATTTTGGACATATTGCTTTTGTCAGTCACCTTTTGCATGAATTCAAAAATCTTCCACTTAATTTGGGGAATAAAAGCCACCAAGTTCAATAGCTGCAGTGCCCAAATTTCTCTAAAATTTGTCAGATGTCAGAATAAAAGCTGCCTGGTTATCTAAATGCATGCAAAAAGGCCGTCATCAGGTAAGCATGCCTATTTATATGCTGCAATCCACAAACATGGAGGTTTCACAGCTACTGTGGGTGTTCTCAGCCACAGTCAGTATAACAAAACATGGGGTGGGGTCTGTGTTTGTAATATGGGTCTACTGCATTCAACCTACCCCAGACGGTTACTACTATATGCAAATTCCCCTGCGCCAATTTGCTGCTTCGCTGAAAAGACTTGATCAACCGTGGTGCACCCTGACCTCCCACAATGCATACCGACATAGCCGCCATGATCGTCCTTCTTTTCTCAGCGCCGCTATGAAACGGACGTGCCCCTGCTCACCACATACAGGCCCAAAATACACCGGGTCCTGGGAGGTGACTAGTCAACCTGATCTTGTTCTACCTCCATGACCTGACGGTGTTACATAGTCTGAGATGAACAATCACTACTTATCACGCTTGCAACCTCTTCGGATCAGCTGACTTCCTCATTTTCTCTCATTCTTATGCTTTGAAAAGTGTTAAACACTGTACAAAGTATGGTATAGATTAGAATTTTCCTTCTTCCTTTCTGTCAATTCTAGTTGCATGTCGGCACGTATACAGTTCCGAGTCACTACATGCCAAGGCAGGCAAGAACCCGGCATGTGTCAACTCCACAAGCCCACCGCTCATTGCGGAATAGCTCCCGTTGACGATTGGAAACAACATTGCAGAACTCTGAAGCACCCCTCTCGAACCTGCGGGGCTGAATTTCGACGTCCTTGAGGCCTTAAAACCCCCATCGGCGGAAAATCCAAGGCAATTTTCTTCTCAAACGGCTCTACCCAGGACATTGAAGAAGTGCCATGAATAGCTGGCCCTATACCCAATGGGTGTGGACCCTGTTGACACGTACCCCGCATCAAACAACCTCTGCGAGCAGGAGTCCGAAGTCAACTCGGGCCAGCCCAACGGTCCCCAGTTCCTTTTCTGCAGATCGCAATCTTGGGGAACACACAGGGAATTCTGACGCCTTACGTCTGGCTGTCATTCCACATCATCGGACGAGAAGGTCATCTCTGCCAATGACCTTACACCTGCTGCCACACACAACAAGACACAGTCCAGAGTTTTTGACTCCCGGTACCTACAACCCCCTGGAAGATGTCGAAAACACCCCGTTCAGGATACCCTTAGCATCTTGAGCCTCGTGGCCCAGACAGGTCTCTATAGAGAATGGAGGTGACCTGATCCAACCAGGTCACATTCTCCTGGTATACGTAAACTCGCCCACAACGCCTGCTTCTCAGCCCAGATCTTGGCGAAGGACCGAACAACGTGTTCAAACGGTCCACTCGGAGCAACCATTGGACATCACCCACATGACGAACGCTGGACGTCAGTCACATACCCAGCATAGGCGTGAAGTCCCGACTCCAAGAACTCCAACCCCACTACTAGGATCAACTTGGAATAGTTCCTGGTGAGGTTTGAACCCGTGTCGTCCGGACTGTCGCAACGAGTAGGCCGCCACTCCGTACCAGCATTGGAACCACAACACTGTGAGATTCTTAATAGCCCTGCAACACATATGCCAGCACTCTCACTTATACCGGCAGCAGCAAGCAAGAACATCTACACACCTGCTCCTGACCTGTCACCCAGAGCGGATGGGTTGTGCCCCTCTGACCTGCGTCCCCGCCCTGGATCATCCAGGGGACGCCGGCAAGGACAACACTTCACTCCACCTCCCACTTCTCGACCGCCAATAATGACCCCACAGGTGGCCGCTGCGGCCGAGACACTCATCTGCCCTCCTACATAGCATGTATCATGTACAAGCCATCTTAGGCGCCCCATGTCGCCTCCAAGGACAGTACTGGCAGTGACTTACACCAAGCACTGGACACACGCCTCCAATAGTCGT
Source organism: Astropecten irregularis (assembly GCA_963971285.1). Lineage (NCBI taxonomy): Eukaryota > Metazoa > Echinodermata > Asteroidea > Paxillosida > Astropectinidae > Astropecten > Astropecten irregularis. Next base: position 29,644,581 of record OZ020245.1, on the reverse strand, counting down.
GCGTACGGGCAGGAAACTTCTCACCTCCGTCGAGAGGCAAACTAAGGGGCTCGGCCGGACCAGTTGCGCAACGACCAGTCAATACTACCCGTGCCCGACACCCTACACTACACTTGGCATGGGGCCTACACCCGGCCCCAAAAACCAACACCCAACACGCTGGACATCATACAAGGACCCTCACAGCGGGGCCTCGCAGCGACGCCTCTGTCATGGCTACCCGGTGACTGTTTATACCTTCCCCGATGTGGTGCTACGAAGATGCTCCCTCTCCTTCTCCTACTGATAGACCACTAACAGCTATGGCGGACCTCTGCCTACGCACCAGCTCCACACCAGGCTCCAAGTTTCTTCTACCCGCAGGTACAGGTCTGCTGGGACTACACGCGATGGTTTCGAGGATGGCCTCCCCTCTCAACCTATGTGGCCAATGCACACACCTCCTATGGGCCACGTTTTACCGAATGGCCCCTAGCACACTACCGTGCATCTACTCACCTTCCTCCTGTCAGTGGTTACGCCTACAAGGACCAGTGGGATCAGGGCCCTATCGATACCTGAATGCCACATACGCCCGACGCCACACAGCACTCGACTCCTTCCAACCATAGGCTTCCTCACCAAGAACTGATGCCCTGTCTTCGAGCCACCAGACACCTCTGTATCCTCTCGGGCATCACGCTTCGGTGACCCGTCAGGCAAGCTTGGGTGCCACGTCAGGGGTCTGAAGTGGTACCTAGCCCAAACTAAGGACTTGAGAATGAGACCCTCTCAGCCCTTCTCCACTAGCATGAAGCCCAGCGTCGAAAGTCACGTTTATCCGCTGGATCGCCTCTACTGTCAAGTTTGCATGCCCAGTCTGCTCATCTAAACCGGGCCAGCAAACCCACTAATACATCAAGACCCAAGATGTGAGAACAGTACTCGCATCCTGGTCCTAATTCTGAGTTCTATCATCAGACATGGACGAGGCAGCATGATGGAAATGCCCTTCCATTTTCACCTCTTGCTACCTGAGGAGCGACTTAACTCACGTACGGCAGGAAAATCCTGGCTTCACCGACCTGGAAACCAGGATTCCTTCAGGCTTGCTGACAGATCCGCCCATGGCGAACTCACGATGGGCGTTGTGCCCATTATGCTAACCTGATTCATATCCACCAAACTTTCCTGGCTCTCCATGTAGCCAGCCCACCACTCGGTGCCAATCTGCATATAGTAGTAACCGTCTGGGGTAGGTTGAATGCAGTAGACTTCCCCCCACCTGTTGTGGGTTGAGTCTACTAGTTCATACCTACCCCAGACGGTTGCGTCCCGCCCGTCCTCCCCACTTCTGGCCTCGAGCCTCCTGGCTTTGAAAAGAAGGACTATCATGGCGGCTATGTCAGTATGCATTGTGGGAGGTCAGGGTGCACCATGGTTGATCAAGTCTTTTCAGCGAAGCAGCAAATTGGCGCAGGGGAATTTGCATATAGTAGTAACCGTCTGGGGTAGGTATGAACTAGTAGACTCAACCCACAACAGGTGGGGGGGGATTTGCATTTCTTTTTGATATGGTAACCTTTTTGATACAGATGGACTTTGAAGACTCTTTTGTTAACTATGCATAAGTAGGTAAAATTAATGACATACAATGATTAATTTCATTTATGCCTGAACAGTGAAATTTAAGACCAATCAAAAAAGAGACAAAAGCCAATTTTATTTACACAATAAGAATAATCATGAATATTAAATGATTTTGGTCGGGAAATAGATAATATGCAAATTAGGCTTGCAAATTAGGCAGTCTACTTCACTCGTCTTACCTGTAGACCCACTACTTATGCATATTTCCCTAGACCGTTTCATGCTAAGAATTGATACAACAGCGCCCCCTATTGACCTACCCACATTGCCCCGTGGCATGAATGCCACGTAGGCGTCCTCTTTTCTCTTAGCGTCAGGGTGGGTAGGACGTGTTTACGTTCCATCCGTGATTTCACGCAAAAAGAGCTTTCAGTATTAAAGGTATTTTGTAAACAACGTTTGTAGAGTTTTTAGTGTTTCTTCTTGTGTATTTTTGTATTATTGTTGTTGTGCGGTACGAAACGATCAGATAGAGCAGGTTCCGCAAATCCTGGGGACAAAAGCCACCCCCCAGGGCGGATATCCGTGCTCTAGTGTACGGACTCTGCCGGGTACACCCTGTTACCCGAGCAGCAGTCCCCTGCCCGACAACCCCAGCCTGAGCGGGCCGGGGGCGCGGGTAGTTCCGTCGGCCCGGTCGGGACCTTAGCCGGTCCCCGCTCGCGGTCAGCTCGGACAGAACAAGGAAAGTACACGCGAAGGGTGGCTCACTGGTGAGGTTACCATAAAACCAGCCTCCTCTGCCATAGCCAAACCCAAAAAGGGCGCTCGTCAGGGTAAACGCAGCTCGACCGTGTGCCCTGCGCCCTCTGCACCTCCGGACCCGGGGCAGTCTCAGCCGACTGACCATAGAGGCTCCACTGATACGGTGCACCCTCCCGGCACGGTGGTGAGCGCCACGCACTGCCGGGATGGGCTTTTGTCTGATCTCCCCGATTGCGCAACGCGCGCTCAGCCCACGGGGCTCGGAGCGCCGTTGGCCGGGCAGGCTGTTGACGTTGCGGGTGGTCCGACCTGGGCCTACCCCGGTCTGTCAACCTCGCTCGTTTCGGGTTCTTCGGACCTATTCCGTTGCTCCGGGATCCCTATATCCTAGGCAGCAGCGGACTCTCCCTCTGCCAGAGCCAGAGCAAAACCCAAAAAGGGCGGCCGCCAGGGTAAACGCGGTTCGGCTGTGTGCCCATGCCCTCTGCACCTTCGGACCCAGGGCAGTCTCAGCCGACTAGCCTCCAAGGCTCCGCAGACACGGTGCACCCTGGCCTCCCCGGCACGGTGGCGAGTTCCACGCGCTGCCGGGACGGGCTTTTGTCCGATCTCACCAACCGCGCAACGCGCGCTCAGCCCACTGGGCTCAGGGTGTCGTTGGCCGGGCGGGCTGTGGATGGTGCGGGTGGCCCAGCCTGGGCCTACCCCGGGCTGTCGGCCTCGCTCGTTTCGGGTCCTTTGGACTTTACACTGTACATGTACGTTGCTCCGGGGTCCTGATGACCCAGGCCGCAGTGTATCCTTCCTCGGTCACCCCGCGGGGCTGTCTGTCGAAAATAAGGACAAAGAATAAACAAATGTAAAGTAAAAAATAAAATAAATAAGTTAAAAAAGTCAGACCGAAGATCGCGCGAATCTTCGCCGGGTTCGGTCATCTACGCTTATTTATCAAGGCGGTCCCGCCGCGGCAAACGCTGCAAGGGCGACGACTTGTTTTCACGGGGTTAATTTTTTGGCTCAGCCTTTTCAATCGGATAGACACCATTGATCGGCAGGGCGATCCCGTGTTCCACGCTCAGTCACTCACGATCGTTGGTTGCGGTTGGGTGGCTCGGGGACAAAGGAGTTTACCGCACGCACGCTAGCTATGCGCCGGCATCCCCTCAACCTTTGAGCCTATACCAGTCATTGTCTATTGTCTCCGGATAGGCCATTCAGTCATTGTAAGCCCACGCTACATGTACTTGTACTGGACAGCCTTGTCTCTACTGCCGCCCAGGATAATCCCTGTTCGCCTCAATCGTCCCATCCCTTTGGGTATTTATCTGATGTCGAGGGTGTGGCCCTACTGCAGTGGTTTTTCCATTACAGTCCGAGCTTTGTCTCCTGCAAAAAAACATGACTCGTTGCAGTCCCCACTGAGGAGGAGCATGCCCTGTGGGGCCACAGGTCATTTTCGCGCAGGGTCGAAAGGCCCAGCGATGACCGGCAACAAGTTTTTCCCGGCGATCCCATTGGACCAGGTCTGTCGATTGAATTTCCGGGTCCATGTCCACTGTTTAATGACATGCTTACCCGTGTCTGGAGTGCGATTATTTTTTTTTCTCAACGGCGGTGTTTTTTTAGCTTTCCTTCTCGATGACAACAAAGGACAAGTAGGCAGCCATTGTTTGGGCGTCACCTCCTTGCTCCTCACGGAATATTGAGTTCCCAATTGTGAAGAAGAGTCAGCGATTCCTTGAACACGCTGATTGCACTCTTTTCACTGCATTTTTACTGCCCGTGTGTCCACCCTTGCACCTTGGCCCATCTGGGCAATGTGCTAGGTTCTCCATCTCGGTCAGGGCGACCGCGATAGTCTCAAAGCCGTTCTTCTGCTGAGACCTCTCCATTTGCAGGGAAGCTTGAGGATTTCAGGCTTGCCAAAGCCAAGAGTTTGAGTTCTACCAATGGGGTAAACTTCAAGAGTTTTTCCTGCCCCCCGCACCCAATTTCGGCACGGGGCAGAGGCAGGCCATCATTCATGGATCCCAGACGTAGCCTACTCGGTTCTACTCGTGGTATTTTTGGAGGGCCAACAATCACCTCGTCTTGTGCTTACCTCTGGTAGCCCCAGCCTGCCACAGGGCAACGTCAGCTGAGGCCAAGCTGTGTTTTCTCCCCCAGCCAGGACTTTAATTACCCTTCCGCCGTGGGGCCCGCTGTGGGACCCGGAGGAGGCTGCCTCCATGGGTTTTCAGGGTTGGCCTGACCATTGGGTGCTGGACCTGATCGCCCAAGCTAGGTTACGCGTTCGGGTTTACGGCCACCCCCATTGAAAATGCTCGTTCGGCCCACATCAGTGCTGATCGATATAGCAGGGCGCCGCTCTCTAGAGGCTGTGATAGTCTCCCTCCTCGAGAGAGGGGCAATACGTATGTTACCCCCGAGAGGGGCCACAATCGGGGTTCATGTCAACCTTATTGGTTGAGACATGGCGCCCGATTCTAAACTGGAATCCCCAAGCAGATTTGTTCTGCCTTTGTTGCTTTCATGTCGGTACACTCGGTTTTTTCCCTCGAGCTTATCCGAACGCCAGCATGGGGAGCAAGCCTGGATCTGAAGGAAGCATATCTTCTTGCTTTATCAGACCGGATCACTTGAGGTTTTTCAACTGCCGTTTTTAAACCCTTCAGGGCTCTCCACCTCCAGATTGTAGGTGTTTGGCGCATTGAGTCGGTAGGGCATGATGTTTCTCATGTACTTCGACTAGTGGCTCCATATAGACAGTGTTGTGTGGCCGCAGTGCCAGCTCTCAACCTTACTTGGGTCCTTGTATTTATCCCAGTGGCTCTCCCACTCTCCAACCTCCATGCGAGTGTGGAGAAGGCTTTCCCGGCCCGAGCAGGATCGCAGCCAAAACCTTTGCCGATGCGTATCCCTCTGTCCCCGGGCGACGATGGCCCCAGCACGAGCCTTATGGCCGGTCTGGTAGGCTTGCTCTGCAGGCTGAGGTGGCGTGTCATTCAGCTGCACCTGCTCTCCCTTTACCGGTCGAGGCCTCAACCCTTGAGCCATCGCGTGCCAGTCATTCCTTGGCCGCTCCCGCTCCTTCGATTTTTGTCGGACGTCCCCAACATTGTGTCGGGCCGCACCTTTTCGTAGGCCTCATCCATCTCTATCTGTTGCAATAGTCATCTCACTTTCTGGCTTGGGTGCTTCCGTCCACCCACGCCAAGTAGCGGGCCAGTGCGGCCCCGAGCATCGCTCGAGTCATTCAATGCTCTTCGGCTGTTCTGACCTATCTTACGGATTGGTCTGTCCCGTCTGATGCGACATCACATCCGTGGTTTCTTATGTGGTGCCATGGAGGGGAGACATGGTCTGCCCAGCCATGTGCTCTCACTTGAACCACCTGCCATCAGTGCTTGCGCCTTCAGTGGTGCACCGCCTGGGAGAGGAGAACGTCATTGCCGATGCTCTGCTCTCTCAGGCAGGTGTATCTGGCCGACAGAGTGGTCTCTGTGCACGCAGTTTGCCTTGCCTTTCCTCCGGCTTTTAGATCGGCCCCATGTCGATCTATTTGCGCTCAGGGCTACCAGCGGCTGTCTATCATGAGGGTCCCCAATCTCCACACATGTCTGATGCATGCGCTGGTGATGCGGAGGAACGGGCTGCTGGCTTTTTTTCCCTCACCTGGCTCGGCAGGATCTCCACCTAACGTGATGGGTGGTGCCAAGCATTCCCTTCACATGGTTAGCCTTCCACAGCGGTGCTGTGGTTCTTGCAGCCTGTAGCCGCAGGGCATCTACCAGGAAAATCTACGATAGCAGTTTCCCTGCTTCTGTCGGAGAGGTTGCAGATTTTCTGGTATAGCCTACCTGGTCGAAAGCGACCACGCGGCCTCCACGATTAGAAGTCATCGTTCGACCACAGCAGGTGTTCTCAGTGGCCCTCAGGCTCTCAGTTTGTGTTGGATAATCGGGCTCGCCACTTGTTGCTCAGGGGGACGTACGTCTGTCTCGTACCCCTGTCGCTCAGGCTTATTGATGCATGGGACCTTTTTCAGCGTGCTGGCCACGATTTTAAGGCCCCTGTTTGAGCCTCCTTTTACCACCCCCAATACATCAGAGGCATGCCGCACCCGATGGGAACCAGGTGGTGTCTTTCTTACCCCGAGGTTTGGGTTCCTTGACAAAGGATATTTGACCCCCGGATATCTTTGTCCTGGTCATCAAATCCTTCTCGTCTGTGCCGGACTACGGTTTGTGGTGCCCGGTCAGGGCTCTTAGGTGGTGTAGCGACTGAACCAGGCCTCTCGGAGCTGCTTGATTCCTGACTATTTATCTCATCAACCCCGCTGTATGGACTGGCTTCTCGCAACACGTTTGCTCACTGGCTAGTCTCGGCCATACCCTCATCTGCGCTTGTACTGTTGGCATGAGCCGCCAGTTCAGCCCAGATGCATGAGGTCGGAACAACCTCCACTTATGGTGGACCATGCCCTACCTCCATGGGTGGGCCTCCTTTAGGGGTGCTTCTGTAGGTGGTATCATCTAGACAGCATGCTGGAGAACGCCAAACACCTCTACGGAGTGCTTCCCGAAAGACGCTCTCCGGACAGAGGTCAGGATCGGGAGAGCAGTGTTGGAGGTGGCCTCCAGAGCCACATCCCAAGACCCGTTTTTTCCTGGGGCCTCGCAGAAACAGGCAAGTCCCCCGATTGTTCTAACATTTTCTTTGAACCCCGATGTACTCATATCATTTGATACGTCGTTCCTCGGGCTTTTAACTATCCGTATTATCCCCTTCCGCGCTTGTTAGCACAACGGGTGCTGATGCAACCTCACATTAATGCCCCTGGCAGGTTTGTGATTGGTTGCTCCTTGCTTAGGCTGGTGTTCATAAGTTTTTTGAAACTTAGATGTCTTGTCTGGCCCTTGCCCTGCCCTTAGGTGGGCACACAAGTTATGTCAGGGATTGACTTAGTTACAGTGCCCCTTTCTGTATACAATAGCATCTCGCATACCCACCGCCTTTTGCCGGTGCCAGTCTATGCATAAGTAGTGGCTCTACAGGTTAAAGACGAGTGAAGTAGACTCCCCCCCCACAGAAGTGTGGAAGGGGTCTACGAACGAGTACTTACCTGTAGAGCGTCCCCCCTCCTCCCCACTATTCTCGATGTTTGGGCATTCCGCCCCGAGTTCAACCGAGAAAAGAGGACGCCTACGTGGCATTCATGCCACGTAGGTCAATAGGGGGCGCTGTTGTATCAATTCTTAGCGTGAATACCTGACGGTCTAGGGAAATATGCATAAGTAGTGGCTCTACAGATAAGTACTCGTTCGTAGACCCCTTCCACACTTCTGTGGGGGGGAAATTACGCTTGGATTCGATTCACCTCACTAACCCCAGCTAGCTCAGTTGCCTATCGGTATGGCATCTGCACTAGTAAGCAGGAGGTCATGGGTTAGAATCCCACCAGAGCCAGCATGTGATTTTTTCAGTGCTCATCCACGTCGGTGAAGGGCAAGCCTAATTTGCATATTAAAAAGAATAATGTTTCTCTGCAAATATAACAGCTGCAAATTTGCTTAATACTATTAAACAAACATAAGGCCTCTATTTTGGAGGCGGGTTCTTTTTGTTTTGTTTTTTAAGTTTGTTTTGTTGGGTTTTCCGCGTCAGCGAAAACCCTTTGTTTTTGTTCTTTTTGGCTTTTCCGTGTTCAACGGAAAAGGTATTGTTTTTGTTCTGATTTTTTTTTTACTTTCTTCTTCTTCTTCTTCTTCTTCTTGTCGTCATTTTTTCTAGGTGGCACTTTGGCTACTTTTAAAGTGCCGATTTTGACCAAACTTGGTCAAAACAAAGTCCCCATAGGGTCAATGTGTGCCGAAACTTTTCGTCATCATGACGTCATCAGGTGTCACGTGACAGTGTCTTAAAGGGACAAACTTCAGACTTCATTTATGAACGAACCCTAAGTCCGATTCAGTTGAAACTTGGTATGTATCTAAAGCGGGAAGTGTTATATCGAAAATTTGCAATGACGTCATCATGACGTCATGCCCTGATTTTTTATGATTTATTGAAATTTTGGGTCATTAAAGTTCTTTTAACGATATCTAGTAAACGAAACAAGATATCTTTGAATTTCTTTTTGATAATTCTTCAGCATACACCATAGATGAACACTGCATAGACAAAAATTTGGTTACGTCATCATGACGTCATAAAAAATGTGATTTTTATAATGCATAGTAGGAACGGCCGATCGCCTTGAAAATTGGTAGGTTGGTAAAATGGAGGTTCGGGATCGTAATTATGAAGTAACGTCAAGACAGCGTCATTTGTTTATTTTTTATGATTTTTTTAAATATTTGTCACGCTAGCCCATTGACTTGTACGTAAAAATATTGGCCATTAAATGCAAGGCGCGGGTATTTGGTTGATTGCCTGTGTTATATATGCCGTATTCTCCTTCATTTCCTTATCATAGTTGCCAGCATAAATACTGTTTTGACAAGACAACTACGCATGCGTAACAATCTACCTAGACCACTTTCAAGTAATGCATGAATCGAGCACACGGTTTTGAATGGCGCCCTCTTTGGATTAAAACAAGAAACTGCGGTGGTGTCAGTACGTTATTTGAAAATCAACAAAAAATCAACGGTTTGAGATATTAAGTTGATTCTTTCACCAAACGTGATTGTTAGGCAGGGTCTTCCTTTGTGACACATTGCTTGACCTCTGTGACCTCTACTTCCGGTCAAACAGGAAGTGGGTTCTCATTTATAAATGGTAAAACTGAGCTATGTTCATAATTCTTTCACCAAAAGTGAATGTTAGGCAAGGTCTTTCTGTGTGACACATTGGTTGACCCCTGTGACCTTTACTTCCTGTCAAACAGGAAGTAGCGCCTCATTTGAAAGTGCTAACAGCAATGATCATGATTCTTTCACCAAAAGTCAATGTTAGGCAAGGTCCTTCATTTGTATTACGTAGCTTGACCTCTGTGACCTATACTTCCAGTTAAACAGGAAGTAGGTCCTCATTTAAAAGTGGTATTAAAAGAGCTATGATCATGATTCTTTCACCAAAAGTGAATGTTAGGCAGGGTCTTTATTTGTGACACATTGCTTGACCTGTATGACGTCTACTTCCGTTCAAACACGAAGTAGCTCCTCATTTAAAAGTGGTAAGAGCTATGATCATGATTCTTTCACCAAAAGTCAATGTAAGTCAAGGTCTTTCATTGTGACACAATATTTGACCTCTGTGACCTCTACTTCCGGTCAAACAGTTATTAACGGGAAGTAGCTCCTCATTTGAAAGTGGTAAAAGCTATGATCATGATCCTTTCACCTTTGTGACAATTATTCAACTTTTCGTCATCAGACAATTCTAATTGACAAGCAATGTACATGTTCCATAAACCCTGCAACTTAATGGGTTAAACTTTAGTTTACTATATTGAAATATGGATACTTTTTATAAAGACCATATGTCTTCATAAACAAAATAAGAGATGTGTATTAATTTGTGAAATATTTTATTTATCATATATGCGGAAAAGCCATGTGTTCTGTTTTCAACAGACACAACCTCTAGTTTTTTCTCTTCTTCTTCTTCTTCCATTTTGATTTCCTATAGACTTTGTACAGGGACATAGTACACGCCACTTTGGTCACTTTTAAATAACTGATCTTAACCAAACTTGGTCCAAACAAAGTCCCTGTAGAGTAGATATATGCCGAACAATGAAGTCATCATGACGTCATCAGGTGTCAAATTACAAGCAATTCAAATTTAATAATCAAAATCTTTAAAAATCAACAGAAAATAAACTTTTTGAGATATTAAGTTGATTCTTTCGACAAATGTCAATGTTAGGTAAATTCTTTCTTTGTGACACATTGTTTGACCTCTGTGACCTCTACTTCCAGTCAAACAGGAAGTAGCTCCTCATTTAAAAGTGGTAAGAGTTAGGATCATAATTCTTTCACCAAATATCAATGTTAGGCAAGGTATTTCTTAGTGACACATTGCTTGACCTCTGTGACCTCTACTTCCGGTCAAACAGGAAGTAGCTCCTCATTTAAAAGTGGTAAGAGCTAGGATCATGATTCTTTCACTAAATATCAATGTTAGGCAAGATCTTTCTTTGTGACACATTACTTGACCTCGGTGACCTTTACTTCCGGTCAATCCGGAAGTAGCTTGTCATTTAAAAGTGGTAAGAGCTACAATCATGATTCTTTCACCAATTAAATGTCAATGTTAGCGAAGGTCTTTCTAATGACAACATTTTGATTGACAAGCAATTTATATCATATGCGGAAAAGCCTTATGTGCTGTTTCAAACAGCCATAAACTCTATTTTTTTATTTTTTTATTGTTTTTTTTTTGGGGGGGGGCTCCCTTCTTTTCCTTTATTCCATTCCCTTTTCTTTTTGGAACAGATGTTTGTTCGTGAGTCACCAAGTTTGTAAGCCATCTTGAACATTTTCAAAGCCTAAATTCACTCAACCCATAAACTCTGCCTGTGTGTTTTGTTTTTAGGAAATTCTAGTTGTAGATGTAGCATAATTTACCCTGTTTGTTTTCATGTTGTGGATGTGGTTGCAGGAGACACATTTTTTTTAGTAATATTGTTAGTGTAGATATGGGATTGATTTGTGTGAAACATGTTATTTGGCTGATACATTAAGGTACAGTTCCATGTACTATTAATAACTGTAACCATGTACAACTTCATTTTTATGATTTTGTTTATCATACACATATTAGATAAACTTGTTGGTGGTTGGAATGAAGAAAAGGCCATGCAGAGAGATTCATCTGGTAGAGATCGTGTACTTCTTCAAGATATCACTGATCTACAGAAACGCACTGACAAGCGGGAGCAGAAAATTGCAGAAATAACAGAGAAATTGCACAAGGAATTAGTTCTGCTTGCTCAATTCCTTAGTAACATAGCACAGAGGAGACCTCAAGGTGAGTAATTAGGGTACATGGCCAAGTGACTACAATAGCGTTCCGCATTAATGCCGTCACACCATGCATGCACGTGCACACATAACTCCACTCACCACACGTTTGCATGGCCACGTTGCAATGTTTGTCTGAGGTTCGGTGCTATTTTTAGCGCAAGTGTGCAGCGCTATTGTAGACTTTGATAACCCACTCAGTCAAATATTCAAAATTCCCAAAGTTGGAAAAACTAATGGGACATATTTACATACATAGCCCAACCAGAACTAAGGGGCACTATTGTTAGATGAATTAGATGAAATTTAAATCCCAGGGTCTTACAATTAATGGAAACCGCCTAATACAATTAGACCTAATAAGATAAATATATAAGCAGTACATTTTTTTCCTTTGATATTCTGCCAAAATTGCCAAACGTGTATTAAAAGCATGGCTCTAATAACAATAGGTCTGCCTGCGAAAAGAAAAAGACTCATCGAAGCACTGTCAATATCAAGAGAGAAGTGATATCTGAGAATATAAAAAAAATAATAATAATCCTGAATGCAGTTTTGTGTATCTACAGCAAATTTACCCATTCTCATGAACCCCCCCTCCCCCAAATGCACTCAACACGGTGGTTTTAAATAACATCCTCATAATGCAGATCACAGTTTTGGGGTAAAGCTGTAAAAATACAATGGAGAATGGGCACTTATAAACAGGAAACTGAGTATCCAAATGTTGCCGATCCCAGCGACAGCCTTCCAAAAGCTTTGAATGTATGAAATACTTAGTTGGATCAAAATGCCCACGAAACTCTATGATGAATCTCTAATCCATCCACATATGTGGCAGTGGTAGACGGTGCTGATCCCTGCAGGGAATGTCAAGCAACAAATTGCAACAAAACTTGCCACGTTTGGCATACATAAACTTGCCATGCTTGGCACGCATAAACTTGCCATGCTTGGCACACATAGGGTGAGTTCATAGCTAGCTAGCTGGATGAGTACCTGTCATGACGTCACATCCCCAGAGAAGAACGACAGCGCCCGCCACGGCAGTAAATGGTCAATGATTGAATAAATGCGACTTTTTAATATTTAATCATTCCCACAACTGCCCAGAATCATTCCCACAATTGCCACAACCAAAAATAACACTGGGGGTGGACAGTCCTACTGAGGGGCAATTTTTATTACAACATAAAAACAAGGCGTGATTGTGCCTTTGAAACAGGTCATGGGGTAAGAAGGAAGCCCAAACAGCCTGCAACGAGATCGTGCCCACCGATTGATAGACAGACGAACATGTTCCATGGCCCCTTGATCTTTTGCCCCAAAGTAAAACAGGCGTGGCAGTATAGCTGACCACACCAGAGTGGCAGAAGGGTAATTTTCTCTGCAAAACTGTATGAAATAGGCAATGCGTTGTCTAATTTGAAACATATCTGCATGAGCCAAGTCATTCGTACCAATGTGAATGATGATAATATCTGGTCGCGGTGTCTTCATAGAGTGCAGTAATTCAGGCAGATCACACAATCCAGCCCCACCCTTTCCTTTTCCTATAGGGAGCTTGCACAGCTGCCGGGGTCACTGGCCTGTTGCTACGCAACGCCTTCTGGAGGACAAGCAGTTCTGGAAGTTAGCTGGTCCCACACTACACATACGTCCGCTCTGCGCGCTTTATAGAAACGCATACCAATTCACCCATATGTGTACTGGCTGTATATCGCACTGTGTGTTTACGTCCGCTATGGCTCCAGTCAAGCTCCAATGAGTTCGGACAAATGGCCTTCTCTGCTTGTCCTCCAGAACACACAAACTTTGACCTTTTGAACTCTTGTGCAAGCTCCCTATAGGGACATCTAGTGGTTGACGAGCCCGGCGGACAATAGAATCACCAACTATCCAGACTGTTGCACTACCTAAGCGAAAAAATGCATTTCATCGGATTCAGAGTTGTAAACCATTATTTCCCAGTGGACAAAGAGTCTGGACGAATATACGTAAGAACTGCTTGTGAGCGCCAACGACCCAAATCTTGAATCAGTGACAGGGGAACCCCATATGTGAATGCAGTTGCTGCTGCGCCAATCCGGAAAGAATGTGACTGGAAGTGCTAATCTATGAGCCCAATGGACTAGTGTTTTCTGAAGTACAGCACTGAATTGAAATCGTGTCAATGGACTTCCATCAAAATGACAAAACAGTATACCTTGGTGTTTAGGACGCACTAGGACAAATGCATGCAGTGCATGAACGGGACAGAGATTTGTGTCTGTAGCTTCAGATAAATGGATTAGTTGGGGTGGACCTGATGAATTCGCCTTACTGCGCTGAAGGCATAATGTCCACTGAATGTCCAATCTGCTGGGAAAAGCAGAAACGGATGTCCTTAATCTGCAGGATAGACTCCTGTACCGCCTGCTTAGAATTGGCCGCAAACTCACCAACACTCATAAAACCAAAGAAAGCTCAAAGCAGTTAAACTGCTCGGAACATGGTGCTTTCATAATGAGACACAATCAATGCACACTAGTGGTAATGATCCAATAATATGTTTCAAGATAGGCATTGAAATCAGTACTCTAGCAACGTGAATGGGTTTATCCCTACGGGCACCTTCTACAAGCTTGGAAATAATAAAATCCTTTGTGGGGTCTGATAAACCATGTACTTTATGAACATGAGCCACCCCTGCTCATTATTACTACAAATTTACTACGACACACATGTACCCCATGACTGCCTTGAGAACATCTGCTACATTTGTGGAGAAAACGGCACCCTTTAAAGTGGCATCCCTTAAAACCAGTGTTGTAGTACTCGTACTTGCACTTGAGTACTACTCGAGTAACGTTTTTCGAATCTAAAAATTGTACTCGAGCATCTACATACTCGTACTCGAAAAAGAGTACTCGAAAAAGAGTACTCGATTAAAAAAATCTGTTCAGTTAAAGCCCTCTTGGATCTGAGCATTCTAACAACGAATCAAATCTAGCATATAGAAATTACATGCTTTTGAATAGTTCAGTCTGGAAAATAGATTTCGCCGTGCCTGCCGTTTACGTTGTTGTAACGTAATACTGTTGCAACGCATAGCCACATGTGTTGACCACCATCACGCGCGGATCCAGGGGTGGGCCGCGGGGGCACGTGCCCCCCGGTCAAATTTGACGAGGGGAAAAAAATTGTGCCCCCGGTAAAATTTGACAAAATAAAAAATAAAAGGGAGAAAGAAGGGAGAAGGAGCAGAAAATTATCATTCTTCAGTTCATTCTGTCGGCCACACAAAGAAAAACTGACAACAGGCAAATGTCTCGGCTCGCCTTTTTGCCAGTGCGCACGGTAACAAAAACTCCTTTTCACTGTACACAGCTGACGTAGCCACGAAGCAGAGTACGGTACGGATGGCCGGCACAGTCCGATTCTCCTATAATCTTGTCGATCACTTTATAAGCAGTGATACCAACATTACTTGTATTTCCTTCCTCTAGTCCATGGTAACGCTACTCCACTAAAATAAATGGACACTGTTCTTACTTTTGAAAGGAAGTCCGAGACTTCGTTCTGTCTGGATTTCATTTAGATTTTCGTGGAAATTCCATGTTTATTGAAAAGCAATTCATTTGAATTATTAGAAATGAAACATTTTCAAAATGTCGACTACACAGCTTTGTACGGAAGCCCATTAGTGCCAGATGAATATATTTATTTGACATCGGGTGTGAATACTATAAAGTTTCGCGGTTGCGTAAAAACATATCTTTTCCTGGGGTGTGAATGTTTTTTGTAGCGCCCGCCAGATAACTGGTACAAAATAATTGGCAGTGTTTCTTCAAAACCGGTGCAACTCATGGAATAATAATATATTTCATATTTCTTAATATTGTTCAAAGAAATTGTATGGCTGAATGATTATTTCCTTTTGATCCTTCGTCAAACTGAAAACTGTATGAAAACAAATTTGCCATCCCAAAATATAAAAATCCTTTGTCTCTAAAATCCTAAATCAAAAATGAAACGAAAAAATTCCATCCTATTTCCATGGCAAAAAGCTATCAAAAAGGGCCCGGAAATACTCTAGAATTCATCAGAGAACATCTAATATCCCAAATAAATTTGGGGCCCTTAAGCGGACCCCGCACCCCACGTCGTGGCTTCCCTAGGTTTTTTTTAAACACCCCCTTGGAAAAATCCTGCGTACGCCACTGCTCCCCAGTATGACATGCATAATAAATATTGTGTCATGACAGTTATTAATGCTTCAAAGGATGTATCGTCAAACCTCGACCGATAGGACACCAATGCAATTTTGTGACAATACATGTATAGGCCTACATTGGATCTTCGTCCATGTACCATGGAGGTATAGGAAAATTTGACATTCAGATGTTTCACTTTGTGTGTGCCCCCCGTCTTGAAAAATCCTGGATCCACGCCTGACCATTTTTAGATCAGTTGTAGGCATGTCATCCACATCGACTGTTGTTCAATTTGGGTTGAAAGAATACCGAGAATTTGTGAATAATGGAGTCAAACGCTACTGCGCAACTTGTTCGTTTTTTTTTTCAGGAGATAAGTACTTGTACTCGTACTCGGAAGATAAGCACTTGTAGGCCTCCCACTTGTTCCCGGGTGCACAAGTACTTGTACTCGGAAACCAGTACTTGTACTCGACTGGCAAAGTACTTGACCTGTCTTGGTACTCGGCAGTCAAAGTTCTCAGCAGTACTTGGTACTCGGAAAAAAGTACTCGACTACAACACTGCTTGAAACTGTTAAATGCAAAACAAAAGCCTTGCTTGGAAGCATGAGATCCAGAAGGATTAGAGGGGTTGCTATTGCCTGTCATGGCTGCCCCGAGTCGACAATGCCTCATGATCAAGTAGGATTTGATTCCTGATGCAAGCGGAATTGTTCACCATATGCCTTCCATCCCCACCCAGGGAATTGGAGGGCCGCTGTTCGAATGGTTTCAGCATATTTGAGCAATTCACTCCAACGGTTGGGATGTTTCATGAGGTACACTGACATGAAAGTGTGGAATACAGATTGCCACTTGTCAAGGGAATACATTTCTACCATTCTACCCCCAACCGAGGAAAACTCTAGCTCTGGACTATTATCCCTTATCGCCATGATAACAGCTGCATTTTCTTGATAAAGCAATGCAAAGTCAACATACATACCCTGCCAAATCTTCTCCTTGATAGAATTAGGAAAAAGGGACCCTAGCGGGACACAACCACTAATACTGGTAATGCTATTGATGGGCTGCGGGGTCAGACTGAGCGAATGCAATGGTGTGCTCAAAGGTAATACTTCAACTGCCTTATCAAACAAACTACAGACGAATGTCCACACTACCTGACACAGGAGCTTGTGGAGAGCCAACTGGAATGCTTGGAATTGAATTGCTTCCTGCAGCATCTGCCCCAGTATGAGAGTTGCCGATGGTAGAACCCTGGTTGGGTGCAATGGTTACATCTGCTTGGCTGTTACTGTTAGTGTTAACATGCTGCTGATTGTTAATCTGCCAAACTTCATACGGAGCCTGAGAAGTGACCATTCCAAGCCCCCAAGGACCATGAGGAAATTGAGCATCTGCATCAGTAGTACCACTACCAGTAGCCACGATGGGAGGAACAGAGCTTGGGAGAACGGAAGGCATCCCAGGAGCAGGGGGTGATGTAGGCGTAATGTAGGGAACAAAAGATGATGTATTCCCCTGCGGCTGAGGCACGATGGAGCCATCTGCATCCAAATTTACCAGAGCCCTGGCCCTGGATGACTGCCTTACTGGTTGCTGACCTACCCGAGATCTCTTAGCAGGCTTCTTGGTAGCACAGCAATGTTCAGGCTCCTTTCTACGATGAGGCATTGTGTTACAATAGTTTTATGAGTAAAGACTGAGCCCTGGCCCTGGAATCCAGGCCTGGATGACCGCCTTACTGGGCGGGGAATACTGGTTACTGCAGTGCGGTAAATTCCAAGTGCAATATTCCAGTATATTCCAAAGCACGATAATCCAGTGTGATCCAAAGCACCACAATATTCCAGTATATTCCTAAGCACAATATTCCAGTATTTTCAAAGCAAAAATATTCCAGTATAGTATATTCCTAATAAGAACAATATTCCAGTATATTTCAAAGCACAGTATTCCAGTATATTCCAAAGCACAGTATTCCAGTATATTCCAAAGCACTTATTAGTTTTATTCCAATAGCATTCAAAGTTAATCCTGTTTGATCAAAATGTTGCAAGAAGGAGAGTATACTTAGGCAACACTACCTAAGCGTCATGGAGGTAAGACTTGCTTCCCACAGTGCTCTTACTCTTCTACTAATTGTTACTGTTTTCCATCACCAAGGCAACACATATTCCACATCACAAGACAGGGTTCAATTTGCTGTTCCTAATGGTGTGCTCTGTTTGGAGGATCAGGACTGGACAAGTGTGAATTGGAGTGATTTGTCCTTCAAATTTTCTTCGCCTGGAATTTGCAACCCTGTAAGCCTTCCTGCATTTCTGACCGACTCCTTTGTGCCACTCCTGTTCATTATTGTCATGACAGAGTGACATCTTCCTCCACCAAGAGAGTCGATCACCTTGTCTTTGGAACTCTGAGTGATGGAGCCTATTCATCACGTAAGCTTTTCAGCACGTCCGATCAACTCCTTTTGTACTACTCCAGACTGTCACTGTTGTCAGGTCAGAGTGACCCTCTTCTCCACAAAGAGACTTAACGACATCGACTGTGGAACTTTGAATGATGGAAGCTGCGGCTATTCATCGACCTATGCTGTCCTTTGTCATCGCCAGTATTCTTCTTTGTTCTGTACCAACTTCTGTGCAGCTTTTCCAACATGGCAGAACATGAATTCAGCTGTCATCCCTTGCAGCCGTATCCAGTTGCTGTACTTTCCTGTCAACAATTGTTCAACAATCCAACTGTCCGCTGTTCCTCACCGACGTCATGGCAGTGGAAGGTTTGGCAAATGTCCCGTCGTCTATTATAGTAACTCAAGCTCCACTTTTCATGCGTCCCACCAGGTTGTTTTGGCAGGGGATGTGGAACTTAATCCTGGCCCTTCACAAGATGCATCCCTGACCTTAACGAAGTTGCCAGCTTCCGTTTCAATTCCAGAACATTCTGACACCGGCACAGCACAGTTTTCATCCAAATCAAACATTACTGCTGTTTTGTTTAATGCACGCAGCATTGTTAATAAGCTGCACCTCTTTCAGTCCGAGCTGGAGATCAACAAGTATAAATTGGCTTTCATCACAGAATCGTGGCTTGACGATACAGTTTGTGACGAAGAGCTGATTCCTGACTGTAATTACAGTATTTTTGGAAAAGACCGGAATAGACATGGTGGAGGTGTTTTTGTCGCTGTTGCAAAACATCTATCTCCTGTTCGTAAATATAATTTTGAACATGATGACCTTGAATTATTAATGTTTGAAATTTGTACCAAACATAGTAAAGTGTTGTTAGGTTGTTTATACAGACCTCCAAATACATATGTGCAATTCCTTGATAATTTTCAGATGTTGCTTGAGAGAATATTGCCGTATTCACAACATTATTTGGCCATTTCAATACTCGGCGATTTCAACATTGATTTTAAGTCTAGCAATTCTAGTTCCACATTAGCCCCTTCACCTTTGGCTCAACGTTTGCTAACTATTACTGATATTCTTAATTTTGATCAGCTGGTGACATTTATCACTCATGGTAGTAATTCAACTGCTAACCAGGGTTCCTTAATAGATTTGCTTTTTACAAACAGACCTGATATAATTTCAGATGTTGTTTCCCATCCTGGTCTTGGTAACAGTGATCACAGTGGTGTCAAATTCCATTTGTTGACCTTGTATGATTACAAAATTGTTAATCAGTCATTTTATCAGTATAAAAAGGCAGATATTAACATTCTGTGCGATACTTTGTATAGGGTTCCTTGGGATAGCTGTTTCTCAGGAACTGATATTGATGAGGTTTGGCATAGATTCAAGGACCTTCTTTTTGCTGCTGTGAAAGATATCGTCCCTATTGCCAAGCAGAGCGGTAGAAAGAAGCATCCATGGATCTCTACTGAAATTGTTATGTTATCCAAAAAGAAAAGCAGGGCTTACAAGGCAGCTGTTTGTGGTGGTACTAATAGTTTGTGGGCTAAGTATAAACGAATTCGTAATGATCTGAAATACTTGATTAGACAATCTTACTGTAGTTATGTTCATGACATGGCTTTGAATTGTGCATCCAACCCCAAACAGTTTTGGTAATTTGTTAGTAGCCAACGACGTAAAAGTGCTATTAGGAGCTTTCAAAGTGACCTTGGTGTTATACGTGATCCTGGGTGTATTGCACAGAATTTCAATCTTATCTTCCAGAGTAATTTCCCATTAATGAGTTTGTGCATGTTAACCCTAGACATACTGATGTTGTGAAGTTTCACCATCAAAGGGCGAGGGCAAATGCTGCTCATAATTCTTTATTTTATAGATTTCCTAGATTATGAGTCTTTACCAAGATCTTATAAGAATACAATTGTTTTTAGCTTACCATCTTTTATTAATTCTCTAAGGGAACATTTGTTAACCCCGGGTGTAAATGCTGCTTTGACGCAAATTGCATAATGTTCAAATTATAATAGGGGTCTTTCTTTTACCATAAGTTTGGGGTTTTCTTACTTTTACTTGTATTTTTACTAACTTCATCTTTTTCTGTATGTGCAATATAATTCATTAATTCTTATTTGTTTTTCATTGTAAGTGTGGTGCTTATTTGTTTGTTCGTTTGTTTGTTTGTTTTTTGTCTGTTTTTTTTAGTAGCACTAAAGGAGAGCAACTCGATAGAAATTTAGTTTGCTTTTTTGCAATCCTGCAGGGGTGCTACCTGTTTTTGTTCCTGTTTTATTTGTCTGCCTCTTGGATGGACTGTCTGTCTATCTGTTCGTTTTTTTTTCTCATCTCATCTTTTTATTTCTTACTTTACTTTCTATTGCATTTTACACTTTGGGAGATATTCCATCTAATGTGTTTTAAGTATTTTATTTTAATCATATTGTTTTGTCCTTTATTTTTCCTGCAAAAATCAATAAATGAATTAAATTAAATGAAATACTATAATTGTTAGCAGTAATCAAAAAGTACCCAGCTTGTCAATGTGCTGTGCTGTGACAGAATGACACACATGTGCATCTTCCCTCCAAAACTTCCTATGCTTCAATGTTGCATATCACCTGATTGGTTAAAAGTTTGGGGGTGCTTGGCTGTGATTGGCTTAAACTCCTTATCTATGATTGGTCCAATCTATGAATAAGGTATGAATAAATTAGTGCCAGAATCCTTCTCAGAATCCTTCTCAGAATCCCAACTTCTGAAAACCCCCAAATTTTCGACGAGTTTTGTTGAGGCAGAAAAAGAGAGAAATTGATCAAAAAAGCAAAGCAATTGTCAACCATAATGAGAGCTACCAAATACAGCAAAGATTGTAGCATAGGACAGTGTAACTTGTCAGATACCTGTATACTGATTTAAACCATGGGGTGCTACAGATATGTGATATGCAAATAAAACTCATTAATATTCATGAAGTACAGATATGTGCTTTGCCAAGTATAAAGAATTCTGTCGAAACATGCATTGTGACAGAATTTCATAATTGTTATTCATATTTGGCACATCCTGCTTCTTATGACCCTAGTTACCATGGTGACAGGAAACTTGAACAATTTCTTCTGAAGATTTCTTTAAAATGTTGGTTTATCCTTATATTGTTCTTGTATAGATACAAGCCATGGACGGAGGCCTACAGTAGACCCCAGACCTCCCACAGTTCTGAGGAATTACTTTGAAAGCTATAAACAACTGGTAATACCATCGTCCCCTTCAGCAGCTGAACCAGCTGCTGACATCAAGCAGGAGCAGTGTTGATTATCAAGTTAATCATATGTTTTCTTCAGGTGAATATCTTTTGCAGCAATGACCTGAGATGCTTATTGCTTAATTTGTTTTCTGGTTGATTGTATGACAAGGTAAATTATAAGTATGAAAAAATGAATTCATTGGTTTCACTATTATTAGTGTGTTGGCTGTATGTTGGTCTTTTAGAGAGCAAGATATTATTTCAGTGCTTTGGAAAATTGTCAGCATTCCTGACTGAGAAACTTTCAGTAAGGATGAATGCTTGACAACAAATGTGATTTGATTTTATGGTCTGTCTGTGCTGTAATTGGGCCATGCAAAATTAGCCGCTAAGGATTAAATATCATCACCAGCACTATGAAGAGCCACGGAAGTATCTAATGTGAACATTTCTTAGATGTTCATTTTATTACTGATTTGGACTATTTGTATGTATATCTGCCTGTATTTTCAAGGCATTATCTATACTGGAACCTGGCTAATTAGACTAATTTTTTTTTTAGTTTTCCCTGATTTACGGTTTCACAAACAGACAGGCAAGTAATTTTCCCATAGTAAACTGTAGGGACACTCATGAGTAAATCTGTTAAAAATCTGTTTCACAAAGAGCCAGGCATCTCCGTCTGACTTCTGTGGCTCTTCGTGAAATCGATTTAGCCTGGTTCAGACGTCGTGCTTATGCTGTGTCAAATACAGTTGAATTCAGCGCAACTTGTAAGCACGGCAGTGGTTTCAGATGTCTAACTTAATACAAATGTGTTGCCGAACTTAATGCATCCAAAGTGGTGGGCCAGGAAAACAAACAGCGCTTCTTTGTATTTTCAATAACTTCAAAGCCGCACGAACAAGAAGAATGCTGCTTCAACAGGCACTAGTAACATTGAATAATAGTTGAATAATAATGTACTCAGTGGCAGCATTTTCTGATAGCTCAGTGTGCAAATCTTGAGGGCGCAGACCATAAAATACGCCCAAATCAGTCCGAGGATCGGAGCTCATTAATTGTATCCATACCCCTAAAATCTTTTATTTTAAAGCATTCGGTGAGCCCTACGTGGGAAGCCTAGCTTGTAGAAAGAATGGATGGAACTTGGTCACCAGAGTTTGTACTTTTAAATTTGAGCTGTCAAATTGGATGAAATCAGCCCCTTAAAATTCGCTCTTCTTTTGCAATGTTCTGGAGTACTATCTTTTAGTCTCTCACAAGTAAATTTGGCCATTTAACAAGTATTTTTCTTTGCGTGGACTTTTCAGCCTCATTAACCTATAAAAAAAATTGAAAAGAAAAAGAAAATTTAAGAATTCAGCTTTATTTTGCTGTATCGGTTGATTGCATCAGAAACTTGAGAGTATTTCTTCGAATTGTTTTCAAATTTGCAACTTTGCGTGGTGCTACTGCCGTGCTAAATGACATAAGCACTGCAAACCCTTTCGAGCTTAAAGCTTCTGCCGTGCCGAATTCAACTTGGCGAGCCAAATTGGTTTCAGACGTCGTGCTTATGTCATGCCGAATACAAAAATCCAAGTTGATTTGTATTCGACACGGCATAAGCACGACGTCTGAACCGGGCCTAACAAGCGCTGTGCCTATACTTTAAATGCGCACATGTGTCTCTTCGTGAAACCGAATATTAACGTTTACAACTTGTTTCCGTTTTCACAAAAGGACACACATGTTGTAGGCTTAATTACTAGTAAAAAACATTGTAATATTTAAGTATTATTTGAAATATGCCAATTTTAAAAAGTTGTGAACGGCTATATCTCAAAATATAAATACATTTTCTTGTAAGATGCGTGGCTCTTCGTGGTGTCGGTGATGATATAAGCAACTTTCAGAATTAAATGAAGGGGTAAATATTAAATTTAAGGAAAAATAATCCTCATTGAATCTTCTTTTATTTTTACTTTTTTCAAATCAAACTTGAAAGTAATCATATAGAAATGTGTGCGGTAATTATGTTTTTTTTTTTTATTTGTCTTCATTATATCAAGTAAAGTTAAAGCAATATTTGTATTACATTGCAGTATATGGGATTGGTAAGGATCATAAACATTGCAGTATATGGGATTGGTAAGGATCAAAAACATTGCAGTATATGGGATTGGCAAGGATCAAAAACATTGCAGTATATGGGATTGGTAAGGATCAAAAACATTGCAGTATATGGGATTGGCAAGGATCAAAAACATTGCAGTATATGGGATTGGTAAGGATCAAAAACATTGCAGTATATGGGATTGGCAAGGATCAAAAACATTGCAGTATATGGGATTGGTAAGGATCAAAAACATTGCAGTATATGGGATTGGCAAGGATCAAAAACATTGCAGTATATGGGATTGGTAAGGATCAAAAACATTGCAGTATATGGGATTGGCAAGGATCAAAAACATTGCAGTATATGGGATTGGTAAGGATCAAAAACATTGCAGTATATGGGATTGGCAAGGATCAAAAACATTGCAGTATATGGGATTGGTAAGGATCAAAAACATTGCAGTATATGGGATTGGTAAGGATCAAAAACATTGCAGTATATGGGATTGGCAAGGATCAAAAACATTGCAGTATATGGGATTGGTAAGGATCAAAAACATTGCAGTATATGGGATTGGCAAGGATCAAAAACATTGCAGTATATGGGATTGGTAAGGATCAGAAACATTGCAGTATATGGGATTGGCAAGGATCAAAAACATTGCAGTATATGGGATTGGTAAGGATCAAAAACATTGCAGTATATGGGATTGGCAAGGATCAAAAACATTGCAGTATATGGGATTGGTAAGGATCAAAAACATTGCAGTATATGGGATTGGCAAGGATCAAAAACATTGCAGTTTATGGGATTGGTAAGGATCAAAAACATTGCAGTATATGGGATTGGTAAGGATCAAAAACATTGCAGTATATGGGATTGGCAAGGATCAAAAACATATGGGATTGGTAAGGATCAGAAACATAATAGCGCTCCGCACTAATGTCACAAAATCCCCGGATGTCAGACAAAATATTCAGTGAATCACACACGTAGTGTACAATATGGACGCGCACACGCACACACGTTTGCATGGTTGCAATGTTTGTCTGATATCCGGTGCTATTTTTAGCACAAGTGCTAAGCGCTATATTGGGTATATTCACACAAGTTCCTTGCAATCTTTTCTGCTGTTCAGTTGAGAAAGATACTTGGCTTAAGTTCTGTAAGCATTCACATGCTGTGTTCATGACCACTAATATAAGTGCAGTCAGTGTAAGCAGAGGTCACAAAAAATACATGTATTGTTGTTGATTAGTATACACCGGTTTACACTTCTAAAAGTGCGCATGCGTAATAGTGCCTCGTTTCGAAGTCGCGATCAAAACTACCTAAGTGTAAACCTGTGTATTGTCTTCGACAATGGACGGGTTAACACTTCGAAAAGTGCGCATGCGTGGAAGTGCCTCGTTTCGAAGTTGCGATCAAAATCTAAGATGGTCGCCATGGTGTAAACCTGTGTATTACTGATCCATCCTGGGTTCCAGTTGATACACACACACACATATTCTTGAATACAAAATGTTAGCGGTCAGAATTAAACATTAGGCGGGAGGTGTCAGTTGTGCTAGCACACCATTCCATAGCAAGAACACACTGTGGAAGCATCAGGAGTATATCTGTTGAGGAAGCAAAGTTAACTTACTTTTGGAATTAGCAGTAAAATAAGCAGCTAAGTCAACAGCCAAGTTAGCTATCAATCAATCAATAGACAAAGGCATTTGCCCGTGGTCTCCTCAAATTATACACTGATGGAATTACTGGTGCCGCTCCCACCATGGCCAGCCTTTCCAGTGCTGCTGCTTTCAGTTAGGTGATATCACACCCTGACCATACTCGGATGTTGTCCACCCAGCGCACCTTTGGTCAGCCCACAGAGCGATGACATCCTTTTGGCATCCCATCCACAACAGCAGCTGCCAGACTGCCTTGACGAACCTCATGGCCCAACCAAGCTGCAAGTTAGCTCAATATTGTGAAAGGTAATTTCTTATGTAGAATGCAAACATTAAAAATAGCTGACAGCTGTTAGTGAGGGGTGTATAGTAATGGCCATCTTTTATCTGTATTGTATTGGTACATGTTTATACATGTTTGCATGGAAATGTGGTTTGAAAAATTTGATGTCCATACTACATGGAACATTAAAAAAAAACATACATTCATGGTGTTTGCCTTATTTTGAACGTATTATGCCATTGGCCTATAAATCAAATGATCCACTTTGTTTAGCAGAAATGATAGGATTTTAACAAAACCCCAAACCTGACCATCTCCATCTGCCAATTTGTATACAGCTGCAGCTATACCTTTGGAATATGGTCTTCTTAACCCCTTCAGCCCAGGATTTTTTTTTTTTTCTGGCCTCATTGTCAGTCACCAGTCAAATAGAAGTCAGCTGGATGGGCCTCTTGTGGATTGAGTTCAAGTAAACAATGCGGGCACACAATGGTTGAATACTGCCGGACAATATCCTGAATTCTAGGCAGACGTAATTGGTTTCCGCACAGCAGCTGTATTCAAACTCACGTATTGTGGTCTGCTCAAATCTATTATGCCCATCTATTCAAATGCAAATCAAGGGGGTTAATGTATCAAAAGTGAGTGAACATTTTGGGACAATAACCTCTTGTTCCAGTTGGTACCCCCATGGGATGTTTTTCAATGGAAATAACAAGCAATCATGAATATTCTCACGCAATGAGGCGAACTGCTATAGCTGCTTCCTGGGCGGAAGGTGTAATAAAGTTACTTTGCCAAAACTATTCTCTCAATAAAAAATGTAAAACTTATTGATTGATGATTGAATAAGACATTAATTCGTTGCTTCAATTTGCGTTGATCTTCTTCCTTTCTTGAGTCTGTTTGTTGTTTACTGTAGTGATATTGTTTGTGTAAGAATGCAATTTAATGCCTTATAAAAGGGCATGTACCTGAACATGTACAACATTGGTAAAGGTGACAGAGCATGCAGCGGTAGGCTGCTCATAATTTGATTCATTCATGGAATGAAATCAATCCTGTGAAATGTTCAGCTCAATTGATCATTGGAAACAGTAGAAAACGATGGGAAACCGTTGCATTTGTTACGCCAAATTGTGTGGGAATAGCTGTCTAATTTTGTATCTTGCCAAGATCAAAAATGTTTTGGTGCTTGGTTTTACTTTTTTCTGGATAAATTCAGCATTTCAGGCAGAAGAATTTTCACAGTATGTTTGTACCATTATCATCTTTATACTCTGTAAGTTATATGTAAATCTGTGAAAATTTCTGTTTTGATTTGTTAGTTGTACAATGTACATGCCCTTTAAAGGTCTTCGTCATCGGGCGTCGTCCGTCTCAGGAGACGATGGCTGTGTAAAATACAAGCTTCGTTTACGTGTGCAGTACCAATAAGGTGGTTTATTACATGTCATGTATCCATACAAGGCGTGTGTACGGACGCCTTTAGATGCCATATGTTACATCTCCGTCCTTTTATATAAAACAAAAATGTGAAACACAATAAAGTTGGGAACTTGTACTGGGAAACAACTTTGAGAAACTTTGTTGTTAGAATGAACAATACTTTGAAAAAGAAAGTTCAGTGTCCACGCGTGATTCAATGTCCATAACGACGAACAGTTTAGAACAGTAAAACAGTTTGTATGTTGCTTGAGCTGAAGAGTTCAAGTTCAGATTATAAGTCCATGCGGATGGGTGGTTTGCTCGTGCGTCCACTACTGGTGACGTATGGTGACTTCGTGGGGTTACTGCGCTGGACCACTGGTTGAGGGTTCACGTCGTGTTTAGGGGCATCCTGATGTGTAGTTGGTTTGGGAGGTACCGGTGGAGGGTCTGATTCTGCAACAGCAGGTGGTGGGGGATGTTTGTTGGCAAGAAGGGTGGATAGACGAAGATGTTGTCGATTGCGCCTATACTTGCGACTGCCATACTGTACCACGTATGACCTAGGTGCATCATGATGGTCTACCACTGTGGCTGGAACCCACTGTTTAGCACCTGGGAATGGTGCCATCTGGACTGGGTCTCCAGGCTTCAGTTCTGGTAAGTCCTGTCCTCCTCTCTTGTCGAAGTAGTGTTGTTGTTTGTCCTTGTCTTCGTTGAGCCGTTGTTTGACGTCAGTTGTCGCATGCATTTTGGGTTGAAGCAGGGATCGTGAAGCAGGAATCTTGTTTCGAGGTCTGCAACTCATAAGTAGCTGGGCAGGTGAGAGGTCGCTGCTTGCAAGTGGGGTGGTGCGATAGTCCAGCATCGCAAGGTGTTTGTCACTGCATTTCCGCCACAACCGCTTCACTGTCTGGACGGCACGCTCAGCTTCCCCGTTGGACTGAGGGTGATGAGGGGATGAGGTGACATGGGTGATATGATATAGTTCTTGCAGAATGTGTTGAATTCGATGGATGAATATTGCGGACCATTGTCAGTTCGTAGTTTCTCAGGGATGCCATGACGACTGAACTGTGACTTCAGGGCGTCGATGACTGCACTAGTGGTGTTTGTGAGCTGGTTGACTTCGATGAATTTGGAGTAGTAGTCAACAGTTAAGACGTACTGCTGGCCTTCAAACTCGAACAAGTCTGATCCCAGCTCGATCCAAGGAAGATCAGGTACCTTTGTAGGTTTGAGTGTCTCGGCAGGCTGTCGGTTCTGATGTGCATTGCAGGCTCTGCAATCTTCGACCAGCTGCTCTATTTGTTCGTTCATTCCGGGCCAGTTGCACTTTACGATGCCCAGATGAAACTCATGGATCAAGGTAAGCATGTTTCGTCTCATGCTTGGCGGCACGGCAATTCTCATGCCCTTGTAGCAGGGTTGTTTGATTTAAATCAGTTGATTTAAATCATTCAATGGAAACAAATTTTAAAAAATCCCTCAAAAAAATCAATCATTATTTCTTGGTTTAAAAAACAAACAAACAGAATATCTTACTGAAAGAATATTTGCATTACCTTTTGGCTTAATTTTTCTACTGTAACAGGGTGTCTTAAAACAGTTTATGTTGTGTTTTTACATTAGTTTTTACTGTACAAAATACGCATGCACGTACAGTATGTACAGTACACACATATAAATGTATGAAAAATTAGGCAGTATTCTGAAGCAAATTATGTGTACAGCATTACATAATCTATACAATGTAATGTATACCCAGTATAATTCATTTTATCATGTTAATGATCAAATGCTTTATACTCAGCGGGTGGGCTAGTTTAGTGTCTCCTTGAGAAGACAAGCTGCTTGATGGATGTGCTTGACACTAGATAGATGTGGGGACACTTAATGGATGTGGCTGGGCTGACTTGATGTCAGTGAAGGCCATGTTGTGGGTGGTATTTGTTGAAATGGGCACTGTGCTCATGCTTTTTGGCACCCCTGGTGAAATTGTTGGTCACTTTGTCACAGCTTTTCTTTGAAGCCAGTTCGCTTAAAAAAATCTCTTATCTTTAAAAACGATCTTTCTTTGAATTTTGGATAAAATTTCCCTTCGAAATTCCTTGGCTTATTTCGATAAGGCTTTTCTCCTGATTACCGCTATTCTGGTCATTCTTCTTCGCGAGAGCTGGCTGTTTCTGGATTGCTGTTGGTGCCGGATCGTCTTTTTTCTGATGTCGTCTTCTGCTGCTAGTTAGTGGTCTACATTCTTCTTCATCATCGGAACCTGGTTTTGCGAACGTTTCATCTCTTCTTCACCAATTCGGAACTCTGGTCTTGCGTACTTTGCATCTCTTCTTCATCTTCGGAACTCTTATCTTGTGAACTTGCATCTCTTTTTCATCTAAGGAACTTTGATATTGTGAACTGTTTTCATCTCCTCTTCGTCTTCGAACTCTTGTCTTGTGAACCTTCGCGAACTGTTCTTATCATCTTCATCTTCAAAACGTCGGCTCTCGCGACCTCTGCAATTTTCGGTCAGGGAACCTTATGTCTTGCTTTCACCATGCTACGGGCCAAGAGAGTAACACGTGCACCTGCACGTTTGGCCAACACCTTGCGGCCGCCACCACCAAAGAAGGTTCGAGTCGCCAGCGTTGTTACGACGTCGACCGCTGCGGCCAGTGAGGGTGCTCCGAGCACCTCCACCTCTGCCCGAAGTGGAACTTCACGGGCGGAAATAGCGACAGCAGCGACAGAGACGGCAACGGCGACGGCAACATCAGGCCCCGAGAATGCAGCAGGTGGTGAGTCGGTCTTGTCGGGTGTGGGGGTAAATTTAGGGGTGGCAGTAGGGCAGCCGGTTGGCGTCGGCTTCGCATTAGACCAGTTGCCAGGTGGCGTTATTCCCGGTACTGTGCCCAGTGCTGCATGTAGTTTTAAGGTGGGGGCATTGGGGTTCGCTATTCCGGCGGCAATAAAACAATAAATTTGGGATGGGGAATTTCTTGACTTTACCCACTTATTGAGCGACAATTCCATCCAGCTGCTGGCACACAGCCACCAGCAAAATGCTGAGATGGTTTTCGCCATCAACGACGCCGGCAACATGGTCTTGCGGCCCGTTTCGGTTGGTGGGCATACGACGAGCAGTTCAGGCTCCGCCGTGCGGCTGACCCGGCAAGTAGTTGGGGGGAGATGGACATCGAATTGTGGGTAACGGTTGCAGCGGCTGCATCTATTAATCAATCTACCGTTAATCAGTCCTCACGCCCAACTTTCTCTGCGTTCAGTCGTTCACCTCGTGCTGGGCCTGGGATGGGTTTGTGCTATGCATTCAATAGGTCTGACGGTTGCCGTTACACTAATTGCAAATTTGCGCACAAGTGCAGCGTTTGTTTCCGCTTTGGGCTCAACGCAGTGGTTTGCCGATCAGGCGGCCATGGCAACCGTCCTTCCTCGAGTTTCCCTGGCGACCGCGCACACCCTGCCGGTGCTAATTCGAGCAAGCGTACTTACGGCGCAACGGCAAGACGGACACCCGGGCCCCAACATGGCGGCCAGCGCCAGCTTTTATCGCGCATGGGTTCGAGCGTAGTCGCCGGGGGAGCGGCAAGTGCAAAGGACGTAACTCAAAATACGCCAGGTAATTGTCGTCCCTCCAACACCCATTAAAATTGTTGTATTACAAGAATGGTCGGAACAATACCCCAGCAAACAAGCTGCTACGGATTTATTAGAAGGTTTCAGTTACGGTTTTCGTTTAAGTTATGCAGGTCCACGGGTGAATAGGGATTCAGGTTGTTTACAGTCGGCGGCACAACTTCCACAAGTGGTGCGCGAAAAGCTTGCTAAAGAAATCGGTTTAGGCCGTATTGCTGGCCCATATCCCACTCGCCCCTTAGCTCGACTGCAGTGTTCCCCCATTGGTATTGTCCCCAAGCAAGAACCGGGGACTTTTCGTCTCATTCATCACTTATCTTATCCAGCGGGCGGCTCGGTAAACGATTTCATAGAACGTGATAAGTGTGTCGTACACTTTGCTTCATTTGACAATGCAGTTGATCTTGTTATGAAGGCAGGCGAGACACCCGGACACAACCCACCAGTGCCCGTACGGTTGCGGTAGGGGATTCTACCGGGAGGATGTCGCCCAGCGCCACCTCAAGTACTGCCCGCTCCAACCGGAGCAGGTAGCCACTGTGTCCGTCGGGGACGGGATGGAGGTGCGTGCCAGTGACAGCGAGCTGGGCGGGGATTATGTGTCGGGTGAGGAGGACTGCACCCCACCGGAGCAGCTCCGGACTGCAGCGGCGTCCCAGTCCGTCCCCCCAGCAACCAAACACCGATGCAACGCCTTCCCCGCCGGTCCTGGAGGGGCAGTCATCGCCACCTCCAGCTGGAACTGACCACACCGGCCCCAGGAGTTACCGGTGGACCGGGGCCCAGAGGAGTCGGCGCTACCCAAGGCCCGCTAGCAGGAGGTCTCCCAGCAAGGGACAACGCAATACCCACGATCGTTGGCGAGCGCCCCACCGAGCCAGACCCGCAGGGGGAAGGTCCCCCAGCAGAAGACGTGACCCCCCTAGTCGTCACAGCTACACCAGATCGGCCGCAGGGAGGTCAGCCAACAGTATGGCCAGTACTCCGTGGACCCCTCGGTGGCCGGCCAGCCGTCGCTCAGGAGACTGCTGCCGCCGGGGGCACCCCCAACCCCCAGGTAACCGGAGAACGTTCCGGACGGCTTCTGGGAGCAGCTGTTCCGCCGGACACGGACACCGTGAGTGGAGGCCCCCACCCCGACCTTAATTGCGGCTAGAAGACACCTTTCAGTTTTTGTTGTGTTTTGTTTCTTTCTCTTTTGCTTGATGTTGTCAGGGCTCGTCTCCCAGAGGAGTTGGCGTCTGCTGCCTGCTTGAGGACAAGCAGGGTCCTTGGAGGGGGCAGTGTGACGGCCGTTCCCGGTCAGCCAGCAGAGGGCGCTAGTCGACGCCACCGCGGAAATGTTGGTGCGGCCCTTTGCTGGTGGATCGGGAAACCCGTCGCTGAGGGATGACGCTCTTGTGTTGTGTTGTTGTTTTTAACGTTGAGTCGTGTTGGTGAAATAAAGTTCAAGTTTGAAAGGATTTACTGCTGTCAGAAAGTTGTGTTCTTTTGGAGTCAAGAGCGAAGTTTACAAGAGGTGGAATTCTTGTTACAATATGGTTGGTAAGGACTGGTACGTCCTATTTGGTGTGGCCACAAGTGGATATGAACGATGGCGTTCATAAATCTGTGTTAATGGACATGGTGTCCATTAGGTAAATGTTATGTCATGTCATGTTCGTCTGTCTAGCCGGTTTGCCCTGTGTTCGGTATCCGGCTCCTTGCCATTTTTATTCTGCATGTAGGAAATATAAATTGGTAGTTAATGTAAATTACATTCTCTTCATATATGCTTTATTTGGTAGTTTAACATGTTTGAAGGTGGAATAAATTCAGTTTCAAGCTGTGGCATGAATTCAACATCGGTTTCAGTCCCCACTTATTGTCTGAGTATAATAATACATACGTGTAAATGTATGTAACTGCACAGAATTAACTTTTGTTTGTATACATCACTACATCTTGACTTTGCTCAGTAATACTGCCATTATTAGCTCTATACACATGAGATGCAAATTGACCACTGGTACGTACGTACAACAAGCCATGAAACATCTTTAAATGTGGTCTTAAACATCCCATCATCAAGGAAGCAGTAGAGTATGCCTGTATAGTGACTGTCAGTATTACATTTTCTGGGTTTTTTTTTTTTTGCTTTCGGTGTTTTGCTACATTTTAATGACCTACAATGCCCAAGTGACAAGAAGATGCAATTTGGCAGCATTTATGGGTTTTTTAAAGCACAATGTTATGATAGTAAGATGTTATTAGGTAAAAACAATTAAGAATTTAATTTAAATAAAATAAATCAATTTAAATTAAAAAAAATCTGATTTAAATCAAATAAATCAGATTTTTTAAAATAAAAATCATGATTTTTATCAACCCTGCCTTGTAGATGATACCATCGGAGACTGCAAACTCATCTCTGTTGTTCCAGTACTCGTGTACTGAATGTGGTGTCTCGTTGTTTGGTGTCTAGCCAGCCTTTTAGGATCGTTGCATGCAGCTCATTCAGCTCGTCCGCAGTTTTCTTCTGGAACTCATTGTAGCGTGTTGGTGTGACTGAGATGTAGTCTACCATGTTGACCATGACTGGCTTGATGTCAGGTTCTGCCTCAGGCAGGTTAAACAAAACAAAAAATTGCCTGTGAAAGCTTGGGCAAATCACAGCTATGAACGGGTCGCTGGCTTAGACACTTAGTTTTTGCATACCGGTATTTGTATTTTTAAGCTTTAAAAGGGCAATTAATATTATTAGTTGCGAAATCTGTTGGTCTTTTATTCCTTACTTTATCCATTTAGCAACCGATTTCACAAAATGTTGTGCAACATACACCACATACAAATGTTGCGTAAGTCTTGTGAAATGGCCATAACTTGTGCAAGCAAGGCAGGAAAAT
Source organism: Astropecten irregularis (assembly GCA_963971285.1). Lineage (NCBI taxonomy): Eukaryota > Metazoa > Echinodermata > Asteroidea > Paxillosida > Astropectinidae > Astropecten > Astropecten irregularis. The sequence continues at coordinate 29,611,377 of OZ020245.1, read as the reverse complement.
ATTGTGTGTGCAACATTTGAATTTTCGTGAAATCGGCTGCAGCTGATTGAGCTCAGTGCTGAATATAAATACATGAACAACATATAGTTTCAATTATATTCAATCAAATATCATTGGCTTTTCCGATTTAAATGTTAAGTGTTATATTGAAAAATTGCAATGACGTCATCATGACGTCATCCCCTCATTTTTAATGATTTATTGAAATTGTGGGCCATTAAAGTTCTTTTAACGATATTAAGTTAACAAAACAAGATATCTTTGAATGTCTTTGTGATGACAACATAGATGAACACTGTACAGATGAAAATACTGTGACATCATCATGGCATCATAAAAAATGTGATTTTTGTGGCTATTGATTATTATGAAGTTACCTCAAGTCTTTTTTTATATTATTTACAAACCATAAAATCTTGGTTGCGGAGTATTGTTCACTGTATGTCATTTTATGGCTGTTAAGCTTTTACATCTTAATAGATGGGAAGAATTGTATGAAAAAAATGCAATGATCCACAGACTTCGTACAAGTGTTTTTGTTTGTGAAAAATATGGTCATTTAGAAAGCATATAGGATGAGTCAATTCCCATATACACAACATGTACGTCTTTTTCCTGTGTAGAATATACAATATGTGATGTCCGATTGACTCGAATATGACTTGGTATACATGTTGCCATAGACAATGCAAGTAACGTAAGTCTTTTTTATATCATTTACAAACAAACTGTTTAATAAACCGAATTGCTATCGATGTAGGTTGCTGAGTATTGTATGTCATCTTATGGGTCCTAGGGGCTGATTTCACAAAGCAGTAATATTGATCTTAAGAGTGATTAATCTTAATTGCTATTAAAGCAAAGTGTGATGTCATAATACAATCATGGTGATACTGACTACTCATCTTAAGATAAATCTAAGTGCTTTGTGAAATCCAGCCCTGTTAAATAAGCTGATAATATGTCTTTTTGTACGTGGCAATTTCATCAATTTTACTCATGAACAATTTTGTATTCGCACAATAATTTCTTGTCATATTGAGATGATTTCGCGTTCTTAAAATAATTTCGTATTTGCAAAATTATTTTGTTTTCTCAAAATAATTTTGTATTCCCAAATTGATTATGTGTTCTTGAAATAATTGTTGTATTCGCAAAATGATTTTGTGTACTAAAAATAATTTTGTATTTGCTATTTTTTTTGTATTCACAAAAAAAAATTGTATCCTCAAAAGCATTCCGTGTCCTTCAACGTCATCATGACATCATGATATGTCACATGACAATGCCTCGAAGGGGTTCCAATTGTGTAGAAACCCTGCAACAGAATGGGTTAAACCTTTTTTTTATTACATATGGTCACTTTTAAACCATAAAATAATCAAACAGAATAAGTGGTGTGTATTAGGTTATGAAGTGTTGAGCTCACAGCTAGACCTTGGCAAACATCCTGAAGAACCATATTATTTCCAGTATTTATATGAGAGTGACCAAGTACTGGCTAAGTAGGAGATTCTATGGTATGGCAATCAGAGAACGTCTCGGAGGACTGGTTGAAAGGTGTCAATGTCTGTGGTAACAACAGAGGGATTACTCTGACATCAACTAGATCAAAACCATTTTGATGTAGATATTTATTGTGGAATATACATGGTGATGTACCAGTATACAGTGTGCTACTCTGAGTTAAAAAACCCAAGTACGTGAGTTCGGGAACATGAACATGAGGCACTAGTAAAGCAATGTTGCTTGAATGATGGCTAGCAGAAAGACTCCCTAAAATACCCTCAGCAGCCTTTGTATTAACAGATGCTGAGGCATAAAACAATTGAAGGAAATTAATTTCCAGGAATCTGAAGAATCAAGTCAGAACACTGAGTCACTCGGGGTCATGCAGACCAGTGCACTGGTCTGCCTTGTGTTAGGAAGTGAAAGTATGTAGCTACAATTGTTTTTGGAAATAGGGAGTAAATATTTCTTAGATGCTGCATGTATGTGGCAAAACAATTATAATAAGGAAATAAGGCTATAGGTCAAAATAAGTGTATACTTATGGGGATGGTTATCAGTTACATGTGTTCAGTATAAGGCAAAAAAAAAATGGGTTTTGATAATTTCATTGAATAATAGAAACAATACTGAGGAAAAGATTATAATGTGTCTTCATTATAAACAGTCTTCATCAGTCCAGAATGTAAAATTAATGAACTGTCTGTATCACAATAACAAACCGATACAGTCTAAACTGGGTAGCCCAGCTAGCGGAAGCTCACAAGACTAAATGGCTTGGTGCTACAGTATGAGATGAGGAACACAGAAGGATCGGCTGTCATGGACATGGGTTATGCTGATGACATGGCAGTGACAACTGATCATCTGTGTCGGTATGCGGCATATGCTGGACTGCGGGTCCAGGAGAAAGACAGAGTCAATGGCTGTCCCTATATAAAGCAATCATCTCAGCGCCCATATACAGAAGACTGCACCCTTGACGTCACTGTCAATGATGTTGCGAGGATTGGGAAGGCATCGGGAGCGTTCAACTCACTTGGGAAGATCTGGTTCAACAGGAACATCACAACTAGTGCTAAGACCAGAATCTACCAGGCTGCAGTGCTTACAGTGCTACTGTATGGTAGTGAGACATGCATGGTCAACCATAAAGTGCCAACTGCATCGACTGGAGGTCTTCCGGCAGAGGTGCCAGAGACGAATCAATCCTAAGAATCAGGTGGTTACAAAAGATCAACAATGCCGAGGTTCTGCAGTGTGCGAGGACCGACACTGTAACTAGCGTTGGTTTGAGCACTTCGCCAGGATGCCACCAGTATGCCACCAGGATGCCAGGATACTGAAAGCACAGATTCAGTGGTAACCATCTCATGGAAATCATTCCTGGGGGAAACCTTGGAAATCCTGGATTGGATGGATTGTGTTCAGGAGGACTACCTGGCAGCTACTGGAACATCAGCAAGTTTGAAGGACATGCATGGCTATCATTGCTGGTGACAGGGAGGAATGGAGGAGGTTGATGGGGCTAAATAGATCCCTGAAGCCGGCCACTCAAATGATTGAGGAGACTTTCCTAACAACAATTTAGTTTTAACTGCATGTATTGCATACTGGTAAATGCTATAGTTTCGCCTTTTCACCAGGGGGGGAAGATTGTACACACCATCCCCACATAAAATTCTACCTATGCCCCTGCTAGAATCAAGGTCAATAATATCAAGGTCAATAGTTATCAAAATTTGAACTGATCTCTCATACTGCCCCAATTTCAAGTTATAAGTCAATTTTATTATTAATAATTTAGCATCCACTGTAATTATTGAATAGAGAATCTCATGCGTGAATTAAGGCTCAAACAAGTTCCCTATAAAAAATATTTTGTTTGATAGATTGTCATCCCTTTGAAGAAGAATGTTTCCAAAAGATTCTTGTCCTGGGATATAGTTTTCTGCTTTGTAAGTCTGTCGGCGCGCTGCGGCTGGCCAGAGTACCTGCCTATGCATTGAACCGTGTAGGGATTAGTGCAAATTTCACCTTTTGTTATGCAGGAATCTAATCCGCACTGCGGGATCGGCGTACCGTGGTCCGCCAACCCGCGGTGCAGTGCGGCGTGCCGTGGCGGGCCGAGTAAAATCTCAACGAAGAAAAATTGACTGGAGCAGGATTTGAACCTATGACATTCGGAATACCCTACAGCAGCTTATTTCATGATACTTTGTAGATGGCCACATGCGAACGCCATACTGTATGTACAGCTTCGATTGTCTCATTAATTCCTGTAGCTGGCATTTTGCATATTCAATTACCATGCGTCATACGCGCTGGGCGTTATTACCATAATCTGGCCCCGCCCTCAAATACAAGATATCCAAGACGTTACTTGTAATCCAGTATTCCCTGCGGTTTAGTCACATTGCACGGCCCGCTATTGACTGCACTTACACACACACACGTAGGTAGTAACGTCTTGGAACCAAGACAAGGGCTGGCTGTGCAGCCCATCCTAGTTGTATGTCGGTGGAGGGTGGTTTGGTAAAATTATAGCGATGGTTGGCTGGTTGGTGTTGCTGGTTGGCAGTGGCATTCAACCTACACCAGATGGTTACTACAGTATGCTAATCTCCCAGTGCCTATTTGCTATCCACTGAAAAGACTTGATCATACTTGGTGCCATAGTCCTCCTCAGTGTTGTGGTCGAGTACTTTTTTCCCAAGTACCAAGTACTGCCGAGTACTTTGACTGCCGATTACCGAGACAGATCGAATACTTTGCCAGAGTACGAGTACAAGTACTTATCTTCCGAGAAAAAAACAAAACAAACAAGTTGCGCTGTAGTGTTTGACTCCATTCTGCACAAATTCTCGGTATTCTTTGAACCCAAATTGAACAACAGTCGATGTGGACGACATGCCTACAGCCGATATAAAAATGGTGGTCAACACACATGGCTATGCGTTGCAACAGTAATACATTACAACAACGTAAACGCCTGCAGCCGATTTCACAAAACTTTACGCCATGGCGTAAGTCCAACTTACGCAACAAATGTTGCGTAAGTGGCGCAACTTACGCAACATTTTTGGCGTAAGTGGACTTACGCCATGGCGTAAAGTTTCGTGAAATCGGCTGCAGGCACGGCGAAGTCTATTTTCCAGACTCAACTATTAACATAAGCATATAATTTCTATGCTAGATTCGATTTGTTGTTTGAATGCTCAGATCCCGCACAAACTTTTAACTGAACAGATTTTTTTCATCGAGTACTCTTTTTCGAGTACGAGTACGAGTACGTAGATGCTCAAGTACAATTTTTTGATGTCGAATTCTGAGTATTTTGTAGCCCGAGTACAAGTACCAAAGGACGAGTGCGAGAAATTGGACGTTCGAGTTCGAGTACGAGTACTACAACACTGGTCCTCCTTTTCTCAGTGCTGTAACAGAGCAGACGTTTTTCGTTTTTTTTTTAGTTTTCATTTGTTCGCAAGTTCGCTATGCATTTCTGTGTCAACTTGATCACCATGTTACCCTTGGAACATGTACTGGTAAATACCGTTTATCTTGATACCAACCGTTTAAAACAGTGTTTTTCTATGCGTTTTCCTTTTTTTTCTTTCTTGTTTTCTTTGAGCATCCTGCAGGCACTATGGATTTCCACCAATGTCAACGCAGTGCCACCAAGAGTATCATCTCCTGGCATGAAATGGGCTCCTTAACCCAGTTCCCTTTTATGGCCTGATGTCTAAACGCCTCAGACATCAGTGCAAGGATCAGACAGACTCATCTCTCGTCTGCTCGGCCCTACTGAAACAGTGAAGGAAGGCCGACTGAGAGGATCCAGGCGTAACATGCTTCTTAGATAGGTTATGTGTTTATGACCTGATGAATGGAGGCCCAGGCCATCAACACAGGGAGCCGTGCATTCCAGTCATTGTCCGGCTCCACCAAGATGCGGAGAGCTCCGCATTCAGCCATACCATCCAACAGCCTTACAAACCCGTACAATGCCAACGACTCTGGCCCGCTATAATAATAATAATAATAATAACGGGCATTTATAAAGCGCCTTTACAAGAAGATCAAAGCGCTGTACATAATTATTATCCCTGGTCATCATGAGCGGTTGCCAGTTGTCAATACTTCAGCGTTCAGCAGGAAGTTCTTGCTGCCAGGATGTGTCTGCCAGGGTATGCACCAGTGCTGCCGCCTGGCCCCGCTGCTCGACAACGGCTATGAAGGGGCAGGGTTGGTAACCCACCCCTTGCTCCAGCAGGCACCAACTGTCAAAACCGGGATTGGTTATTCATCCCTTGCTGTTGTTTGACCACTACTAGGGCGAGGAGAGGAGGCTATGGGGCCTAAGACTTCAACGCAGTGGTGCATCACTCGGACCTAACCAGACTACTACACCTCAAACCCCCACCACCCTCACTCAACCTTCCAACTTAGCGTGCTCCCTCAGTACTACTGGGTCGCTGGGGTCACGGAAACACAGGGCTAAACACTCTTCTTCAAGGGCCTTACCCAGAGCAATGCAGTCCCGGACAGGTCAGCCTCTTCAACTAATCAAAGGCATTGACCTCAATAACCATACATCCCAGCGGCAAGCCTCTGCCTAGACTTGATGACAAGTTGTTAGACATTTGTATTTGGTCTGTCAACACCGCAAACGTTCGTATAGTGTGCAAATGAGAACACTCAATTACTTACTTGATTTCAAGTCTAGCCCCTGCCAGCCCCAGCCTACACCACACCATACTTAAACCCAATGGACCAGCCCCAATAGGCCCTTCCTCCCGCACTGAAATACCACGACAGACAGATGGAGATGGAGATAGACCATCCAGTCCAACACTCCAACAAGAACACACAGGAGAACCTCGGCATTCCACACCTAGCCACCGTTCCACACCATGGGACGAGGAGGTATTTACATGTAGCTTTGTCAATGGTCTTGCTCCTTTGTGTACATGTAGGTCTCCTGCGCACATATGATTGAGACTTAATTCGCTGGTGCACATTCACCTTGAAATCGTGGCTATTACGTGCACAGATACCAGTTGTGGAAACCTCAAGGTGACGAGGCTGACCGTGTCGTGTGCATGTGTCGTGTACAATGTTTACATTTTTCCATGTGATCACTGCTTTCAGAAGGCTATTTCTACAATACTTCTTGAGATCAAGTATGTAAAAAGTGTGCATCTACTTGGCCAAACTGACTGAAATGCAATTGTTGGTACTTGATGTACATGATGGCTTCGAGGATGGACTTTGCTCCTTCTCAACCAACGTCCATACGTACACCACCACCTCCTCCGCATGTTAATTGAGCGGCCTCCCAGTAAACAGCTGATCTCAACCTGAACCCCGAACAGTGTCCTGCAATGTCTTGCAGGCTCCTCCCCTTTTGACCTCCTCGGCAAGGCCTCAATGATACATGCCACCATCAAACTTGCCTTTCTCCTGGCGATAATTACCAAAGCCCTATACATAGCAGAAGACCGACCCCTTGGGTGTAACTCCCAAGGGACGTCATATAAAAAAATCTGGCCAGACAGATTTAATTAACAATGGTGAGCGTGTCTTTGTATTACCTTTGTATTCAGCCCTCCAAGATGGATACTTGTGGATTCAGTGACCTATGTGGGCTTATAGGGAGTATTGCCAGTCCATATTTTTATATATGATGTCCGTGGCAACTACGCACATGGCATGACAATCACATGGCCTCAGCACCACAAAGCAAGGAGACCCTTGGACCAGCTTACTGGTGGGCGAGACCCTCACGGAAGCCCCAGGGTGCACCACGGTTGATCAAGTCTTTTCAGCAAAAAGCAAATAGGCACCTTTGCATATTGTAATAACTGTCCTTTGAAAAGATATGCAAATTAGAATTGCCCTTCACTGACATGGAGGGGCACTGTACAGTGCTTGTGAGTGAACGTGGAAAAAAATCACATGCTGGCTCAGGTGGGATTGGAACCCACGATCTCCTGCTTACTAGTGCAGATGCCATACCACTAGGCCACCAAGCTAGCTGGGGTCAGCAGGGTCTCCCAGCCAGGGTGACCTCGCTGACCCCAGCTAGCTTGGTGGCCTAGAAGAAGTCTAATTTTGTTTCGATGTAATGGGCAAATTTGCCAGACTTATGGCTTTGGGGTTCTCTTTTGTGTGGTTTAGCTGTCCAGATGACGAAATTGGATATATGAACTTAGACCCAACCCAGAGTTGATTACTTTTTGTATACACATACATGGATACCACATGAATACACACCAAAAAACAATAAGCCATAAGTCTGGCAAATTGAAAGTGTTTGAAATTCTGACCACACTTAGACTGCAGAAAACTGTACATAAAGGAATTGTTGTGGATCACTGTTTATTCTTTAATTATTGATGAAAACAAACAAAAACTAATTGTAATTGAGAAGTAAATTTCCCGTATCAATATGGAGTAACACAGGTATTCTCATTACACTCAAAATAAACATATATATAGCGGAGATCATCCTAAATGCATAATCCATCAGGGCATGAAATATAACATCATTATGTAATATCATTTGAGATAATGCTGTATTACATATGAATATTAAGAACCTGTTTCAGATAAGAGGGAAGGAATGTCTGAAAGGTAAAACTTGTTTCACAGTGATTGAAATAAGTTTAGAATATCAAAACCAAAATATTAATATTAATTATGAAAAAAAAAGAACAAATAACGATTTATGACTTGTATAATTTGACATCATATTAAAAAGGAGAAACTTAACATGAATCTAACATGGCTTAATTTATGAAGATTCACTTCTTACATGAAGGAGTTCAGAAAAAAGGCAAATTGTTGAAAAAAGAAATTTCCTGTATCAGTATGTAGTAAATAAATTCTATTATATAACCTTAGTAAACCCTTGTCATTTGATTGGAGGATTGTATGTCACGTGATTTTTGATAAATAGACCAATTCATTGTTAACGTCACAAACGTTTAAATTTGTTCCATTCACTGTGCATTTTGGTTCCATTCTTTTGTTCCATTCTTTTGTTTCATTGTATGCAAAGGACTTCAATAAGTCAACAACAGCCTGGCCATGGTTGATGGTTGATTCAAGCAAGTTTGTTTTGCTGAATGATAAGGAAATTGCCGAATTCATACTTGACAGTGTTATACAGTGTGTATAAAAAAAAAACGCAACAGGATTTAAATTCAAATTTCTGAAGATTTCGTTAACTTTACAGCAAAGTGAATAGTATCATGTTAAAGCCACATTTCTCCTCTTTCCAATGATATGCTTTTTTATTCATACACGGTCACGGATGGCTGAGTAATCATACTTTTTGGACAATGGGTCAGAATAGACTTGGGACCAAGTTTTACACAGGACTTAGAGCATCAAACACATCAATGATTCTTTGTCGGAGAGTTGCAATATCAGGTGGAGGGTAATAAACACTTTGCTCTTGAGATAACCCCATAAGAAAAGTCACAAGAACAAGTCAGATCCGGAGATCACGATGGCCACTCCACATCATGATACAAGCAATCACTCGATGTCCTAAAACCTCAGCCAATCTGTTTTTTACTGCAACTAGTCGATGGGCTGATGCGCCATAGACGTCTGAACACACCTCTTTGTTGCATAGGAAAGTTTTCCATTAATTCAGTAATCCCAATCACATTTTCATTTAAAATCTGTAAGTATCCATTTCCAGGTCTGATTTGTAACTTTTTCTTTGGAAAAGTGTTAATTACCCGTCCACCTGATATTGTAACTCTCCGACAAAGAATCATTGATGAGTTTTATGCTCTAAGCCGTGTGTAAAACTTGGTCCCAAGTCCATTCTGACCCATTGTCCAAAAAGAATGATTACTCAGCCATCCGTGACCGTGTATGATAAAAAAAACATATCATTGGAAAGAGGAGAAATGTGGCTTTAACATGATACTATTCACTTTGCTGGAAAGCTAACACAATCTTCACACATTTGAATTTAAATCCTGTTGCGTTTTTTTTTTATACACACTGTATAAAACAAATAATGAATGTTTTTAATTTATGCAATGGAAAGTATATTTTTTATATTTGTTGAAAGATGAAATGTTCCATGCAACTCGCCAGTAGTTAATTGAATGGAACATTTCATCTTTCAACTCATGACAATATTCTTAACATTGCACTCATAAACATTCTTGATTTGTATACCAGTAAATGTCTTCAAAAACAACTGCTATTCTTATTATACACATATTATATGCAGTATTTCTATCATACTCGCAAATTTGAGTTTGTTTAAATGCCATTGAAACAAATGACTAACATAACTGTTTTGTCGTCTATTTTACATTGTCAAAACACATCACTTGATTCCGTAGCAATCCAAATCAAACATGATTATGCACAAATGCCTTTAAAAACAGAAAATGTTTGTTTTCTGTAAACAAGAACAACACATTTTAACAAACAAATTAGCAGGTTAGCATCATAATATACCGTAGATAATATATGCATTTTCAAAAACTAGATGATTTGTATGAATGCTTTCTTTAAAAAAAAACAGCAAGGGTTCACATTCATTGCCTAGTTATGCTTCCCAACTGCTTCCTGTCTGTCTGGTAATGAATGAACGATAGGGAATGGGCCTTATACATGTATTTGCAAACATATCTAATACAGAAGAAAAGAAAGTATTCTTGCAGAAAAAGCAGAAACTCCCTGCACATTTAAACAGTCTGATCTCCTGTACTTCATCTCTGTAAAGGTCAGTCTGCCTAGTTGTCTTGAAGTGATGACAAGCAGTTCTTTAACAGCTGAACCTGGGCCTGGAAGGAGACAAATGTATTGATTTTAATATGCATGTAGCCATAATGGTGTTCTCAGCATGGTGATTATTTGGGAAACAATTATGCAGTCAACTGAATCAAAGAATCAAAGTACAGCTTGTTCGATATGACAATATTGATTGGTATCGCGATATTTGTTTCATATAAAAAAATCACATTGTATGCATGATGTTTAGGAAGTTTTCTTGTGCACCTAAATATGCACAAAATGTCATGTGAATGGCAATATATCAACTGGAATAAAAAGACTATACTTTGTTTGCAGGCATGCAACTTGGACTTTCCAAAAAAAGAGGAAATTCCAATCTTTACCATATTTTGTACAGTGTTTTTTACTTTTCAATGGCATAAGAGTGAAGTGAAAAAAGAGAAAAATCAGCTGATCCGAGGAAAAGTTGCATGCCTGTGTTTACTTCTTTATGCCTTGAAATTGTGACTACAGTGGAACGCCACTATACCGACCACCGCTATACAAAACACATTTGGCTATACCGAACATCACCCTTGACTACAATATATACTGAATAATATTCTTTAATTCACCATAACGACCACTATAATAGACAATACTGTGCCATAATGAACATGGGTTCGTTACAGCTGCATTCCACTGTATTACGCATATGGATACCAGCTGTAGAAGCTTCATGATGGCTAGGTTACGCATACATGATGCTGTATGTCAATACCAAGTGTCTGTGCTTTTGGAAGGTTTTTCACATTGCAGTGAAATGTTTTGCTTGGCCAGATGGACCATTGAAATTGAGCAAGCATGCGATTTTTGTTCACGTGCTCTCACAAGCACTGAGTATACAGTGCTCATCCACGTCAGTGAAGGGCAAGCCTAATTTGCATATTATCTATTTCCCGACCAAAAATCATTTAATAACCATTGAAATTCAAATGAGATTTATATACATGTATATGACCAGGGATCTTAAATTGACATGCAACAGTGATCTCCAATATAAAAACTAGAAAATAAAAGGATTACTTCATCTCGATAATATCTAATTGTGTGATATATTTTTCACAATATTTTGAAATGTGACCAAATTCGAACATTGTTAATGTCTCTTTTCCTGTACGGACACAGCACATTTTTCCTTAGGCTTGAATTAGGTAGTGTTTTACATTAGCACTAGCCACACAATCAGGGGAATCTCTTACCTGTTATTAAAACTAACTATGCATAGAAAAGCAAATAAAGTTTGGTTCATGGAAGACACTACTTTTAAAAGCTCTAACTGGATACTCCCCCCTCCACCTCTGGTGGGTTGAGTCTACTAGTTCATACCTACCCCAGACTGTTACTACTATATGCAAATTCCCCTGCGCCAATTTGCTGCTTCGCTGAAAAGACTTGATCAACCACGGTGCACCCTGACCTCCCACAATACATACCGACATAGCTGCCATGATCGTCCTTCTTTTCTAAGCCAGGAGGCTCGAGGCCAGAAGTGGGGAGGACGGGCGGGACGCAACCGTCTGAACTAGTAGACTTAATCCACAACAAGTGGGGGGAGTCTACTGCATTCAACCTACCCCAGACGGTTACTACTATATGCAGAGTGGCACCGAGTTCCGGTGGTGGGCTGGCTACACGGAGAGCCAGGAAAGTATGGTGGATATGAATCAGGTAATAGCATAATGGGCACAATGCCCATCGTGAGTTCGCCATGGGCAGGCAGAGCTTCCGTGGAAGTCTCGCCAATCTGTCAGCAGGCCTGAAGTACTTCTGGCTTCCAGGTCGGTGAAGTCAGGATTGTCCTGCCGTACATGAGTTAAGTCGCTCCGCATGACGTCCCTCAGGTAGCAAGAGGTGAAAATGGAGGGGCACTTCCATCATGCTGCCTCGCTCCTATCTGATATTAGAACTCAGAAGAAGGACCAGGATGCGAGTACTGTCCTCACATCTTGGGTCTTGATGTATCAGTTGGTTTGCTGGCCTGGTTTAGATGAGCAGACTGGGCATGCAAACTTGGCGGTCGAGGCGATCCAGCGGATAAACCTGCCTTTCGACGGTGGACTTGGTGGTAGTGACAAAGGACCGAGAGGGGCTCCTTCTCTAGTCCTTTGCTTGGGCTAGGTACCACTTCTGACGTGGCAGCCTAGTTTGCCTGACGGGTCACCAGAGCGCGATTCCACGAGTGGTTACAGAGATGTCCGGTGGCTCGAATGCAGGGCATCGGTTCTTGGTGAGAAAGCCTATGGTTGGAAGGAGTCGAGCGCTGCGTGGCGTCCAGCGTATGTGGTATTCAGCTATCAGTAGGGCCCCGATCTCACTGGTCCTCATAAGCGTAACCGCCGACAGGAGGAAGGTGAGTAGATGCAGGGTATCGTGCTAGGGCATTGGCCACATAGGTCTGCTATAGCCGTTAGTGGTGCATCAGTAGGAGAAGTAGAGAGAGCATCTTCGTAGCACCACATCGGGGAAGGTATAAACGGTCACCGGGTAGCCATGAGTGAAGCGTCGCTGTGAGGCCCCGCCAGGGTAAGGGGTCCTTGTATGAGGTCCAGCGCGTTGGGTGATGGTTTTTGGGGCCGGGTGTAGGCTAAGGTGACCAGACGTGAGAAGTTTCCTGCCTGTACACACGACTATGCTTGGTGTAAGTCGCTGACAATACTGTCCTTGGGGGCGACATGGGGCGCCTATTGATGGCTTGTACATGATACATGCTATGTAGGAGGGCAGACGAGTGTCTGGGTCGCAGCGGCCACCTGTGGGATCGTTGTTGCCGGTCGAGAAGAGGAAGGTGAAGTGAGGTTGTGTCCTTGCCGGCGTCCCGGCAAGGACGAGCAGTACATGTATGAGTATTATCACATGTATGAAACATGTACATGTAATAACACATGTATGACCTTTGACCTCAGGATGACATGCATAGCTAGCCCAATTTCGAGTCGATGCATGCTCGCATTTTATAGTCACCTTGATCACTCTATTCATTATCCAATGTCCAAAAACAGGATATTACACTCATGACTGACAGGGTCGCTGATGTGGTGCCACGGAGCGCTCTGGGCTGTAGTCATTGTAGTAGTGTGCAAGCCGTCATGCCGACGGTTGCACGTAATGCTCGGAAGTGTAGTGATGCGTGGTCGTTGAACCGCACGTGCAGTGTGTGTGGGCCCTCGCAGTTTCCCGTTCCGGTAGCGAACGATGATTGTACATGTCTCGGGTACATGTTTCCGCTCCGTAGGGCCGGGCCATATAGGAGGACGCATTATCGACCCATGGGCAGCGAACAACTCGACTGGGAACAACTTGACTTGAGGCAGGTCGACTGCAAGCGGGAGAGGGCCGAGCCCGGAAGCATAGTGCGGACCGGTGTGGCCATTGGGCGGTAAAAGCTGTAAATGGGAATCCTTGCAGCTTTCAGCTCCGCGGGGAAGAAAGTATTATCCATCTCTGTGTTCGTGGAAGCATAGAGCTAGCCCTGTCGTCCGCAGGCCAACTCGGCCCAAGGCGCGTCGCTCTAGTAGCCGCTCTAGTAGAGAGGGACAACAGGAAGGGATGCATGTACAGTACAAAGTACGTGTACACTGTATATAACAGATTCCAGTATGGATGGGCACAGGACAAGTCGGCTGTGGAGCGACTCGACTTGAGACAGTCCGGCGGCGGGTACGGCCCGACTCTGAGGGTGAGACTCGGTTGGGCTCGGCAGCGTTAAGGGCTATCGCGACTGAGTTGGTGCAGGCGTTGATGCTCTCCGCTTCCGTTGAGCGATGGTGAGGGATGTGTCCCTGCCTCTGCAATGTCTGTTTAGGCTCGTATAAAGTCCATCTCGAGCTATAAATTATGCTGTAAAATATAGCCCAATGACCAGGGGAAATAATTGATTTGTGCAATGAGCGTCATGCTTGGAAGATACCGGCGCATTAAAAGTGTCCATTGTTATTATTATTATTAAAGCGACACTGCGCCATGGAGCCTGGGCCGGGCGGAGAGGGGCCAGATAAGCAGGGCCCCTTGACAGGTCCAGGCGGCAATCGCCACTGGACGTCGGTGTAGTACTGTAGTGGCCTTACTAATTGTAACCGCCGATGCGTCACAGGACAAACCCGATGGTGTTGACCTGGCTTGTATGGACGTTGGGTCGTGCAGCTGTGTACGTAGATCTCTCCACATCTTTCCGCTTGGGCAGAGCCCAACAATAGCAGGGATGTGCGTGTGACAATCCATGTATCGAATGAAGGGAGGTAGCTGCTGGTGGGAACAGGTTGGGCCTGGTAGCGTGGCTAACAAAGCCGTGCATGAGGCTCCCGTGTCCTTCCCTTCGCATCGGAGGTGGCTTACAATAGTAGGGGATGGATACCCACTCCCCGTACTAACGGGCTATGATAGTGTGCCGGACTGACGAGGCCTGTTGAGGGGTCTTGTTGTGTGTGAACCCCTGAAGCTTTCAGCTCTATGCGGCTGGGCCACGCAGTAAAAGAGCGTCCCACTGACGTCCGCAATCGTGCTCGTCAGACTGAGGGGTGGTAGGCCTATCGCAAGTCTCTCACCCATTACAGCAACAGCACATGATCTTCGGCGTGGTCGGTGGCATGGTGCGGGCTGGAGTAGCCGTCTGGTAGTTCGGCCAGGTCCAGTTAGACACGTAGCCATCAAGGCATGCCTAGCATCTAACCGCCCGGATTTCTCTCGGACTGGCAGTTGTAACAGCAATTAGCCTGGAATGAGGGGACGAACCCATACTCAGCCATTCCGTCTTGCCGTACCGCAGAGGTAATGAGGGGTCAAGTCATACTCTCATCCATTCCCCCCGTATAGGCCTTTCATCAGGTCGTAAGCACAGAGCAGGCTGTGCGTTACCCCGGCATCACGTAGAGGTGAGTAGACCGCGACGATGTAGGACAGTGGTACCTGTAGGATGCACAAAGAAAAGAGAGAGAAAAATACCAAAAACAAACACAAGAGAACACTGTTTATTGGTAACGGTTAATCAGATAAGTAAAAAGGGAAAAATATCAAGTCTGTACAGTTTAGATGAGCAGCGGGAAACGGAAACTCAAAAATCGAAAGAGTCCATTTCATAGCGGCGCTGAGAAAAGAAGGACGATCATGGCGGCTATGTCGGTATGCATTGTGGGAGGTCAGGGTGCACCACGGTTGATCAAGTCTTTTCAGCGAAGCAGCAAATTGGCGCAGGGGAATTTGCATATAGTAGTAACCGTCTGGGGTAGGTTGAATGCAGTAGACTATAGGCTTCTCCGTCATTTTCAGCAAATGAGCGGCCAATTTCATTTTCACGAATTCATGTTGATGTGATTTTGCCTCCTCAGTTGAAACTGTCACTCGATTTCACTTTGATGCATCCGTATTTATACAGCATTACATTCAATTAAATTCAACAGTCGCTCAGTTTAGCCAT
Organism: Astropecten irregularis; assembly: GCA_963971285.1. Lineage (NCBI taxonomy): Eukaryota > Metazoa > Echinodermata > Asteroidea > Paxillosida > Astropectinidae > Astropecten > Astropecten irregularis. The sequence goes on along the minus strand of OZ020245.1, from coordinate 29,595,644 downwards.
GCAAAATCGGCATTCAATTTTATAGCAGGGTAACCACAAACAATGCCAAATCGTTACATTTTCCTTGTGAGACAACCAATTTCGCAACATGAGCAAACAAATGCAAACCTCTTTACACTAATATTTGTTTATTTCTTTGTATCTTTTGTCATTTTCATTTTGTTCCTCCTTTATTTCTATATTTCTTTGATTTGTTATGTCTTTATTTACTGGCTTAAATCTGATTCTACCTCATTATCACATAGCACCTCGACCTTACGTGAGATTGCACTATTCACCGGAGTATATCGTCACGCTTGAAAGAGTCTATTGTAGTGAGCCAGTGGGGCTCCCTATATAACCCTGCACAGGGCGTAGCTTCCCCAGTGCATTTTTTCGTGACCGGAGAGTATCCTTCTTGGCCAAGCCACACGAGCAACAGCTTTTACAGGCAATCTGAAGGCAATCTACTACACGTATACCATATGCGAGGCACCTTGCTTGTACATAGGTTTTTTGGTAGTGCTCATTTCTATACCCTATACTAAGAATTATGCGATGAATGTTTTAATACTTCTTCCTGAAGTGGAATTGCCTACAATTGATCTGATTGCCTGTAACTTGTCTCGTGCTGTATTGGCCTTATATTGTTCTATAGTGTTAATAAGTTAACACTTAACCATGAGTGAACAACGAAATCCTCTTGACTTGCCAATGTATTACTGCTCTGTCCAATGACAGTTTGCAGCCTGGTCGACGGTAATCCTCCGATCCAAGCCGGGAAAGTCAAGAGGGAAGATATACGGGAAACACCGTTATGAGAGGAAAATTTCAGTCCAACTGGAATTCGGAACAGACGTACATCAGATGTATGAACAGAATTCAAGAACAGCTGTTGCCGTTATAGCTGACGATTTTACAGACACTGGTTTATCAGAGTCACGCCCTAAGTGGCCATGGACTATGTGTCTCTGCAGTCCAGCAACACCCTCAAAAGGGGCTGTGGTCAGCAAAAGATATAATGTAATACGAAATGGATGGGCCAAAGATGCCCGGGATAAAACATCAGTGGAGTCTAAGCCTTCCCTAGACCACTCAAAGTGAAATCACTTTGATATGAATCCCGAGATATGAAACACAATGATAATAATAATAATAATAATAATAATACACTTGTATAGCGCCAAATCTATTTAAGAAAATGCTCTGAGGCGCTTTACAGAATACACATATCAACAATTTTTACACTTTAGAATACAACAATAATAAAAACTGACTACGAGATAAAAAAAAAGAAAAAAGAGAAATATCTTTAAAAAGTAGGCCCAATCAACTTAGAATGAATGTCCAAGAGTAAAACTGTAAACAAAGTCAATTAAAATAATGGATTAAAATTTAAAAATTAAAAATTAATAATTATACAATGTACAATGAGACTATCAGTCATACAAGACACGATCTTGACTAATATAATCAAAATTATGTCCTGCACAACCAAAAAACAACGCTGCCCCGAGCAGCCCATCCCACAGTGTGCCGAGTAATACAGCAGGATAAAAAGAATTTAGGAGATTAATAAAAGGCTTTCTTATAAAAATAAGTCTTAAGTCTACGTCTAAAAATATCAAAAGTCTCTGCTTCCCGGATACAAACATCAAGGTCATTCCATACTTTGGGTGCAATAGCAGAAAAAGCTCTGTCTCCCATGGTACATAACCTAGTATTTACAGGCTGCAACCTTGTCCTATCACAGGAAAGTCGTGTAGTTCTTGAGGAACTAGATGTGTGCAAAAGATCAAGACCCATGCCATTTAAACACTTAAAAACTAAAAAACACAATTTATACATAATTCTAAACTTGACTGGTAGCCAGTGAAGTTTCATCAGTACAGGGGTAATATGAGCAAACTTTCTAGTACCTGTGAGAACCCGGGCAGCACAGTTCTGAACACGCTGTAATGGAACAAGTGAGGACTGTGGGAGACCAGCTAGAAGGGCATTACAATAGTCAATTCTAGACATTACTAACATGGTAATCAACTGTTCAGTAACTGAGGGACGTAAATACTGCTTAACTTTACTGATGTTGTGTAAGTGATAAAAAGCATTACGAGAAATTTGCCGAATATGAGCCTGCATATTCATGTTACTATCAATAATAACACCAAGATTTTTCACCTGTTTGGTCACTTCAATTTCATGAGACACAATGTTAACCCTAACGTCAGGAACTTTGTTCAAGTTTGCAGGTGTACCAATGAATAGAACACCAGTTTTATCAGTGTTCAGTTTCATATAATTACAAGCCATCTACCTGTTAACATCAGAACAACAGTTTTCAATTACATCAATACGTAGCTTTGTGTCCTCCAAAATTGGAGAAGCTGAAACATATAACATGGTGTCATCTGCATAAAAATGACATTCCACACCATGGCTACGAATCAAATGACCCAGGGGTAACATGTATATGTTAAACAATATAGGCCCTAAAACGGAGCCCTGGGGAACTCCATGAATCAACGGGTAGGTTGAGACACCGGTTTCATTATTCTTAGTAATTCTAACAGTCTGGTATCTATCAATAAGATATGATTTAAACCATTTCAAAGTCTTTGGTGTTAGTCCAATTGAGTCCAGCCTCTGAAGAAGTATCTGATGATCTAATGCATCAAAAGCTGCACTCAGGTCCAGTGAAATCAAGACAGAAATACGGCCCTTATCCGCATTAAGCAAAATGTCGTTTTGAACACGGGTAAGAGCAGTCTCTGTGCCATGGTATTGACGATACGCAGATTGAAATTTCTCATTTAGTTGATGCCGAGACAAATGTCGAGTTAGTTGCTGAGCCACAACCTTTTCTAAGATTTTCGAGCAAAAAGGCAAGTTGGTGACAGGCCTGTAGTTGGAAAGATCCTCCGCGTCATCCTCATTCATACCTCAACGTTTCGGAAAGGGTGTGACAAGGGCAGTTTTCAGTGCACTTGGCACCTTGCTGTGAATAATCGAAGAGTTCACCAAGGACGTTATGACTGGAGCCAGAGCAGGAAGACAAGTTTTTATCAACTTAGTCGGGATGGGGTCGAGATCGCACGATTTAGGTTGCGATTTGCGTACAAGTTGACCAATTTCCAAGTGCGACATGGTAGTAAGAGCGAGATGATTGGCAGGGGTTTTATGTGACACATCAACTGTAGTAACAGTCCTCGAGTGTTGACTAGCCGATTCCTCACAAGCCACACGTATGTTAGCAATCTTGTCCTGGACAAACCGCAATGTCAGTAGCTGATCTACGTGAAGGTAAGACAACATTGGTTTTACGACCCAGCAGTTTGTCGAGAGCCTTGAAAACCCTATTGCTGTTACCTTGCTCATTACATTCAATAATGAGATCGTTGTAGTGTTCACGCTTCGCCTTCTTGAATAATCTGTCAACTAGATTACGTTGTGTTTTGTAGATATCTCGATGAACAATCAGATTCGTGGAGCGCCATTTTTTCTCAATTTTTTTCCGCTTTGCTCTCTCGAAACGAATTTCATCAGAAAACCAAGGAGATCTTTGACGAAGTGCGAATGTTTTAGTTTTAAGTGGAGCATGTTTGTCCAACAGCTTACCTAGTACCGTGTTATACGAGGCAACCAAGTCTTCAGGATCATCAAGTGCCGATAAGTTATCAGCCAGTGGTGATTCCATAATGTCTTCAGTGAACTGTTGAACATCAATGGCCTTGATCCTACGGTAGGACACAGATTTACGTGGTCTCTTGGATTTGAAAACATCTAGAGAGCACGATACCATGGAATGGTCGGAAAGGGCTGGATCAAACACTTCAATTGACTTGATGATGTCTGATGATGAGCGTGTGATGATCAAATCCAGCACGTGACCGCGATTGTGAGTTTGAACCTCAACATGCTGCTTCAGATTACATGTGTCCAAAAAATTGATGAACGCGGTTGTGTTGCAATTTTCTGGATGATCACAGTGAATATTGAAGTCTCCCATAATCACAAGATCCAATGGGGAGGTAAGCATGTGCTCTAGAAGACCACCAAATTCTGTCACAAATACGCTTACACTCGTGCCAGGAGGTCGATAGACCAACACAAATTGTAGCAGTCTATTTTCACATTTGATTCTGCATTCCATGTGTTCGAATGATGTGCAGATAACCGATTGAGGTAGCTCAGAGATTGTGAGGTCAGGTTTATATAACAAACCCACGCCCCCACCAGATCTAGTTAATCTTGGACGATGAAGGAAATTGTGACCATATGACTTGAGTTCGGCAATTGTAGCTGTGTCACCATCCTTCAGCCACGTTTCCGTTATGCCCAAAATATCAACGTTAGTGTTAGTGCAGGCTATTACTCGCCGAGTACGTGCTGTAGCTGCAAAAGGCTCGACAAGCCCTCATAGCGGGCGTCGCCACAAGCCATGTCAATTTGAATCCATTATTATGGGTGTATACATGTATATACACAATGTACAGGTGCATGTCATGACTAACACCTACAGTTTCCAGTTTGGGTCATTATACAGGTACAGGTACAGGTACATGTATCTTTGTTGGTCAATCTGAGACAGTGCGATTTCATATCAGGTTTGGCTTAAACCAACAATGTGGTAGGCCGTCCTTGCATGACACAAGAGTCCTTAAAGAGGGCCTCTAATTATGACCGTTTCTTACACTAAGGATTAAGACTATATGGCCGTAACGTCCGTATATGAATCTAAACACGGCACCCAACCAACAAATACTTGTTGTAACTGCCTGAGTAAGCACGAATGTGATAATGCTCAGTGATAACGACCAACATTTCTACAGATACGTATGCGCAAGTTACGCTTTGAAATGTTGTGTGAGAATGCTCACAACCTTAATGCTAAACTCTGTGGCGTATTCCTGAGTAAGCACAAATGTGATACTGCTCAGTGATAACGACCAACATTTCGTCGAATATGCCAGATTATGCTTTGAAGTGTTATGTGGGAATTTGAATGCCCACAACCTTATGCCAATGGTAATTGCCTGAGTAAGCACGAATTTGATACTGATCAGAAGCTGATAACAATCCACATTTTCTTTGAAAATACATTATATGTATGCACAAGGTTGATCCTAAATGTTATGTTGGAGTGTTGACAAGCATATGCCAAATACTGGCCTCTCGAGCAAGTAACACGAATGTGAGAATGCTCTTGTCACAGCAGATACACTTGCGTAATTAGCAACCAAGATGCAAGGCATCATTAGTGGTACTGAAGGGGACTGGAATGCAGTTCAACGTACACTTTATTCAATAACACAGTGTTCTAGAAGGAATACCTTTTCTCGCAAATGAGAAGAATATTTCGAAAGAAATAGCCACAATGCTTCTTAGAAAGCAGTGTCTGAAACGCCCCATAGGTGGGGAGCACTTCTTGATGCGTTCATCTGTCCAAAGAAAGACGGCATTAATCGCCCTATTATCAATCTGCACGGGCTCAATACCTCAGTGCCTTACTCCCTTTTAAATGGGAACAAACTATGCACTGCAGGTGATACATGTAAATAGCGTCCATGGATCTTAAAGACGCTCACCATGCAATTGGATGACAGGATAATCCTGTGTGTGCATTCATGTGGCAATACAAATTTACTTGCATGTTTTGGGCCTTCATGTGCCCTTGGTAGTTTTACACAAAGCCTTAGTCGGTGGCTTGACGAATCGGACAGGTGCCATTACGCCGACGATGCCATGATATTACTGGCAGATAATTCATACAATGAATGCACAGTTATAGCTCGTACGAAGTTAACTGGACAATAGGGATTTACACGTAACAGGCAGGAACCTGCACTGGAACAAACCCAGGAAATAACTTTGTTAGGTTTCCAAATGGGCTCAGTTTAAATGACTGGATTTCCATCCCACCATCGAAATTTACAACTAATCGATAGAACCAATTCCCTAGAATTTGGGAATTAGCGACAGAGTGACGGACTATTCCCATGAATCAACAGTCCGATACGGGGATTTATAGACGCTCCAAAATTTGAGAATTAGTTTGCGTTTACCACAAGTACAGTGGGAATTATGATGCAAACATAGTCTTTTCTAAGCTCACGAGCTCGGATGTGCAGTGCATGGTGAATATCGAATTATCGTCCTCAACACCCCGATACGCAGGGAAATGCCTGATTACCGGTATGCTATTCTAAACTGATGCATCAAAGTAATGCACATAACCACGAAAGACAGACAACATGGGGACAATGGCCCAACATTGAATCACTGAGCCACGCCCAGTCTTGAGCTTGCTTTGGCCCGGTATTCAAGCTTACAGGTGCACAGACATTCATACCCACAAAAGTGTGGAAAACCGGACCGCTGTGGCTTACCAACGGTTTCTGGGACATATCCAAGTGATTTGACAAGCCAGATGTGCGGTACGTGTGGCGAACTATTTGATCATCATGCATGTTTTGCACCTACCGGCAAGTGAAACACACAACTGCCGAGTTCCATTCAGACACTTCATTTAAGATTCTGAATGGGAACTTTTATCATAAAATGCTGGGGGAGAAGCCACAGAGGTTCTCTTCAAAGGCTTACATGTGCATGAAGATGATTTACATGTAAACATGCATGTACTTGCATCCCGGCTGAATTTAAGCTTAAATCGCTTGACTCATGACATTACCCTTGGTGCGTCTCACGCAGATGTATTCAAGTTGGTCAGGCGCGGAAATGTATTCGTTTCCAACATTCTGCCAAATAAACATGGCTCTGACCCAAATTAATGTGCTTTGTTTTACGAAACGGTTGGAATATCAATCGTTCCTCTGACCTTTTTGGTCCTAAGCACGGCATGTTCCACCGAAAACCATGCATCTCCAGGTTGATCTGGATATTTATATACATGTACGACTCCTTGAGCGTACAAGAACCACCAGCAATCAGTACCAGAAGCTGGCTGTATAAACTGAGCTAATCATGCATCCATATTTCAGCCCGATTATAATTAGCATGTAACCACATCAATGCTGTATCTGTTTCAGCGCTGCAAAATCATGCAGCTGGAATAAGTGCACAAGCGCATCCACAATCGCATTCTGAGTGATGATCGTATGATTGTCAGAGAAATTGATCCAGATCCGGATCCAGTTCTGGCAACTGTGCACAAGCAGTATAACTGACTGTTTGCAGTCTGAGTACGCTACGAGATGCTATCTCTGTGATATAAATCCCACAGGGGCGTGATTGTCGGGGCATATATACCCCTCAAATCACGGAGAAGTAGTTCCTTGCCCCGTACTCAAACCAAGAGGCTTATGAATGACATGCTCAGCTTACGTCCAACAGTGACAAGATATAGGGCGCGGCAATTACTTGTGACTGAGCTCCGACAAGACATTATAATATGCTGTCGATGTCCATGTCACCCTGTGTCTGGACAATAAAATGTTGCCAAACACTGTCTAATTGTTGAATCGAGACTTCATTTTCAAATTTCAGAGACTAGTGTAATTACCTTTATGGTGGATAAACCTCCTAAGTCCGGCAATGTTGGGAAACCCAACGGGAATGCAACTATAACTCGGTATGGCTTTGACATTACCCTGTGCTGTAATATTTACTCAAGGAGTACAGTATATTGGAAACGGATTCCAAATGGAGTTCAGTTATAGCATGAAGGTATAGTTACACACTGCAGTATGGACAAAGTCAACTTTTTTTCTAATGCTATAATAGCCAATTTATATTCTTAGTTAGCCACTAGAGTCCTGGGGCCAATTTCACGGCGCTGCTTAGCACACAAATTTGCTAAGCATGACATTTCAATCTCAATAAAAACAGGGTTAAGAACCAAATTTCCATGTGTTGTGTATCGCTTGTGATTGTTCTTTGTCTGTTTTTCACTGACCATGAACATCAAATGAAATTTTTAACTGTGGTTTGTTTTATTGGGCAAGACATTTTTGTGCTAAGCAAATTTTTGTGCTTAGCAGCGCCGTGAAATTGGCCCCTGGACTGTGGAACGTCCAACAAAACGTTAAGTGATGTAACGTACTACATTGTATGCTTTACTAGCAAACTTGAGCATGGGCCAGCAATAAGGCAATGCAGACACAACCGTCAATGACAGTGTCATGATGAACTGTCAATTTATTTGAATTGAGAATCGTAAAGTGTTTTACAGATGCGATATACTACCAGCAATCTCTGTTTTAGTCTGAACATGGGATCATTCTATGCTGAGTAACAGAGGCAACTTGTCGAGTATGCATGTACTATAACTTTGATCATGCAAATTAACAAAGCTCATAGACGATAAACAGTGTACCTGTATTTCGAAAAATCCGTCTTCTCCTTATTTTTGCCGACATTGAGCTCTAAATATCTCACGTAAGGTCGAGGTGCTATGTGATAATGAGGTAGAATTTAAAAATTAAACGAATGAAATGAAGTTTAATTGTGATTCTACCGAACTTATCAATAGCACCGAAGGACTTACGTACCCACCCTTCTTTGGTTGTCAAAGAAGTACAACATACATGGTCTTGGGACCCAACCCTTGTACAATGTCGGCAACGTTGGGGTTATACCTCAAAATGCACTGGGGAAGCTACTTCCTGTGCAGGGTTATATAGGGAGCCCCACTGGCTCACTACAATAGACTCTTTCAAGCGTGACGATATACTCCGGTGAAGTCCTTCGGTGCTATTGCTAGGTTCGGTAGAATCACAATTAAACTTCATTTCATTCGTTAAATTTTTAAATTAAATCTCAAGAGAGGATTGGTGTCATGGATGTATTGCAAATCATGGAGTGGCACCTCATCATCCATTTTGAAATGAGTTGCACTTCCTCTGACCAACCTCTCTCTTCGTCCGGATCTCAAATAAGATATCTCACAGTGGATTGTTGATTTTCAAATTGTCTGCAAGCTCAATGTTATCTAACTCATTTGAACGTATCAATCAGCCGTTCCTGATCAACATTAAATATTCTCCCGTATAGCGACCTTAAGCTGCTATTTCATTTCCAAGGAATGTTCAGTTAATACAAACAATTGTTGTCAGGGGGCATCACAGAAGTAATTCCATACAAGAAGTGAACCATTTTTATACCCCTTTAATCTTGCGGTATAACCATAATAACAGATTAAACTAGACATGTGTTTGTGTACAAACACTGAGCTGTTTCGCGTATGTTTTATAAAATGTACAAAACAAACATGTACACAATTGGCTCAGGACAGAGAAAAAGTTTATCAGCGGTATCTGAATTGTCCTAAACTACTATCAGGAGCGTCGTCACACGTCCATCAATACACGTATAGTACAGATACATACATGTACACACGGCCATGAGAAACACAGAAATGGCAGATTCTACTATAGGCCAGCGCGCATAGTATGTATGGTTGTGCTTTTGGGCGGTGGAAACAGCAAAATGACTGATTTTCTAGCTCGTTGTGCTACGTTTACGTGTACACACAATTGGCCCACTACTATGGATAGCCATATCAGCGGTCCAAAAAGATCCAAAGCCCGTGTTTTGTGTTATGTTTGACTCTAAATGGCAAAATTAAATATTCAAAAATCAAAAAAAAATCAGCTGATGACGTCATCGTGACGTCACTTCACATTTAGGATACTAGTACCATTCCCTACCTACCCACTAAGTATCATATATTCCCTTGTATTTGAATCTGAAAATCGGCTTTTTGATGACGTCATCATGACGTCACACCTTTTTGGTAAATTGTGGCATATGCTTATAACCTAACAAACATTTTACTGAAAGAATTTTGAAAATACGATTTGATGTTCAGGAGATATAAAGAAAAGGTCCAAAAATTGAATAATTCGTATAAAATCACACGATGACGTCATCAACAAGTGACTGCAATTGTTGTCTATAACACATCCCCATATACTTGCATACCAAGTTTGAGTTGCATCGGACTTGCAGTTCCGGAGATAAAGAACCCTGAAATTTGCACTTTTATGATGACGTCATAGTGCACATGATGACGTCAAAAGTTTCGAGGCCACACCTTGGGTGGTGGTCTAAGTATGTACCAAGTATGAAGTTGATCGGAATTGGCATAATGGTAGAAGTGGCTCTTAGAAAACCCCCATGCTTTGTCTATGGGAAAAAAGTGGAAAAAAGAAAGAAAAAATAAGGAGAAAAAAAAAGAAAAAAAAAGCTGCTCCGCCGTATGCGAAACAGCTAAAAATTGCCAAATTTGCTTTACAATTCGCAAAAATGCCTGCACCCAAATTAATTTGACTATACGCACGCTGCCAATAGCCCTTGCGAATATGAATGATGTTCGAATGGAATTTTAAATTGAAAGGCGATTCTTTTTAATCACTTGACGTTTGTGAACATTTGCTTGCACATGAAGTGAAATTGAATGACTATTTTGAAGAGCCTTGCAGTTTCACGTGAAATTGAATGATGAAGTGTTTAAATTGTCCGCTCAATTTCCGAAAAAACCTATATACTTTAGGCCTGTTTGTTTAAAGGTAGTATCATACTTTGGTTTTTGTCAAAGAAATACAGATTCATGGGCAAAAATATCAAGGAAGATACAGTAACAGTAATCTGTGAAAATTTCAGTCCCATACGGTGGCAACTTTTTGAGAAAACAGTGAAAAACGGCCACAGTATTTCTTAAGTCTTTTCTCTTTTATTTTTGATCTTTTAAAAGATCAAAAAGATTTTTGGTCGTTTTTTTATTTATTTCTGGATAAATACACCATTTCAGGTGGTAATATTTTAACGGTAGGTTTCTACCAGCATCATCTTCATACCCTGAAAGTTATATGTAAATCTGTGAACATTTCTGTTTTGGTCTCTTACCAAAGTATGATACAACCTTTTAATGCCGGGGATCCCAAAATTGCGGATCCACGTCCTATGCGGGGAACGCTAAAAATGGGATCCAGGTCAGTAGAATCCATGATCCTGTGCATTAAACAAACCCGCCCGTATACCAAATAGAAGAGACAGATTTAATATCTGGGATGAGCATGTCTGTTAAATAGTTGAAACAATTGGTCTGAATCCTTGCAAGATGCTGGAGTGAAAATCAAATGTCTCATCTGCTTAAGTATTATACAGAGATGCAACTGAACTATGCCAAAACAATCTGAAAATGACTGTATACGAATACAGATTTCTTGTAGATACACGGCACAACCCAAGGCAGTGAATATCATCAAAGGAGACGTGAAATTAAATAGTACTGACCTAATTCAAAACATTTGAAGGGGACAACAATTGGAATTGGGGTGAAAATAGAAAAGAAAAATTTAAATTAAAATCAGAAAATTGCATCTCTGTAAGAACTAGTGCCTTAACTCTGCATGGGGAAGGTTTAAACGTTTTCATGTCTGTGTTCTGTGCTATGCCATGGTCAGAGGCAGACATGTATTAAGATCGTTGGTAGCACAAACTTTTTGTAATTCAAACGATAACTTGAAACAGCCACATGGCAAGGTATCGGCTTTGCACGTACAATGCATGGGCCTGCATGCATAAAATGTGCGTACATCTATCAAAGGGAAGTACTATACACGCTGTACATACGTGTACAGGTGTAATCAGCTACAATAGGGAGACAACGAAAGTTTGTCGACAATCATCGCTGGTCTTTCAAAATTATTATAAGTTGCAGCTTGAGTAGTATTTTAAAAATAGAAAAGAAAAATTTAAATTAAAATCAGAAAATTGCATCTCTGTAAGAACTAGTGCCTTAACTCTGCATGGGGAAGGTTTAAACGTTTTCATGTCTGTGTTCTGTGCTATGCCATGGTCAGAGGCAGACATGTATTAAGATCGTTGGTAGCACAAACTTTTTGTAATTCAAACGATAACTTGAAACAGCCACATGGCAAGGTATCGGCTTTGCACGTACAATGCATGGGCCTGCATGCATAAAATGTGCGTACATCTATCAAAGGGAAGTACTATACACGCTGTACATACGTGTACAGGTGTAATCAGCTACAATAGGGAGACAACGAAAGTTTGTCGACAATCATCGCTGGTCTTTCAAAATTATTATAAGTTGCAGCTTGAGTAGTATTTTAAAAATAGAAAAGAAAAATTTAAATTAAAATCAGAAAATTGCATCTCTGTAAGAACTAGTGCCTTAACTCTGCATGGGGAAGGTTTAAACGTTTTCATGTCTGTGTTCTGTGCTATGCCATGGTCAGAGGCAGACATGTATTAAGATCGTTGGTAGCACAAACTTTTTGTAATTCAAACGATAACTTGAAACAGCCACATGGCAAGGTATCGGCTTTGCACGTACAATGCATGGGCCTGCATGCATAAAATGTGCGTACATCTATCAAAGGGAAGTACTATACACGCTGTACATACGTGTACAGGTGTAATCAGCTACAATAGGGAGACAACGAAAGTTTGTCGACAATCATTGCTGGTCTTTCAAAATTATTATAAGTTGCAGCTTGAGTAGTATTTTACTCAAGAATTACGAATGTAATGAACTAAATCCTACCTTGCAAACAAAGTTTTCCTATAGGCCCATGGAGGAAGGGAGGCCTAATGCTAGGCCTAAAACTTAACTTAGAAATCTCCATTTGTTATCCTTTTCTTCAAGCCATATCTTCATTGTAATTTATCTTTGACATCTTTTTCGATATCATTTCTTTCTAACCATCAAATAACCACAAGGGAAACTGACTGAATTTAAAGTCATTGAAAAGTGAACAAAGAAAAATTGACTGGAGCGGGATTTGAACCAGAGACCTCCTCATTATTTTCTGTCGACAATTAAATGTTGCATTTTGTACTTTTGTAGGCCTGTTGGTTAGAACGAAACGTGACAGCGCGAATAAGCAGCATGAATCCCATGTGCACGTACAATATAACAACGTATAGTATGTGCTATACTGTGCTGCGCATGCTGTACATTCATTGTGTGCATCACATTGAGCAAGCCCATGAGATTGAAACGCACGAACACATTATTAAATTGTGTCAAAGGTCAATTTTTAAGCGTACAGTATTTCCAGTCACTGACGGCTCCACACAACACCGCCTTTTGTATTCCTTACAACAAAACAATGTATGACTGACTTTAAAACTGTAATGGCGATTGCACGTGAGATTAAATAAATACTCAGTCGCGTGATGCAGGTTGTGCGCGTATGATAGTTTGGTTCTGATCTTGATTTTTAAAAAATAAATACAAGGAATAGCCTAATGCTGTCACGAAAAACAGAAAAAAGTTGGATTTCTTATTAAAATTAAGTGAAATGCATTTCTACGTCGGTGAAGGGTAATACAATTATTTGCAAAAAAATATTGCACTTTGAACATGGGAAATTTGATATATAAATACCTTTGCATGTTTCAATTCCAGTTCAGCAAGTTCAACAAGATGCTTGCGATATGCAGTAACTCTCCTTGTCTTGAAATCTGACAGTTCTGCTTTAGCAACCTACAAGCAAAGCAGGAGCAAGCAAAGCAGGTGTATTGATAAACCTTGACCTTTGATTTGTGTAATTCAAATGCTCAGGCTTCCAAGATAAACCCCATACACAAATTATGAGCTGGGTCAATACCAAAGGTACTATATACCCTCATCCTAGGGCCTGTTTGTTTATTACGCAAAGGATCCGATATTTAGGGATCCACCTCCTATGCAGGGTACGATAAAATGGGATCCGGATCCGCAATTTTCGTGATCCTGTGCATTAAACAAACAGGCCCCAAATAAATGTTGATGTTCCTTACTCACTCAGTTGAGTTTCGTGCAATCAATTTAAGTTTATATAATGATAATAATAATAATAATAATAATAATAATAATAATACTAATTACCGATAATGGGTACTTAGGGAGACATTCCTTACCGATAATGGGTACTTAGGGAGACATTCCTTACCGATAATGGGTACTTAGGGAGACATTCCTTACCGATAATGGGTACTTAGGGAGACATTCCTTACCGATAATGGGTACTTAGGGAGACATTCCTTACCGATAATGGGTACTTAGGGAGACATTCCTTACCAATAATGGGTACTTAGGGAGACATTCCTTACCGATAATGGGTACTTAGGGAGACATTCCTTACCGATAATGGGTACTTAGGGAGACATTCCTTACCGATAATGGGTACTTAGGGAGACATTCCTTACCGATAATGGGTACTTAGGGAGACATTCCTTACCGATAATGGGTACTTAGGGAGACATTCCTTACCGATAATGGGTACTTAGGGAGACATTCCCATAGGGACGTGCACACGACTTTACTTTACCTTTTTTTAAATTTCCTCCAAACAAATGAACTTGAAATTGAAATATGTTCATATTGAGAGCATTCTCTGTCTTCTATCAAAATATGGACATGTGTAAGGAGAAGAGCAAAATCATACATGTGACCGTGGAAAAGACAGACCAAGAGAATAGTCCCCATAGTTTGACCAAAAAGCAAACAAGTTGATATATAATGTGGTAAAACATATAGAGTCATCTTAGTTAGATTAAAAGTGCCGATACACGGAAAAAGAAATACCGGTTGCTCTCTCGAAAATTTAATGAGCTTATAAATAGTGTATAAAGTCCCAAAATCAAATCTTTTAGGACGAGTATTTTGTACAGCTCAAGAAACTTAAAGAGGGCGAGGGCGGGGGTTTGGTTGGTTTGGGTGAGAGGAAAAGGGAGACAAGAGTCTGCGCCCGAGGGCTAAGAGAACCACCACGAGGCCCCCATCAAAGGCGGCGGACACAAGGGAGAAAGAAAGGGAGAAAAGCCAGCGGAACCGGCACGAATAAAGTTAAGACAACATGGTTATCGATACTCCTCTCGTTGTTTATGGGGTTGTGAATTGTTACTCAAGACAGAGAGAGGTAACGGTGTCTCTCCGTCTTACATAACTGAAGAGGAATGTAAACAACCATATATTTATATGTTCGTGTAGAGCTGGCAGGATAGGAACAGGAGGGAAATTAGAACAACTTATACCGGTGATAATATGCCGAGCCTTTGTTTTTCTTTTATGAAGGTTCAAAGCATATTTTCAGTGCCTTTTATGCTGCACTTCATCAGTCACCTTATCTTTAGCATGTGTTGTTCAACGACAAAACAGGACAGTTGACTGATGAAGTGCTATGGGGAAACTATGGGGACTATTCTCTTGGTCTGTCTTTTCCACGGTCACATGTATGATTTTGCTCTTCTCCTTACACACGGTCACATGTATGATTTTGCTCTTCTCCTTACACACAAAATATGTCTTTAAGATGTAGAAATATTTTTTGGGAGACAACAAAATGTCTCCCTATTGACCGGTGTCTCCCAAATGTTAACTTTCAGATGCTAACCTGTCTTCCTATTATGCAATTTAGAAAAATAATCATACATATTTATATAGCGCTTAATACGACGTTTCTAAGCGCTTAACAAAAATAACCAAAATATATCATTAACATTAACAAAACAGTTTAACAAAATTAAATTAAAGAATTACAGGAAATGGCTGGAGGCCAATTTAAGTTTCGACTGGACAACTTGCCTGGCCCCCGGCTATTTGGACAAGCACATGAGATACATATAATTATATAATATAACAATGATAATAATACTATTTTACTGTTGGTTAAATAGGTGAGTCTTAAGCTTCTTTTTAAATGTATCAACTGTGGGAGGATTCTGTATGTGGGAGGGGAGGGTATTCCATAGGAGAGGGGCGCATACCGCGAAAGTACGATCACCATAACGAGAACGAGGGCCAGGGGCGAGTTGGCATTTGATCTGAGGGTTATAGATGTAGGAGTATTGTCTGAGACAAGGTCAATTAGATATGATGTGCGTTGTTATGGATTATGTTGTATGTAATTAGTAAGATTTTGAACTGAATTCTTTGTGCAAATTGCGAATGACTAGGGTTATGTGTTCGCGTGATGCGCGTGATAAGACAGAGGTATTTTGTATATGTTGTAATGGAGCAAGAGGAGCGGCAGGTAAGTTAAAAAACTACTACAGTAATCAAATTTTGGTGTAACGAAAGCAGTAGTGTAGACACGTCCTCAGACCTGGGGGGGTTGATCGTGTAGCTGGGTCGTTCTTCCATATACGTTAAAAAGTGAAAACCTGGGGGGGTTGCAACCCCCTATCCCCCCCGGGATCTACGCCCATGAACGAAAGCATTAACAAGACATTGGGTTGAATTTTGGTCTAGATATTTTCAAACTTTTCCTATCTTATAAATGCCAAATGTAGCTACCCAGCAAACATTTTATGAATGTGATCCCTTAAGTCAAAAGAGTCATCAACAATGACAACTAAATCCTTGGCAGAAGTTGATGAGTTGATAGATACTCCATCTATAATGAGAGTTGCACGCTCGTTGTGCTTACGGTACTTTGATTTGATATAAATAATTTCAGTTTTGTCTCTATTAAGCATGAGATTGTTGTCATTGGCCCAAGACCTAAACATCCTGTGCACAGTTCTCCATAGATGAAATGCCTTCACGTAAGTCATCACGTTGTGTCATGACATACAGTTGAGTATAATCTGCATATACACATGAAGTACAACCTGCATGAGCAGAGATGAACTTCACTTAGAGGACTTGATTGTGTACAAGATGAAGTCCAGTGGACCCATGACTGATCCTTGAGGCACCCCCAAAGTCAACGAGAATTCATCTGACATCTCTCCGTTTATTACAATGACCTGCTTACGGTTCTCAAGATGGCAACAGAGCCATTGAAGTGCAGAGCACAGCTATGCCTTAAGTTTATGTAATAAGGGCGTTTACGAAATGGGGCTTGAGGCTAGACTTGGGATTTATTATGCTACCGCCATTTTGTGTCCTAAATTAAATGAAGAGTTTGAGATACATGGCAAAGTTGGAACCTTTCTTTGGCTTCGTCATGTGGCCCAATCCCTTCGTTTAGTTTTGTGGGCCTCAAATGGCGGTAGCAAAATAAGAACCAAGCCTAGCCTCAAGCCAGGTTTAGTAAAGGCCCTAAGTTTCATACCATAAGCAGATAAGGCACAAGATACGCACTATAGTATTAACACACCTCTTAAAGAAAAAATTGGTTCTGAAAGAATGTTGCCATTTTACTGTGATTACTGTCCAGGTGGAAGTAAAATGTCGACAGAAACTATCAAGATGTGTTTGAAAGCAAATCTGAACAATTTGGCAAAGATAACCTTTAGTATTGAGTTGAAGTAACCGAACTGAAGAAACAAATTGACTTCATGTTAATGGTCAACAATTCAGTATTAAAATTAATGACACCATAAACATTTTGTTACCTCTGATATTTTCTCAAACTTGTCACATGATTCCTGTTGTTTAGCCTCAGCTTGTTGCACTTCCTTATTTTTAGCTCGTGCCTTCTCCAATACTTTGTTTGCAGATTGGTAATCAACCAGTGCACGCATACGGCGATACAGCAAATCCTGGAAGAAAATAACAAAAAGTTGTCAAGCAGGCTTGTGATATCTTTTCCAAAATCATGTTAACAGAGAGGTTTTGTAAGTAAGTAATAGAAGTATTATTATTTCTTTAGGAATAGCCTGGAAGTTACAGGTGTTTTACTGATACATGTAAGTCTTGGCAGATGTAAGCATTTACCTCTCGTGTTATATTTGGTGATCTTTTCCTTATTACCAACTCCCCAAAGTATTGCAGCGTCACTGATACCAATATGCGAATGGGCACCATAACTGTTTGTATTCCCATCTAGGCAGAATGAAGCTTTTGTTTCGCCTAATTCTGATGAATACCTCAAGAGGTCGTCGCTAGACATTTGTATGTTTCTGCAGCACATACCGTGCTTGGCATATCTGGTGTTGTACAAGCCTGCATTATGGCATCTTTTATCGCCTAATTTTCAGTCCATTCCTCTCTTCTGTGATTCCACACTACAATTCACTACAAAATCTGCAAAAACGGTATCCATTTTTAATTCATGTGAATGGCAGCACATATCCATTGCAAACGGCTCTGCAAACTTGTGTACAGCGGTTATACCTCACACTGACCGCAATTATTGATGACATATCATGATGTATCTATTTGGTATCTGTGACGCTGTGAAACCTCTCTATTGACAAATAAGCAACAAGCCCCATATTTGGCTTTTCATCCCTGCGGAAACGCTATTGCGTGTGCTTGAGTTGTGCCTCGTTCAACAAGACAGTTGCGGATGATATGAGAAAGCACTATAATTTGTTGAGGGAATCCACAATATGCTGCTTTGGATATTTTGGGTGGCGGATAACGTTTAGACTTGCTGTGTCTGGCTGTACCTTTTACAGGGATTTTTCAAACTTGGATACAGCCAGTTGTGCAGGCTGTGTTTACTGTGGAATACATCTTCGGACTCCCTTGTCCCACAGGCTGTTATCAAATGTCTAGAGCTGCTCGCTTTATAACCATGAACCATTGGGTTTGACTGTCAAACAATTCACAAGGATATTTCATGGATATTGGGTCGTATGTATAAAAAATAGTATTTGCTTTTACTCCCATTTTCGAAGCATTTGCTCGTGTTTGTATGAATAAAAGCAAAGTATATGCTTTTACTGGAAAGCATTTGCTAAATCCTAAAAGTATTCACTTTTTACTTTTGAAGCTTTAACTAGACCATTAATATTTGCTTGGTTTGGTATGAATAAAAAGAAGTAAGTGCTTCAGATGTTAAGAGCGTGTCCACGAGAGGACCATGCAGAAAGTGATAAGGTGGGGGTCAACGGATTTGGCTGAAATTTGGTGGGTAGGGGGGTTATGTGGAGCCTTGACGTTGTATAAAGTTTTAGCCCAATCGGACCTTCCTATCGGAAAAAAATGGCCAAAAAGTACTTTTTTGGTCAAAAATGCACGATTTTCATGATTTTAGGGGTACACATTTTCAAACACTTGCTATATCACAATGGAAAGTAGTAGAGTATTGATATTTTCAGGGTTTTAAGATTGTATCCTACCCTAAACATGGATACCAAAATAAAGAAAAAATAATGTTTTTCAGATGTGATTGCATATCTTTTTCTTAGGGGTACCCCAAAATTTGCGTCATAGATATCGCTATCTTTGAGTAGCTGTAGCGTCATTAGTGCAGGTCTTTGAACAATGAAACTTTGATGAAAGAAGGTCCTTATAGTGGTCTATTGAATGCATCAATAACATTTTTGTCAGCAGTTTTTGGTATAAATTTACAGGAGCATGTTTTTAGCACTATTTTAGAGGAATTTAGCAGGTTTTGAGGTAAAAACGGGTGAAATCTTCGAGTTTGAAACACATTGCACATGGAAATAACCTCTATCACCCAGTAACAAAATGACACACAAGGCACTTTGATAATTTAGAGGTATTAAACAAAATTGATTCCTTTGAAACTCATTTATTGTTTAAAAAAAATGAATATTGCACAATCATCTTAAAGCCATATGAATGTAGGTATACTGTTGCGTACAAAAATAAAGAGAAATCCTTCTTGTTGCATGTCTCACAACAAAAGAAGGTTTGCAGAAATAATGTCCAAATCATTAGTTCTTGAAAAGACAAGGTAACAGGGAGACCAGTGGCCGAATTCTCAAAAAAGGGAACAAATCATTTAAAAAAATGAAAAAATTAGTTCAAATCAGGGATTATCAATCTCACTGATTATTTAAAGCATGTAAAGCAAAACATTTCTTTCCACAAATTCTACATTTACATTATTATCATTTACAGCTGAATGTAATGAGTGATTCATATTTTAGCCAGTAATGATCTTCTATAACTGTGCAAAAAAATGCAATTATTTTCCCTTAACTGGCAACGATCCTTGTCATTTTAAACAGTTTGCATACATGTCACATTGTTAAAGATAATATCATACTGTACTTTTTGATTAAGAAATAATACAGATTCATGGACAAAAATATCAAGGAAGATGCAGTAACAGTCATCTGTGAAAATTTCAGTCCCATACGGTGCCCACTTTTTTGCCCATGTCTTTTCTCTGTTATTTTTTATCTTTAAAAAATCCCCCCAAAAATGTGGGCACTGGTTGTACTCTTTTCTGGATAAATACAACATTTCGGGCAGAAAAGTTGTATACAAAAATTATGTTTCTACCATCACCATCTTTTATAAATCTGTGAAGATTTCTGTTTCGGAAAAGAAAAGTCCACAACAACATGAACCTCATGGGAGAAACAAGAACAATAATATGCAAATTAGGCTTGCCCTTCACCGACGTGGATGAACACTGTATATTCAGTGCTTGTGAGTGCTCGTCAAAAAATCATGTGCTGGCTCAGGGATTCGACAATTCTGAAATTTGAATCACTCATTACACTGAGCTGTAAATGATAATACTGTACATGTAGGGTTGGTGGAAAGAAAAGTTTTGATTTACATGCTTTACATAATCAGTGAGATTGATAATCCCTGATTTTAACTCATTTATTTTTCAATCATCAAATTACCACAAGGGAAACTGACTGAATTTAAAGTCATTGAAAAGTGAACAAGGAAAAATTGACTGGCGGAGCGAGATTCGAACCGCCAAACCAGTCCTGAATAACATACAGGCGCTCTACCAACTGAGCCATCCAGCCCTACGTTGGTGGTGACCCCAATAGTCAATTACCTTTGTTCGTTTGGCAGTCGAAGCCATGAATCACGCACACACCGCCATACCCCAAGGATTGTTTCAATGATACATGCAGAAATGCTGCAACCTGGGAACGGTACATGGGGGATTTATTTATTTTTCCTTTTTTAAATGATTTTTTCCCTTTTGGGGAGAGTTCGGCCACTGGTCTCCCCTGATATCCCGTCTTTTCGAGAACTGATGATGTTGACAATATTCTGCAAACCCTCTATTGTTGTGACACATGCAACAGAAAGGTTAATTTCCTCTTTATTTGTGTACATGCAACAATATACCTACATTCATATGGTTTTAAGATGATTGTGTAATATTCATTTTTTAACAATAAATGAAGAGAGTTTCTAAGGAATCAATTTTGTCACCTCTAAATTATGAAAGTGCCTTGTGTGTCATTTTATTTTCTGAAAATAAAGGACTATATTGCTTTGCAAGATGGGGGGGGGGGCTTGAAAGAAATCCTACCAGCTGCAATTGCCCCAAACAAATTTACACTGATAGAACCTAAAGGAACCTAAATACCCACCCTAAAGACTGAAAAGCTTGAGGGACGCAGTAACAAATTTGAGATGAATCGCAATTATTGAGATATCTGCAGAGTACACTGAAAATTGCAAATTGGGCAATTTTCTGTTCCTTTCATGCTGTTACTTTGCTGGATATTTTTAAATAATTTCTTTCCACGTCATCAGAAAGTCGGTGACCAACAAAACAGTGGTATAGACATGTCCACAGACGGGGATATATGCTCCTCTGCCTGGGTTGTATTTTCATATAACACATATAATGCATTGGGCACAAATATATATATATATATATATATATATATATTGGTGGTGTAACCCCCTCCCCCTTCCACCAACCCATCCCCCGCTATCTTTGCACCTGCAACAAAATAATCTGAACCTACATGTATGCTGGGTGATAGAGGTTATTTCCATGTGCAATGTGTTTCAAACTTGAAGCTTTCACCCGTTTTTTTTTTCATCAAAACCTGCTAAATTCCTCTTAAATAGTGCTAAAAACATGCTCCTGTAAATTTATACCCAACACTGCTGACAAAAGTGTTATTTATATGCTTTCAATAGACCATTATCAATCCACATCGCAGGAAAATAACTTTCCAATCTACAGCAACATCCAGGGCGGGGATTTTCCACTTTTCTGCAAATGCCTACGTATAATCTTTCGTACAGTGACGAAGGATCACTGAAACATACATTACGCGGATAATACCGATAGACACCGCACTTGATGGCTTTACAATGCTCAAAATCCTTAAAATCGCACTGCAGCTGCACAGACGGCATGATATCCATGCCGACCGCTATATTGAACACTACCCCAGTTTCTTATAGCACCCTCTGTCGGTGACAGGTAGAAAATGGATAATAACTTTGACAATGTGGGGCACCTGCGCTGCCTGATCCTTTTCTCCAACATCAGTTATGGGTGTGCACCAAAGGGTTGATCCACCCTTCCCAATACATAAAGACTTTAAAATAAATATTTTGCAAGGTCAAAACAGAATCTAATCCAAAATGTGAAATGATGAAATGCAATAACACTCAAACTGCATTGTAGGTTTATCTCAAATTGAAGAATTTTGCATATATTTGACCGCCAACAAAAAAAAAATCGAAAAGAGCTGACAAAATTTTTATTTTTTGCCCTTGTACAATAGTATTTCAATTACATTTTGTCCAAATTTGGTGACCGTCAGCCCTGCACTAATTGAGATACAGCTTACTTTGTACATTACTTTTTTTCATAGTAAAGCTGATACCTATTTTTCTAACGCCTATATATCTGCAATGAATGCTTATACAGCATTTATTTTTATTTCATCATGTAGAGGAGATCACGTTCTTTCTTTTGATGTATAACTCGACAATAAACGATGATGTATAAGGGCAGAACTGCGGTTGTAATATACCCCCAAAACATCTTCAATTGACCCTCCCAAACTAGTAAAAAAGTACACTTTCAGCCGAAAATTACAAATGCCCCGTACTCGGTCACTGTGGGATTATAGATCGAGCTACTATATCATGTGATATGGTACCAGGTGGGGATCCAATGGCCAAGATTTGAACTTAATTCGCTGACCCCTCACCTTGTCGATTTTTCAAGATTTTGCATGGTCTTCTCGCGGACTGACACTTAAGTATTTACATGTCATTTTCCAAGACTGGGTCAGAGCTACCTTGAAAAATGAGAGGTACATACTAGTGTACAAAATTTTAGCGTTCATGAATGTTATCCGTCAAGAAAAGGTGTATGCCCCTAGGAGGGAGTGTGCATAATCCATATACAAGCAGCTGTACCGATTTCAGGAAAGAAATATGGAATAGGTGGCCGACCGTTTCTTGGGACATTCCGGGGGCGCACTGATTTGCTAAAATTTGCATGTTCTGCTGAAATATGTTGGCATCGAAGAGACCTAGGCATTCATCAGAGTATCGTATCCACCCAAAAGTGTTCTTGATCAAAATATTGATGACCAATGCCGAACTATGGTCAAGTTACCTGTTATGGAAACATCCCACTTCACTTCACTTTTATTTTTGTTGTTGAGCTTTTAATTTAGTCTCTTATCAGTTAAAGGTAATATCATACTTTGGGTTTTGTCAAAGAAATACAGATCCATGGGCAAAAATATCAAGGAAGATACAGGAACAGTCATCTGCGTAAATTTCAGTCCCATACGGTGCCCACTTTTTAAGAAAACAGTGAAAAACGCCCACAGTATTTCTTAAGTCTTTTTTTCTTTTATTTTTGATCTTTAATTTTGGTTTAACTCTTTTCTGGATGAATACTTCACTTCACAGTCATCTGTGAACATTTCAGTCCCATTATGGTGCCCACCTTTTCCAGCAATTTGGTAGGGCATCTTTTAAATTTTATTTGTTAAGAATGATGTCTCACTATATGCGTACCTTTCTTGTGTATCAATTTCTTTTTACCTACATTGTTGAAAATTAATGACTACCATTTTATTTGCATTGCATGCAGTACGGAAGTGTACCCAATAACTGTGTGTGTATGTACAGTATGTACATTTGTACGTGTGCATAACATAAGAAAATGTTGTGAGTGAGCGAGGTAATGAAGTCATCTGTTAACATATTTCGTAATAATGTTGAATTTTAACCCAAACTCACTGGAAATATGTGTGGACTAATGATCACTGACAAGGTTTCCATCATCACGGTGGGCATTTATTTGTGTGAAGATACTTTTGTCATCGACTTGTAACAACTTGTACATTTGTTGAATGTTTACAAATGATACTCATGTTGTGAAGGTACATTACGGATGTATGTGCCATCAATCAAATAAATAATTTATTACGCCTGGAAATCTTGCAATTTTATAAAATCCTCTTTGTATATCTCGAATGTCTGGAACCGCTGGCCACCTCACAAAGTCACTAAATTCAAAGTCTTACTATTCACATACCAGATTTGGACACATCTGAGCATGCGTTAATTGCCAACAAAATAAATAGTCATTTGGCTAGTTTTTCGCAATCACAAAACCCTCTGAATTTTCATGAGCTCCCAGCTTACTTACCGTCACTTGAGCCACCACCCCGGGTTGAACCTTGGCAAGTTTACAAGGAGCTTAAAAGAATTTCTGTCTCCAAATCCGGTGGTCCTGATAATTTACCAGGAAGAATTATTAAGGAATTTGCATATGAGCTGAGTATCCCGGTTACTGATATTATAAATTCCTCGTTCTCCCAGGGTATTGTTCCAGTTCAGTGGAAACAAGCAAATATTGTTCCCATTCCAAAGCAATCGCCACCTACATTGGACAAACTAAGGCCTATTTCTCTGACCCCATTGTTAGCCAAGGTGGCTGAAGGATTTGTTTGTAAATGGGTTTTGAAGGCAATCCAACCTAAAGTGGATATAAGACAATTTGGTAACCAGAAAGGATTATCCACCACACATTGCCTTGTGGATGTTTACCATCACTTAGTTACAGGAGCCAGTACCCCAAACAATGTTGGTTCCCTTGTGTTAACTGATTTAACCAAAGCTTTTTTGAAAACATTCAAAAAAGAATATCTCGTATCATTTTAGGTCAAAAGTATAATAATTATGATTATGCTTTGTCCACACTGGGTCTGGAACCTTTATCTAGTAGAAGAACCAAGCTTTGTACCAAATTTGCTTTGCATTCATACAACTCGAATAAATTTAACCAATGGTTTGTCCAATCAAAAAGCACCCACCCAATGAATCTCAGGTCAAAAAGAATTCTTCATGAAGTGACATGCAAAACTAATTTATTAAAAAACAGCCCAATTCCCTACTTAAACAGACTCGTCAATGATGCCTTAAACACAATCACAATCTAATTGCCTCATAACTCAACTCAATGTATATTTTTTAAAAGTGTTGTTTGTTGTGCAATTATTTTTATTCTACTTTCACTTTTGGTGTTTTGGTGTTTTATTGTATTTTATTGTATTTTACTGTTTACTACATAATTTCAATTCTGTGTCTACCTGTTTGTATTTTTATTGTGAACTGTCTTGTAATTCAGCCGACAGGCTGCAATGAGCAGTGTTTTTAATAAACCATTATAAAAAAAAAATCTTCTTATAAAAAGAAACGGTTTTTATGATGATTCTGGTTATGAACAAAAACCATTCCTACCAAATCTGTATCTTGAGTATTAGTTCCACGTCCATATTAAAGGGATCACACTTTTCACGAAATACTATCTCCGTACAAGGAATTATTTCGTTATAATTTCTGCGGTGCCCGGCACGTAAATGACACCCTAGTGCCCCACTTATTAAAGTGAGGGCAGATGATTGGACCACTCTTCAATTTAAGACGCGAAGAGGGGCACTAAGCGCAAAAGCTTTGTGAATACCACTTTGTCAGTGAGAGTTGTCTAATATTTCTAAATTGCATATAAGGGAGACATTTTAGCATCTAAAATTGAACATTTGGGAGACATCTGCAAAGAGGGAGACTTTTCGGTGTCTCCCTATTATACCAGCTACCTTTGAAAGACATTTTTACTGTCCATATTTTAAATAGAGACAGATAATGCGCTCAATATGAACATATGTCAATTTCAAGTTCATTGGTTTGGAGGATATTTAGAAATAGGTAAGTAAAGTTTGTGCACTCTCCAATGGGAAAGTCTCCCTAATGACCCATTCCCGGTAATAGTAATAATAATAATAATAATGATTTGGGAGGCTAATCATCCTTACTCGCAGCTGGGGCGCTGCATTGTGAAGGATGTGACTTCAACGTGATCGAGTAGCAGACTTTCATAGGACCCTTGGCTGCCAGCCACATCAACCCATATATGATCACGGAGCACAGCTTGAGATTGAAAGTGTTTGATTTTTGGAGGGAGGAAAACCGGAGAACCCGGAGAAAAACCCTCATAGCATAGGAGAAAACCAACACAGCATGACTGAAACAACCAAAGGCATATAACAATTTTGCATCAGTAATTTGCGTCAACAGCCCCGCTGGAAAGGGGAAGTACAGGCATAGCAGTTGACTCAAAGCTCTGTGGTTGAGCGAGCAGAGACAATAGACTTTGCCATGGACCATTGAGTGCTTGCTAGTATGGCATGTCAAATGTTGCAATATTTGATAATCTTTGAAATATGTGCAATATTTGTCATATATGAAGGCATACTAGTACAACTCCAATAATCATCTGTTCAAAGAATTGGAGTACATTTTTATGCAACAGTTATCATTTTGTACCCACCTTTGCAGCTGCTGAATCTCTCATATAATAACGCAGCAGATCAGACAGTTTGAGATCCTCATCTGAAGCAACCCTTGTCTCAAGTTTCTGTTAAAAGAAAAAGATAAAAAGAGATAGAGTTTGTCATTGATGCATGTCCATGCCTATTCATTCATTTTCCATTTCATCATTAACAGGAACAAAAGTAACTGTTATAATAAATTTTTGACTTAATATAAATTGCAAACAATTGATTGCCCTGCAACGATGTAGACAAGCACTTCACCTTTTGGGCACACATGAAAAATCATGCACTGGCTCAGGTGCATGGGATTTGAACCCATGACCTCATGCTTACCGGTTCAGATGGCATACCAGCTAGCAGTGGCATACGCAGGGGGGTGTTGACAAAAAATTGCGAAGCCAAGGCGTGGGGTGCACTAAAAGGGGCCCTAAAATTTGTTTGGAGTATTTCAGGGCCCTTTTGGGTAGCTTTTTGCCATGAAAATAGGATGGGATTTTTTTCTTTTCATTTTTAATTTAGGATTTTAGACACATTTGACCACGGAATTTTTATTAATGTTGATATGAATGTTTTTTATTTGGTACAAGTTATCTGGCCAGATAGCTGAGTACAAAAAAAACACATTCACACCCCATTTTTTTTTTCAACCGCGAAACTTGAAAATATTCACACCCGATGTCAAATAATATATTCACTTGGCACTAATGGTCTTCCGTAGAAAGATGTGTTGTCAACATTTTGAAAATGTTTCATTTCTAATAATTATATTGAATTAGTGCATTTTCGAATAAACATGGAATTTCCATGAACATTGAAATTATATCCAGACAGAACGAAGAGACATAATCCTTTTTGTGCATAAAACTGAAAACGCAGTCATGGTCGTCCAGACTGAAAAGTCTCAGACTTCCTTTCAAAAGTAAGAACAGTCTCTTAGGCTACGTTTTTATAAAAAAAATAAAGAAGGCTGTGATATAGCCCCACTAGTGTGGCACAAATTTTCACTCAAAACGCTAAGGATGGAGCGGCTTGAGCGAAAATTCATGCAATCTAAGTGGGGCTAGCCATGAAACTGTCATGATGATATTACATCAAACCACAAGCTAGAAAACCTAGCCATTGAGCTCCATGTGGCCTAACCTCGCTGCGCGTAGCGATCACAAGGGCCATGGGGCCTGTAAACTGCCTGTACGTAGTAGAATCGATTGTGTTGCATGCTGTGAAGGGTGCACTGTGAACATCGCGCACAACACCGATCATGAGGAACGAATTATACGAACATTTACTGCGGTACCCGCCGCGATATTAGATTCGATTCACCCCGCTGACCCCAGCTAGCTCGGTGGCCTAGCGGTATAGCATCTTCATTAGTAAGCAGGTGGTTGTGGGTTCGAATCCCGCCTGAGCCAGCATGTGATTTTTTCACATGCTCTCACAAGCACTGAGTATACAGTGCTCATCCACGTCGGTGTAAGGGCAAGCCTAATTTGCATATTATCTATTTCCCGACCAAATCATTTAATATTCATGAACATATACGTCACAACGCAATTAAACACACAGTCGATTTTTCCTTTTTTTTTAATCCCAAAATTTCCCTTTTTCACACTTACATATGTAGTTTTTATTTGTTGCTTTCTTTTTCTTTATCTCCTCTTCCTTTTTTTCTCCTTTTCCACATTTTTTAAGCCAATGTAAGGATTTCTCGGAACCACCCTTTATTTTAATGGTTTGACCCAAAAGTTTTGCCCACTAGTGTCCACTATACTTGTATTTCATTGAAACTCCATTCTATTGTTAAAGCATGGCAACTATTGTCATTGACCATTCATCACTTGCAGAGCAGCTTAATGCAGTAGTCACAGCCTCTTTATTGCAGCAGTCTAAAAGCCATGGTTGTGTGAGAGAACTAATGTGTATGTAGTTAATGGTTGCTAGGGAGTTGTTTTGCCAACAGTGAAGATTGGGCAGTGATTGGTTGTGTGTGGTAGATGAGAATTCAAAAGTAAGGATACCAAGCTGTGTGAGACATCAGATCCGTTTTTGGGTGAGAGCTGATGAGTCCTGTGTGTGAGATCTCTGTGTGAGACTGTCAACCTGTGTGAAGTGAATGTACATGAACTTGAGCCACCAGGCATAGCTTCAAGCTATAGCAGGCAGTTCATGTCATCTGAGCAGTTTAATCTATACATCTGAAGAGCCTTATGAGGCAGTATTTCGGGATATTCATCCCCTTTTTGTTGAGCAAGTTTGTGCTCCAAACACACCGAGGAGACTGAGTTCATTTCATTTACCACACAACCGTAAGTTAATTTCTAGTACTGTTATTAATGGATTATTGTTATTTATGTAAAGTGTAGCTTGATTTGTGGAATAACTGTCAACATTTATTCTGGAAAAGAGAGATTTTCAGACCGGATTCGTTTATTTTATCCAAGACATATTAGAAGTTGAAGTCAAGATTTCTTGAAAGTATTGTATTAGAAGTAATTGTGGAATTGTTTGAAGAAATCATTGTGGAAGAGTAGAAGATGCTTTTATTCTGGAAAAGAGAGATTTTCAGACCGGATTCGTTTATTTTATCCAAGACATATTAGAAGTTGAAGTCAAGATTTCTTGAAAGTATTGTATTAGAAGTAATTGTGGAATTGTTTGAAGAAATCATTGTGGAAGAGTAAAAGATGCTTGATTCCTAGACATTAAACACTCACTATTTATAGATTTTGCATATTAATATACATTGACTTATTTAGATTCATATAATGTGTTTAATGAGGAATGATTATTTGGGAACGTGTTGTTGAATATTTTGTAAATAGATGGCTGTCCCGTGAGATGACCACTGACCAAGGCCGGGCTATCTAATAACGTAGACGGGGAAGGGGTCAACCGAGTGCGGCTGTAGGACACCCAACCTGGAAGGCGGTGTATCCAAGCATCAACCGGCACCGAAAATACCCAACCATCCATCCCGAATGCTCAGTACACGTAAAGAAGCCCTTGGCAGATAATTGTCTTATGTATTTTCTTTATTATGTGATTAATTGACTTAATAACTGGAGGAGTGTTTCATTAGAGATTTGAGTTAAAAGAATTGTTTGCTTCCCTGATTTAATTGATAATTGGAATCCGAGCCTAGGAATATCTTTGAAATTGGAAGTAGGGATTGTTTAGTTCCCTTAATTAATCACGATTACCTGGAAGTTCTGGAAGTTCTAAGAAAAGACTTGACAAATGATACATGCCATGTTTGGATTACAGCGGTACTGCAGTAATAGCTGCATTAGTTCTAAAACCATGTGACCACGTTCCTGGCTCAAACCAAAAGAGGAAGCGAGTAGTAAGACCTATGCCCGACAGCAAGATAAGGCAATATGGCCGATGGATACGCCAACACCACTGGTCAGAAGTTTACTCAGCAGATCATGTGACTGACAAATGTAATGCCCTGTACGACACGCTACATGAATCCATTGACACACACTTTCCAACTTATGTTGTGAATATGCACCCCGGTGACAAAGAATGGATTACGCCGTACATCAAGGATCTCATCGTGAAATGTCAAAAGGCATACAGTGAAAATAAGCAACTCCTATGGCGGCAACTGAGGAATAAAGTCAAGCATGAGATCAGACGTGCCAAGGTCACTCACTATGTCGACCAAGTACGGGACCTAAAAGCAAGCAACCCTGGTGCATGGTATCGACAGATACGTGTAATGTCTGGAAACAACACATCTCCGAACATTCAAGTTCCAGATATGGACCCGTCTGACCATCAATCTATAGCGAACTCCATCTACACAATGTTCCACTCTGTTGCCGCAGATCTCACACCAGTTGACAGATGCTCACTACCAGCCTTCCTCCCGTCCACCTCAATCTCTCCTGTCTTCCCTTGGGAAGTTTTCAACCAACTTCACTTATCCCTTAATAGTCTAGATGACTGTTGGGGCACCAAAGATGATCGGGCAATCACTTTTCTCCACCCTTCTCTGTTTCCAGCCTGCCTGAGGGCCTCACTTAACTTGAAACCCGTCCATTCTGTTATGTTGACTTCCCATCTCTTCTTCTGTCTGCCTCTTCTCCTCCCCCCTTGTACAGTACCCTGAAGGATCATCAGGACTTGCCCATACCATCTCAATTTGCGCTTTTTCACAGTGGTGAGAAGATCTTCTTAGGGCCCAATTGCCTGCTTGATTCTTTCTCTCACTTCCTCATTTGAAATATGGTCTTTCCCCAAAAGTCCCAGAAAACATTGCATTTCTGTGGCTTGTGTCTTTTTTTTCTAAGTCTGCTGTAAGGGTCCATGTCTCACAAGCATACAAGAAGATTGAAATGACCAAAGGAACGCATCAGTCTGATATTGGAGCTGAGTATAATGTTCTTGTCTTTCCATATGGTCTTCAATTTAGACAATGGGTGGTATGAATAAAAACTAGTATTTGCTTTTACTACCATTTTCGAAGCATTTGCTTGTGTTGGTATGAATAAGAGCAAAGTGAATGCTTGTACTGGAAAGCATTTGCTAAACTCTTTTGAAGCAAATAGATAGACCATTGTTTACTTGGTTTGGTGTGAATAAAAAGAAGTAAGTGCTTCAGATGTTGAGTATTTACTATTCATTTTCCAAGACTGGGTCAGAGCTACCTTGAAAAATGAGAGGCACATACTAGTGTACACAATTTTAGCGTTCATGAATGTTATTCGTAAAGAAAAGAGGGAAGCCCCTAGGAGAGAGTGTGCATAATCCATATACAAGCAGCTGTACCGATTTCAGGAAAGAAATATGGAATAGGTGGCCGACCGTTTTTGGAACATACTGGCCGTAATGATGTTTAATGTTAATAAACCATTTCAAATCAAATAAAATTAGCACAATTGATCCTTACAACAGCAAGTTCTGACTTCCAAGGCACTGCCATTTTATTTTAATCTTTGTTTTTGGAAGATGTAAATCAAGTTGATTCTCTTACTGTCATGACTCATGAAACCATCGTCACCCATATTTATTGGTATTGCCTTTGATAAGTTTTGTAACTTCAGAGTGTTAGCCGATGTGGCATTTTGACTTGATGAGACAATGACAGTACACGATTACTACATGTATACGATTATGCTACAGTATATGATTACCACACATACGTGATTACAATACAGTACCTGATTACTTTCATGTACATGATTACAATACGGTAATCATCTAATCGAGTAGAGTCCATATATTTGAGTAGTTGAGTGTGCAAAGCCATGCCGGCCGGTCTGCCTTGGTAGCTGAATCCATTGTAAATATTAGTGCTGTGCATTTTCGGAGCTTTTGAAAACCGGAAAATGCTTTGAAAAATTTATCGGTTGCCCGAGCTCCGATGTATAAAAATGAATGATAGCGCTATATTACGCACGTGTTGATGATGTGCACGATCAATGGATGCATAGCGCTGTATGTAGGACTGTGTAAAACATGCTACAACGATCATTGCGGCGACGTATACATTCAGTTTCTGGTCTCGATCTACTTGCGTGTTAAAGAATATTGCAATGAGTTGGTGCCAGCAACCTTACAGAATGTTCAGTCAGAATCGTTCATAACTTGCACAAAATCTGCATTGAAGCCGGCCGAAATCCATCGGTACCGAGCGCAACTTGACTACATGCACCAAATACACCCATTGTACGTACGACATGTAGGCTTGCACTTCTAGCCCGATTGCGAATTGGCGACTGTGTACTGGTGCACAACGTATGCTTTGAATGGTGCGGCGCGGATAGACATCGTGGAATTTTCTGTATGCAATGCTGCTGCTGCATGGGCCGGGCCATGCGGCCACGTGATGTGCATGCGGTGTGCATGATGCATCGTACGCGATATGGTTACATCTTCTTTTGAGCGACCATAGCTTTCGGAAGGCTGTTCACAATATTTTTTAATCAAGTTTGCGAAAAGTTTGTTTATGCTTGGCAAAATGGACCAAAAAACCAACTGAAATTCAAGTATGTATTTTACAGTCTACACTTTTGGGGCTGTCTATTCATTGGGCAAACATCAGTCTTTTTAAAATGTTGGTTTCGTTATACCATTTTTGAAATTTTGAGACCGGATGGCTAGATTTTAAGCGGGAGCCTGAAAGTCCGTTTTTAATGCACAGCACTAGTAAATACCGTATGTGGGACTAGTTTGAGAAAAACTTTGTTGTCAGCTGTCAGGCTTAATACGGTAATACTGCCATGCTTAAACTGAGTGCATTCGTTTAGCTCCCCCAGGTCGACACCAGTTAACCTCGTTCCCATTCTCTCGCTTGTTTTGTGCAGTAAAATGCGACCATTCCCAGTAAGGGCTGACCCGTGTTAGCTAAACGAATGCACCTACTGTATCCAAATAATCATTTTTGTATGAAGAAACCTTTTGTTTTGTGACTACATGAGGAAAATAACATTTGTTAAAATATGCAAGAAAGTATTCCAACCAGCTGGAAATACGTTTATATATTGACCTCTGACACTAGTAAATGACCAATAGCGCGTGATCTCATGGCTCGCTCGATGCCATGCACACAACGAATGCATGCACATAACAGCACATGTTTACATGTAGGCCTACTGTACGTTGTTTCGTGCACGTGGGATTCATGCTGCTGATTCGTTCGCGTTGTCACCTTTCGTCCGTATCAAACCAACAGACCTACAAAATTACAGAATGCAACGTCTAGGGGGCCTAATTGTCGACAGAAAAGAAATGATCTTTGTGATATTGAAAAAGATGTCAAAGGCAAATTACAATGAAGATACGGCTTGAAGAAAAGGAAAGCAAATGGAGATTTCTAAGTTAACTTTTAGGCCTAACGCAACGTCAGGCCTTCCTTCCTCCATGGGCCTACCGGCCACGTAAGAAAACTTTGTTTGACAGGCATGCCAGGTAGGATGCTGCCCTAGTTCTAGGGCGGAAAAGTTTGTCACGTACGATCGTAATTCTTCTCTTGAGTAAAATGTAACTCAAACTGCAACTCATCATAACTGTGAAAGACCAGTGAATATCGATAAACTTTCATCTCCCTATCATAGCCGACAGCACAGCGTGTACATTTTAAATGCACGCATGCACGTTTTAATGCACGCAGGCCCATGTATAGTAGTAGTAGTGCATGTAAAGGCAAAGCTGACACCTGTTTCAAGTTGTCATTTTTGATTTTGAAATGTTCGTGTTACCAATTGTCTGACTATGACTACAGCCTAGCACAGATCACAGACATGAACATGTTTATAACATTACTCATAATCATGCAGAGTTAAGGCACAAGTTCTTTAAATTAACAAAGATGCAACTTTCAAATTTTAATCTGGATTTGTTTCTTTTTCATTTTTCACCCTAATTCCAACTTTTGTCCCCTTCAAATGTTTTGATTTTTACTACATGTATTGTTCAGATAATCACTGCCTTGGGTCGTGCCGCATGTCTACATGCGCGCCGCGGCGCAGCATACAAATGACTGTCTGTATTCATACTCGCGGCCATTTTCAGATTTGTTTGGCTTAGGTCAGTTGCATCTCTGCATTCCGAAAGTGATGATCACATTGAAGAAGACTTACTTATATACCATAAATTGTGCCAATGTGCATGATTACATAGGTCAACTGTTAACCTGATTTTTGTTGCAATCATGAACTGGATATGAAATTACCCGATTTTGCCAAACACTACTTGTTACAATATATATTTAACAATAATCATGTATGACTGATACAAGAAAAGCATTAATAGAAAGATGAGAATCAATCATTATTTTTTAACCACAAAAAGACCATGCTGACATTTTTAATTATGAAATGAATAAATAATAATCTTACCCTGATCTTTTCAAGTGATTCTGACACTTTGATGAAAAACCTGTGAAAACACAAAAAGCAAGACACACTTTCTAGCTATGAATATCAATGTATGTAGATAATGGCCCACTGAGTCATCTGTCCCTGGAAAAGGGGAGTATTTGTAATTTCCCCCCATAAAATTTTGATAAATCCAAGAAAACTTTAAATATCAGTGGGAGCCATTTATTATTATTATTTGTATTATTATTATTTATTTCTGGTAATGACACCAAGGATTCCATTTATCCTCTTTGAGGGCATTCTCAATGTAGCATTTTGGGATGATATTAACCATTTTAAAGTTTTAAAGTAGGAGAATAAGAACAAAATAAGGAAAATGTGGGATATTAGGTAGCTATCACCTGGTTTCCACTTGATATGTCCTATCAATCATAGGACTTATGATGCATTGCAACCTTACGTAGGATAGGCCCCTACCATGGGTTTATCCTTCGTAACTCCAGTTATGATTGATCGTAGGGCTTCGTGAAATCGACCACAGACTTGATACTACGAAATCATATTGAAAATGTGTCTCCTAATAGTTCGAAAGTACTCAGGTGAAAAGAAATTATTGAAAAGAATTATTCTCAGCATGAGTCGCTTCACTCTCAGCGTAAACCACAGTAGAAATAGTACATCAGGAAAACAAAGATCAAACTGCAGAGAAATGACATTATTACAAATATAATGATAAAGAATAGAGGGGGACTGGCCCATCTTCTCAAAAAGCAAAGAGCTGGAACCAAATATTTTAGAATTACCCAAATGAATAGATTTTTCTAATTCAAATGCCAAATCACATTTTCTTCCTTTATATGGGAGATATGAAGTACTGCACAGCAAGCGATGCTCTGTGCAACACAATAAAATTTATTGTCCCCTGGATTTGAAGTAGGTGTCGGTGACAACTTGATTTGATATCTGTGAGTGACTGAGGGGAGGTTTGATGTGCTGATGTGTTGTCCAGCTGTGTCTTAAACCGAAGTTTCAACCTGCCTACCTTTTTTGACAGAGTTATGAATCTTGCTTTTTATCCCCAAATTAACACTGTAAACTTTGTTGCCTTGTTAGAATTCCTCCCTATCATATCCAGGGATGTGAGAGCAAGTTTTAACAAAATTGGAAATTCAGATCGCTATGACATCATCATTTTCTTTTCTTAACCTTATTATTATTTTTTTTGCATTGTAGGTTGCGATATCTCCCCTTTCCCTCCGTAAAAAAAATACCATAAATCACATTTCCCTGATAAGGTAAATCTTACTTGAATTTTACTCGCTTGTTTTGTCCGATTTGGCAAAGTAGAAACTCACTTTTCACATACTGTCCCCAAAATATCATGAAAAGCCTTCCACAAACAAAGATCACATTGGAGAAAATGTAAACATTGCACAAATGATGTACGCACACTGAGCCAGCCTCGATCGCCATCTTGATTCTTGAAGATTCTATAACTGGTATCCGTGGATTGCGCGCGTAATAGCCACAATTTCGGCTACTGTGGACCAGTGAAGTCAAGTCTCAATCGAATTATGTGTAGGCAACTCAGCAAGCCTACAATAAACGTATGTACAAGGTATGTATGTGGTACTGTCAAGTAGCGATAGATACTACCTCGCATTATAGGAAAAAACTAGAGATTTGGAAGTAAGAAATCTGCTTTGGATATCCCCAAACACCTGTCTGCTTTGAAAGTCTGCTCATTAGCGACTCTGAATATTATATAGAAACTATACGGTTGCGCCCGCACAAAAAAAATTTATATTCCTGATAGTACTACTTACATTACTAGTATCGCGATATGGATATCATATTGTCCTTATTGAACAAGTTTCATAAATTGATTCTTTGCAGCTCAATCTGTGATCCATTTGTAATGCATGTTCCGTGTTTATGATCAAATGATAGCTAGCAACATGCGCTGAAATGTGCACAATTGATTTCCAGACAATTATAAAAATCAGAGTCCCAAGTGCCACATACGTATACATGCATAAAAATCACACATCATATCACCTTTGCGAGCTGAGTACGAAGTCCGAATTACGGAATAGCAAAAACATCCAGTGAGGTATGCCATAGAGTACATGAGTACATGCAGTGTGGGATCCAGGCCGAGTGCGGGAGCGATCACAAGCACTGAATTCGTATACCGTCAAGTTCCATGTATACGGCACACTTTTTTTCACCTCGGCAAAAATCAAAAGTTGGGGGTGCGCCGTATACATGGGTACAGCCCGCTGGCGGTCTCGAGAGTGTGGGTTGTGATCATTGCGCTGCGCCTAGTTAAAGCATGAGATGCACCGGCAGCAACGGTAACCAATTAGCACGATGTCTGACTGAAAATTGAGCGAATGATTCATGAAAAATACCATTGAAAAAATCTAATATTTCCGACTCTTGCGATTGGCCAAGGAAAACTGAAGTGCAAAAATCGATTAGGAATAGGACTAGAGACACCGAAAATAGCGTGCGAAAACACGGTTGGAGCGCCGTAATTGGACATGTGGACATGTGCATTTAATTCCATTACAGTACTGTACATGTACATGCAAGGACCGGGCCGTGACGGTCCGATCGTTGGGCCATGGTCGGACGTACATATTTCATATAAGAATGTCGTGATTGTTCAATAAATTATCAAACCTGTGTCTGGAGTCATTATTTTAATCAGCAATAGTCACGTTTCCATTGGGAAATATCCTTATCCTCATGGATAAAAACGTCAAGTTCGCGACAGCGTTTCGCTGCAACGTGAACTGCCATTTTGATTTGTTTTATTGTAACTTGTAAGATGACAATTTGTAAAGCGCGCACAGATCGTCTAGCCAATCACAAAATTCGCTCCACGCTATTGCGGACGTAGGATGAACAATTTGAGGTGCATTGAGCCAACTCGTACGCCGCTCCTCCCGCACGCAGACCAACTCGCCGCGCACGCTAGTTACCAACTCGTACGCAAGTAATTAATCAGGTTTTTTTTTCGAAGGGTTGGTCGTTTTTTTATCGGGATTTTTTTGCTCGAGATTTTATTTGAGGGATTGGATATTTTCAGGAAAAAAAACAGAATCCCTGAAATTCAGAGAAAAGTCATTTCATTAGAAATGGTGTATGGGTACAGTACGGGTTGGCCGGCGTAGGTACGAGTTGGTCAGGTTACGAGTTGGACGACGTGCGATCAAGTCGGCGTGCGAGTTGACAGCATTCTTCGGCCCAATGCGTACCACGTGTAAGCATTTCGTGCGAGGGAAATGCCGATAGCTTTGGATCTAGTCGTACGCTATGATCATGATAGTTGGACATGCAGCGCTTGCAACAAATTGTCCACTCACACACAAAATATATGACTGTAATTGAGGCATACGGAACGGGAATGTACATGTACCGTCTGTCGAATATGTAGACTGCTGAGGAAGTCTACTATGGTGGAGATCGAATACTAGTGTTTGCACGTGTGCACGACAGGATGTAGGCCGCGCCGCACGCATGTAGGCCTACATGTAGGCCTACTGCTTTCGCTGCGCAGCATGGCGTGGCGCAGCGTTGTGTAACACTGGTTCCTTCCTCCATGCCCTGATGCACTTCAGGTCGTTGCAAACTCGTGCAAAATATCCCTGAAAGTTGTGAGTTGGATTGAGTAATTCATTGTTTTTATTTTTCTCGAATTTGAAATTCTCAATTGAAATACAAATCACAAACGAGCTGAGAAAAATGAGCGATGCAGTTTTCTATCTTTTCTGGCCGTCCACGGCCGAATTTTTTTTTTCCTGCCGGCTGATGTCAAAAGTTGGGGTGCGCCGTATACATGGAACTTTACGGTACATACACACAGAAGAGCTGTGTGTGCCGTTCGTATGAATTATAATGCACTGTGTTTTATGCACGCATGCAGAGCTCAGCTAGCAATCACACGCTGATCGGATTGATGATCGGATGTTTATACGGTAGCTTAAAAAAAATTGGATATTACAAAGGAAAAAAAGAGATTTTCCATCCCTGTTTATCTCACAGGTTTATCTTGGGTTGTCAACCAAGTTTAGCAGCCACAATGGGTGATGGATATAGATATGAAATGTGTGCATCCATCCCAACAGCATATCTGAATCACTGTCATGATAACCCGGGTCCATGAGTCCATTGGAAATCGTCTAACCCTACAAACATGACAAAGTAGAAGCATGAAGTAGCTTACAACTTTAATGCAAAATGTAGTACTCACTTATCCAAGTCTGTCTTTTCTGCAGTAGCTAGTCCAAGTAATCCCCCAGAAATTTTGATGTAAGATGCTGCAACGTCTGTGTGGATTACATCACAAAAATACATTTAAATTAAAGGTATAATACATGATTGGTAAAGGTCAAAGAAAGCACTCACACTTTGTCTGATCCAGTATCATAGTATGTACCGGGGGTATGTGCATGGAATAATAAACCTGTGAAGATTTGAGCTCAATCGGCCATCAGAGTCACAAGAAAAGAGCGAAAACCTGACTCATTTTTTCTTATAAAACATAAAGAATGGTTTTGATCTTACCCCGAGATCAAAACTTTTTTCGGTCTTTGATTTGAAAATTTCTGGATAAAAACACCATTTCAGGCAGAAATATTTTAACGGTATGTTTCTCGGCTACCAGCACCATCTTTTTATCCTGAAAGTTATGTGTAAATCTGTTTGGGTATGTTACCAATCCTATGTTAATCTATGTTATTAATTATTAAGGCTGATTTATATTAATAACCCAATAAATTTTTGCTTGAATTACGCAAATATTTCTGCCTGAAATGGTGTATTTATCCAGAAATTTGTAAATCAAAACCTGACTTGTATTGCCATTATTGAAAGTATGGAAATAAATGTTATTATTGAATTGAATTGAATTGAATTAAATTAATGTATCACAAATCTGCTCAGTCCAGTAGATAGATTGTTTCCCCAGCTAGTGAGCTTTCATACAATTACGCAGAAAGAATACCGTAAAGTTTCATGTATACAGCACACTTTTTTTCACCTCGGCAAGTGAAAGGGAAATGCCGATAGTTTTGGATCGAGTCGTTATGATCATATTTTAGTTGGGCACGCAGCGCTTGCAACACATTGTCCACTCACACAAATATACAGACTGGAATTGAGGTACATACGGAACGGGAATGTATTGTTCGTTGAATATGTAGACTGCAGAGGAAGTCTAGTATGGTAGAGATCGAATACTGTTTGCACATGTGCACGACACGATGTAGGCCGCATGCATAACGGTAGTACTGCTTTCGCTGCGGCGTGGTGTGGCACTGGTAACCAAGGTGCACGACACGATGGGTTGTTGCAAACTCAGGCAAAACATCGTAAAAGTTGTGAGTTGGATTGAAGAATTCATTTTTATTTTTTTTCCTTTAATTTGCAATTCTCAATGGGAGACTTTTGAGAACCGGTCTTCAATTCAACAGTGCATGCGCACGTAATTGTGAGCATGCGCGCCTTGTTTTCGCCTGCGCTGTTGTGCGTGCTCACAAATGAGCTGAGAAAAATGAACGCTGTAGTTTTCCATATTTGATTTCCATATGGTTGTCAACGGCTGATTTTTTGTTCTGCCGGCTGATGTCAAAAGTTGGGGGTGCGCGGTATACATGGAACTTTATGTTATATATTAAAGCTGGGCTCCAACGATTTCGAAAAATAAGATGTTCACGTAAAATTTTGTTCACCTAGCTCCAATTAAGGTAAACATATAATAAACCCCCACTTTTTGAAGTTTCTTGATGTGAATTTTAAGCCACTTTTTACCGTTCCACATTCGCCAAGAATGATAAATTCTCTCTCGACTCTGCCCGTTTTTGGTTCATTTACATATCATGAATATTAATGTTTTCCTCAAGTTGGTGACGTAGAAGAGGGGATTCGCTTTCCTTATGAATTTTTATACACAGTGTGTTGCATATGACATACCCACACGCAATACATGCACTCCAATCATTTCGAAAGTAAAAAGGTTGAAAATGATACATATGGCGACCGTCCATGGTAGGAATACAGCATCGATGAAGAATCAATGTACCAATCGGATATTAATGATCATTCGGGCAGTGATTCGGACAGTTTTAGCATACAAAAACCGCATGTACACAAAACTCATTGGAAATCCCATACAACTCCCGCGCACCGAGGGGATTTGTTCGTGGACCGTATCCCCTCGACTACGTCACACATTGACATGAATTTAAATAGCGCCACCCACGGCCAGTTTGGGTTAATAGTCCCAAGAATTGACAATTACTATCAAATTTTATTTCCAATATTACTAAATAATGAAAAAAACAACAGCCCCATTGTATATTATGAGAAGGTTCTTATATGTCTTATAAATGAGGATTTGTATTTGTTTCATTTTTTTACAAATCGTTATTCTCCATCTTTAAGCAGAGTTGTCAAAAACCAAGTCAAATTTTCTCAAATCAAGTCACATCTCGAGTCATTTTGTTCCAAGTCAAGTCACAAGTCACTCCGTCAAAAACAAGTCAAGTCACAAGTCATATTGTTCAAGTCAAGTCAAGTCATCTTAAGAATGCAAAATGAGAAACATATTTTGAATAAAAGTAAATGCAAATTGTTGGCCTCGACTGAAAAAAAACTAATCGGTTTTTAGACACTAAAATGTTATCATGGCCTAGCTTTGTACTTACTGTAGCTAGACATCTAGGCCTACTAAATTCACAGAAAAATCAAAAGAGAAATTTACATTCATTACAAAAGTAATGACAGATGACAAATAATAAAAGTACATCTTAGCTTAAGAGCAAAAAACAATCCATAACAGATGAACATATTCTTGCATGGAGATAATTAAAAAACAAAAGTTTCTGTGCATGAAGTATTTTCCCGGTGGCCAATCACGAGTGCAAAAAAAAGATTGATTTAAGCATGGTGCTCTAGAAAAGAAACGGTTTTAAATGCATCCAGTCGAACGGGAGACGAGTTACCAGATTTGTGTAAATTAATGTGAACGTGCACAGACCACATGCAGCAAAAGTTGATTACTTTACTTCCAGTGTGTGCATACATTTTACATGTACGATGTACAGTACAGTAACAATGTTACGGGCATGTACTTGACAGGCGGAAGCGGCAATTTTTTTTTCGAAGTTTCGAATCGTTCGTGATAGAAATGGTATGAAAAGTTTGATAACAAAGTATGAAACACTGCAACGTTTTCAAGTCAAAATTTCTCAAGTCAAGTCAAGTCTCAAGTCATTTTGTTCCTAGTCAAGTCAAGTCACAAGTCACAAAAATTGGTGACTCGAGTCGGACTCGAGTCCAAGTCACCGACTCGAGTCATCAATCGCCAACTACTTTGATATTTTGTTCCAATACATTCCATCAAATGTTAATCACTCTGTTTTGCAAACTGAATTTGTTTCATGACCAAGAATGTCAAAATCCATATTTCAGAGTATCAATCACTCAATAACTTACCAAATCCATTATCATCCATTAATCCTGCACAAGAGCAAGTGAACCCACCAGTACATACCATAGTGAGGAACTTTGTCTGATAATTACGGATAAATTGTAGTAAGGGAACTGAAATTATCAACCCCCCTGCAATGATATTGTTGTTATGGTTAATGAAACTATTAAAGCTAGGACACTGACAATGAATACAGCTAATTATCACTTCACCTTTGTGGCATCTTGTCATTCGATCAGCTTTGGTAGTAGCATCTTTCACCTTTGTGTGATATTCAACCAGGAAGTTTTTTTCATGCTCAAAAAAGGAATCAACATCCTGAAAGAGATTAGAATATTCTAGAATTATTGTACGGAAGGAGAAAATCTTACTTCAATTAAAACTTGTTGAAGCTTTTTACAGTGGATACATTATATTGTATAATGTATGTGGTATCATCATGAGCTTCCTGTTTGAATTTTGATGCAGGTGTGTAATTTGTTCACACATCCATTATTTAGTTATGGATGTCCTTATTGTTGTTTCTGTATCTTTATGTTTATGA
This sequence comes from Astropecten irregularis, assembly GCA_963971285.1. Lineage (NCBI taxonomy): Eukaryota > Metazoa > Echinodermata > Asteroidea > Paxillosida > Astropectinidae > Astropecten > Astropecten irregularis. The sequence continues at coordinate 29,553,373 of OZ020245.1, read as the reverse complement.
TATCCAATATTTATATAATATTGACTGGCCTTGAGGGAGATACCATATATATTTCCCAAACTAGTCTCATATTGCCCCGAGGGCAATCTTGGACTTGTGAGGGAAATATATATGGTATCTCCCAAAAGTAACGCCATTCAATATTATTATGTTAAAATGTTAAGTCATATCCCAAATCAAAGTTAATTTCTGGCATGGAGTGAAGATCAAGAATACTACTAGTTGGCGATGTGATTGTTGGCGGCAGATCTACTGGTACATGTAGACCAAGATATTGATCATCTAAATCAAAGTTAGCATCTGAAGCAGGCTGAAGATCAACATTACTTGGCGGTGCTACACTGATTGTTGTTGGTGCTGATGATAGTGGTACCGTTGGTGTTGTTGTTGAAAGCTGGGGGGTTGGAATTTTTCCAAGTGTATGTGGCAGAGCATTGGATATGTCCTGCTTTCTGTAGTCGTTTACTTGTCCGGTGTAGCTCGCGATGCTCCCTGAGACTTGACATATTTCCCTTGCGGCAAATCCTGTCCTATCCAGGATAGAGATGCATGTAGCCCGAAGACAATGGTCGGTGTAGACTTTTGACAAGTCTGCCATCTTTGACATCTGACACATGAAATTACCAATGGTATTCTTCCCCACAGGACTCTTCTTATACCAAGGTCCGGATTCTGGTGCAACTGATTTCGGCGTCTGGAAGATGCTTCACATCTGGGATTTAACAGCACAATGTACTTTTTGAAGGATTTTACAGGACAACTTTGTGCATGTCTTGTCTCGTACATTCTCCCAGCATCTATTCTTGAAGACATATTGTCCTCACGAACTTTCTTGGTTAGTTCATCAACTGCTTGAGATACGAACAAAGTGGCCCTTCTTTAAATCTTTGTGGTTTTCTCTACCCCTCCTACAAACGTAGATCATGAGTTTGAACCACACCTTTCGTTGGAGTCCACTTGGGCTATCCTGGTCAAAGACACTAGAGGCATACAATCTAGCAATGTCATTTTCATCAATTGGTGGATGATGAACCACATTTCCCTTGCCGATTTTCTTTAGCTGCACAGTGGCTGTCTTATAAAAGACATTTGCACTAATGAATTCTTTGTCATGAATGATATCTATGCCTTCACGATGGTACTCACAGTTTTTCAAGTAGCGATTTAATCCCGCACGAATACTACACAATGAGTTTGTCTTGTAAAAGTCTCCGTCGGGTTTCCTCGCCTCGATGTAAAACTTAGAGAGAACTATTCCGAGCGCGACTTTGACTAGACTTTCAAAATCTGCAGGTATATTTTTCTCAACGAGGTAAGCCCGGAACAATCCAACGCTTCGCTTTGTGGATTTCCTTGTATTTTCTGAGTCCTTCTCCTCGAGAAGCTGATTGAATTGATGTTCGTTGAAAGAAGCAAACCTGTTGCTGCTGGAGGCCGCCATATTTGTTAATAGCATAAACAGGAATGAGAGGGACCCCCCTTGTCGGGTTGGGTAGGACAGCACTATAGAGTAGCTCGACTATTAAACATAAACAAAGCAGTAGGTTACCCTGTCTTTAGTGGCTAAAGGGTCTCTGAGGACCGCAAGAACTATGAACCGGTTGCGAAGGCCACTATCTATGACAGAGAGTACACCTGAGAGAGAAAGGTCATCCAGGGCACCCACAACCCAGCTCCGAAGCTTCTGAGATGAGCGTCAATGATGGACAGGGTCTTGGAAGTGGAGGTCGCAGAGAGGGAATTCTGACGATACAGACACCGATACAGGAGAGATTGGATAAAGTAGCTCACTTGGACCTGCCATGGAGCCGAAGATCTCTGAAGAGAGTCTAGTGCACTCTACGGGGCTGAGCTGTGCATGTCCAGGGAGGCCTTGAGAAATGTAGATGGTGAGGCCCAAGGGTGAGATGGATAGACCATGACAAGGCTAAGGGTGGTCACCAGACAAACAGGCCAGCAATCAGCCATTTGACAAGGAAAACATATATCTGAATGTGGAGGCTAGTATCTTTTCAGTCAAGATTAGGACTCCTGGCACTGTGGAAGAGAATGTAGGCCTGTAGTCAGGGTAACCATTTGGACGATGGTTGACAGCGAGTGGCAGCAAATGCGCACAAAAATCTGAAAGCACCAAGAAAAGGACTGAAAATAAGGAGCCTATACTTTGTACAGACCAGGTGTACAAAAAGGCTGTATATACATCAGGAAGTACAAGTACAAGACAATCTAGACTGTTTAACCCATCATGACTCCTCCGTGACGTGGACAAGTAGGACATATCCGATCAATATGGGAATAAATTTCCCCAAGCAGCTGGGCCGAGGGAAAAGGGGCCCAAGGCTTGGAATTACTATTTCCAAGGCACGAGGGATCCGATGGGGAAAGGGTGACAAAGGAGATCTGTTGTAGGGTTGTCGCATCAATCTTCCCGGAAAATGCAACGTTGATGTAGTGCTTACGTACGTTGGTACATGGAGGTAGTAGTCGGTAGTGGAGCGGGAATATTGCACCACCGTAGGCCTTGGCATAGGGCGAGACTTTGCACTTTTGGAAATACCATGAATATACTTTCTGCCAAACCAACCAAGATAATTGACTATTGGGAACACCACCAATGAAGGGCTGGACGGCTCAGTTGGTACAGTGCCTGTATGGTATTTTCTTTGTTCACCTTTCAAAATTAAAATAACACGAAACCCGTCAGAAAGACGGCTGGAAAACAATAACACCAAATTGCATCCTCCAAAGTAAGACATCCACTGTTAAAATCAATGGAATGTCCAATGACAAGAAAGGCAGACTTTTCAAGTACAACCCTATGGGAATATTATATGTCAAGGAATAAGATCAGACATTAGCAGTACAAACCCATGGGAATGTTCAATATCATTATCCCTCACATATTTCCAACCTGCTCTTTGGAGGATGAATAGATATGTCATAGGGGTTGGAAATAATAAATGAAACTATTCATTTACATGCAAGCTTTACCAGATTACCAATAACCATTGTGATGAAGCATATTCTAAAAACAAAACAACATGTCAGTAAAACCCCATCGGGTTTTCAAAAAACAGAGGAACTAGAGGTTGAGCATGCTGAGAGAAAAATCATCAAAAAAGACTCTCTTTCTGTGTTCAGTGTGAGATACTAGGGGTTTTTTGATTGACGCGTTCACATAGTGGACTGCGACGTAATGACGTAATTTTTACAATCTGCGCAAGCGCCACGTCCACTGGCACGGCCACTGGCATAATCTAGGACGCATCCACAGCCCTTTTGCCATTCACCTCAATGGAGAACGCATGACCACGTTCACATTTACAGGCATTGAAGGAGCGCCATTTTCCAAACCATGGAAACAACTTCAAACAACATAAATTCATCATCATCCAACACGTCGTCAAAATAATACAAAACAAGAGCTTCACGGTGTCGGTGGAGGTTTACAATGATACTTAACAGCTTATCAATTGGTCAAGATGGCGCAGGTTATGAATATTCATTGCAAAGACATCACGTGACGTCTTGACGTGTGTCGAATGTTTAATAACGAAACGCCTCCAAAAGGAGGTGAACGTGGGGTGTTGACTGATTGAGTGAACGTCCGTTGTGGACGGGAACGGCGTCCTCGTCGACACAATTGAAAACCCCTTAATACGGTTTTCGGACGCTCATCGTTTGAAAACCCCCTTTGGGCCAGGGGAGGGAGTATTGTTAATTTAACAGCATGAGGATAACCTCTCTTCTGATTGGTGGAAGGCAGGCCAACAGCCAATCACGTGAAGCATCTGGCCTACCACGAGTTCGTCCTTTTGGTCATATGCCCCCGCTTTGCTAACATCGGACTACAAAAAGTCTCCTCAAAGTTGGCTCGAATTTTGTCCTTGTGATCTTCATTTTAACACGGGAATTACTCGCCTGCGATGGGGAATAGAGGAAGGAAGCGCAAGGCCTGTGAGTCCTCCTCAGCGAGGAAGTCATTCAGAATGCGGTTGAACATGATTCGAGTCCCGGGCCATCCAGAACTTTCTCAACGAAACACAGCCACTCGGCCACGGTCTGCAGGGAGAGCGCTCTCAACCAGCCAACACTGGTGAGCCTAGTAGTGCACCTTTTAGAGTGCAATGTAGGTCGCCGTGGCGGTTCACAACGTGCCAGAACGTCACCTGCCCAGGCCTTCAGTAGTCTTCCTTTGGCATTCCCGGTTCCAGCGCCCGACATGCCCCTTCTCTGCCAGTCCAAGCACCCGCTGCGAACACCTATGCAGCGACAACAGTTTGTAAGCCTTCATCATGTTCAACCATGTTCAACCTGCGTGGCTCAGCAGCTGGTTCAGCACACCTACAGTTTGTCAAGTGGGGGAGGAACACCCAACCATCGACGGGAGCTGTTACCATGGTCGCGAGTTGTCCTCTCGTCTCATGCTCAGGCTCAGCGGTCTCCGCCCCTTGTGTCACAGTGGTCATCGGGCCTCCTATCACTTTGGGTTCCACCGGGCATCCTGTGGGTGTAGTCAACACCACCCTTCGTGCTAGTGCTCCCACAGCTATCCCAACAGTTTGTGGGCTGCCGACACAGCCAAGTCACCCCCCGCTGCCACTCCCTCTTGTCCCTGGTGAGTACAGACCTGTTCTCAACCCAGTAGATGTCATTCCCCGATCCAGCCCAGCCAAGCCTGTTCCATACTAGAAGCAACTCCATTAAATCCCCTAATTTCTGCTTGTGACCCCTTAGGCAGTGGTATGGCAGCTAGCGCGAAAGAGAAAAAAGCGAATTCCTAGAGCTAGAAACTTTGCTTGATCGCAAATCACAAACCGGGTCCACTCCTTACCTAACATTAACCATGGATAATAATGGGCAACTGCGGGTCGTAGACTCTAAGAAACCACCTTAGATTAATGCAATTCTCAGGTGGACAGACACCTTTCACATCTATGAATCAGTATTCTTAAGCGCACACCCAAGCCGGAGCCAAGAGCTGTTTAAGTATATGCACGTACTATATAAAGTAAGAAATACAAATTTCACAAACCTTTTGACCCGAAACAAGAACTTCATCAACAGATTTTGTGACAAACTTGACAAGGCTCCCAAACTTCTCTTTTTTGTTTTTGCCACGAACATTCAACTGAAATAAAGCAGATGAAAAGCACATTTGAAATTTATTATAAAACTTACCCATTCAATAATATACACATGTACCTTGTAGCATACAAGAGATACTAAAGATGTTTTATGAAATACCATCTTCCTTGAAATATTACATTCACAGCAAATAAAAGTACCAATTATTACACAAGTGCAGACTCAACAAAAACTGTTGGTTATTACTCTATACAAAATGGTAATAGTAATAGTAGTTTTCTGCAGGCCATAGACTTTTTACAATCAACTATGTGCATGAAGTTCCCATTAATTGTGCACATGTTCTTTCATTAAAGGCTTTGTGCAAGTCCTTCTCAGCATCATGGTGGTAAAGGTTGCTTACAGATATTAACCAAACATCCTTCCTAAAACTCATTCATTACTACCAGACCTTTTTTATTGTAAATTCATGTCTCCATTATAAAAACAATACAAGTAATAAACTGCCGCAAACTGCTCATCAGCCAAAATGACCTGAAATATATCAAATGCTTAAAGTTAGGAGGCCCTGACGTTTTTCGATCCTAGCAGGATCTTTCTCAAAGGCTAAATGACAAAAAACACAAACATGCAAGTGAAGGAAGCATACATAAAATGGATCAGAGGATATGGACAAAGGGAAGGGGTGGTATGAGAGTCAGGGTGGGTAAGATAGGTCAGACAAAGGGTGGGGGTCAGGTAGGCAAGATCAAAGGTAACAGACTACAAAAGGGGTTGGAAAGTGTGGTGCTGGGGGTGGGGGATTAACAAAGGAGTTAATTAGAGGATTGGAGATCAAGATGGGCAAGAGGGAGGAGAGGAATACAAAAATCAGGAGGGATTAGAGAGTACCTGTGGATGAATGAAAAGGAGATAAGTAAACAAGAATATTAGTCATTGCCTTCCTGGAGGTTTAGTCCGTTCGGCTGAACAGTGCGTAATTTCTTAATCCAAACTTTCTCCCTGCTCAGCCGGACCAAGTCCCTGCGGTGGCCAAGTGATTCAATGCCCTGCAAGATCATATCAGAAATTGTATGGTTAGGGAGATTGAAGTGAAAACCCACTGGGGTGTCCAGTTTCTGAGTTTTGACTGTAGACCGGTGACCATAGAAACGTTCCCTTTGTCCATATCCTCTGATCCATTTTATGTATGCTTCCTTCACTTGCATGTTTGTGTTTTTTTGTCATTTAGCCTTTGAGAAAGATCCTGCTAGGATCGAAACGCGTCAGGCCCTCCTAACTTTAAGCATTATAAAAACAAATAAAATTTAAACAATTTAAAATAACCAGAAATGTCAATGTTCGTGAACGAGCCTGTTCCGACATCGGCACCACAGACATATAAACGCATAGACCGCCAGGTCCTATTCAAAACTACAGGGGATTTTCGTGATCTCTGCGGCACTTGACTAAAATCAAAACTATGGGCAAATTCACCCCTCGGTATAGGGAATTTACGCACAGTGAAGAGTTCCAGGCAAAAAAAAAACATGAAGCCATTTCTCAATTTAAAAAAAATTCCCATATATACTTAGTTAGGCTGAAGTACTACAAAGTAATGCGATGCCAACGTTTATATCTGAAAATCAAGAGCTAGCGAGACAAAAAAGCTTAAAACCTTGAGAAGTGCATGCTCTTATTATAGGACGCGCGTTGCGCGCCAAGCGCACGCAGTTTGAACGCGCAGCGATTGACCGCTTTGCCCATAGTTTTCAGAATCACGGATTACTGCACACGACTGGCCGTCTATGCGTTTATATGTCTGTGATCGGCACTGTCGGAACAGCTAAAAAGAAGATTCAAATAACTGGCAAACAATACTTCATTAACTTGCAAACAAATTGCATTTAATTACTAAGAAGCCCAGGATGGGACAGTAGGGACCATTTTTTTTGAGTTACTAATTTGTTTGCACAAATTATTTCATTTCAACAAATTGCTAATTCGTCTGCACGAATTGTTAATTTGTTCCCACAAATTACTGGAGAAAACATCTGTGTACATGTACATGTGTACAATATTATTGCGTATTTATGTGTGCACAAAACAGAAAGCATGCTGACAAAGTCCGACAGTAGCACCACCACAGACGTTTCAGAAGAAGAAATGGATAAGCAGGGTAATTATGAGTGTGAATACCACCACAATGGGAATGGATAATCTTTGAATTGTTATGTTTTTGTCATGTCTTCAAATGAAGACAACCCAGTCTTCATTTGACTTCTGCGTACCATTTGTTTCATACCTCCATGATGTAGGTCTACTTCACAATACATGTTACACGCAATATTATATTGGTACATGTATGGTGGTAGGCAGTGCAGGTGACTTGTCCGTTGTGACCATTGTGGGGGAAAGATCCCATTTACAGATGTATTCATATTTATTAGCATCGGGTGAGTTGTTTTTGAAATCAGAATACATATGCTGCCATCGATTGACAGTTATAAACAGAGCAGCTTTTGGTCTAGCCTTACCACACAAAACCCATAAAAACCCCACTCCACCCCCCCCCCCCCCCTCCTCTCCTTTGAATGTTGCAGCCAACCAGGATAATTCTAAGACTAATTTAAGGGTCAGAGATTGGCTGGAAACAGGTTCTCTAACATGTGTTTGTAGGTTTAGAGGGATTGATTGAGGACTATATGGAGTGTCACAGCTCACACTTAGGCAGACATGGGAGTAGAAAAGGTGAGAACAGATAATCATTTGTGCATCGCCAAGGATATAAATTATATTCAAGTGTTTGAGGAGATCAATGAGGCCATGAAGACTGTTACTGTGTCCGCCAATGCTAAAGTTACCTCTGTTTCAGACAGACGTGCTAGCGTCACGCTGAACTAAATAGATTAGGAGCGACCCTAGGTCGACCCAATTCAACTTTAATAAAAACATTGGAGTAGCCCTACAACTAGGCCTACAAACAAACGAACAATGCAGCCATAGCAACAACTCTGTAGAGGACTTTTGGGGCGGTGTTGTTTACGTTTCAGACCGTACGTTGTCAACTTGGTTGTTGCGAGGAGGAAATTAAAATTAAGCATAATGTACTTCGATCTTGACTGCTGTCATGGTATATACACAACCGACGACATGACTGGCATTGTGGCTGTCATATTTTTTTTTTTTTACTATTAGGCCTACCCCATCTTTGACTTTGTCATGCACCCTATGGTGTATGACTGGCAGACGTCTAGTCCTTATTTCCATGCCAAACAGTTTTGTATGTATGCATCCCTGCAGTTCACTGCTTATTTGCATACATTAACATACATTTGCATTGAGTTCGGCTCATGACTAGAGCGACATCTGAAACGATGTCGCTCTAGTGCTGTTCTGAACGACCTAGACCATTGATCTTTCTGCATCAGGCGTGCCTGGTTGCACCTAATTGTTTCAGACATCAAACTTTCTATGTACTTTATTTAAATCTTGCCTTTCAATTGGTTCGGCGCAATGCTGGCACGCCTGTATGAAACGGGGGTTATAGAGGTTGAAATGATCCTACCAAATGGTACCATGGACAAGGGTGAAGAAACCAGAGGGGTGCTCTTTGATGCCTGAAATGATCATTGGGAGATATTTTACCAGGAACAAAGTTTAAGTTCCTACTACTGGGACTGACACGAAGGACACAATCATGGGAGTTATGTGGCAAAGATCTATCTTTGTCATTGGATATAAGGCAACATGTTATTTCCCTGTTTGAATTGCAGCACCATTTATGAAATACTGCTTGGGAGAGGTGTGTGGTGAGTAAAAACTCATGAGAACATTTCTCCAAGTCCTGCCAAAATATTTCAAATTGTTTGTACATATTCTGTAGATACAAAGTAGATATACATGTATCTATTTTGTCTTAGTCTTCTTCCTTTAATTGTTGTGAAAACAACAATGAATAATTTGGACTTTTTGTTCTCAAAATAATCTACACGATTGTTTTGGTGTTTCTGTCTGACTTTGATAAAGTTCCATCTAAGGTTCAAATATGTAAGGTGGCAAACTACAGCGGTGAATTCATGTCACAAGTCATTTTTTTCCTTGTGCCTATTATTGAGGCAATTATTCCATGGCATTAACTTGTGGTCAGTGTTGCCAAGCAAGGGATTTTCCTGATAAGCAAATAAGTGCTTATGCCTCAGTCACATTTGCCGCGGCAAGTGTGGTTTCTAAAATATCTACGGCCAGTAACAATTATAGGGTCGCCGCAGTATTTCCACGGTCACACACTGTAGAAGGGAAGTCACATATGTTAGGGTTGCCGCACAACGTATTTCTAATTTATGGGGACAGAAAACCTACGGCTGCCATTTGTCCTCTGAAATCATGCACGGTCGACTTAGAGCAAAACCTTTTTTTGACAAATACATGTACTACAGTAGATGCAAGCTGGCCACAATGCGCCTGCAATTCACTCACAAGGTGGCCACAGGGGGACTTTACAGTGAGTATAATGAGGGGTTTCTCACACACACCAGGATATTTCACCATAGACATTTAATTGAAAAGCACGGCACAGACTGCCATGGGAGCCATATGCGAAGTGTGTGTCGGGTGGATGGGGCCGTAGAACCGTTTTACAGCATAGTCTAATTGCTACAGGGAATGTAAATGACTCTGAGGCTGCCGCAGACTTTCTGCGGCCACTGCACGTTTCTCTCGATTTCAGGTACATATGGCTGCCTTACGCTAGCCGTAAAGAAATTGTGACTGAGGCATTAGCAACTCTATGAAATTGGCCCCATTTGCCAAAGCAGTTTGCAGCAGCTAATTCATAGTAAAAAGATTTACCTCTCCTTTGTATTCCAAGAAAACTTTAAAGTTGTGATCATTTCGAAGAGTTGGATGGGCAGCTAACCGCTGTAAAAACACTTCATGCATGGCAACTGTCTTCTTGAATGTTGCCAAGTACTCTCTGCAAAAAATAATGTAAGTCTTAGAGGTACATGTATAAACACAATATCTTCAAATCAGGACAAGTGCAAGAGGGAGGGCAAGAGACTGTAAAGCCCGGTCAATACTAGTTACTACTGTACATGTATTGTACAGGAAAAACAGCATGTATTAATTGTTCTGTCAGCAAAAATTTGTTTTGCATCAAAATTCAAAGGAAGTATGAACTGGGCTTACTCTCCGCAGATAAAGTTTTAAAATACAAGAATTACTCAAACTAAAACAAAAGAAAAAAATCAACATTTATGGCTGTTGGAAACAGCACATAAGGCTTTTCATTTTTTAATAATGTTAAAAAAAAATTGTTATAACCTTATAAGACATTTGATTAAGATCTTATGTTTTATACATTTGAAGTGTGACATAGTCATGTTTTTGTCACAAAGAAAGGCCTTGCCTAACAAGTTACATTGACTTTTGGTGAACGAATCATGATCCTAGCTCTTACCACTTTTAAATAAAGAGCTACTTCCTGTTTGACTGGAAGTAGAGGTCACAGAGGTCAAACAATGTGTCACAAAGAAAGACCTTGCCTAACATTGACTTTTGGTGAAAGAATCATGATCCTACCTCTTACCACTTTAAAAAAATATAGAGGTACTTCCTGTTTGACCGGAAGTAGAGGTCACAGAGGTCAAACAATGTGTCACAAAGAAAGACCTCACCTAACATTCACTTTTGGTGAAAGAATCAACTTAATATCTCAAACCATAATTTTTAGTTGATTTTTAAATATTTTGGTTATTAAATTCAAATTGCTTGTAATTTGACACCTGATGACGTCATGATGACATAAAGTTTCGGCACACAATTTTGCTATAGGATCTTTGTTTGGATAAAGTTTGGTTAAAGATCAACTCCAACGATTTCAATTCTTTTAAAATCATATATCATTGTGTTCAGTATGTAATAAATTACAGATATTAAAAAAATGTGTTTGGCTTGCGTGTGAGTTTTTAATCATTTGGTGAGGAATTTTGGACAGTTTCTGTCAAGTTTCTTAAAACTTTCCACAAATTCACCTCTCGCGGCGCTGTTGAGAAGCAAAAGTATCTTGACGTAAAACCAGAGAAAACATGAAAACTACAGGATTTCAAATTACAGGACACTCCCGGTTTTGACATTTTCTACCGGAAATAAGGGTCAAGTGACTTCACGCACACGAGAAAAAATGAAGACCTAAGGCTGCTTGACACATTTTCAAAAACAGTAAGGCAAGGGAAAATATGGTTGAATTGATACATGTAGATTTTTGAATATTTAAACCTGTCCAAATTTGATTGCTTGTAATATGACACCCGATGACGTCATGATTATGTCACTCTACATGGCAATAATCTGTCATAGGATCTATATGACTCTGCAAAGTTTGATCAAAATCAGAGGTTGTTTAATGACCAAAAAGCTGTTCGGAAAAATCTAATATTTATTTTTTGAAAACGTGCACAAAGTCAATGGGACTAAATATTCAAAAATCTATAAAAAAAAATCACATGATGACGTCTTCATGACGTAAATATTTGGCACACATCTACGCTATGAAAACTTTGTTTGGACCAAGTTTGGTTAAGATCGGCTGTTTAAAAGTGACCAAAATGGGGGGTAGAATGCCCCGTGTGCAAAGTCTATAGGTTAAACATGGTAAAGCAAAACAAAAGCAGTGGTCATCTCAGATGGCATCCCATTCAACATTTCCCTTTACAAATGAGTTAGTGGGCTGAGGGGGGGGGGGGGGGTGTTTTTCCCCTTTTATTTGAGGAGTGAACTTGGGAGTTTAGGTTTTATTTTTCTAGTATTCGACTGTTGACACATATCTCTTCTTGTGTACATATAGTATTTTTTTAAACAATAAACTGTATTGTTTTCTTTCAGAATTATTCTCAATCCTTGTATTTGGCGGAATTTCGCTGTTAGTGATGTCAAATGAATATTAAATAAAAGTATCAGACATGGTAAAAAAAAATTCAAAATGGTAAAAGCAAACATGGGACAATGCAAAGCTGGCTTTAGAGATGAACTATTTTTGTGGGTCCTTTTGATCATTAAAAAGGTTAAAAGATGGCACTTTTATCTGAAGTTCCGCAATAATTGTAATTATTACCTGAATGAGGCATTTTGGAGACAAGATATAAACACATATTTTGTCTGTCTAATTGAGACCCGTTACGTGCTCCTATTCCTATGTACCAGAAAGAGTTGAACAGGGTAATAATAATAATATTGACTGGCGTTACGTTCGGGAGATACCACATAGATTTCCCTCACTAGACCCATATTGCCCTTGTCTTCGACAAGTCAATATTATATTAATATCATGATATCAAACTTACGCTTCAAGTTCCTGTTTCATTTTGGAAAACTCCTCTTTGGTCATTGTGCCTTCACCATCACCAAGTCTCTGTAGTTTTTCCCTGGATGCATCAAAGTCTGGCCTTGGGGGAGCAGGTGGAATCTTTAAAGACAAATAATATAAACATGTCAATTTCTGCAAAGCATTTAGTGGGGCAGCCCAGAAATCAACATCATGTTTAGAAATTGTCAATGTTTACAACAAATTTATTTATTTAGCAATCTACTCCATAACCTAAAATGTACAATCACCTACATGTAGGTTTGTGACCTGCCTTGTTTACCAGGTAAGTATACCACCCATTATCCATTACCTCTCATTGGGTGCGTTCGTTTAGCTCCCCCGGGTCGACACCAGTCAACCTTGTCCCCATTATCTTGCTTGTTTAGTACAGTATAGCACGACCATTCCCAGAAAGGGCTGACCCGTGTTAGCTAAACGAATGCACCCAATAAAAGAGGTAAATGTACCACTTTATGATTTTCACACACTTTTCAGTTCACCGACTTAATTCCAAAAACAAACGAAATCAAAATCCTCCGAAAGTGATGATCGCATTCATATTACACACACACTACATGCAAAATGCATGCACACCACACGGGCAGCCATCTTGCATGACTGGTATCTGCGCGCGTAATAGCCGGAACTTCACAGCACTAGCGTGCACCAGCGCAAGTCTCAATCACATGGTCGACAGGAAGCCTGCATAATGTGTACATGTAAGCATACATGTGCACAGTACACATCGAATGTAGGTGTACATGTACATGTACAATGTGTGTACCGGTATGTCACATGCACGGTGAAATAGCGCTCGGACGGAACCGCGGATTGTGGCTGGCTTTGGTAGCATGGATCGCGGCCGGCTTCAATGCATTTTACAGTATAAAATCTGCTTTGGCATCGCATTAATTTTTTCTCGAATATTCGAACGGGCAAAATACTATTCGAATATTCGAGTGGTGAAAGAATCATGATCATAACTCTTACTTCTTTAAATGAGGAGCTACTTCCGGTCACAGAGGTCAAGCAATGTGTCACAAAGGAAGACCTTGCCTAACATTCACTTTTGGTGAAAGAATCATGATCATAGCTCTTACCACTTTTAAATGAGGAGCTACTTCCGGTTTAACTGGAAGTAGAGGTTACAGAGGTCAAGCAATGTGTCACAAAGAAAGACCTTGCCTAACATTGAGTTTTGGTGAAAGAATCATGATCCTAGCTCTTACCACTTTTAGATGAGGAGCTACTTCCGGTTTGACCAGAAGTAGAGGTCACAGAGGTCAAGCAATATGTCACAAAGGAAGACCTTGCCTAACATTCACTTTTGGTGAAAGAATCATGATCCTAGCTCTTACCACTTTTAAATAAGGAGCTACTTCCTGTTTGACCGGAAGTAGAGGTCACAGAGGTCAAGCAACGTTTCACAAAGAAAGACCCTGCCTAACAATCACTTTTGGTGAAAGAATCAACTTCATATCTCAAACCGTTGATTTTTTTGTTGATTTTTAAAGATTTTGATTATTAAATTCAAATTGCTTGTCACATAACACCTGATGACGTCATGAGGACGAAAACTTTTGGGAGACAACTACCCTATATGGACTTCCTTCAGACCAAGTTTGGTTAAAATCGGCTGTTTAAAAGTGACCAAAGTGCCAAGAAGAAGAAGAAGAACAAAAACAAAATCAGAACAAAAACAATACTTTTTCCGTTGAACACGGAAAAGCCAATAATATATATTACCGATAATAGGTACTTAGGGAGACATTCCCATAGGTACGTGCACACGACTTTACTTACCTTTTTCTAAACATCCTCCAAACCAATGAACTTGAAATTGAAATATGTTCATATTGAGAGCATTCTCTGTCTTCTATCAAAATATGGACATTAAAAATATGTCTTTAAGATGTAGAAATATTTTTGGGGAGACAACAAAATGTCTCCCTATTGACTGGTGTCTCCCAAATGTTAACTTTCAGATGCTAACCTGTCTCCCTATTATGCAATTTAGAAAAATATCATTTAGAAAACATGTGTATACTGGGCATTATCATTATCCCTGGTCATCAGGCTACATTAACATTCCCGAAACCATCTCAACTCCCTGGGGAGCATACAGCCCTGGCTGCTATAAGCAAACAAAGGCTAATCAAGCACAAAGCCACCTCTACTGAAGACGTTTTTATTCAATAAGGCTTTTAACTAATGTTTTGTCATTTTTAAATTAAGAAACAGTATACTCTGGAAATGTTGTTTTTACTCTTGTTGTTGTGTTTTTGTTTTTATTCTAATTGTTTTACACTGCTTACTGTTTTAATTTTGTATTTTTATTTCTTAAATATATTGTAAGATTAATTTTTGTAATGCGCATTAGAACATTATTTATTATGCATCGTGCGCACAATAAATGTAATTATTATTATTATTATTATTACCGTGGCAGGTACCCATTTACTCCTGGGTGAAGAGAAGCAATATGTGACAAAGCATATCGCCCAAGGACACAAGCACCACTAACCCATGGCTGGACTCAAACCCACAATTTTTATGACGCACCAGACAACTAGGCCACGGCTATGGTGTTCCAAACCTGCCATCTCACATCTCGCATCTCGCGTTATGAATCTCGCATCTCGCGTTACGAATCTCACGTTAAGTTTTGAAATCTCGCATCTTGCATCTCGTATCTCGTATCTCGTATCTTCCCTCTCGTATCTCGCATTTGTTTTAATAAAGAATAAAACTGTAATTTCTTTTCATTTGCATCCCTTTGCTAAAGCATGAATGTATTTCTATCTTTATGAACGTTTGTCTTATAAGCTAGGTTTTTTATTCATCACTTGTGAAGATTTTTTACACGAGACCTTTTTAGCTGTTTCGCATGCAGCGGAACAGCTTTTGTTTTGTTTTGTTTTGTTTTGTTTTTTTCACTTTTTTCCCATCGACATAACATGGGGTCTTTCTACAAGTCACTTCTACCCTCCGATCAACTTCAAACTTGGCAAATAGTTAGACCACCACCCAAAACACATTGCCGAAAATTTTCGTCATCATGACGTCATCACGTGCACCATGACGTCATCAAGTGCAAATTTCAGAGCTCTTTATCTCCAGAACTGCAAGTCCAATGCAACTCAAACTTGGTATGCAAGTATATGGGGACGTGTTATACACAAAAATTGCGGTCACATGTCGATGACGTCATCGTGTGATTTTATATGAATTATTCAATTTTTTGACCTTTTCTTTTATCTCGTGAACGATAAATCGTATTTTCAAAATTCTTTCGGCAAAATGTTTGTTAGGCAATAGGCACATGCCACAAAATACCAAAAAATTGTGACGTCATGATGACGTCATCAAAAAGCCGAATTTTTAGATTCACATATAAGGGAATATCCGATGGTGATGAAACTTGGTGGGTAGGTAGGGAATGGTACTAGTATTCAAAATCTGAAGTGACGTCACAATGACGTCATCGACTGATTTTATATTGATTTTTGAATAATTAATTTTGACATTTTTTTCCAGAAAAACATAAAAGTGAATATCCGATCGTAGTGAAACTTGGTGGATAGGTAGGGAATGGTACAGTACTAGTATTCCAAATGTGAAGTGACGTCACAATGACGTCATCACCTATTTTTTTTATTGATTTATTTGTATAATTAATGTTGCCATTTACAGTCAATATAACACAAAACACGGGTTGTGGAACTTTTTGGACCGCTGATATGGCTATCTATAGTAGTCGGCTAATTGTGTACACGTGAACGGAGCACAACGAGCTACAAAACCAATCATTTTGCTGTTTCCACCGCCCATAAGCACTACCATACATACTATGCTCACTGGCCTATATAGTAGACTCTGCCATTTCTGTGTTTCTCACGGCCGTCCTGTGTATGTATACGTGTATATTGATGGACGAGTGACGACGTTGCTCATAATGTTGTTTACGTTGTTAGGCTATTTCTCTGTACTGGGCCAATTGTATACATGTTTAGTTTTTATATTTTATAAAACATACGCGAAACAGCTCAGTGTTTGGTACCAACAAACACAGGTCTAGTTCTTTTCTTGTTATTAGGGCAAGAATGCATTGAAGTTTAATGCCACATTTGGGTTTTTTTATGTAGGTGATCCATAGTCCAGATATATCCAGACTTACACATTGCTGTTCCAGAGTCTCAGCGGCAGTCCTTCTAGGAACAGATAATAATATCCTTTCAAATAAAGAGGAGCTAATTCATCTGTAAATTGTGTAAATTTACAGATGAATTAATGTCATGACATCAAACACGATGTATACATTGTCATGATTGTTATTTGTATCGTTGCAAGATCCCCGTACAATTACAAATATTCTGACCGTACTGTAAATAGCATTTCCGTGATCACCTAAATCTTAATTTCAGTCTGTAATTGGCCAAGAAGAAACACACTTTTCATGAACATATGCTTGATCTAAAAAAAAAATGACGTGAGAAAAATTCATAGAGCAAGAATGCATCGAGAAGACGTAAACACGATGCATCGTGCAGAGTCGGCATGGTCATAATCTTGAATGTCCTACGACTGGTATCCGCCCCACAAAGCCCAAGTAATACCCACAATATCAAAATGACGTGCACCAGTCTCAACCACGTGTGGGCAGAAAGTACGGTGTAGCCGCTCGGTCGGTTCCAAAGATTCGGTGTACGCGGTAGGATTCTTGGTCGGTACGGTACATGTATATCGCAGCCGGGCTGCATCGCATTGTCCGGTACAGTAGATCGCGGCCGGGTTGCGTCAGTACGTGGCTCTCTGCCGGCTTCGGTACAGTTTTTCGGTAAGAAATCTGCTTTTGACATTGCAAAAAAAACACAAATTTTGTAGGTCAGTGATGTATTGTGTGAAAAGGGCATGGTTTTTTTTTTTTTCGGGTACTCGAATAAAAAAAATGGAACCGGGTACCCGGGTAGAATTCACAGCCTTAGATATTATTTTGTCTTACAAGAAAAACTTCATATGGTGTTACACCCATAGATATATAAAAAAAACTAGATGACGCATTGGCTGCTCTTGGCCGCGTCTTTAACGGCGCCATTTTAGATGGGAGTTTCAAATCCGTTTTTATGGAATGCCGTAGCTATCTTCTTTAGATTGTTTGCTTCGGTAATTCCATCATTCAATTTGGCAAATTGAATGATGAAATTTGCTAATAGAATAACAGAATGACAAATTGAATGATGGAATTGGCTACCTGAATGACAACACGGCAAATAAAATGATGAAATTGGCAAATTAAATGATGGAATTACCGACAAACAATCTAAGCCACCGATTATAGCTACGGCGTTCCATCATTGTTTCTGGTGCATAGCGTACCGCCAGTGTTCTCCAACTTTGAAAATTAAAGGGTGGTGCTGAGCACGTAGCGCGAAGCACTAACGGCGTGGGGTTCGGGGCCCGCTTAAGGACCCCGGGAAAATTTGGATTCTAGATGCTCTGTGATGCATTCTAAGGCAATTTCTGTCCACTTCACCCAAATTTGTGTGTGTGCAAAAGTTGTCAAGATTTGTATAAGACTTCTATTTATTATAAGCACAAAATTATTTAACAGAACATCAAATAAAAGATCAGTACCAACTCTTCAAAAATTTCATTTTTCAGTTATTGATGTAGGTAGCTAAAATGTGTTAAGACCAAGCGTTTTGTTTTAGGTTTATTAATTAATAAGGTTTACCCTATTAACAATTTTAACAAACATATCTAATTTTATTCACGTCCAAAATTAGACAAGAGACTTCCCACATTCGACATGTTCGAATAAGAATTTTGAAAATCAGCTTAAAACCGAAGAAAATATGTCTAATGGTCAAGCAAAAATAAGTAAACCTCAAAATTCCAAAAACATTGGAATAAAACTTAAAAGTGGCCTCGGCTTAAAAAAAAAATTACATGTACTTTGGGTAGACCAGTTTTTAATTTTCGATACCATATTTTATGGGCCCTAGCTAGACATTATATTCTAAATTTCACAGAGAAATCAAGACAAAATTACATTCATTCCAAACGAAACGTGATGACAGATGACAAGTTAAAAGTAAATCTTAGCTAACAACGAAAATCATTCAATAACAGGTGAACATTAAAAGTTTCCGTGTACCAAGGTACGTAACGTTGGTAGCGTGACCGGCCGCACAAAGCATTAGCCCCACGGCCATCACACGGCACATCGCGGTAAGGTAAAATCCCGTTGATGTGGCAAGATGATTTGCAATCGCAAACTCAACTTTTTGTAGGCATTTGTTCCTCATAATTTCCAAAAATTACTTCTTATTGCATGTGAATGTACGATATAATCATCGAAAATGTAGTTTGAATAAAGCAAGCTCATTCAAAATGCCGAATTTTCGGAAGAATTTCGTCGAAGTTTCGCGTAAACGTAACCAGATTTGTGACCACGTGCGCAGACCGTATGCAACAAAAGTAGGTCTCTTGCAGTGCAGATCGTATGCAGCAAAAGTAGGTCTCTTGCAGTGCAGATCGTATGCAGCAAAAGTAGGTCTCTTGCAGTGCAGATCGTATGCAGCAAAAGTAGGTCTCTTGCAGTGCAGATCGTATGCAGCAAAAGTAGGTCTCTTGCAGTGCACGTGTTGACATGCAAGGCCGGTCGACTCGCTGTCTCCCCTTAGTACATCCAAATAATGTATGTCAATTCGAGTTGCCTCGCGTTGCAAATTTGACAGTTCGTCCGAAATCATTTGAACGTTTCGAAGTTAGAATCGAAAATAAAGTGATTCTCATTGTTTCCAGATTATTTCTGTAGTAATTATTTACCGTACAGTAAAAAATGTAAACGTGGCAGCATGATTTTAAAGAGTGGCGACGAATTTTAAGTGTGGCGGAAAATGGCGGCTGCCGCAGAAAGCGTGGCGGTGCGCCACGTCTGTTCTACACGTTGGAGAACACTGCGTACCGTGTAATGTGTAAACGGCTGGAACCGCGTACCGCGCGGCTTGCGCGATTGTCACATAAAGCGCTTGAATGTTTAGGTCCATTTTTGTCCTACCTAAAATGGCCGCGTCCTGCATGCGCGGATATAGCTCCCATTGGTTTGTACACGGGTGCGTCATCTAGTTTTTATATATATCTATGGTTACACCAATGAAAAACTTGAAAACAATCATAATTATGGGGGTTTCAATAAACATTCCAATAAATGTCACAATTCTGTGGAGTACAGAGCAGGTTTGAGATGATCCTCTCAGTCTTGAGCCATAACACTGGAAGTATTTGTACAATAGCCTGAATGACCAAAACCTCAGATCATTTCATTTATGACAAAATGTGTCCAAGAGCAGCCTCTACACAAAAACGTAAGTTTATTTACCAATGTTTCATCAAGTAAAAAGGACAGCAGATAAAGGCAATTACATGTACATAGCATTACACTTTTTAACAGCTTTCCAAAATAAAAACCAAATCAAATTAAAAACAGATATACCTTTCGAAAATTTACTGAACGACAAAGAAAAGATATCTTTTTGTAACAAATCTCAGAAACAACCACGATTTCAACATGCAAAGAATAGAGAACTTACCACAATTCCACCATACTCCTCATTTTCAACATACATTGTGTGAAGCCATACAAACTCCTCGTGTTCTCGTTGAACTGAAAACTCACTATCGCTGAATGACGGCAAAGTGGTCTGTACATATGGAAAAACAAAACCGGACTTTCTTATTGGTCGCTAGCCATGATTGTCCTCATATTATTAGTTTCACTCCAAAATTAACATAAAGCATGGTGATTTTATTTATAAAAGAAATATAATATAAGGGGGTACTATTTATCACACATTTTACCAACCAGTAAGAAAAAGAACTAGACATGTGTTGTTCGGGGTCTCGTTTCATGGAGGAAATATTAAGCATATAAAATCAATTGTCTCCCATAAAGTACAATGACATATTCAAATACTGTTCACCAAATTGTGCAACTAATCAAATACTGACTGCTGTATTTGTGCTCACATGTTGTTTTACTCTATGTGTGTTAGGCACCTTCACAACGGAATGTTTGACCAATCAAAAGGAAGAGAATACAAACTGTAAGTGAACATTTAAATAACAATTAGTATCTATCTGTAACAATGCTTGACAAAAGTGTGATAAATACCTTCATTATTGAGCATATCAATCAGGGATAATTGGCCTGTATTCAACATGATCTGACATCACAATAAGCAAAGAAATAAGTTATGCGCAGGATGTGACTGTCTGAGTGCAACAAAAAATGTTTCCACAGAATCAGGGAAAGCTACATTTAGCCTAATATTCAATATTCGGGGATTGTGATAAGACCGGTCCCAAAACTATAAGGAAAGGAAAACTACTTTTTGAAAAGTTACTTACCTAAATATACATTATACTCAAGGTTAATTTTGTGGAAAGAGAACAGGGCTTTGTTTTTTGAGGGAAATTATGGGGTAAAAACGGTAACGAAGACGCGACATTTTACGGCTGCACAGACGGCCAGAGATGAGAATAGTCTGGCTTTCACTCTGACATTTTGAGGACACTTGATCTGTTGGGTCTGGGCACTAGACTAACCAAACCAGACAAAATGGCCTCATGGTATCAGACGGGTTTTTGTTGTTGCAAGAAGCGCATAAGAAAACTACATTTTTACACTGAAATGTTGCTCAAATTCTTCAATCTAGGCTTTTAAGGACCCAGGAACATTTGCTGAAAGTCAAAAGTATCATTTTTGAGGAGTAGAAGCTATTTAAGAGCTAAAATAATCCATGTGTTTTAGGGATCCCGTCTTATCACAATCCCCCTATATTCAAATACAACTTATGTAAATTGACAACATGTACATGTACCTTAGTATGAACAGTGAACTTCACTTTCTCCTTCTCACTTAGAGCATCTGAAATGTCCACGACCAATGATGTATCTGTGCTCAAGTCAACAGTATCTGACCTCCCCTGCAAGAAGAAAAGTTCAAGAATATGGAATGGTGGCCCTGACAATATTGTACAATGCACACCCCCCCCCCCAGCCAATAACAAAAACTAAGTTCATGACAAACAGTATGCTTTATGCACAAGGACAGCATTCATGAGACTGTACATGTACACTGGAGATTCAACAAAAATGTACAACTAAGGTTGTATTACAATGTCTGCACTGTGGTGTATGTGGAAGGCTGGGGTGCATTGAAAATGCTCCATGAAAGATGTCAGGGGACATTTTTTTCAACGCAACACTGTCGGGATAGCAGTTGACTCAAAGCTTCATGGTTGAGCAAGCAGAAACTGGCACTGTGGATTGTGTTTTGCTACGGCTTTTCACCAGTGGCTTTTATTTTAAATGCCAAAAGCTAAGTGCAAGCTATTCAAAAAAGTAATTAGACGCAATCTTGATTCAAAAGGGTTGAGGGTGTATGCATGCCGTTGCGTCCCCGCAACTAGAACATGCAGGATGTATACATACAAACAACTTTGAAATAAAGATTATAAAACATGACAATTTTAATAGGCAACTGTTGCAGTAATTTCACTCAAACATTGAGTTTGTTAAAATACTGTGGCAAAACCAAAATTGAAAAATTAAATGTGAAAAATATATTTTTAGCTCCAGTTAGACTGACGACATCCGAAATCAATGCCTGTAGGGGGCATGGACTGATTCATTTTACAGTCACCTCCAAAAGTTTGCGATCAGCTGACATGGCCAAAGTTTCTTGCCATTCTGTGAATGCAATGTACACGTGTACATGCCACAAAAACCTCAACTTTCAGGCCACCACTAGGAATTTCTACGGATATGAACATGAAATTTAACTTGACCACGATGCACGAGGTGTGTTTTACTGCATGCATGTGCACCGATGTGTCACAGCGAAATAGACGGGCCCCTCGCTGTTTATTGCTTAAAAGCATTTTTAATTTGTACACTTGTGCAGGAAGTAAGAACACTTCATTTTGTCTGGTTCACAGACATTGGCCCGGGTTGGAATCATTTGGCTATGGCTGGAAATTACTCCGAGTGTTCGGAAGCATCCAAGCCACGTTCCCATAGAATCATGCATAATATCAAGCCACAGCCACATGGCCTTCTTGTAAAGTTAGACGAATGACATCATCCGATAAAAGTGCCCATATGAAGTGTATATGGATTCCGAATCACTGGACTGGTCTATGATTTAATCAACCCCCACCCATCAAAACACGTTAAAAATATGCAGTAGCAGAATTCCTGCCAATCGAGTAAGTTTGGCGGCTTTTGGAAATCGTTTTGTCCAAAATAACAAACTTTTTATTTTGCCAATGCGCCTGTCTAAAACGACGCGCGCGGTGACCAGAAACCGGAGATTTTTTTTTTTTACTTAAAGGAAATAGTTCAGGCAAGTGCACCATCCATGGTATTTGGCCTGGTACATGCTTTTTTTTAAAGTAATTTCTCAGTATTTTGTGTGCACTTTTGTGTGTATTGGTTGAATACAGCTCCATTTATTAGCTGGCAATTTTCATTGTTAATGTCATCTTTTTAAAATCTTATAAGTACTGTGTAAATATATATCCAACCATTAGTTATTCAGCCAATAGATTATTTTACAGTATAGCGCTGCAAGATACTACTCAGCACAAAAAGTGAAGTATCATTGGCCACCATTTTAGTAAGCAACGGAGCTTTTTCTTATGTTATTTAACGTCAAATTCAACAGACATTGTAAGACAAAATGTTCACCAGAATAATTTTTATAATCATTATTAAGGCCTATAACTATTATTTATTCGGCTAGAATCACACACCAAATGAAAACAGTAAATTTGGCTTACCGGTACTAAAATGGTAGCCTGTGCGTGTGCGTACTTCATCTGGCTGCGCAGGATTTTGAAAGAGTAGGTTATCTTGCGCAACTATATGATCTTTGCTCACCACCATACCACAGGTTTATTACAATGACAGTTTAATTTGCAAATGAAATCAATGAAGGTAAATTGTTTAATAATTGAATGGTAAACTAAGCATTAATAATTATGTGTTGCATCTTACCTTGCTGTTATCCTCTGATAGGAGGTCAGGGCTGTCTGGAATCCCTTCCTAGAAAATTGAAGGTAAACATACATGTAGGCTTTATGGTATACAGTAATCCAAGCACACAGTTTTGAATGGCGTCCCTCTTTTGATTAAAACAAGAAACTGCGGTGGTGTCAGTATATTATTTTGTACACCACCACTCATCTTTTATTGAAATCTGGGAAGCCGGAAAGCTAATCATGAGAAAAAGACTGGAGGGGAAATCCTTGAGATGTTGTCCATGCCGAATAGTTTTCTAAGTTTGTGTTCTTTTCAGGAATAAATCGTGCACCACGTACCGAGCTGGAGTTGCAGTGCATTTAGATCAATAAGCACCACTGCAGTTTTTTGTTTTCATCCAAAGAGGGCTCCATTCAAAACCATTTGCTTAGATTACTGTATTTCTTTTATATAAGTGAGTTTCAAATAAATGTTGCATTAAAAATTTAACTGATGGCATGAATGCATGCAGGTACACATGTGTTCTATGTATCATTGATATTTAATCAACAAACAGCCATTTGTGATATGTGCTATGTAAATGTGTAATAGCGCTCCGCACTTGCGCTAAAAATAGCACCGGATCTCAGACAAACATTGCAACCGTGCAAACGTGTGTGCGTGTGCACGTCCATATGTACACTACGTGAGTGAGGCAATGTTTGTCTGACATCCGGGAATTTTGTGACGTCATTAGTGCGGAGCGCTATTAGCTGTTTCGCATGCAGAGGAACAGCTTCTTTTTTTTTATTCCACTTTTTTCCCATAGACATAAAACAGGGTTTTTCTACAAGTCACTTCTACCCTTATGCTAATTCCAATCAACTTCATACTTGGCACATTGTTAGACCACCATCCCGAATAGAGCACCACGTATGTACACATGTATGTACGTCATCATGACGTCATCACGTGCACCAGACCTAAAAGTGCAAATTTCAGGGCTCTTTATATCCGGAACTGCATGTCCGATGCAACTCAAATTTGTTATGTAAGTACATGTATATGGGGATGTGTTATAGACAAAAATTGCAGTCACGTGTTGATGACGTCATCGTGCGATTTTATACGAATGATTCAATTTGTGTACCTTTTCTTTATATTTCGTGAACGACAAATTGTATTTTTGAAATTCTTTCGGCAAAATGTTTGTTAGGCTATAGGCATATGTCACAAAAGATCAAAAAGTTGTGACGTCATGATGATGCCATCAAAATGGCAATTTTCAGATTCACATATAAGGGATTATCCGATGGTGATGAAACTAGGTGGGTAGGTATGGAATGATACTAGTATTGCAAACTATGTGAAGTGACGTCATCGTGATGTCAGACAGATTTTTCATTGATTTTTTAATAAATAATTTTGCCATTTTTTCCCAGAAACACATATTAAGCGAATACCTGATCGTAATGAAACTTGGTGGGTAGGTAGGAAATGGTACTTATATCCTAAATGTGAAGTGACGTCATAATGATTCAGAGTCAAACATGACACAAAACACAGGCTTGGGAACTTTTTGGACTGCTGATATGGCCATCCATAGTAGTGGGCCAATTGTGTACACGTGAACGTAGCACGGTGAGCTAGAAAAATCAATCATTTTGCTGTTTCCACCGTCCGCCCATATGCACAACCATACATACTATGCGCACTGGCCTATAATCTCAGCCATTTCTATGTTTCTCATGGCCGTGTGTATGTATCTGTATACGTGCATTGATGGAAGAGTTACAACGCTTCTGATAGTTATTTTAATACAACAATTAAAACACTGTTATTTCTCTGGGCCAACTGTGTACAAGTTTGTTATTTATATTCTATAAAACAAACGCGAAACAGCTCAGTGTTTTATACCAACACACACAGGTCTAGTTATGAGATGAGAGTTTGCCAATGTGTTATTTGTGTATTAAAAAATGTATGAAGTTTCATTTCTTTACGAACTAGAGTATTATGTATATGTTTTTTTTTAAATAAAAATCGACCTATTTCTGGATGGTTTGATCAAATTTGTGTAATTCTCTCGCTGAGGGCGCTACACATGCATGGATCAGTGATAGACAGCAGCCACGAACAGCGTACCCACTGCGCGAAGCAGCACTCACACGCTTATTATAACGATCGCGCAAACTGTGCCGTTACGTGTTGCCTGCCATTACGCTATGCACCAGAAACATGATGGAACGCCGTAGCTATATTCGGTGGCTTAGATTATTTTTTCGGTAATTCCATCTAATTCGCCAATTTCATCATTGAATTTGTAATAATAATAATTGTTAAATTTATATAGCGCTTCTTACAAATTGTTTTTAAGCGCTTTACAGTGGAGATTAAACAAAATTAAATCTTAAACTTATTTACATAAGATCAATAATAATTGTACAGTTTACAAGCACTATACATGTATGGAGTCATTGGCCTTTGAAGAGGAATGTTTTAAGTTGAGACTTGAAAATGTTGATTGATGGGGCATTTTGGATGGGAGTAGGCAGCTTGTTCCATAAGATTGGGGCGCAGACTGAAAATGCTCTATCGCCATACCGCATGCTGGTACGCGGACCTGGTGCTAGCTGAGATGAGGATGATCCGAGGTTGACAGAGGGGCAGATTCGTGCAAAAGTTCAGCTAAGTAAGAAGGTTCTTCGTGGTGTAATATCTTGTATGTGATGAGAAGAACTTTGAACTGGATGCGAAGGGGAATGGGAAGCCAGTGTAACGAGTGAAGTACTGGACTAATAATATGCTGAAATTTCTTGGTCTGTGTGGTTAGGCGAGCTGCTGTGTTCTGCATGGACTGTAGTGGGGCGAGATGGGAAGCAGGGAGATTTACTGTTACAGAAGTCGAGATGGGATGTTACAAGTGCATTTACTAGGCGTTCTGTGGAAGTGCGGTCAAGGTATTGCCGTAGTTTACCAATTCTGAAAATACCGAAAGATGCAGTGCGACAGATTTTCTTGACATGTTCTTTCATTGTCACGGCATTGTCAACAATGACCCCGAGGTCCCTGGCTGAAGTAGTGGGAGTGATGCTGACATCATCAATCATTAGATCTGGCAACAGGTTTTTCTTGCAAAATTGAGATGCTATGTGGACTGCTTCAGTTTACCCCGCATTGAGAAGAAGATTGTTCTGGTTTGCCCAGGACTTCACATCCGTGACGCAGTTCTCAAGACATGAAACTCCAGATGCAAGTTCGTTTTGTTTCATGATTACATACAATTGGGTGGCATCAGCGTACATTGTATGATTAACACCATGATGAGCAGATATTATGTCAGAGATTGGACCAGTATACAAGATGAAATAGAGTGGCCCCAGAACAGATCCTTGAGGGACTCCCCAAGATAGGGGTTGGTCGTCTCCAGTGGTACCATTTATGACAACGATTTGCTTTCTGTCTGTGAGATAGGATGTAAGCCATTTTAGGGCTGTACCTTCTATGCCATAGGTCTGCTGGAAGCACCGGATGATCCTTTCGTGGTCGATGGTATCAAATGCTGACGAGTAGTCAAGGAGTAGAGGAAGGACTTCCTGACCTTTGTCAACTGCCAGAAGGATGTCGTTGTACACTCTAGTGAGGGCCGTCTCAGTAGAGTGATCACCACGATATGCTGCTTGCCATGCTGGGAACAGGTTGTTCTCTTGAAGATATGTGCGAAGTTGACAGTCAACTATTCTTTCAAGGATCTTTGAGAAGAACATTAGGTTGGCGATCGGTCTGTAGCCAGCGAGGTCATCAGGATTTTTAAGAGATATCTTCGGAACTGGTGATATATGAGAGGTCTTGAAGATAGCTGGGACTGATCCAGTTGACAGGGACAGGTTGACAATCTGTGTGATGAGCGGCAAGATTTCATCGAGGCAGGCTTTGATGAGCCAGGTCGGGGCTGGGTCCTGGCGACAGGACTTGGATGGACTTTGCTTGATGAACTTCCTCACTTCCTCCTCAGACACCGGCTGGAATTCTGACAACATAGGCTGCAACTGGAGACTTGCTGATGCCTCCTCGGACGTGGACAGCTGGCTACCACTAAGGTTGTTAACAATGTTCTGGACTTTACTGTAGATGAACATTCCAAAGTCATTAGCCAGCCAGGCAAGGTTTGGGAAGATGATGGGATGGAAAGTCTAATTTAGATTTAGACTGGAGTAGAATGTTATTGTAGGACTTGCACTTTTCTTTGTACAGTTCTTTAACAACTACCAATCCAGTTTTAGCTGCCCGACGCTCTGCACGATGTTTCTGATGTTTGGCTTTTGTCACATCTTCATCATACCAGGGTGCAAATGGCTGAAGAGATACTTGGATTGTTTTTTCAGGAGCATGCCCGTCCATCAGATCCTTCAGTACAGTATTAATTTGCACTGCAAGCTCAGAGGGACATGACACGCTGGGTAACACTGAGAATGAGAATGAGTCTTGTAGGTCTTTGCAAAATGTTTCCACGTTGATATCCTTCACCTTGCGACATCGGATCAGTTTCTTAGGACACTGTGGCTGAGTGAAATTTACTGAGCAAACTACAGCCTTGTGATCGGATGGTTGCCCCGATATAACTGACGTTTCAAGTAGAGGATGTCCATCTTTTCTAGTGATCACAAGATCAAGGATGTGTCCTGATTGATGCGTAACATCAGAGACATGTTGTTGAAGTCTAGCCATATACAAGATGTCGGAGAATGTCTTTGAGTCTTTATTGGAGACATTGTCTACCTGAATATTGAAATCTCCTATTAGAAGTGACTGGTGCTTGTCAGGAGTTATCAGCTCTAGGAATGATGTGAAATTCTGCATAAATGCATCAAACGTAAATTTGTTCTTGGAAGAAAGTGGTGGTCGATATATAGCACTCAGTCTGAAAACAGTGGAGGGTGTTGTTCGCACTGTAAGGTCCATAAGTTCAAATGACGCGTAGATGGGGGTGTCATTTGCAGAGATTTGCAATCCCAGGCGATAAATAACACATATCCCTCCTCCTCGGGTTTGCCTGTGTGTGTGGGTGACGCAGTAATTGAGTAGCGTAGTATTGATGTCAGCTATGATGTGATCATCACGATAGTCACCTCTTAGCCACAACTCAGTAATGATCATGACATCTATGTTGTCGCATACAACAGTTGTCTTTCTATTGATGGATCTAGCGTTCCAATGTGCTATTTTGGTACAAGTTTTTAAGGACCTGTTACGTGATGACGATAATGATGAAGAAGAGCTCACGTTCAATGAGGCATTGGTAGATGGCATCATAATATTGATCAACTCTCGTTGTTCCCGAGTCTGATGAAGTTTTGGATGTCTTGGCTGGGAGTCTACGATGGGAATCGGGTGGACGGATATGGTATGCTTGCCGCCTCTCTTTCCTCGCTTCCTTCATCTGGTCCGCTTTCCATACTTCCAATATTGAGAACATGGTGTATTGGTAACTTCAAATACAGTTCCGTTATGTGCAGTACATGGTTTACTTTGTAGTTGCAATGCCTGAATACTCAAACAGGATTCAGTGTCTAGGTGGCATTCATCAGAACTGTAGCTCTGTGGGCACAGTCTATTGAGATGTTCAGCTGAGTACTGAATGAGTCTTTGTCCAATTGTCATGGTGGTGTGCTCTAGATGAATAGACCCACACAGGACATGCTGATCCACAGTTGACCGGATATCATGAATGGTACATGAAGTTTGTGAATAGGATGGGTGTGTGTATACTGTCCCAGTGGAAAGATTCACAATCTGAGTCCAAACTAGAGCAACATTCAACCATAAAATACTGGAAAACGATGAAAATTCCATCCTTCTAAACTGCAAATAGTTGTGATCTGTGAGATAGCAGCTTTCAGATGGTATATAATTTCTGGGAGAATGTTGCTTTAGCAGAAATAACCGAAATAAAATGTGAGAGCCTATGAGAGCAGCATATATGTATGCGCTGCACAGCACTACTACTGTCATTTCGTTTGCCAATTCCATCATTCAGTTTGTCATTCCGTTTGCCAATTCCATCATTCAATTTGGCAAATTGAGTGATGGAATTACCAAAGCAAACAATCTAAAGAAGATAGCTTTGGCATTCCATAAAAATTGATTTGTGAGGCATTTAAAAATGGCGCCGCGGATGACGCAGCCACGAACAGCCAATGCGTCATCTAGTTTTCTCATATAGGCCTATCTAATTGATACAACCTGCGTAAACTGATGATGTACAAAAGGAGAGTCGCCGCCGAGCATTAGGATTACGCACATGTGCGTGATGGCCGCCGGCAAGTCTCTTTCTACGCGTCATCACCAATGCAATTTAGGCAATTACGTCATCACCTTTTTGCAAAAATTTCTTTTTTTGCGCCGGCTCAAAATCGGCAAATTTGTCGTCCTGTTTCCGGGATTTGAAATCCGTCAATTTTTTGTTCTTAAATATGTAAGTATAGGAAAACTATTCAAAAAGTCATTCATGAGGAAAAATCGCTATTTCTCTATTCGTTTTACTAGTTTTAAAGGCAATATAAATGTCCTATATTTGATTCTGCATTATTACTATTCTGTGAAGTGCTCACTCAATTGTGATTGGAAAAGGTATTGTTTTTGTTCTTTTTTTTTTTTTTTGCTTTTCCGTGTGCAACGGAAAAGGTATTATTTTTTTAGGCCTGGGTGATTAGTGCTTTTCACTAATTGATTAATTGGGGAGGAAATAATCATGATTAATTGATTAATCGTGATTACCCGGAAGTGACTATACAAGCAGCACGTACCTTGTTTTCATCATAGCGGCACTGCAGTAAACTGCACTAGCGTAATGCATTGATTCTTACAAGTTTCAACAGCGATCAGTTCCGATTTCCGAGGCATTGAGCACTGCCATTTTTGTTCTGACAAGGTATAATGCAAAATTCGTGAAGCTAATATCGTCCATAATTATTGGTATTCCTTCAGTAAAGTAGGGTAATTTCGCGGAGTGTTGGCCGACAAGGCATGCAATTACTGCCTCACGTACGTACACACAGACGTAGTCCCATAGTCCCATAGGCATTGAGCACTGCCATTTTTGTTCTGACAAGGTATAATGCAAAATTCGTGAAGCTAATATCGTCCATAATTATTGGTATTCCTTCAGTAAAGTAGGGTAATTTCGCGGAGTGTTGGCCGACAAGGCATGCAATTACTGCCTCACGTACGTACACACAGACGTAGTCCCATAGTCCCATAGGCATTGAGCACTGCCATTTTTGTTCTGACAAGGTATAATGCAAAATTCGTGAAGCTAATATTGTCCATAATTATTGGTATTCCTTCAGTAAAGTAGGGTAATTTCGCGGAGTGTTGGCCGACAAGGCATGCAATTACTGCCTCACGTACGTACACACAGACGTAGTCCCATACATGCACAGGTCAACGATAGTACACGATGACACATTATGTACACCCCATGTAGGCTGAACAGTGAACACGGTTATTATACAGTTCACGATTACTAAACACATCACGATTATTTTACAGTTCACGATTACTCCACATGTTCACTTCACGATTATCATACAATACGATACAATACAGTTATTGCCTAATCGAGAAGCGTCCGTACTCGAGTACGGTAGTTGAATGCCATGCGCCAAGCCTCGCTGGCCATGGTCGGCCATGGTAGCCGAATCCATTTTAAACACGTGGGCCTAGGTTGAGAAAAACTTTGTTGTCAGCTGTCAGGCATGAATAAAAAAATTCACCCCGACACGTTTAAACTATATGTATCCAATAAATCATCCCTGTGTGCGACAACCTTTTGTTTTATTACTAAGTGAGATAAATAGTATTCATTGAAAATGCATCATAACTAAATGTACCTCAATAAACAGCGAAATGCTATAGCCCTCATTCATGCCTCATCCACGTTGACCAAGGCAGTATTATTAGAAGGGCTACTGGTCAATTGCAGTGTTATCTCAAAATGTTGTCATGGTGCTGTCACAATTGGGCGGGCATCCGGTGCACGTGCAGCAGACTTGATATCAAGTCGGTAATTGTATCGCTACACCAGGGGTACGGTGTGCGTGTTCACATTACACTGTGTACGTCCTGCATAATGTCCAACATGCGGGGACGCGACCGTGGTACATACACCCTTGACCCCTATTGAATCAAGATTGCGTTGCCTCACTATACGAACGATGCATGCTGCACAATGATTGTTCCTAACTTTGACAGACGGACGGACAAAACACGAATGTCTAATGACTTGTCATCATGTCTATGCAGCTGCTCCATGCAACACACACGGCATGGCTATTGATCGACTGAGAATAGTAGTAATAACTCATGGAATTAATTGCAACTCGAAGGCACTAATCGCGCTGGCACGATTAATCAAGTAGTTCAGAATGAACTAATCGATTTATCGACACAGGAATGCAATCGCGATTAATGGATTAATCAAGTTAATCGCCCAGGCCTATTATTTTTGTTCAGATTTTTGAGTTCAACATTTTGTACACCAAAAAAAATTGCCACTTGGGCCAAAAAGATGGCGGCCCTAGGTGTGGAGCACGGACACACAAAACAGCTGTGCGCCGAAGTAATCGTCTGAATTTTGGTCAGAAAAACTGTTCCATTGATTTTCATCAAACTGAATGATCCTGATTTGTGAATACAAAACAATCACCTGCATCTCATTTAGAGTCATTGTGTCACGATCGCCCACACACGACGCATTGTACATTTTCAACCACCGAAAGCATAATAGACAAATCATATAAAATCTGTGACCGAAAGCAATTCTTTCCATTTTGCAAAAGGCCAAAAATGAAAATGTTCTCTCAGCCAGGGCATCGAGAGTCAGAATTACATTTAATGAAAATATAAACATGGTTGAGAATAAAACTTGGAATTGTAAAAGAATTGCCTTGTACATGTAGGGGCCTACATACAAAACAATTTTGTAAACTCAACGAAAAGTGTGTAGGGGCCTAGTAAAGAATAAAAAATTCATAACACTTTGTCGGACAAAAATGGTGGCAATTTGTCAGACCTTAAATAACGCATTGTGATTGGTCAATTTGTTAAGGGCCGTGGACTCCTGGGGCCTTTGTTTAACGCCCAAGATCACGAATCCTGCGGATCCAGATCCCATTTTAGTGTACCCTGCATAGGACGTAGATCCCCAAATCTGGGATCCCGTGCGTTTAACAAAAAAGGTTACGGTTAGCGTATTTCACGGAAGAGTTTCCTTTTTGGTAACGGTAAGCAAGGAATTTGTGCAGAAAAACTGAGAATGCCTACGACAGCGCGTTAGCAGAAAATGATCACCGTTACCCTAGAAATTCTTTGCTAGGCCTAACCGAGAGTCTTGCTTACGGATTCCATGAAATAGATTACACGCGTAGCAGTGTTCGTAAGCACAAAAATAGGCCGTGAAGGATTCCATGAAATTGGGCCCAGACGCCCTCTAACGTTACTGAGTACTGGGCAGTGGGCTGGCTCTATAGAGTTGTGAACAAGACAAGAAATCATGATGAGATTGATGGTCGTGCAGGTCGTCAGTGGAATTCTTGCCACAGTGCCTTCTTAATATAGGCCTAATATAATTTCTACCTCCATGGTTAGGCTAACATATTTTCGAAAAGTGATTAATACCTACCATCATGGTTGTAAAGGTCAGACATAAATTCTTCTCCGATGCAACGTAAACAGTGTTACTGTAGTGTTAGTGTACACCTCAGTACTGTGCTAACGTAACGTAATTCACTATACTTCACTCGATATGAAATAAACCCTCTAAAGCATAATAATGCTTGTATTACCCTGTGATGAAAACGGTACTATACGTGGGCACACATTGACGCATGCGCATTTTGTAGCGAACAAACTGGGCACAAAGTAGTTTGTGCACAATGTTCTACGGGCACGGCCCATCGTAGACTTGACATCAAGTCGAATCGACATTCGACTGCTGCCATTTACCGATCTGCTACGGAGCCCCCCCCCCCCCCCGTGGGCAATAAGAAATACGGAGCACCTGGGGGAAAATGTTGTACAAGGTCAAGGGCATCACAATATTTTTCATGATTATTTCGTTTCCTCAAAATCATTTCGTACATCTATTTCTACCTCCATGGCCTGACGCGTTTCGATCTATAGCCGGATGTTTCTCAACATGAGGCTTTTATTGACAAGAGGACCGAGATGGCCTATGGATAGATAGATAGATCATGGAGAAATAAGACACTGTGTCTTATTTCTCCATGGATAGATAGATAGATTTATTTATTTATTCAGCCAACAGTATCATAAAAAATACAGTGTCAATTTAACGAAACAGCGTATTTGGGAATACACAATTAATAAAAAAAAAAACCACCTCCAAAGGGCAGTTCCGTAATTATGTCAACCAAATGGTCAAAATTTAAAAATCGTTAAAATACCTTAATTTTAAATCATATTGAAGGTCGAAGCATCTAGTTTCTTATAATTATATGCATTTTTATCAAACATTCATGTTTTCTAATTTTTGAGGCTGTAATGACTCAAAATGAGTCAAAATACCAATTTTTTTTTGCAAAAAGTACAAATAAGATTTTTGTTGCGGATGTACACTCCCAAAACTTCCAAGTTCAATGACCTTGTTCAGAGTCTTCTTTTTATTTCAAACAAATAAAGTTTACATTTTTTGAAAGGAGGTAACTGAGTGTCTCTGTTTGATATGTCTTTACTTTCCACCCCCTATTCAGTATTCAGAAATGATGTCATTTTATTACGGTGGCTCGTTTCCGCCAAATCGATAGTCTAGATTGCTAGACGTAGTTATCGTACCCGCCACCACGAGAGGGCGTATCATGACAATCCGCTAGCGACGCACGAGTGCACGACTACTAACTTGGACTTCGATAACTACGTCTAGACCATTGATCTCCATTTCTAATGGAGATCAATGGTCTAGACCCATTGATCTCCATAATACACTGGATAGGACACGCGTATTCTTTTTGTACAGCGCTTCCTGTAAAAACGCGTAGGAGGGTTCAGGAGGGTTCGCGCATGCGCTGATGAATGCCATCATGATAGTTCACAGTAGTTATTTATAGATAAAAATAAGGCTAACTTAATACAATATCGTGGAAATGATGAGTTTTGTTTGCTCCAAATTAAAGAAATGAATCGCCACCCTGCCAAATAAGTTACCGGCAAACTACAGCTTACTACGATCATTCAAAAAAGGCAAATGAAATAAGGATTCTAGAATTCTTTTCAAATAAAGTTAAAATTATTCCCACACACTTAAACTTATTGTTCTGCAGACTAAAACGCTTACTTATGGAATCAAATCCCTCTTTTTGTGTCATCCGTGCACCCGGCATTCGTAGGCCTACATCCACAAACGCATAACACATCCTATAATCCATAGTAAGGTATTTCCATCAAAAGTTTAATTCTAAACCACTCGAAAATCAGCAAAATATATGGCAAATTTATTGCCCCAACCCCCAAACTTCATTTGTTTGTGTTGCGTACGGTCTCTGCGCCGACCCGCGTTTGAAGTTTCTAAACCCTCCTGAGCAAACGCACGCGTTACACAAAATGGCGCGCGATGTCCTATCCAGTGTATTATGGAGATCAATGTCTAGACCATTGATCTCCATTAGAAAGACTGGATAGGACCATAGAGTTATATTAGAATATAACTCTATGGATAGTAGTCTGGTTCCCTGCCCAAAGATTCCCTGACGACTCTTATTAAAAATCTTAGGTCAGGTATCGGCTACGGTTAAAAATAGAAAATGACACAGCTGTCATGTCTGCGCAGGCGCGGAAGCTAGTTTTAGCGTTTACCGAGAAACAATTTTAGCATTCATTTTTGCACTTTTGTAAGCACATGCAATTTTATCTGGACAGAATAAGAAATCAAAGGGTGGGAAAAAAAACATACAACAAACTCCTCAAAAGTGCATAATAGGAAAAGTGCTCTGTTGTATGTGAACAATAATTATGCTCTATTTGGGCTAACTGTAGCCGGAATGAAACATATTTACATGACGTGTCTTTTCCTGAACTACGTGACCTCGCGTGACCTGTCGGAAATAGCCGAAAGTCAACGTTACTACCCGAAGTTGAACGAAAACGAGTTCGTAATCATTCGGATTTTTCCGTAAAAGACCAAAACTTGGTCTTTTTGGTCACGTGACCCTCCAGTACACGTAGCCGATACCGGACCCTATATTTGACAGACAATAGTCTGGCGCTTTTGGGGTCCGGGAACCAGACTATATGGATAGGACACTGCGCCCTCCATCTTGTAACCGCATGGGCGCTGGATCAGCGGGTTTGACAGCGCGGTTTGAAGTTGCGTTCGTCACGCGCACGTACCACACACTTTGAATTGCATGCATTAACACTGCCAAACCCGCTCTCCAGGCTGTCCACGCGTTCTCGAATCCGTGCAATGCATCTGCGTGTGCGTGTCCTTACTGTCCTATCCAGTCTTTCTAATGGAGACAGTAGGCACGTTCTCACACACCAAAAAAGCGCGACTATTTGGGTCGCGATTTGGAGCGCGACCCAAATAGTCGCGCTTATTTGTGTGGGAACACAAATAATCGCGATTTGCATCGCGATTTGGAGCGCGCTCCAAATCGCACTAGTAGCAGCGGCGTAGCTACGGGGGGGCCTGGGGGGGGGGGCACTTGCCCCCCCACAAATTCTGTGTGCCCCCCCCAGGTGCCCCCCCACAAAAAATCGTGGGTAGAGAAAAACATTTAAGTGTTATCTGCAGAGTATGATAGCTATAAAGGAAATAAAAACAACTTAACAGCTTCTACTGTTCCAAAATGATATTTTTTACTTTCAGCAAATGTTCCTGAGTCCTTAAAACCCTATAGTGAAGAAATCTGTGCAAAATTTCAGTGTAAAAATGCAATTTTCTTACGCGCTTACGGTTGCGAACTTCAAAACAGCCCATCTGCCATTTTGTCTGGTTTGGCTAGTTAGTCTGGTCCCCAGATTGAATTTCTCCCGCTCATTAGTGTTGGATTTAAAAGAAATAATGAAGTAATAATATAAATAAATTAATAAATTTATCGGAACAATTGCTTCCAAAATAAGGCTCAGATTGCACCAGAGAATATCTAGAACCCCTGAGCTTCCAGGGCCCTTAAGCGGGCCCTGGACCCCGGCTGCAAGGCCTTCGCGCTTATCCATGATTTTCCAGGGAGCGTGGAAATAAAATGCACCAATTCAATAGCGATGGATGCGTTTCGGGACGATCAAAGCTAGCTAATTTTGTCTTCCCCTCTTTTTCAGCTCTTTTGGAGTCTTTCTGTTTCCCTTTTATAAATTTTTTTTTCTGTTTCTTTTTTTTTTTTTTGCTGGAAGAAAAGGTTGCCCCACGCCAGCTGGATCCGCACCCCTGCATTTCTCACATTTTGCAAATCTCCAGTTTTGAAAAAATTCCGGGGCCCCCCCAGTGCCCCCCTGCTGAAAAAATCCTAGCTACGCCGCTGACTAGTAGTGCGTCTTTTTGCAAATAGTCGCGATTATTTGCTGTGTGAACGGTGCACCAAAAAATACCGGTTTTTTATATCCCATCATGCAAGGCGGGCGCGCGAGTTAAGCACACGATGCCATAGATAGGCACGTTCTCACACACCAAAAAGCGCGACTATTTGGGTCGCGATTTGGAGCGCGACCCAAATAGTCGCGCTCTTTGTCGTGTTCACACAGCCAAAAAAGCGCGACCCAAATCGCACCGGTACGATTTCTATCAAACTGCGCGTACGCGATTCTAAATGTTTAGCGTGAAGTTGGCATGCATCCTGTGCTTAACTCGCGCGCGCGCCTTGCATGATGGGATATAAAAAACCGGTATTTTTTGGTGCACCGTTCACACAGCAAATAATCGCGACTATTTGCAAAAAGACGCACTACTAGTGCGATTTGGAGCGCGCTCCAAATCGCACCAATAGTCGCGATTATTTGTGTTCCCACACAAATAAGCGCGACTATTTGGGTCGCGCTGCAAATCGCGACCCAAATAGTCGCGCTTTTTTGGTGTGTGAGAACGTGCCTTATATCAAAAGAATAAATAACTAGATCGGACGCGCGTTCACACGCGCCATTCACTGTGCACAAACTTTTTGTGTTCTCCATGGACGCGCTAAAAAGTCACGTGAATGAGGCGACGCGCAAAGGATAACTGCTGAATGTGAGAAGGAAGCATAGGCCGATCACCAAAATAAGCGTGTAAATGATGCCCTCCGTTTTATAAAAACCAATAAGAAAACACTGTTTTATATGAACCAAAGAAAACAAAGCTGTTGTAAACTCATTTTGTTGTAAAGAGAACACAGTTTAATCTTCAAAGAATATTCCTGACCTACCCACGTACTTTCGAGGCATACAATGATATTATTGCGTTCTATACTTTCTTGGGAGATAGCAATGTTCTTCAAAAATGCCCTGTGCATAATTATTCTCTTTTCCACGACAAACTAATCGTCCTAGTGCGAGCTACTGCAAGAATTACGGAAACATTTTATTCTGCCCAACAAGCCGAAAAACTACAGTGAGACGGTTGAGTAATACGATGGGCATGCACAACAAATTATTATATAAATTGTTGAGGGCGGAATTTATTTACGAATGGGCTCTCTCAACATTATCTTCTGCACGAAAATCACCGTTATACAAACATTGGCTGATGCTCCAGGAAATAGTAACCAGGAATTACGCAAAATCTAGAAGTTTACCTGAGGGGGATTTGGCCTCAACTATGCACCCACTCCATGAACCCTGGGGTTGATAATACAATTCTTGGAAGATTTAGAGGGTTACTCGGCCTATAAACATTGCTTTCTGCTGTTCTCATTGACCTTTGAATAGAACCAGCTTAGAGTACAGTCTTCTTATCTTTTGACCTTGAAGTTCCTCGGTATATAGTTTTCTTGCCGAAGTCGAATGACACAATTCGCGGATATTGCCCGGCAACTTGGCGTATCAGGGTGATGCTATGACCAGCTTCGCCCGTGGATGCGTCGGAAGCATGGTCAGTAGACAGGAACACACCACTTCCGATCAATTCCCCCATTGTACGGACTTTCATTGTGGCCAGTAGCCCGGACATCGGGGATGGATAGTTGTTGTTGTACATCCGAAACACGCTCTCTGCAACTTTACACACTGCCTCAATACGAGACCTCCATTTTCTCTGAGATGAACTATAGGTACAGGTCAGGCGGGGAAGGTGCAAGGACATCGTTGTTGGGTGCCGCACAAGTGTCTCCATGCATTTCACACACTTGACATAATTTAACAGCTTCTTGACAACATACCCAGCAATGTAGGCAACCACATTACAGCTGAATTGGCTGAGAAATTTAGGCACAGATGGGAAGGTGGTACATGTAGGATCTGTAGAATGTGGGGGAGTGAGGAGCTCGGTGTCATCTTGTACAGTCGCATTGGTGTTTGAAGACGCACAGAAATGACATTTCAGGAGCTGTCGATATGCACGTCT
Organism: Astropecten irregularis; assembly: GCA_963971285.1. Lineage (NCBI taxonomy): Eukaryota > Metazoa > Echinodermata > Asteroidea > Paxillosida > Astropectinidae > Astropecten > Astropecten irregularis. Next base: position 29,514,362 of record OZ020245.1, on the reverse strand, counting down.
GCAAGTTAAAAAAAGTTATAAAGTTATACAAAGTTCAGCAGACCCATGGCACATTTCACGGCACACTTCCAAATACAGTTAATCTTCCTTGACATTGTAAAGAAAAATAAGAAATATACTAATAGGTTATAGACCTAATCATAGGTGTGTGTTCAGGAGTGGATTATGTTACTTTCCTCAAGCTAGCCCTTCAAGCAATGCAGCATTCTTCACTCCCAACTGTTGCATTAATCCCCATTGGTGTCGCGCATTAATGCATCCTGACCACATCGCGTGCTTGAAACTATCTTCTTCGAAAATACGGTCCGAAAAGGTCAATTTTATGTATTAAGGTACTCACACATGAAATGTTAGCTTCTTGAGCAACTGTCCTCCAGGACCCCTCCTCCGTTTTCTATTTTGGCACCTTGCTGTTGCACAATTTGACTCCATTATGGGTGGGCCCCATGAAGGTTCATGACCAGCAGAAATACTAGCATTCTACAAAGTGATCGCCACGCCGACAAAATGCGCGTTTCAAAGTTTTGCCTCATTCACGTGACTAATGGCGGCGCCCAGTTAAAACGCGCGTATCAGACGCGCGTCCGATCTAGTTTTTATTATTCTATATCTATGCACGATGCATGCCAACCGTTCACGCTAAACATTTAGAATCGCGTACGCGCAGTTTGATAGAAATCGTACCGGTGCGATTTGGGTCGCGCTTTTTTGGCTGTGTGAACACGACAAAGAGCGCGACTATTTGGGTCGCGCTCCAAATCGCGACCCAAATAGTCGCGCTTTTTGGTGTGTGAGAACGTGCCTAGTGGCGCACCCAGAGTTTTTCGGAACTAGAGATAGATGCTATGTGTTGTGTTGCGTCTGGCCAGATGAAAGGGGCTACCTGTACATTTTATAGATGTTGTGGCGCATCCGGAAGGGGGGGGGGGGGTGTGTTGGAAGCATGATGGGTATAGACATGTGCAAATCCTATTATGCGTGGATATCTCAACAATAATGAAAATTCTAAATAACTTCCTAGGGCCCTTGGGTTTTTTGTACGTGTTGGAATTGTGCTTAAAACAAACGTTTACATGGTGTTCTTGAGGTGAAGGATATGCAGGATTGTAAGAATGTGGATAAGATATCCCTCCCCGCCAGTGACCAATAAAAGACAATGACACCATGGACCGTGTGTTGAGTGGCCTGACATAAGAGTAACGTTTATATTTGGGAAAGGCTGTTGACCTCCGAAGTATATACAGTATTTAAGATAATTATTTTTTTTTTATCAATGAGGGTCCAAACGTGAAGCATTTGTGGAGGAGTACATGTATGATCCAGCAGGAAGTATACTCCCCTCGCAATGGCGATTGCTTCATTGACAAAATTATGTATGTCATCACTCACAAGTGAAGCAAGTATGGGAGCAAGGGAACAACCTCTCGAGAGGAGTATAGAAGGAGTGTCGTGGCAGTATTGGGATGCCCTTATAGGTACACTCCCCTGGAGAGTGTACCTATAAGGGCAATGTGAACATCAGAATTCTGCACCAGATGCATGCGTATTTACTGTACGGTGTAAATTAATGACCCGAAATTTCCCGATATTTGAGTATACTTTGGCGTTATAAATCAACATTTTCTCTAAGCATGACAGGCTGCTGAATTTGGTACGAGATGAACACGTAGGGTAAATGTGCCATGATTCGGACACTTAAGCAATTTTGGGTTTATTTGACCTTCTTAATGTTTGTTTCTCTCAACTATTTTTACTTATGAACAACAAAGTGTAGTTATTATATCCATGTTGATATTTTATGAAAGTTTTTTGTGTCCTTGAAATGAAATTGACTTGAAAATAACCTTAATTTTTGCCATGATTCGGACACCCTGTCCATGATTCGGACACACATGAAAAAATGCTGAAAAAAAACATGCCTTGCCGAAAATAAAATAATACCTCATCAATGCAGTGGGCAAATTCTTAAGTTGCCACCATTTATTAAAAAAAAAAGTGTCATTTGACTGCTCAGAACTCAAAAAAGAAAATTGGTGCATGGACACATCCAGGACTTATTTTCAGAGTTTTTGAAGGCATAAAAACGGGCCATTTCAGCCATATCGTGAAATTGGACTCCATTCCGTCCGTGTGCTCCCGTGCGCACGATTCTAGTGTGTACAACAAAGTCAATGGCGTAGATATTAGACTCCAGCCATTGACGAAATGAACGGCAGTCAATGGAGTGGAGTGTAAATTCGGGAGATGCCGGCATTTCTTCTAAAATGGAACATACACAAGCCACAAAATTATTTTGGCATATTTTTTAGCGATTCTGGGGGCCTGGGTAGCATAAATCAATGGAGTGTCAGAAATCATGGCACATATACCTTGGCTTCTGGACAAGGAAATTTATGCAAGTTCAAATTGGCAACGCAGCTCTCCATAATTTGGACCTTGATGGTATATTGATGAACAGAATATTATACCAATTTCATATAAAAAGAAAATCCTGTTAAATTTAATTAATTTTCTGTGTTTTTAAATATTGCATTTTCTCACAACCCTATTTTTAACAGGGCTCTTAAGTTAAGGATCACACTTTTTTGAAACCTGAGGCTGCACCCCAATTTCCTATCAGAAAATGTGACATTTTATAATAGGAATTGGATCATGTATGTGGCACCGTTGTTTAGTCTAATAGGCCCTAGTGCACCTATCGGAAAGAATTCCACTGATGACCATAATTTGCACACAACTCAATAGAACCAACAGAGGGCGTTTTGAGCAAACTGGCTTTGTACAGTTTGTAGGTAAAAGAACCCTGTAAAACTCACTTTTCAGATATTCTACGCAAGTTTTCCACACCTGAGATTGATGTTTATCATAATTTGTATCCAATAAGTTAACTCTTGGAGGATATAATCCTTTTTCGTAATGGTGATCAGTGGAATTCTTTGCCATTTACATTTGCACATTTCCGAGCATCCGAATGCTTCCGAAAACGTTGCTTCCGAAGACCTGCCGAAGATGACGTTCGTTGTGACGTCACAGGTCATTTGAATAAAGTAATAAAATTGACTTTTTGGCTCAGATATATACTGTTTCGTATGTTTTTTAGCGTTTCCAACCCTCTTGAAACAATTCTAAGGCGTTCCATGCAATACAATGTCAAATGTTGGCTACAACATACATATCTGGGGCATTTTTGGTCATTACCTGGTTTTTTTCTACGAAAGTAATTAAGAGTGTTCCGATAAAGCCCTAGTCGTGTGCAGCGCCACCTACCGGTGGTTCCGGGAACATTGCGTCAGGGGGGGGGGGGGGCTCGGGGGGCTTGAGCCCCCCCCCCCCCCCCCCCAAGAGGGTCCCTGAAAAAAAAAACGAAAAAAAAGAAGAAAAAAAAAACGAAAAAAAAGGGGGGATGGAGGGAAAGGGAGAGGAGGAAGGGGGGGGGGGGGGAGTCACAAAATGTTTTGTGGAGAAACATTTTCTTTGAGCCCCCCCAAGACAAAATCCTGGGTGCGCCGGTGAATGGAAATCAATGGTCTAGACGAACTGCTATTATTTACCGTATGCGCGCGCACCTACCGTGCCTAATTATATGACGTATGCATAATATATCAATCATGCATAATTAGGTCAACAATGCATATTCATATGTCTAGTCCCCTGACTTACTCGCACCGTCTATAATGCACTGCAATACTGCATGTAATGTAAAATATGTGTATACTGTCTTTCTAATGGAGATCAATGTGTACTGTACAGTACTAGTAGTAGTACATATACAATGTACAATGTACATGTACATAATGTACACTGTACCTATGCCATGGAGGTATACATAATACAGGTATAATAATTGTACTTCACGAAGTTTTTGTAAAACCGTGAGGAATTTCCATGGTAAAACCATGTAGGAAAACTGTATGTAGGCCTACACGAAATAATGATGCTCGATATGATCGGTAGGCACAAACCACAAACCCATGCTGCGGGTGCATTACCACCGGTGCAGACACAGCGCGTGGGGGCTTCCGACGCATTCAGCCCGAGGCATGGGCCCGTGATAACCAGTGCGGTCGATCCACGCACGACGTTCGTGTAGTATTTTTTATGCGAGACCGCACGGCCTGCAAGTTGACCGAGTCAGTCACCCGGTTATGGAGGACGAAAAGTGGCCATCTGGTTTTCTGCTCTCAGAGTAGCCAAAAAGCAGATTTTACGTTTTTGTTGGATGATCTTTTCACTTTTCTACTTATTTGCTACCTCAAAAGCAGAACTTACTTTTGAAGAAACTAATTTTCTGCTTTCTGTTGCCGGAAAAGCAGATCTTAAATCGGTGGCCGAAAAGTGGCCATCGGCTTTTCTGCCTTCATAAAGAGAACCGCGCCCTCCTCCTGTAAACCGCATCTCAAAGAATAATTTATATTAGCATAATTAATTAATCATCTAGCCATCATTCAATAGACAGCCTACAGGGTCGGGAAATCGTTCATATGAATAATAGGGCGGACCATCGTTATTATTGGTTTCCACAGCGATCGGTTTCAATGGGAGACTTTTGAGAAGTCTTGAAGTCAACATCGTACGCCCACGCACAACAGCACAGGTGCAAAACAACGCGCGCATGCTCACAATTGCGTGGCGCGTGCGCTGTTTAGACCGGTTCTCAAAAGTCTCCCATTCCTAGGAAAGGAAACGGTAGTAACCCCTCTTTACCGTCAGCGCAACAGGAAGGCGTGGCCCTTTTTAATATGAAGGCAGAAAAGCCGATGGCCACTTTTAGGCCGCGAATTAAGATCTGCTTTTCCGGTAGCAGAAAAGCAGAAAAAAATTAGTTTCTATAAAAGTTTAATATGCTTTTGAGGTAGCACAAAAAGAAGAAAAGTGGAAAATTGCATCTAACCAAAACGTAAAATCTGCTTTTTTGCTACTCTGAGAGCAGAAAAACAGATGGCCACTTTTCGTCCTCCATACCCGGTCCCCGTTGCATTTTTTGGGGGGAGGGGGGATTTTCGAGCGGAGCGGGAAAGCCCATAGAGACAATTTCTTGTCATACATGAAAATCATTTCACGCCCTCAAAATATTTTTGTGTCATCAAAATTGTATTTTGTGTATTCATGTGGAAATCTTTTCGGTCCCTCAAACATAGAGCTAGGAACAGATCGAAATTGTTTCAACGATCATGCCCCCAAATTCCTTTTGTCAAAAACATTGCGTCAACTCGCGAACATTGCGTCAACTCGCAAACATTGCGTCAACTCGCAAACATTGCCTCAACTCGAAAACAATTGCCTCAACTTGAAACATTGCCTCAACTCGCAAACATTGCCTCAACTCGCAAACATTGCGTCAACTCGCAAACATTGCGTCAATTGCAAACATTACGTCAACTCGCAAACATTGCGACAACTCGCAAACATTGCGTCAACTCAAAAACATTGCGTCAAGTCAAAAACATTGCTTCAACTCAAAAACATTTTGTGAATAATTCTGAAAAGCCTTATATGTTTTCAACATGCATAACCCAAGTAAAAAATTGCCGGGGAAGAATTTCACCGACGACCATCATTATTCAATTTATTGTGCACAAGTATTAATGGGACTTGACTGACACAATCATGTGGGCCATGTTTTCTCCGAAGGCGAAGACCATGCCGGCCGCCGTCCGGTCCGTAGCTCCCCGCCTCACCGTACACGTAGGCCTACGAGTGCGAGGCGAGCCCGGTTACGTACACACCGTACCAGTCCTCCGCCTACAGGCCCAGGAACTTCCAGCCAGTGGAAGAACAAGTGAGGTACCTGGCTATTGTGCATTTTCGTGATGTGTGTACGCGTGCGCGAAGCGCAAATTATTCAACAATATCGCGCACGCGCACTAGTTTCCCCCCGTTTTCGGGGGAAATAATAGCAAATCGTCTAGACGTAGTAATCGAAGTCCAAGTAAGTAGTCGTGCACTCGTGCGTCGCTAGCGGATTGTCATGATACGCCCTCTCGTGGTGGCGGGTACGATAACTACGTCTAGCAATCTAAACTACCAAATCGATTGCGCATGACCCCCTTTTTCGGCGTTATGTCGCCATACCATTGCGTTACATGTATATCCTATACTATTGAGTTTTATCCCCGTATCATTGCGTTATATTGCCGTATATTGCGTTATATTGCCGCATGTCGCGTAATAGCGGCGTATTGTATTGCGTTTTATCGCCGTATTTACTGCGTTAAATTGCCTTATTTACGGCGTTATATCGCCGTGGCTACAGCATTATATCGCCATACTTTGGCGTAGTAACGCCGTAATACTATTGGGTTATTTCGCCGTACTATTGCGTTATTCGCCAAACACTGCTATTGTCGCCATTTTAAATGCTGTTGCCGTTCAAGGGACATTGACTGTTTAACTGTTGTAAAAAACCTCGCATTTTTCTATTGAAATTCAAGCGATCATATGACTTCAGACAGATTATTTCGGAATAGGCCTCATCCGAATGCTAATTATTGCCTAATTTATGGTGTTCCATCTCTGCCAATGTCGCCTGGCGCGTGGCGCCTGGCGGGTGGCGCCTGGCGACATATCAACAATTTAAGGACAGTTGTTCATCCGGGCACTCTCCTTAAACTTCCTTCTGTCGTTGAAAAGTGGTTAGTGTAGCCATGCATTTGAACAGTTTGCTCAGCATTTGAAAGTCTAAAACGTCCTCTTTTTGTTTGATAGGTTTTCCTTTTTTGATGCATCATTGGAAAATTTGGAGAAAAGTGGTAAACCTGCAAATAAGTAGAAATTTGAGGTCAACTGAGTTCACTCAGTTCTCCCACTAAATAAAACGTGGCGCCTGGCGCGTGGCGGGTGGCGCCTGGCGCCTTAATATTGTCCATTGGACCTTATCGGAGATAGCCTGTTTTCCGCGCTGCGCGTGCGCGCGCAAAGGACAGTGGGCAACATTGGGTTTAAAAGTTTTTACCACTCGCGTCGACACGCGAATATTCGTGTAGCTGCCGGCTCGCGAAGTTTAAAAATGTCTTTTTTCCTAGAAGAAAGCCTTGCTTTGAGTTGTTATACATAACGATGCTGCACAATGGTCCATGGAATGTTACTGTCGAGTCACTTGTTCCAGCGGTGTAAAGTTGAGTACTTATTTATAGTTGAATTTTCATGTCCATACGTTCTATGCACTCAGCGCCAGCCCTAACAACCCTGCGTTTCCCAGAGTGCTTTGCGCGCAGCCAGTTTTTGGCTATCTCCGATAAGGTCCATGGTGCGGATTCAGAGCATAGATATATATAAAAACTAGATGACGCACCCGTGCACAAACTAATGGGAGCTATATCCGTTATGCAGGACGCGGTCATTTAATGTAGGACAAGCGCTTATTTAGAACGATCGCGCAAACCGCGCGGTACGCGGTTCCGGCCGTTACGCGATACGCGCAGTTATGCACCAGAAAAAAAGATATTATAAAAAAACTAGATGACACACCCGTGTATTAACGAATGGGGGTTGCAGGCTCACGCGCTTATAAAAAGCCGCGCCGTTACGCATTACGCAGTACGCGATGCACCAAGAAACATGATGGAACGCCGTAGCTATATTCGGTGGCTTAGATTGTTTGTCGGTAATTCCATCATTTAATTTGCCAATTTCATCATTTTATTTTCCGTTTTGTCATTCCGGTCGCCAATTCCAACATTCAGTTTATCATTCTGTCATTCTGTTCGAAATTTCCATCATTCAATTTGGCAAAATGAGTGATGGAATTACCGAAGCAAACAATCTAAAAAGACAGCTACGGCATTCCATAAAAACGGATTAGAACTAGTCCCATCGGAAATGGCGCCGTTTAGACGCGGCCAAGAGCAGCCAATGCGACATCTAGTTTTTTTTATATATCTATGATTCAGAGTGGCATGCATAAGGATCGCTGTACAGTGACGTAGTACCTGATGCATATATTCAATACTCGGCCAAGGGTCGCACCAACATACGTTACCTTTAGGGGACGAAGTCTTTATTTCTGAGAGAGTTCTTATTTCTGCAGTTATCTTTAGTTCCGTGGATTCAGGCATGCCCTCTCTTGGCCTTTTATTTTCAGTTTGTTTGCAATTCTGCATCTCTATATTTAAGAAGCTTTCTTTAAAGGTAGTATCATACTTTGGTTTTTGTCAAAGAAGTACAGATTCATGGGCAAAAATATCAAGGAAGATACAATCACAGTCATCTGTGAAAATTTAAGTCCCATGCGGGTGCCCACTTTTGAGAAATCGTTAAAAATGGCCACAGTATTAAGTCTTTCTCTTTTATTTCAGATCTTTGAAAAGATCAAAAAGATTTTCGGCCCTTGTTTTACTAATTTCTGGATAAATACACAATTTCAGGCGGAAAAATTTTAACGGTAGGTTTCTACCAGCACCATCTTCATACCCTGTAAGTTATACGTAAATCTGTGAACATTTCTGTTTTTGTTTCTTACCAAAGTATGATACTACCTTTAATTCTGAGGCTTTGTTCATTTCTGCAGTTGTTTTAAATGCCGTGTTTGTTTTTATTTCTGAAGCTTTCTTTAATTCTGAGGCTTTGTTGGCTTTTTATTTTTTATTTCTGCAGTTTTTTTAAGGGGCCGTCCATAAAGTACGTACGCACGAAAGGCCAACTTTTGGACCCCCCTCCCCCTCTGTACGCATGGCGTACGCAGTGGTCCCCCCCCCCCCCCCGTACGCATACGCCTTCCACATTAGGTTTTTCACTTCTCGTGGTCCCTTGTTTAGCATCATTAAAATGTCACAGTAATCAGGGCCGGTACCGTTATTGGGACGTCACTTTCAAATTCTCAAATGAATGACTAAAGTTTAACAGGTTTGTATACATTTACAGATGTATTTTACTATTTTTTTATTATGTTGAATAAGAAAAAAAAGAGGGAAAAACAAAACAATCCCGGTGCGTTTTTTCACGTTTTTACCTCTCTATTCGCGCGATAATGCTATGCAAATTTTTCGTTTGCGTACGGTACGCATTGGCCTGAACCCCCCCCCCCCCCTCCCCCTGTACGCATGGCGTACGCATCGGTAACAAACCCCCTCCCCCTCTTCGTGCGTATACTTAATGGACGGCCCCTAAACGCAGTGTTTATTTTTAATTCTGAAGCTATTTCTTTATTCTAGCCTATATTTTCAAAGTTGTTTTATTTCTGTAATGATCTTAAACTGTGTGGTTATCTTTATTTCTGCATTTATTAATTTATTTCTGAATCTTTCTTAGTAATTCTATCATTGTTGGTTTATTTTTACTGTTATTAATTTTGGCCCTTTCGGTCGCCCATACGATTCGACTTCTCAAATTACATGTCATGAATGACACCTTATTTTTCACACACTGAATTATAAGCTTCGTATGTAACAGTTCAGGGATAGAAACGTCAGATACACGACCTTTGACCCGCAAGGCGCCAGGCGCCACCCGCCACCCGCCACCCGCCACCCGCCACCCGCCACCCGCCACCCGCCAGGCGCCAGGCGCCAGGCGCCAGGCGCCACCCGCCACCCGCCACGCGCCAGGCGCCACCCGCCAGGCGCCAGGCGACCGTAGGGAGCTTTAGATTTTCACGTTGACTACGTCGACTGATACGTGATTGCGTCATACCGAGTCTTTGCGCATGCGTCACGTCGTCACTAACGTTGTCCCAGTGAGTTGAGG